>LR991073.1:6553425-7793485 GCA_905163555.1 Notocelia uddmanniana
TATTATTATTATTTATCTTTTGACGATTCTATTGTGAATTTTACTACATAATAATTTATTATTTGGACATGTCTACAACAATACAATACAATATTTATTTTAAAGAATAATAATAGCATCAATAAATTGCTCTAAATAATTAATTAATATATATGTTAATACATGTTATATTATAACTGACGATTCGAAAGTGCTTGTTGCTAGGCCTATTTGAATAAAGATTTTTTTTTTCTTGACTTGACAATTCTCGTATATTGTATTACTTGGAATACTACTACACTACTACTACTATGCACTGCTTACTATGGGACTAGTTCGATTTGTGTAAAAAATTGTCCCCTGATATTTATATATTTATTAAGAATAGAAATATTTACAATGGCACATCAGTAGCTCTACCTACCTCTTTATTATCCTAAACGACTAACCTATTATATTCTGACCTCTTTTCTTGATTGGACAATAAAACTAGTCGGACATGTCTGCCGGCGATTTGTCTTGCGCTAATTGAGTTATTTCTTATTACAGAAGTTTGTTATGAGGTTTTAGGCTATTTGACGACATTATATTGATAGGTAGGTACCGTAAAATGGGGTGAGTAAGGTTCGCGGGGAGAGTTGGGTTATGAATGGGAAGAGAAGGGATGAAAGGGGGGTGAGATGGGATTTTAGGGATACTGCTACAAAAAAATGTATTCCAATTTAAAATGAACTCATTATAACAACTAATAAAAAAAAAACGAAGGAACTCCTCAAATTATACAGCAGGAGGATGGTGCTATATAATTTGAGGAGTTCCTTCGATTTAGCATTACTCACCCCATCCTCTTGGTATATAATTTGAGGAGTTCCCTCGATTTTTCCAAGATCCCGTCATCAGATCCAGACTTGGCGACAATGGGACCAACTAGAAAACATACCCTTTCAAACAAAAAAAGAATTTTTGAAATCGGTCCACTAACAACATACATAAAAAATATTCCGACGAATTGAGACCCTCCTCCTTTTTTTTAAGTCGGTTAAAAAAAACGATCCAACAATCTTCCAAAATCATCTTTGTATGAAATCCCATCTTACCCCAATTACGAGGAACTACGGGTTGAGGTGGGATTTCCTGTTTATCGTCAAAGTTATGAAATGGAACTACCCAAAATAAAATAATAACTAAAATACAAACGTCCGGAACACTTATTAATCTTAGTATATACACCATTCAGTTTGCATATGTAAAAATAAAAATGTTATCGAGGTTTCAATGTCAGTTTTGTCCCAACTCGCCCCATTATACGGTAATAATTTGTAGGTAAGATGGATTTTTCCGACTCGGGTATCTTTACCCTCGGCGCATATTAAATACATATTAAGAAACATTAAAAATAACAAAACATTACCTTTTTTACTCATATAGTCATATTATGTATGAGGAAACTTTTTCTTTAATAAAAAAATATCACTAATAAGTATCACTATAAAAAACTGTTTCAGAATCTGCAAGTCAAGCCTTTTGATACGAGTATACCACACACATGACCTAGAGTACCCACATGGCCTAGTAACTAGACTGAATTTTTGATCCCCTTCATAAAACAAAGTCGTGTTAGTAACACGATTTATATTATAACTCAAGAACGGCGGCCTTTATTATGATCTTTGATTTTCTGGATCTGTCTTCGCTTTGCATAGCAGAATAACGATTAAAATTTCGGTAGCATTAAAAATAAAAACATTTTCTCATGTGTGTGGTAGGTACATCGTTCATCGGGACAGAAAACGACGTTCATAGAAAATTATATTTTCATTTTAAAAACAAGATTAAAATGTTTAATTTATAAGCAATAGTCTTGGGTTAGCCTTATTTACAACAAATTTTCATGTCCATATTTCATATAAATTTCAGTACGTTTTAAGTTTTTCCTGAAAACATACTCGTAAGAGACGACAGACCGCGAGGGACCTTTGTTACCTTTTTAGTACGGAGCCCTAAAACATGATTCAGTAGGTTATCGTAACCCGGAAACGTGCTACTGTGCTGGTGCCAAGCGGATATCCTTTCGGAAACTCTCACTCTCACTCTCACTCTCTGGAACGAGAGCGCCGGAACTTTGGCTGGGAAAAACCTGTACGTTTTACAAACAGTTTGTTTTCAAAGATTTAAAAAGCGGCCAAGTGTCGGGCCACGTGTAATGTGTAAGAATGCTATTTGCGATCCTGCTGCGCCCCACCGAAGCATAGCCAGTAGTCTTTGGGTTTTTATACGGCAGTACGGTCTAACTGATTAGTCCGTAATACCTACGTAGATATTTAGTAATCACTTGACCCCAACAAAAATTTGCCTTTTAAAGTTTAATATCACGCAAAACGGATTCCTAAATCAGAAAACCATTAAAGAAACCCTTAAACGAGATATCATCAGATAGCTTAACGTTAAATAGGGCACCGGCGGGATGTCATCCATACTTAGATATCAATTTGAAATTTCTTATCCCATCTGACTGTACGTCATTGTTGTGACATGCCGCTCTAATTTTTATATACTTCCTCGATTACAATATTCTTGTTTATAGGTACGAGTAACCTATTAGCCGTTTAATCCATTGATGTCACATTGCAATGATGGTAACAATGACATGACGCGCGACGCCTAATTGTGTCCATTTACAATGTCTAGTGACCAATATAGTGTGCAGGCACCTACTCCAGTTAAAGCAAAAATATGATATCTAGATTCGAAATTGTTAGTGGGTTGCAGAACTCCATCCTACTATATTAATTTAATCCCTTTAACGATATCATACGGCGTGCCTTGGTCTCGGCCAAATATATCATGTATGTGCCCGTGCCCCAGCGTACTGACGGCAAGAGACCGGACGGACTCATACTGTTTCCATGGACGAGAGGTCGTAACCTACTCTGGGACGCAACTTGCGTTAGCACCTTTACTCCGTCTCTCTCATCTATGTTAAAGTTTTTGTCGCGACCCTTGCTTGACGCTTAAGATCGCGGAGCAGGTATCCGTTCTGGTGAGTATCTGGAACCAAGAATATCCCTGTCCTGGCCATACAACGCCGTAACTCCGCCAGTATACTTTGGCCCGGGCGCTCACAGGAACGAGGAATTTAACTTCATATAGTTTTAGTATTAAAATAGTTGTAATTTTATCCCCTCGATTAATTTAAAGATTACAAGTACTACGGTTTAAAGGACCTCGGGCTCCGGAGAATAATTAAATCAATCATATTAAGACATATACGTGTAAATTTGACAACCTTGGAAGTAGGGAGGCAAAATAGAAATCTATTGAACGTAAAAATTAGAGGACTAAGGTGCACTGTCACAAAACCGATGATTGAATTGATTGACAGCTAGAAAACTTCTATCATGGTGTACCCCACTCGACCACATAGCACTGCTCTTTCGTCCTGGTGTACCGCGATCGGAATGAATGGTGACGCCGGAAGTACGCGACAGCAGAGTCAGCTGTAGCGATGAGTGGTAACTTGGTAAAGCTCGCCACAGCACCCGCAGCGACGCACCCGTGGCTGCAACTGGGGTTGATGCGCTTTTTAGAAAAATATTTTCAATTTATTACTATATAAAGCCCACTGCTGGGCAAAGGCCTCCTCTCTTGATTTCCACTCGTCCCGGTTCAATCGGAGCAATCTCTGGCTAATCTTCGCGATATGTGTCCAGGTCATCCCGCCATCTCCGTCGCGGCCTGCCACGTCGTCGCCACATCGTCCTCACCCATCGTTCGGCACCCACTCCGTGACTAGTTTGGCCCACCTTTGCGGATGCATGCGGCAGACATGGCCGGCCCATTCCCATTTCAGCTTGGCGGTCTTGAGTCCAACGTCAGCAATTCCGGTTTTTGAGCGTAGCGTAGAGTTTCGAACCCGGTCGATCCGTTTCACTCCTAGGATGCTACGCTCCATAGCTCGTTGGATTGTACATAAGAAATATTTGTTCTAGGTATTCTGTGATAGCGTAGCTGTCAGTGCGTGCGCTACTCCGCGCCGCAATAAATCATGCGCGGACGCAAGTGTCACTTCATTTAACGCGCTCCGATGTCGTGTCATAACGCGCGCGTTGGCTTCCACAATGCTGTGTCGCTGCCGCCACGGACAGTCAATCAATATGATTACTGGGCCACTTCGGACCATGTAACCGGGACAATAATAAGAGATCTCTAGCAGCTTTCATATTGATTTTCACTGTGACAAGATACGGAGTGGCCCAGAAATCAAATTGTTTGATCGTACCTACGTAGTACCTACAGAACCACCACCGCCGTCCTACTACTGTATCCTAATGGTGGCTAACCATCTCTTGTTAATATGGCTTATTTTACAATCTACTATTTCACACCCATAATATTTTCTTTTTGTGACCTACGGCCTCAAATCATTATTTATCTTTTTCAATCATTAAAAAAGCCGCCAAGTGCGAGCCGGGCCACATTTTATTGATCCCGTTGTAATCGAATATTTTTTATATAATTTAAGTAGTTACCTAACAATTTCATATTTAATTAGTTCAGATCAGTTTTTGTTTGTTTGCATATGTCTATAAAACTACTAATCAAAGGTCATTAGATTAATTACCAGTTCCTTCATAACATAATATCATTAGGTACGATGGCAATTCTTGTTTTGGAAAAATGTCTAAAATGAAAGCCTCGTAATAAGAAATCCGCAAATTATTTATAAGGAACACTAAAATATTAATATCATCATCATCATCATCATGTCAGCCGAAAGACGTCCACGTGGAAATATTAATATAATAATTCCTATTTAAAATTTCCAAAAAGTTGGTATCTTATGTTTATCTCGAAGAGATCGCTCATTCGTGATAAGACTGCCTGTTGTTTACTTTACGAGTACACTTTTAATATTCTGTATTTATCGATATATATATAATTATCACACTTTTTTTATTACTCATTTTAAAACTTTAATGCAAGAATCGTAATAGCCTAACCCTACCCTATTTTTTTTTCTTTTGAACTGAGCGCTTAACTTGTGGGTGTTTTGAGGAACTTTGAGGATTTCCGTTAACTTTTAAATTTTAGTTTTTTTCACTGCCTTTTTTCGTAAAATGCATGTGGTGTTCACCAGTCAGTGATTGTTATATCTAGCATAAAACTGTTATTGCAAGCTCTACATGTAATTTACGGTGTAAACAATTGTTATATCGTAAGTCGATAAATGAGAAGTCCCTATGACAGCTCAAAAGTGCTACGAGAATTCCGGCCTCTGATAATTTATATAGCTAATTTTCGTGTCACAATGGAATTTGGTCTCCATTTTGGTGTCGGCTCAGTTACCTACCCGTTAAATTATAAGGACTTAAAAGCTCACACACTTATATTTACTACAATAATATGTTTGACTTGGTTTGACACAACTAACAACGTTATCTAAGCAATCAGTGGAAATGGTGCAAAAGTTTGTGTTTTAACATTTGTCAGCGTGACAGATATGTACATATACAATACATACCTGCCTATGCCAAATTATATACATTTAGCTTTCTAGTAGTAACGCAACGGTTACTGAGTTAATCCTCGGGCAAATGGATGGACAGACGGACGGACGGACGGACGGACGGACGGGCGGCCGGACATGGTGGAACTATAAGGGTTCCTTGTTTACTACGGAACCCTAAAAAGGTGGATGTTTTCGATTCCACACGAGATAATTATTCCATAGTTTCACAAAAGGAGGCTAATAATAATAGACGTGATCGATTGGAGGAGGATAGAATCAACTGCAACATGCCTATTGGGAATGAAGGTGTCAACTATTCGGACGTTTACCTTCCAGAACGGATTGGACTGCGAATTTTTAAATTAAAACAAAAGCCATTTCGCAATGTGTGGCAATGTTCTATTGTTACTATCTTTCAATGTCACTGTTTCGTCTACGTCTACAATAACAAGAATTCGCCGGGCATCAACCTCCGCACATTCAATTTTAAAACGTCATCTATTGTATACGTTTTGCTTGGAGCTTAGTACCTTTTGATTCTAAGCGCTAGTGTAGCCCGCCCAATCGAAGAATGTACGTAACTGCACCGATTAAGTATGGAGTTAGTACGTTTTGGATTCAAGCGGTGTTGCACCATTAAGCCTCATTGACGATCCACGCACGTCGCCGCGCATTATCTATTGCGCATGCGTTGGGATTTAAAGTGTTGTGAAGTTCATGACATACGCTTTGTGAACGCACGTGTTGGGGGGACAAGGGTCAATCTGAAGCGTGTTTGGGATTCCAGCTTGATTTAGATCGGTTACTATTTTTATTGCTTTGCAGTTTGGTTAGTTTAGTTGATTTAGATGTGTCGCGCGCTCGTTTCCTTTTTTTTACTGTGACGGTAGCAAACAAGAATGCGGTCTCTACTCCAGAACAATCATAAGTGCGCTGCAACCCTCTTTTGATTTAAGGACCAGTTGTACAACTAGTACTTACAGATCAAGTAATGGTGTAACGAGTATTATAACTGCGGTTTTATGTAAGGTGGACGACTGGACGTACTTCCTATTTGGGCTGCTCCAAATATAATAGAGATATTCCGCTGTATCCTACCTCGTTTACACCCTCTTTCGTTTACACTCGCGACTTGCTAACGTTTTACAACAAAACATATTGAAATCCAATTTGAATGCGAAATTTTGGTTTCAGATTGACCCTCAGGGCGTAAATGAGAGAGTAAATCTAAGGACTTGTTCATAGTCAGGCAATACGGTTTTTTCGTATGCCAACGGTGGTAAATAAGCATACGACCTGCCTGATGATGAGTGCACACCGTAGTCTATGGACGCTTGCCATTAAAGAACAATCAAAAGCGCGTTACCCACCCTTTTTTGGCTGTCAAGCGAATATGGAAACTCTTCAAAAGTTCAATAGAATAACGCATGGAATTGGAAACGCTGGCACATACTTCTTGCTTATGAATCCCTCCCGCCCTTACATACTTGTTAGTTGTAAATAGTTATATATATATATAGGTCTAGGTGAATTCCATATCCCCAAATAAAGACAGTTGACAGAGTCGCGGCCGGCGGATACGGCGAAGAGGACTGTACTATACTTGTTAGTGAAGGATGAATGTTTTACGTCCAAATAGGCACGTTCATAAGATTTAAGATGTAACTACACGAATATCATAATAAGCGGAAACGAAAGATTTTCGCCAGCACGAACGTTTAATATGAATATTTATGACCATCCCACATTATACTTGTTGCTCTACAAATAACCTTGTGGAGAAAAAACAAAAGCGTGCTCTACCGCCGCGCCGGTCTATATTGTGGTTGTCTGTGGCAGTGTCCGTAGATTCTCGCCAGATTTTCTACTTTTATTATATCGAAATTAATCTTCTTCTTTATCCTGTTGTTACCTTACCTCTGCTGGGACGTAGGGTTCGAATGAACTGCCTCCGTTTGCTTTGGTCTTGGGTAGTTTGGGTTACTTCTTCCCATTTCATCCCTAAGACTCCAGCTCTTGCTCCTCGGAATGCCGCCATGTTTTTCTGGGTCGACCTTTTTCCCCCGGGTAGGTATCTGACAAGATTTCGGATAAGTGGGAGTCTGATTGCCAAAGGATATGACAAACTCAGTGCCATTCTGGTGTCTATATTTATTTTTGTATGGCTGTGCGCTCTGAAATGCTCCACAGCTCCGTGTTTGTGATCTATTTTGATATTTGTCCCGATAGTCGTCTTTGCGAAGGGTCTAATAGCGACGCACATCCAGGGGGCAATACAACTAGCCCAAAATAGAGGGGTCTGGAGAACGGTGGTGAAGAACTGCTCCTGTGGTGATCACGACCCTCAGCGTTTAGGAATCGAACCCCTTTAGGATGTGAACTTTCAGCTGTTGACGTGTTGACATTCAATGTTACTATTTCAATATGATATTTCTATATTTTATTTTTATTTTATATTATTGACATTTCTGTATAATTATTGATCATCGTAAATTTTTCTGTGACGTTTCTCAAGCACTCTTTTGAGTTTATGTGAAATAAAATGATTTTGAGTTTAAGTTTGAAATACTCAATAGATGGCTATGTCATTATTTGTGCATTTAGCACAGATATTTGTTCTTGGGTCTTGGATGTTTTCTATGTATTTAAGTATGTATTTATCTATATAAGTATGTATATCATCGTCTAGTATCCATAGTACAAGCTTTGCTTAGTTTGGGACTTGATCGATTTGTGTAAGATTGTCCCACAATATTTATTATTATTATTTATTTATTATGTCAAGGGTCAGATACAAAAAGCGGCACTGGACACAGCTCAGTGGAAGGTCCGTGCTGAATCTGCCAAATTATTCCAAAATCACTACCCATATTATATTGTCCTTACCTACTGGTATCGCACGTTGTTTGTCCCTCCCTCAGGTCCCTCCCTATACCTATCTAATGGTATAAAGATAATGCCCCGCAGAAAGAGCGAACTTATCAGTTGCCATCTGTAGAGGTGTCCGTCATTGAGTCACCGCAGGAAAAACAGTGATCTAGTTCCACTTTTTTCAGTTAATACAATGACTTTTCAGAAGCTTTGCACGGAATATAATATATAAGCTACGCAGTCTAATGGTTGGCATGCGGCTTTCTAATGACGGTGAATGTCATTTTTCGGAACTGTACGGAATAGGAATCATAACATTTAAGATTTTTCGCTAAAGTAGTAAGTTCGAACGATAGAAAATTTAAACGAAAATTTCATGAATTGGCCTGCCTCGCCGTAGGTACGGCAAGTTAACTAACTTGACCTAGCTTGTATTATTCACAAAATATTGAGTTGTATGGACGTTTGCCTGCTAATTGACAATCGTAACGGCTCTCTGCAGCCCAACTGTGATTTAATAGTCCTTGACAGCACAACAGATACCTATTGTTCTCGACCAGAATTAGATATTCTAATTGGAGTACGTCATTGATATGTTGTTTCCGTAGTGAAATAAAAGAATATTATAACAATGGGTGTAGTCAACGGTGTCATATGTAGGCATATTTTGAGACTGTCATATATATCAGACTTACGAGTATCAAGTGGGGCTATAGTACATTTAACCCCTAGGGAAAATATGCATACATATTTATGATTTACCAAACAAAACTCTCCATCATATGAAATCCACTAATCACAATGCACTAATTTAGCTCTTAAATAAAACTTTGTATTTGATATCAACCAATATAAAATGAACCAATCAGGTAACAGAATTCTATATTTTTCCAATGTTTATGGCCTGGATGCGAGTCCTTTAAGCCAAGTCTTTATGGATAGTTTCTGCACAAGACGCGCAGTCACTCTATTTACCACTTCACTTTAATTTTTGACACTGTGTTTTTAATATACTTGTATAACGGAACGAAACTGTCAATATATTTGAGAATGTCATTTAGGCGGCGGGGGACATCATTTTTAAACACTTCACTTAATTCACTTGCATAGGACGAGTCTATCAAATGCAAAAGCTTGGCATTGAAAGATAAGGTGCTCAACGTCTCCAACACTGCCGTCCTGGCAGTGAGGGCATGTACCATCAGGTATTATTGAAAATCGCTCGCTAAATGCGCAGGTAACAGGATTCTTTTCTCAAAACGTTAAGTTTTCTTAGTCCCTATTTCATAATAATTTAAAAAGTTCTTCAATCGTTTAAGCAACGCTTTGAAGCGCTCAATGGCAGGACAGTAGCATTTATTCGCGGTCTCATCATCTTAACCTACTCAAAGCGGTGTCTATGTTTTGTAAGTGTCAAAGCAGTTTATAAAAATGCTACCGTTGCCGCTAAATTATATATATGCTTGCTGTGGAATTTATTGTTGTTTTTGGGAGGATAAATTAGTTTATTTATTTTCTCGCAATCGAAGTGAAATTTAGAGACCACAGATTAGTTTAATAGTATTATATGTATAACTCTGGTCTAAAAGCCAAACCTCACCTCTACCCTTCAAACTATAATCTCGTGCTAATATGGCGTACATTTCACGAGATTTAATAAGCATTTTGCATAGGGAATTTGTCTCAAACCGCAAGAATCTACAAAATTGATTTAAAATTCACGAAATCAAGAACGTTATTCACTTCATATATTTCAAGTTATTTAAAATTGCGCCTTGAGCTCGCTTCATAGGGTTGATATTCCTTATTAATTTTCATGGTACGTTGGATCTGGTAAGATATTATAGTCGAGAAAATATTTTTGCTGAAATATGCGTTAATGATGAGGTTTTGGCTTCGCAGTATTATTTACATAAGTACTTCTAAGTTTTCTCAAGGGCTCAATTAAAATGAAATCTATACTTCTACACTTTAATGTCTGACTGTATGTGAGGTTGTGGCTTATGTTTGTATGTCTATTTATCTATACTAATATTATAAAGCGGAAGAGTTTGTTTGTTTCTTTGTTTGAACGCGCTAATCTCAGGAACGACTGAATCGAATTGAAAAAATCTTTTTGTGTTGGATAGTCCATTTATCGAGGAAGGCTTTAGGCTATATAACAACACGCTGCGACCAATAGGAGTGAAGACGCGGATGAAGTCTCGGGCAACAGCTAGTATGGGATAATCTCCAGAACATGATATCCGATTTCATAAACTATTTCAGAAGTATAATATGTAGGTATATAGATTTTGTTGGACGCCAGGGATCCGGGCATGCTAATTGCCAGGCATTTTTTTTATCACGCATAGACGCTACCTCAAAATCACAAAGTGAAGGTGTGAGGATTTTACCTATAATAGAACGATGCTAGAAATTTGCCTGATTCCGAAGACGCCATGTCGGACTGGTAGGGTAGCTTGTAAGAATTGCCTGTCATTAATCATCATCATCCTAGCGTTATTCCCAGTACAGTTGTCAGCTGTATCTTGAAAGATGCCCGGAGTCCGCTACCTAATCGCAAGAATTGGCGTATGCACTAGTTTTTTACGAAAGCGACTGCCATCTGGCCTTCCAACCCAAGGGGGAAACTAGACCTTATTGGGATTAGGCTTGTCAAGTGAGTGGGCAACTTGACTGTTAGAAGTTCTCAAGCCGCCGGAAGGTCTCTAACTGGGCTTAACGACTGCTATCATAGACAACAGCCGGGATCAACGGCTTAACGTGCCTACCAAAGCACGGGAGCGCTCAGTTAGTAACCACTCAAAGCGGTCACACATCCAAGGACTGACCCCCCTGACATTGCTTAACCTCGCATACCGCACGCGGTACGCGGGCGCGGCTGGGCCACGAGCGCTCATCAATTGCCTGTCATTAATGTAGATGTTAAAATGTTTTTGTATCTTTAAATGGCTGATGCTGTCGATTTTTTCGCTAAACTGGGAGAACTTCCAAAAGGGGCTACACAAAGAGTGTAGGTTCATTTCAGGGCAAAGAGCCATATGTAAGCTAATTTTGAGTAAGAATGCGATCAGAGTAATCAAAAAACTGGTAATTTGGGTTTCAATTAAATCCGGGATTGATTCTTCAAAAACTGGGACGCCGAGCAGATGAAGAATTAAGGTCGTCAACAATCTGCGGTTTATTTATGAATTCAGGACTTAAGTAAGTATATTTCTAATTTACTCATGTTTAGTTTCAAGCCGAATTCAAATATTTATTGCCACAAAACTTATACTAGCTAATACACATGGACGTAACTTATTAGTATAACAAGTACCGTTGGTAGCAGAGAACTGACCTCGCTTCCCCAGCCAGGCTGCCATCATTATATTTTATATTATTTTTGTCATATTTTTATTTATAGCCTGACCAGAATCTATTTGGCCCGGCCTGGTTGCGGATTTTCAGAGGAATAAATTTATTTTAATGGCAATGAATTTTTTTACAGATGATGTAAACAAAACGAAAAACATTCTACATATTAAGAATAATAATCGATTTTGCAATCAAAATGCCCAATTATGTTCACCCCGATGCAAAACAAATCATTTTAAATACATTCAAATGGTTGCGGCAGAGAAAGGACGAAGGATTCAGCAGCATTCCAATAATAGTACATTACTGCAATCCCTGTTCCGGCCGAGGATTGTATAGTACTTTTCTCAAACATGTTAGAAAAAAAACAATAAAAAAATACTATGTAAAAAAAACTAAAAAATACAAAACGTTCAAAAATAGCAATCACGACAAATAACGGAAATTAAATAAAAACACGAAAAATGCTACAAAATACAAGCACCATTTCAAAAAACACGAAAGAACTAAAAAATACCAAAACACATAAAAACTAAAAAAACTACCAAAAACATGGAAATACAAAAAAAAAAACGAAATGTACAAAAAAAAACGAAAATACTTTTAAAAAGTCCAAAAATATCAAAAAACGCTACAAAATAACACGAAAAAACTAAAAAAAATACATAAATACTCGAAAAATTCGAAAAAAGAACAACAAAATACAAAAATACAAGAACGATAAAAAAAACCGGAAAAACAGAAAAAAAACCAATTTACATAACAAATTAAAAATATATATACAAAATCGTGACGGTTGGCTCTATGTAATATTTCCTTTATCAGTTCATTTTAGTAAGCAAATTTAAAAAGTTAGAGCAGCGGCCAATAATGTTAGTTTCATACATTCTCCATACATTACTTCTTGGCCGGCGGCCAAGAAGTAATGTAGGGAGCCATAAACAGGTAACTTCATGTCCTCTTTTCGTGACATTAATGCATACATTTAGGCGCATGTTTGAGAAAACAATGTTTTGAAATTAGTTGTTGACATGACGGGTACTGAATTCATAGTGCGGTTATAATGAACTGGTTAGTTTAGTACTAAATATGAATATTAATTATTAAATTAATATTTTCATCTCATACGTCGTCTCGGCGTCTGTAGTAATAATAATAATAATAATAATAATAATCATTTAATTCGAGCATTTAGCCCATATCACAAAAATTAAAAAATACAAATACAAATTAATAAGTCCTTAATAATTAAATATGAATAAAATTAGAAAAATAACATTAAATTTAGAATGTAACGATGGCATTACTGGGATTCATATGCATGGCGTTCCATTTTCTTACCATCGGACATTCCAGCTTGTCAACAATGGTGTTCAGAAGGCCGTTGGTACTGCCCCGCACGCGTCGCATCAGGGAGGCAACTCGTTTGCGCATTATTGCCTGAAAGCCATCAACGCAAGCCTCTGCAAACATACCTGATGCGCTGCAAAAGCGGGGCAGCCCCAACAACATCCTGAAACCATTATTATACTGGACGCGTATGGCATTGAGAGATCGCTGCGTACATTTGACCCACAGGCTACACGTGTAAAAAGTCTGACAAAACGCCTTAAATAGGGTTATTTTGACATCCTCCGTACAACGTGCGAACCTGCGTGCCAACATGTTGCTTCTCACTGCCAATGCCCTACGCTCCCGTTCCACATCAAGATCATCAGAGAGATCCTCGGTGACCTAGTGTCCCAGATAATTGAACTTGTTGACTTTCATCAACTCCGTTCCTCCAAGTTTGAGCGGTGGTACAAATTTCGGTGCTTTGCTTCCTGCCTTAAACACAAGTAACTCGCTTTTTTTGGAGTTATATCTGAGACCATGGGCCTCCGCGTACCTCTCGCAAATGCCAACTAGTACCTCGAGGGCCCCAATTGAAGGGCACAGCAGCGCCATGTCATCAGCGTAGCTGACATTATTTACCATTTGGCCATCAATTGAACACCCAACGTTAGCGCTGCTGAGCTCTTCAATTAGTTTATTTATGTAGAGGTTGAAAAGCCGCGGAGATGTCAGTCCCCCTTGCCTTACGCCGCATTCCAACCTATACTCCTTCGAGTAAGAGCCAGCCCACCTCACACTGTTATCCTGATTCTCATACCAATATTTTATAATATGGACCAGTTCCTTAGGTGTAGAGGTCTCCCTCAAGAGCTTATCCCACAGTATATTGTACGAAACAAGATCGAAGGCCTTCGACAAGTCCAAAAAACATGCGTACACTGGCGTTTTACGTGATGTATAGTACTGAACCGTATGCTTGAGTCGTAAAATAGCTGTCTCGGTAGAATGCCCTTGTCTAAAACCGAATTGTGCTTCATTCAAATGTATATGACGAGCAAATTGACGATCAAGCAGACGGTCCAAAACCTTTGCTACAACGGTTGCCAGTGATATTGGACGATAATTATTTTTGTCTGCGGCATCTCCAGTCTTGTTTTTCGGTACGGGTACAACTATGGTCTTCATAAGCTCTCGAGGAAGATAAGAATGGCCGATGCACAGGCTAAAAAACATTGACAACACTCGAGGCAGGTGTAGACCTGCAAACCGAAGGTGTTCGACACTGAGGCTGTCATGCCCGGGCGATTTCCCCTTCGTCATCTCTTTTATCGCTGCAGAAACTTCCTTGGCGGTAATACGTTCGTAAGTACCACCCACTCCCATAACAGCCTCAGCACGGAAGGCCTCTGGCACCCTCCCTAATGGAGATTCAACTTTAAAATGGTCCTTAAAGAGCTCAGCTATACACTTGGGTTGGGATTGTCCTTCCACACACGCGGGAACGCACGACCCAGCCCCCAGTTTCTTTGTGTGTTTCCAGAACCCCTTAAAGTCTTTAGTTGTATGCCTAGTCGCCAATATGTCCATTTTAATTTGTTCTTCATTGTCTTGACACCACTTCAACTTAGACTTAAAGAGCTTTCTGGTTTCACACATCTTGTCATAAAGATAACCAACGTTAGGTTTTCCGTGTAACACCCACTCCTGAAAACTGAGTCGTGCTCTCCCATGGACTTCCTTCACATGTCTATTCCATCCTACTATTTGCTTCCGCCCATGCCGACATTTCCTAGCGTCATAACTGACTTCAGCTGACTGTCTTAAGGCTCTAATAATAGAATGGTAAAGTCCATCTATGACCCACCTATGCTCGGCATTCCCACACAACATATCTGCACATTGCGAACACTCCGTTGGAAAATCAATGATCTTCAGGTTGCCATCACATTCCTTCTTATAGACAGAAATCTGGTGACTATCTCTGTCGCCCCACCGAACTTTGTCTATTACTTTATCGCGATAGATAACTTTAGGTATGAGACAACCCAACCTACACTGAATCACCAACGGAAAGTGATCAGACCAGAATACATCTTCACATACCTTTATATTCACAATACACTGTGAAGCTGCCTCTGTCACTAAACAATGGTCTAGCCACCTTTTGCAGCCATGACTTTCACTAATGAACGTGTAAGTACCCGAGAACATGCCTAACTTGACCACATCAGCACAGAGCCACCTCCACTCATTACAAAAACTATCAAGCTCTTTATAAAATAACTCGCCAGGATGAGCATTAAAGTCACCGAGCACAAAAACAGATTCTACTTCATAATTGTCAATCACCGAATTTAATTCGCATAACACCTCAGTAAACTCCACTATGTTTTCGACACTATTTGTGGGCATATATACCGACATAAACAACGCACTTCGGTCACCAACACACGCTTGGATAGCTACCACCCGATCACTTTTACAAGCTATGACTGACACTGACGAAAATATACCTTTTCGCCACATTAACGCCACTCCACCATAAGGACGCCCTCGTAACAGTCCCATTGATGTATCCACGGCTGACTTGCTGGTAAACTCGAAATCCTGATCAATAGTTCCTATGAAGGCTACATCATGACTTAGCAACCATGTTTCCTGGATTGCCAGAACATCTGCCTTTTTACAAAGCTGCCGAACCCCCTCAATAGACCTTTTTATGGACTTACAGTTGAAGCTTATTAACTTAGTTACAGTATCCATTATTTAGTTTGCTTAACATGTAGTGCTGCAATCAAATATTTTTGATTATATGCAAAAAATAATGAGTCGCTACCGCCATTGCCACCGACCAAAAAAAAAGAAAACAAATAGACGACTTTGACAAATGTACTATAAGGCACAAAATTCATGAAAGAATCGAATCTATGCGAAAGCAAGTACCATCTCGCAAAACTCTGCTTACAGAATTGAAAAAAGATATTGGTTTTTTAGAAGGGAGTATTTGCGATCGCTATTGCACAGTATGGTGGTATGGGGTTCAAATATAAAAAGTGCAGAAACCAACGGTCCATATTGAAGGAGCGGTCGGATATTGCAGTTTGGCAGGAATGTAATTTAGACGAAATATAAGAAGCTAGGGACAAAAATATACCTCTTGTTTAAAATTTAGATGATGAGACTTACATCCATACTTCTCTTAACCACGCAAAATGTTGGCAAAGCGAAAATGAACCAGGTGTGTCGATATCCGTTTCAACCGGCAATCAATATATTATTGTTCATGCCGGTGGACTATTGGGATTTGTTCTCAATGCACTCCTAATATATAATAATAACGAAACAAGCCGATTTTATCATGACTCCATGAACAGTAACAATTTTTATAAAAAGGGTTTTCAGAATGAGCAGTGAAATGCAGAATGGGAATTCCCAATCTCAGTGAACCCACGCGTATTATAATGGATATAATATAAAAGAAAATAACTTTACCGTCATTGCCGCTTATGAAAAAAGACCTAATACAAAATTAAAAAAGTAGATGCCTAAGAAAGCCAATACACACTGACCCGACTATACGTGACGTACGAGTATGTATATGATTGCCATATAACATGCTGTTTGCAGCAACATTATCTCAGGTCCAAATATATTCTAGTCAGGCTATAATTCTTTTTTCGTTTGTGCGCTGCCTGCTGTGTTTCACTGATGGTCCCAACGGAAGACCAGCGCTGGCGGTCGCGCCACCTACATGCTGAGTTGGGACCATTTCGTGACATTTCTTTTTCTTTTTGTTGTTGTTTTATGCTTCTCACCTAATTGTAATTGTCACGAATAAATGATTTTCTATTTCTATCATGATGCCACATGTTAGGAATTTAGAGCCGTAATGATAAGATGCATGATGGCCGGTGGTCCTAATGGTTTTCTGTTAACTTTTTAACCGACTTCACAAAAAAGGAGGAGGTTCTCAATTCGGTTGTATTGTATGTTCTTTTTTTAGGGTTCCGTAGCTAAAATGGCAAAAACGGAACCCTTATTGATTCGTCATGTCGGTCCGTCCATCCGTTTGTCACAGCCGATTTACTCGGAAACTATGACCACTACAATTATGAAATTTGGTATGAAGGTGTATGTTATGAACCGCTATAGAAATGAAAGTACGAAAAAAATATTAAACTGGGGGGGGGGGGCATAGTGCCGTAAGTTTCCTATGAAGATACGAACTTTTTTGATTAAATGTATTCTATAGTGGTTTTAAATGTAATTAGGGAGGTGTCGGTACGGAACCCTTCTTTGTGCGTGGTCCGACACACACTTGGCCTGTTTTTTCTTCATAACTTGTATTATTAAAAAAAAACTAATGTAAGTAAAAGCTTGAATTTCATTACCGTAAAATGGGGTGAGTATAGTCAAAACTGAAATTCAAACCTCGATAACTTTTTATTTTTACAAATGAAAACTGAATGGTGTATATAATAAGTGTTCCCGACGTTTGTATTTTAGTTTTTATTTTATTTTGGGTAGTTCCATTTCATATGTAACTTTGACGATAAAGAGGAAACCCACACCACCCCGTAGTGCCTCGTATTTGGGGTGAGAGGGGTTTTCATACAAAGGTGATTTTGGAAGATTTTTGGATCGTTTTTTTAAATTATGCGTATTACTATAGCTCCATTTTAAATTGGAATACATTATTTTTGTACCAGTAGCCTTAAAATCCCTTCTCACCCCCCTCTCAAACCTTCTCTCCCCATTCATAACCCACCTCTCCCCGCGAAACCTACCTACCCCGTTTTACGGTACCGTAGTCGGGGAAAGTTAAAAGCTTTAAAACCACAATAAAAAGAAAATACATTTGCGACTACAACTTTTTAACTGAGAGTGGGTTATTTTTTGGATCGTATAGTAATAATAAATATTTTAGCATTTTGTGTTTCATACAATTTTCACTACTTACGGATGATTTGAAGTTCTAGTGAATTCCATTGTTGCATGTATTGATTAATTCACCTATTACAAAATTGGCCAACCAAATAGTGACTCAAGGTTCAAACATCAAGGTTAAAACAATATGTTCAAATGTGGCTACGCATACGAGTGTGATTGATTAGAATAAAATAACAATTATACTACTATCATTAACATACCTATAGCATAAAGAACTTCCCACAACTTTGCCTAATGGAGGAAAGGTGCGTGGAAAATACCTTAATACTGTAGATATTTTTTTTACTGAAATAAGACTTCATTTTTTAACCGACTTCACAAAAAAGGAGGGGGTTCTCAATTCGATTGTGTGTTCTTTTTTATGTTTGTTGTCTCAGAACTCCGTCGTTTATAAACTGATTTGGAAAATTATTTTTGTTTTAGAAAGCATCTGCTTTGAGGCTGGTCGCATTTTTACCAGAATCTAGTTTTGATGATGGAATCTATAGAAACAAAGCGATTTTAGCATTTTCGGTAACAAACTAAGCATTTACATTCAGAAAGTAGCATTTGGTGAACGGGAACTGATGAATAAGTAAGACCACGGGGGCGCTAAGATATTTCGATCGAGATAGTGAAGCGACTATGACGAAGTCAATTTAAACGGTCCTGATGTAATGTTACCATCAACTTGAGCTGATGATTGAAGCGGGAAGGAAGGCAATGGAGCTCCGTAATAATACAGCGTATCTTAGTCATGTGTGGGCTTATTGGAATTGTCATGAGATGCACTCTGGCAATGATCCACTAAAAATGTGAATTAAAAATAATTTTAAACAAAAAAAACCGCCTTCAAAAGAACTGAAAAGCACGAAATAAACTGAGATTTGCAATCCAATCATGGGATGAAATTTATACCACGATTTCTTTTCATAAAATGTACTAAACATATACATAAAGACGAAAAACGTTTTTAATAATTGACAACATTTCATTTTTTTAAGGAGCATTTTTTTCCGATGAAATTAAATAGAGGATAAAAAGTTCAGTAAAACCACATTTTTAAATTCTCGAATATATCCCAATTTCATATATATAAATCAATTTCAAAAGTTCCTCATTCTAAAAGAGAGTAAGTGAAGTAAGGCGTCACAGCGTAACAAATCACATAAAAGCACTGTTACTAAGACAAATTTACTAAAGAAAGTGAACTGCTGTTCTTTTTGTGCGCTGTGACTGTCACAATTTCATAGAAGTGACGTCATTACTACGATGTAGGCTTTCTTCGTATTTTTTTTAATACTTAAAAAACTAATAGCTTTAAAAATATTAAAGAAATATTTTGGGGTTTCTTGTTAACAAATTAACGAAATTACTTAAGATTTCATACTACTTAAAAATTTGAAATGTTGTCAATTAGCTACGAGTAAGTACTGTAAAGCCTCGCTTGTACTGTTGAGGTACTATTGGGGGATCTTAAGTGTGGTAACTGTAATTAAATACTTTCCAGGTTATAACACACTACTGTATTCCTTACTGTACTGAATTACAATCACAATATAAACGCGAAATGCTAAAATGTATACATGTTTACGACGCTAAATGTACAACCTCTATCCAGATTTACCTTCATCTAACTATCGTTCAGTGAAATATCGATATCGCAGTGAGCTTGACCTATATAAGGCTATCCCAGGGCTTTGGATAGCGATATGACCTAGAAACTGCCTTTCTTTGTCCTCTTTACCGACGATAAACTTAAGTACACCTAGAATCTACGTCCTAGATACCCTAGATACCTAATTACCTTTCTCAGAAAAGCGTACAAGCTCTAGAAAGGAGGTTAGTGCGCAGTTAGGAGCGCTTTTATTCAGTACTGTTGCGTGAAGTTAAATTGGTAACAAAGTTTGCCGTTAGATATCGCTGTTCTGAAACCTGAATCGCGGTATCGTTGTGTTGCTGTAGATTGTGAAAATGAAATGAAATGAGCAAGAACATACACAGGTGTTAGAATTATACGTCAGTGAGTTAAATATTTGTTATGAATGTATGATCCGCCACAATATGGCATACAAAATATTATACTAAATAATTTATTATCAAAAAAAAATTAACCTAACGCGAAGATAGTATTTTTAATCTAAACAAAATCTCATAGATGGCGCTACTTAAATAAAATATCAGATTATCAAAGTATTCATTTAAATTATAATATGGTTAAGCAAAAATCATTTTAAGTTTTTGTAAAATCCATTGACTTTTTCTTAAATGATGTACTCATTAGTGTTATTATGATGTACTTTTTCATGATGTACTCATTTAAGAAAAAGTTAGCATCAGTGGATTATAATGATAATCAAAGACGTCTTCTATAATGTTTAAAATTATTAGAAATTCCTCTTACAAAAAAAATAACAGAAATCTAAAACTAAACGTTATCACTAAAATTAAATTAACACATTAATAGAATTAGGTAACTGAATGTCAGAGTAAGTTCTTAATGAATAGTTATTAGCCGCGCCTGTTTCTGAAATTCTTCCGACCCTGAGGAAATAGTACATTACGATACAAGTGTGATGAAGAATTGTATCAGTGAATTGTATGTGAAGTGTGATACTGCGATCGCCAACCCGCATGCCAAGCGTGGCGATTATGGCATATACCCCCCGTGAATTTGGGGGAGGCCTGTGTCCAGCAGTGGACGTCCTTGGGCTGATATGGTGGTGGCGGTGGATACAAGTGTAGAGAACAGGAAATTCGCAACGAATGGTGATAAATTAAAACACGTCTGAAGGGAGCGTTTTAAATCGACACGAGTTGCGAATTACTTATTCGCACGTGTATCGTACAACGTTTTACAGTACATATGGCTCTTTTAAATTTCGACATATGCACGTAATCTGCTGATTACCGCACTCGTGCGGTAAAGTAGCACCATATGTACTGTAAAGTACACAGTTTTTACTTTAAGTATAATAAATATTTTGATCGAAAGTGGCATAATGACTAATGAGTCATGCCGTGTTCTTTTAAAAAAATATGTAGGGCGGGGAATAGAAGGCGAACTAGGGTTTGACGTTTATGTTTTACTAGCTATTGCTCGTGACTTCGTCCGCGTCTTCGCTCCTATTGGTCGCAGCGTGATGTTATATAGCCGAAAGCCTTCCTCGATAAATGGACTATCCAACACAAAAAGAATTTTTCAATTCGAACCAGTAGTTCCTGAGATTAGCGCGTTCTAATAAACAAACAAACTCTTCAGCTTTATAATATTATATGCTTAATTATTATTAATAATAAAAACACTATATATATGCCTCGGCGGGAATGGCAATTCTTGGATACGCTGTCTATTGACACCCTTTCGCTTTGTCCATCAAAATCTAAGTACTTCCGAGAATTGCGTTTTCCCAGCCTCTGCAATAATGTAGTATTATGCAGTTATTTAGCAAAACTCCGTTAAAATATTATTAGAAGATAAACATGGTAAGAACCGAGAGCGCTTTGTAGGTATGTTTTATCTTTAATATCATACACACTCAAACACCTTCTAGGATTAGGTAGAATTTATTGGTGGATCCTATTACGTTGTATGACGTACTTATATCGTTTAGTTTGTTATAAAAAAAAGGTCGTTGTAGCCTGTATGGTCAGATAACGGTTTAAATAGGTTCTAGGATTTTCGATTGACCTTTCCCTAAAATAAGGATTATCATGTGGGTTTGATTATGACTAACACTCATAACAGAATCCTTATCCTAATTAGGAATAGAGTTTATGATCTATATTGAGGAGCGCTCGTGGCCCAGCGGTATGTGAGGTTAAGCAACATGGGCGCAGGTCAGTTCTTGGATGGGTGACCGCTTTGAGTGGTTAGTAACTGAGCGCTCCCGTACTTTGGAAGGCACGTTAAGCCGTTGATTCCGGCTGTTGTCTATGACAGCAGTCGTTTAGCCAAGTTAGAGGCCTTCGGGCGGCTTGAGTTAATAGTTAAGTTGCTCACTCACTTGACAAAGGGGAGTCGAAGTTGCACCACGTCCGTAGGGAGTACCCACCGTTACCCTACACGTGACCCCTGGGCTGTGTGGTGCTATAAGCGCAACAAAACTGGCAACCGTACTTGTCTTCGGTTCTAAAATAAATGCCATACGAATAAATTATATGACGCAACTATATGAACAACTAGCTTTTGCCCGCGACGTCGTCTGCGTAGGACTCATTCTCGCTTTAGAATTATTTGTTTTCCCATACATCTTTCACCCTTCTTTACACCCCCTTAAGAAATGATTACATTCAATATGATATGCTCTTTACCGCGCACCGGCAAAACTTTAATAGAAATCCTATTTTAAAAACGAATCATCTTTATCATATCAGCCGAAATACGTCCACTGCTGGACATAAGCCTCCCCCAAAGAGTGACACAATGACCGATCCTTCGCCATCCGCATCTAGCAAACTCCTGCGACCTTTACCAGGTCATCAGTCTACCTTGTGGGGGGTCTACCCACGCTGCGCCTTCCGGTACGTGGTCGCCACTCGGGAACCTTTCCTCCCCAACGGCCACGTTCAATGTGCCCCGCCCACAAGAGCGTAGCTCTTAAGTTTGATGATGATGAATTAAATGGTACACAAAAAATAAAAATAAACAGAAGTGGGAATACACCAAAAAGGTTGCCACTCAACATATGAAACGACTGATGTATCGTGACGCTGATTTTCAGGACAACCGAAAGTATATACTATTTAATCTTAACCTAATTCATCTAATAGGTGACGACACGACCAAATTGTATCACCGGTTAAATTCGGGATTAATCAGTTTCCTAATAGGTCAGGGGGTAACATATTGAAAAGGTTAGGATCCAGTGCTAAAGTCCTACAACACAAGATAGGTCCCTCATACACAAATACAAATAGTTTATTGTCTGAAAGTGAGTGGTCGTAAAGATAACAAAAGTTCAGTTGTTCGTCACAATCTCCCATAAATGGCGTATGTACTCGTACAATAATGTGATTCTATCGCATTTCTTTGAATTTTATAGTTATATCACTAAAATTACACATTAATGTCAATACCCTTAACGCGGAACACGCAAAAGAGGGGTGTTTTAAGTATAACGTGTGTATCTGTGTCTGTGTGTGGCATCATAGCACTTAAACGGGTAAACCTATTTGAATGTGGGTTTTTTAGGGTTCCGTACCCAAAGGTGCCAAAGGGTAAAACAGTACCCTATTACTAAGACTCCGATGTCCGTCCGTCTGTCACCAGGCTGTATCTCATGAACCGTGATAGTGAGACAGTTGAAATTTTTACAGATGATGTATTTCTGTTGCCGCTATAACAACAAATACTAAAAACAAAATAAAATAAATATTTCAGGGAGCTTTTTCAAGTTGTCAGTTATTCAGTAAGTTAATTAAAGTTAAACATTGGATTGAGTATTGTAATAAAAATATTAAGGCAAATTTTACGTGCTCGGGATATTTTTTCCTAAAGCGGCGTACCTTTATGGAGGAAGACATTTATCCTGTGAGCGGTCTTCGCGTCCGGGCTTCGCACCAAAAACAGAATTTATAAGGAGCGCTCCCTAACTTATGCTGTCGACTTTTTAGATTCTTGATTATGTTATGGGTCTAATTTTGTGTATCTGAGCCAATAGTCGAGCGGCGTTCAACTTTAGGCAAGATAGTTTTTTTCAAATGCCGATATAAATTCTCGTTGAAAAGATCAATACAATTCTTATGTTCAAATTAATCACCACTTCATTGTTGATTTTCCTTCAACCAAAAGTTGAACGTAACTTTATACTTACTATGAAATAAGTTTTATCATGAAAATCACCAACAGAAAAACCAGTGCCCAGAACATTAAGCAATAAAATTAACTAGTTCAGCTTTGGGTTTTTATTCCGATAAATGAACATATTTTTGGATAGGCCTGTTTATTTAATATCTACTGGGTCCATACTTATCATGAACGATTGGTTCAAGATGTCCAAATGTCAAATTGTTTAGAATTAGGGCATTGTTCATCTTCTGGGATATTGGACATATTCTAGCACTAAACATTTTTTGATAAAAAAATGTATATAAATATATAGGGAGGTTTTAGGATATAAATCTAATCTTTATAATATAGTCACCACCCCTATGTAACCATATTTTTGCACTTTACTGTACACCTTGAATAAGATGCGTATAGAGTTCAAAGGACTTGGGGTTAGGCAGGACCCAAAGAACGGGCTTAAACGCGTCTCTTCCAGTTAACCAGTTAGACGCGCTGACAGTTTATTGATTTATTTACTGTCAGTGTCTGAGCTATCTCAATACAGTTCACAAATAAAACATGTCGGCCGCTTGTTTTCATCCACTCGGCCATTGTGGCGCGACCTTCACGATACTCACTCTTCAGAATGCTGGGACTGACTGTCCTTGTCCTTATGTGCTTGGCCAGAACTGCAGGAGTTGCCCATGCCGCCGCCCTGCACCACACTCGTGCACTAAACACATTTATCACACGCGCAGCGGACGCGAATTATTGTAACACTCATCTCCCGGCGTCGCGATCGTTTCGGGGGGAAGTTCTAAATTTAAACTCAGCGTGTGTACGCCTCGAGCGCTAGGCGGCGAATAATCGATCTCCGTTCTCGGCCGCCCGCGCCCTCCCCGCGCAAACCACCCGCGCGCGCCAGCGAATTATCCACGCTTTTCAAACGAAAGCTTTTCCGAACGGACTCCAATATGTCACGCTTCGCAGCCAACTCCGTAAACACGATTAAAAAGAAACAGGCTGTCTGGTCGCGCGGATTTGAATTTGGAATTCTTAAAATAAAAATGCTTTTGTTTTTGTCTCATGTCTTCAGCAAGTGCCCTACAAGTATTTGTTGTTTACATACTTTGAAAAGCATGTTTATGATATATTGGAGTTGTTTGGAGGAAGTTTGTTGACTAATATAATGCCTAGGTGTTTCCTGAAGTCTGTGCGCCCGAAAAACGGCAGTTTCATACATGAAACGGGTAGTTTTTCAGTTGAAAGTAAGTTCATTTTTGTATTCGGTATTTCTGTGAAATTATTCTGTCATATGAAAGAAAGGTAATATTTTTGAAAAAGATATCGATAGAATATATCCTTATAGCAAAACTAATCAAATCAGGGTTGATTTAAGTAGCATTATATTGGCTAAATATAGAAGTCGTGTCTACTTGTTAAGTTCTCGTTTCATATGAATTGATCAATCAATAGTGTTGTAGGTTTTTTGCACAAAATTGTTAATTTAAATTAATTTAGGGCATTTTACATATTTGAGCATACATGAGAAAAATTACGAACATTTTTTCAGCATCAATCGAAACTAAACCATCGCGGTTACCAAAAATGTCAACGAAAAGGTATAAAACTCTTTTAAAGACGAACGAAACGCTATACCACGACAAAGTTCCAATTTCCACGCGTTTCTACCTCCAACTGTTGAAGAAAAGCCAATTCCTGCCACACTTCATTGACACAGAAGTGTACGAATACGCTTCAGAGAGCGAAAGAGCCACCAGCTCACCCGAACCACATAATAAAAGGAATTTCATCAAGAAAGAAGTGAAAAGAACCACCTACAACTTACGTTCGAGCGAAGCAAGAACGGAACGCAAGGTTTTCACAAAGAAAACTCGCGCTAGAAGAAAAGCGGTTGTCAACGAAGCGCAGAGTGTTTCTGAACCGAAGCTTCCGGTTAAACGGAAATTCAAAATGCCTTTGGCGCCAATTATAGAGGAAATAAAGAGCAGGGAGCCGTTGAGGTGAGTAGGATCTTAGTTTGACTACGTTCTGAGATTTAAATGTGATTTGTGGCAATCTAACCATGTAACTTTTCAAACGTACGATTTTTACTATGGGAAATGATATTTAAATCCACCTTACGCACGGTCCAAAATGTTGCATAATTACACCACTGCTGTCGCTGTTATAATTTTGTAGGGTCAACATCAAAAATTATGTATGCATTTTCGACTTATTACAAAGGATTAAATATTAAAAACGAAAGTGTCAATATATACGGCCTGTTTAGCCTAGTTAGCAATGACACTGCCTCCGAAGCTAGAGGTCCCGGACGGACGGATTTTGTTCATGGGTCCTGGATGTTCTTTATGTATTTAAGTATGTATTTATCTATATAAATATGTATATCGTCGTCTAGTACCCATAGTATGTACAAGCTTTGCTTAGTTTGGAACTAGATCGATTTGTGTAAGATTGCCCCCAATATATATTCGACGTCGTATTTAGGTACAGTCAGTAGCAGAAGAAAATAAGCTGTATAACACGCTCAGATCCTTATTCTCTTGACATTAGAGTCCGTGTGTAGATCTATTTGAGCACTTGGCCCACATAGCTAATTCTGTTGCGGATTGTACTTACAAGTTAGCCGGTGATGACACATACGTCATCCTCTACGTGCGCTTTCCGCTACAATACGGAAAAATTCTGCTACGCGCTACGCCGTAGCACGTTAGCGTGCGACCTTGAATGGTTTAAGGCCGCGGACTGTATACTTAAAATAATTGAACTGACCGAATTGTTTCAAAGTATTCCGATCAAAAAGCGACTTTACCCCACGAACCATAAAGGTTCAAATTCAAATGGCAGTTTTTTTAAGTCGGATAACTCTTTCACTGCCAACGATTTCGTAGCGCAAGCGCTACGCTCGTAGCCGATAACATGCGAAACACCGTATGCAGCGGAAAGCGCCTACGAGACAAGCGCCCTAACCTAACCTAACGGGTTCCTGGCACTGAAAGTGTTTTAACTATACGCCAGTGGGCATTTGAGCGAGTTCAATGTATGGGCACTGCCCGCTGCACAGCTAGCACAAGACGTCGCGCGAGCTATATCGCGCGCGAGATTGACTATCCGTCTCTTTCCGTGTATACCCATTAGATTCAGATCATAGAAAGAAGGAGATATGGCACGGGGGCGTGGCGCGTGTCGCCTCGATAAGGTCAGTAAACCATATCGGCGCGCACCGCTCTTAGCGCTGACTCATTTGAGCGGCGATCGCTGTTCACGCTATGGCTCCAGATTTATTTCGATATAACGGTCTGTAGCGTGTTTATTTGTAAAAATCGGTAAACTAAACAAAAATTCAAAATACGTGGAATAACATACCACTCCTAAGTGCTATTTTAGATTAGTATTTCTATTATTAATGTATTTTTAAAATTCCTTAATTCACTTTGTAAAATTCACCCTAAAAGCTTCGACCTGCCAGCGCAAATACCTTACGCAGCTTCGAGTGCGCGGGATAAGGCAGTGGCAGTATCTGTATGCATGCAATATTATCGATAATTGATCGACGTTATTACGAATGGTTTTCATTACATTTTCTTTTTAAATATAGTTTTTTGCATAACTGAATATCACATTAAAATATAAAAAAGTCTACAGTTCGATTATGAATGATGTTGCCATTAAATAATTAAAATAAATTGATTAACAGTCACTGAACTATTATTTAGGATGTTTCTTTGTTACACATAGGTACATTACATATCATAGGTTTGTATAATATCAAAATAGACGAACCCCCAATACAATAAATACAAACCATAGGTTCGTTGGGCTCCTAATTTTTATTAAAATTAATAATTTGTATTTCTGTAATAAACAGTATTTTGATTCACCCTTAAACGAAGTTTATCGTTTTAAAGGTAAAATTCTCATCTCATGATTTTATCGATAAATGCAAAAATGGATGCATGTGCCCATCCCTAACGAGTTCACCGACGCTGTTGTTTACGTGTACGAGTGTATTCCTACAGTTGCTTTTTGTAGTGAGAGTACTAATTAGAGGATTAGAATGCTAATAGACAACTGGACGGATGTGCGCGGAAACCCAATATTTACAATATTGTGCAAGTAGTGGAAACGCACACATCTTTAAAAGTGGCGACAGCAGTACTGGACTAATTTCGCGGTTAGGGCATATCTCTTTCTTTCTATGATCTGAGATAGAGACATAGTCTATCTCGCGCTCGCGCCGTTTTGTGGTAGCTGGGCTGGTGTCCAGACCGCTCGCGGCCTTTAGGCACGTAAAAAGAGCTGCCGCCATAAATTTTATAGTCCGCTCGGAGATCTTTTTATACGAATTGTTTTGTAGCTTTACCTATAATAAGTATAGTCAGCATCAGCCCAGTTAGCACGATAGGCTATACATCCATGTTTTATGTGACGCTTTAGTAAATTTCGGCCATAAAACGTGACGGTATAACCTATCGTGCTAGCTCGGCTGAATACGGTATTTCACAACACGAAAAATTTTTTTTTTTATGTTACCAATAAAGAAAATCATACGAAAATACTCGGACGAAAATACTATACAAAAAATGAAACAGCTTATTTATGCGATTTTATAGATTTTTAAATGCAACGGCGACCCTAGCTAGTTACGAGCGTGAGCACGAATGTGACTTGCAAAGCCGAACTTACTTTTAAAAAGTCTATCGCAGGTGGGGCAGTAAAGCTGACCACACATATTATAGGTGTAATTATAGGAGGATTTCGGCCGGGATTTACGTATCTGACGTTTCGCATCAAGATCAGTGAGACGAGCGTCTTCAAAGTTCTTTGCCCTCGTTTTGATACGAGAACGCCATTCTGGCCGCAGAGAAGCATACTCCTCCCATTTGTCAGGTGGTATACCGCAGGCAGTTAGGTGGCGCTTACGTACGTCCTTGTAACGTAGGTGCTGCCCACCTTGGTTCTGTTTACCAGCTGATTGCTGATAGCAGCTGATAGCTGGGAATAGAAGACGGTTTTCGGTAGTCTGCAATCACTCATACGCCAGACATGCCCACACCACCTTAGCTGACCCTTCATCATCAGCGACTCCATGCCAGGCATCTTAACGTAGTTTGACCATAGATAACTGTGACGTCATTAGGCACATTTCCCTACAAACTTTATACTAACCGAGCGTTTCTGACGTTTCGTATAATGTTGATGATTTGACTCTTAACTAGATATGTGAAGACGTCGAAAGTCTTTATTATAATATAAGGGAATAAGAGCTTTTGACCTATTCATTAACCGATTACAAAAAAGGAGGAGAATCTCAATTCGTCGGAGTATTTTTTTTTTGTATGTTCACCGATTACTCAGAGACTAGTGGACCGATTTCAAAAAATATTTTGTTAGAAAGGGTATGTTTTATAGTTGGACCCATTGTCACCAAATCTGATGACGGGATCTTAGAAAAATCGAGGGAACTCCTCAAATTATATAGCAGTAGGATGGGGTCTGGCAAAGTTTGGAGTCGGTGTTTTTTTGTTAAAAATTTACTTGTTTTTGTAACCACTTCATGATGCTGGCTGAACACATCGTGACTTGGAAGACTTAGGGTGGATTGCACCAAACTACCTGTAATCGTATGCGGCGTTCGTTAAAATCTGATTGTATGGAAAGTTAAATATGGCGCCTACATTTGTCATCCCATAGAAACTTGTCAAACTTTCCATACAATCGTATTTTACGGAACACCGCTTATGATCAGTGATCACTGATCCTGATCACAGACGGTTTGGTGCACTTTGGTGGGACCAGAAGTGATTTAACAAAAGTTCGTTAATTGACCAAGCGAGCGAAGCGTCTCCGTTTCAGCCACAGAACAAATAAATATATTCCGTGGTTTCAGCTTTCACAAAAATTCTTTCGTATGTCTGTCCGGATGTTCTCCTCTACAGGTCGCATTTCTCAACCGATTCTCGTGAAATTTTGTGAGCAGGTTCGATGATTATGTAGATTTTTTTTGTAGAGTCAGTTTTGGGTTTTTTTTTAAAGAGAATTGCCATCGAGCCTAATGATATCGTGTTATATGTAGGTACTGGCCATGACCTTTGATTAGTATATTAGTAGACACATGCACACAAACACTGAACTGAACTAATTAAACATGAAATTGGCAACTATAAACTTTTCATTGTTTTCATTGCATATCTCTATTTCACATTTTCGACTACTCAAAATTTATCTGAAAGAGACTGCTCTTTAACGATAAGACCAACTGTTGTTTACCTCTACCGTTAATGTTCTTCAATATGTTGTGTTCTATAATGTATCGATATATGTAGTATGTACATCGGAAGTCGATAAATGAGAAGTTCCCCTATGACAGCTCGTAAGTGCTACGAGAATTCCGGTCTCTGAACATGAGTCACAATTTGATTGCATGTTCTCTAGACAAGTGTTACTTTTCATCACTTACTTTATATGACACTTAGACTTGCAACATAAAAACAAAAAGCAAGCAATGAAATGGCGACTCGTGTTACATTTACGAAACGAAAGACCTGTGTAATGTATTTTTCAGTGTTTTCAAACCTTTTATAATTTTTTACCGAGTAGCACATACTGCGTTTCACACCTTCTATTCAGAAAAGAGTCATTTTTACCCGCGAATGAGGGATCAATTTCATACTTTTTTTCCTTCATTTGAGGGCAATAATCTCTTTTCCTCATAGAAGGTGTGAAAAGCAGTATGTGCCACACGGTAGCAAAATTATAACCGTTTTGGGTGTAAACACTTGAATCCCTGCCTACGCTCAAGATTCTACTTTAGATTCCTCACTATGCTCAGGATTCTATTGTAGAATATTAATCTTTAACTTCACTCAGAATTTAATATACCTTCCTCGCCGTAAATATATCATTTTGCTTCCAATCTACTATTTCCTATTTCCTCTGTTTCCTAGGACGGTGAATAAGGGCGGTTGGGAGATCGACAAGATCGCCGAGAAGCTAAAGAGCCTGATGCGGAGCAGCGCAGAGCACATGCTTCATCAGGAGCTGCTGTCCTGCTCGGAGGCTTTCAGGAGCGAAGCGAAGGAGAACGAAGCGGTTAAGAAGGAAGGTAAGGTTTAATATATAAAAGAGGTAAGTATTTGACCACCACGCTTTCTACCATCGCACCGCTCGCCGTCGGCAGGGTATTCATCCTCCCATCTTTGAACCCAAATAAAGGTACATACTTAGGTCGCGTACGGTACGGTTTCAGAAGAACTTCCTCGCTCGAAGGCTCTGGTTGTGGAATGAGCTTGCCGAGGTTTTCCCGAGAGACTACAGTATAGGATTCTTCAAGAAAGGAGTGTATACATTTTTAAAGGGTCGGCTACGCGCATGTGACACCCCTGGTGTTGCAAGCGTCCATAGGCTGCGGTGACCGTTTACGATCAGGCGGGCCGCACGTTTGTTTGCCACCGACGTGGTATTAAAAAAAAGTATCTCACCATCGCCGGGCCGATGATGGTTGCCATTTTATCACTTATCATAGTGGATGGATGAGACATTCGTCACCTTCTGACGAGTATGCGAGTGCGAGAGTGACGGGCATCTTACCTATGACGATAAGTGATAAAATGGAGTTCGAGGGTGTTACATGCGTACCTAGAGAGTGTCTACTCACTTTCGTCTTGAAAATATCCTAATTATAAGTACGAGTATCTGGGAAAAGGTTTGCTTTAAGAGAATTCCACTCTTTAGCTGTCCTCGCAAGAAAACTAGAAGCAAAGCGCTTAGTGCGAATCAGTGGTATGTCGCCAACATAAGTGTGGAACCCATGTCCGCGCGTCGTCTGGCGATGGAGAAATGATGAGGGAGTAATTAATTCGTGTAATCCTAGCGAATTTATTCCCAGATACTCTCCCAGGGGGCTGACTGCGCACATTGTTTTGTTGCTGGTGCTCAGTCGCTACCATGTAACGCTTGCACCAGCTTGTCTCGCGTTCGCCCGTTCCTATAGCTCCGTCAGCATTTTGTCCCCGCTTACCCTACTGCCGGTGGCTGCGATAGTAATGTTGTACTGTTAATAGAGCGACTGTCACGGAAACATAAAGCACACGACTTTCGCAGGTCGTGGGTTTGAACCCCGACTTGTAACACTGGGTTTTTCAATCAAATATATTCGTATGAAATGCGCGCTCGAGCTGTTCACAAACTACTCAAGTAAATCCCAAAACCTCCTTCCTTTAGTTAGCCACATGTTAATTTCAGACGCGGATACTGGATGAGCAATTAGGCATTTTTGGTCCTACCCGCGTTTGGTCCAATACGCAGTCCGTCCAACATGATTGTTGTCTAACAAACTTTTCGTCCGATACGCTATTCGTCCAACACGCATTTCGTCCAACACGCTTTTTGTCCAACCCGCATTTGGTCCATCACGACTTGTACGTCCAAGACACCCCCAAGACACCCTAATGTCTTCTGTTTGATGTACTTAAAATTATATGCACGATGAGTCTTCCAGTCGAACTGCAACCCAGCTGCAAAATTGCAGTTTGAGGGCAGTTTTGATGCAGTCAACGAAAATGCAGCATGCTTTGCGCACTCCAGAAGAGTCACATACACGAGTCAATTCGGCAGGTAAACTTTATAAAACCAATTGGGAGCAGTGGGCGTATGATGGTTGCCATTTTATCACTTATCGTTGTGGATAAGAGTTGTCAGAACGTGACGAATGTCTTATCCACGACGATAAGTGATAAAATGGCAACCATCATACGCCTACTGCCCAACAGCGATATGGACGAATCGCGATATGGACAAATCGCGATATGGACAAATCGCGATATGGACGAATTGCGATATGGATGAATTGCGATATCGACGAATAGCGACATTGATGAACTGCGTGAAGGCTACTTGACGATCTACGTAATGGACGAACTGCGACTTGGACGAATCGCATGTTGGACCAACAGCTACCAAATCGCGTCGTCAAAAAAACTGCACGGTATTCGGTAGCGCGGTAGAGCGGAGGCGACATGTGTGACATATGAAGCATCATCGACAGTCGACAGTATCGGGAAAGATCAAAAATGCAAAACAGCCTCCGCCCCGCACCGCGGCCACGCCCGCTCTGTGCTATCTGAGTTTAAGAGCTTTTCCGTCCATCTTGGTGGAACGCGTATAGGATCTCCACCTGTACCTATATTTCTGCAGGACCACCCGCACTGCCAACTGCCGACCGGCGCCCGCGCGGCGGCCACGCGTGCCCCTACTGTGGCAAGCGCTTCGACCGGCCCTGGGTCCTTAAGGGGCACCTCAGACTGCATACAGGAGAGCGGCCGTTCCCGTGTCCTCACAAACTTTGCCCTAGGACCTTTGCTGACAGGTTGGAAACTATACAGTGTCGATACAGTTTATTTATTTATTTGGCTCACAAAACAAGCTATAGACAATAACATGACATGAGGAAGAAGTATAACATAATCTTAAAGTTCAGATCTGGACTATAACTCTAAAGCATGTGTGCACAGAAGGAAAAAGAAAATTATTAAGGCAGAACATGAGCGCTAGAGAGGTGAGATGTCATCTGAACCATTTACAGTTGTGTGAGTATTGACAAATGTCTCAGCTAGCCAAAGGTACTAAAAACTACTAAAAAGCCACCTTAGACTCAAAACTGGCGAGAGGCGACGCGACGCTGTTCACATGCCCATTTAAACACTGTGTCTGAACTTGCCTTGATAGGTACAAACAACAAGGATACATACGTCGACCTGTTTAGCCTAGGTAGTGGTAGTGACACTGCCTACGAAGCTGGAGGTCCCGGGTTCGAATCCCGATAGGGGCATTTGTTTATGTGGTGAGCAAAAACATTTGTTCCTGAGACTTGGATGTTTTCTATGTGTTTAAGTATATATGTATTAAATAAACCGTCGTCTAGTACCCATAACGCAAGCTTTATTGAGTTTACTATAGGGCTAGTTCGTTTTGTGTTAAAAATTGTCCTCTAATGTTTAGTATAATTATTATTTATACTGCATACACACTGATAGAGAATGTTCACTGATAGATACAAGGACATTAATCGGTATGGCCATAGAATACCACGCTGCTGCCACGCTAGAATGGCTCATATTGCACATAATAAACACTGTCCCTGGACCTTCTTTGACAAGTTGGTCACTAGCATACATCCAACAATTTTTATAGATGTCGATAATTATTTGGTTTAGGTCCAACCTGCGGGCGCATCAACGCACCCGCGGCCACCACTCCTGGCAGTGGCGCTGCGCTGAGTGTGGCAAGGCGTTCAGCCAGGGCCGCTACCTCGATCGGCACCGCGCTGACGCCTGCTGGAAGTACAAGTAAGTGCCTATAATATAACTCGTCCGTGAGGCGTCAGAACAAGCAACCGCCCGCGTGATCGTGTCGGAGGTTTCCCCTGGATTTTGCCCAGGCTAGTCTCCCATCGCGCACTCCTATCGCTTTAATGGGCCCCGCCCATAAAGCCACAGTCAGGAAACATAAACTCAAATCAAGCTCAACACTAACGCACTGCCTAAATATGGACTGCTAATACTTGCTGGAAGTACAAGTATGATGCCAAGACCCGCCCGTGACGTATGATAGACATACACATATACAGGGTGGGCCCTCTAACAGGAGCAAAAAATTAAACGGTGGACTATTTAGCGGGCCAGCAATTATTTCCTAGTGGTCAGTTGAAAAAAATTTTTTTTTCTTCAAAGATGGCTTAGGTGTATTTTTATTACTATTCTGAAGTGACATTAATGTCAATTTATATAAAAAAATTAAAATACCAAAAATATCGTTTAAAACAAAAAAATGCAATAACAATTATGACTCATAACTTAATACTTACCTCAAACACTGCATTGACTGATGTGCTATAATCTCGTGTGGTGGTATAATCTGGTGTCAAGATCCATTACTCGGATGTCATAACTTTAGATCAAAATTCCTCTGAAACGAAAATGTTTGAACCAACATTGTACACCAGGTTTTTTTTTATACTACGTCGGTGGTAAACAAGCGTACGTCCCGCCTGATGGTAAGCGGTCACCGCAGCCTATGGACGCCTGCAACTCCTAGGGGTGTCACATGCGCGTTGTATAAATTGTATAAATTCTTAAAGGGTCGGCCTTTAAGAATTTATACAATTCTTTCTTGAAGAACCCCATACTGTAGTCCGACGGGAAAACCTCGGCAGGGAGCTCATTCCACAATCGGAGCGTCCGAGGGAGGAAATTCCTCTGAAACCGTACCGTAGGCGACCATTTAGGTTCTAAGGTGTGAGGATGAATGCCCTGCCGACGGCGAGCGGTGCGATGGTAGAAAGCGGCCGTAGGCATCATGTCGAACAGTTCTTCGGAGCACAACCCATTATATTTAAGCGATAGAACACGCACAAGGAGGCAAATTTTCTCCTTAAACTCAACGGCTCAATATCGCTCGTGAGCTTGGGATCGTCCACGATTCGCACAGCACGTCTCTGGAGCGAGTCAAAAGGCCCAAGCTGGTATCCAGGTGCTCCCGCCCAGAGGTGACAGCAATACTCCATATGGGGACGGACTTGCGACTTGTATAAAAGAAGTCTCTGTCCCGGGGTGAAGTATCGCTTCGCTCTATTGAGCACACCGGTGTTACTGCAGATGCCGTAAGGAAGCGTCCTTTTAAATTTTTGCTCCAGTTACAGGGCCCACCTTGTATTGTCGTGTGTAATGACAGGTACGTACGTGTGTATACCAAGTATATCGGCACTGGCCTAGGCTACCTGCTCAAGCACTAACTACGCAGATCCAGGACACGCTGCCTAAATATGACCTTGTTTGTAATGAATGACTCAAAATCACGGTGTCAACTGTTGATTTGATGTGATGAGACCTGTATTGATACTTAGAAATAAACGCAGGTCTCTTTAATCTCACTTAGTAGTACCGGCCCTAGACAGGGTGGAGCGATCCATTTCGCGCCACTCAAAAGGCGCCACCAATTTTTTTCGTTGATTTTTGTCTCATTCATCATTTAGGCGCCTCTAGGCCTATTCGGTCGACCCTAGGGACTCTGTCAAAACAGCGCATTCATCGAGAGCTCAAACAACCTTATCACCAGAAACTAGAACACATACCTAGGTACAGAGCAAATAGTAGTGGTGTCATGGGTGCGGCCTTCTGTAAGGTACTTCCGAAACATACTTAGGTTCCGAAAGCTGAGTCCACATTCATTATTTTTTTGAATCATGCTGTACACACGTCAGTTTTACTAACGCTTCTAAATTCTCAGGATGCATCAAAAGAATTCTACAAAGAACGCAGAGAAAAACGCCGATCCGCCTATTCCAATATACGGGAGTGTGGTCCGTCACAGCACCTTTGAAACCAAAACGGACGTTTCGACCAGCCATGTCATTGAACCCAGCCAGGAGCTTAGCATTCAAACCAACCAGGAGAACCACATTCAACTACATAAACAGCAACTTATTCAACCACAGTCTGGCTTGGAAGTTCAAACACAAACCACTCATAGCAAGGAGATTCAACTACATTCTAGACTTGATATAAAACCATCGACCTTGGCAAAGCTACAATCTGATTTAGAACTTCGTCAAATCCCTAAGTTGTGCTTTGGTCAGGAAAGTTCCTCGGCTGAAGCAGTGTATAAATCCAAACTTAGTTTGGCATTGGAGCAGACACAAGCTAACATAAATTTTGAGGAATCTAGTCTGAAATATGAGCTGTGCAAGCCGAGTCAGGACTTCAAGTTTCAGAGTCAAGTGTTCGCAATGGTGTACAAGCAAGAATTTTGTGAGGAACCAATAGATTTGTCCATAGGTAGGCGGAGTGTAAATTAGTGTAATGAAGGTTGTATTAAGTTATTTGTTGAATAAATGTAATAAAATAATATTCCTAAAATGACTGTATTTTTCTATTGTATTATGGAAACTTAGGTATTATAAGGTCCTGGACGTGGAGGTATTATAAAGTCCGGGGAATGGGCAGCAGCATTCCTAGAGTGCGGTGGAGATACTGCGATCGCCAACCCGCATGCCAAGCGTGGCGATTATGGCATTTACCCCCCTTGAAATTGGGGGAGGCCCATGTCCAGCAGTGGACGTCCTAGGGCTGATGTGGTGGTGGGTATTATAAATGAGAAACCCTAAGTATTTTTATCTTAGCCACGATATGACTCAAATTAGTAGATTTCCGATCGCCTTTCTTTCCAGTATTTGTATTTTCTTGTATAAAAATTTCCGATAGCCTTTTTAGGGTTCCGTAGTCAACTAGGAACCCTTATAGTTTCGCCATGTCTGTCCGTCCGTCCGTCCGCGGATAATCTCAGTGACCGTTAGCACTAGAAAGCTGAAATTTGGTACTAATATGTATATCAATTACGCCGACAAAGTGGTAAAATAAAAAGTGGAAAAAAATATTTTATTAGGGTACCTCCCCTATACGTAAAGTGGGGAGTGATTTTTTTTTTCATTTTAACCCTAACGTGTGAAATATTGTTAGATAGGTATTTAAAAATAAATAGGGGTTTACTAAAATCATTTTTTGATAATGTTAATATTTTCGGAAATAATCGCTCCAGAAGTAAAAAAAAATGTGCCCCCCCCCCCCCCTCTAACTTTTGAACCATAAGTTTTAAAAATATGAAAAAAATCTCTAAAGTAGAACTTTATAAAAACTTTGTAGGAAAATTATTTTGAACTTGATAGGTTGAATAGTTTTTGAAAAAATTACAAATATAATTTCTGAAGTAAGTTTGTAATTTAACCGTATAAACAGGTGTTTATTGTACCTGTCATTTCTACAAAATCACAATGAAATGACGTGCTTTTTAGGGTTTTGTGTTTCTGTACTTAATATGTCAACTTAATGTGACGGACGGAAAACTACGGAACCCTACACTGAGCGTGGCCCGACACGCTCTTGGCCGGTTTTTTTCCAGTAATTTTGTTTTCTGTATAAAAATTTCCGAACGCCTATTTTTCCTGTCACTTGATTTTGTACACGTACAATTTCTTATACGTATATTTTACCTGTTGCAAAACATCGCACCAGCCTTTTTATCTAATCGAATATTTTCTAGTAGATTATATTCTCAATAGAAAATTATTAAGTACATACGCAATTTTGTCACTCGCGTTATAACACGGTTAATTGGAGTTTGACATTTGGCACTTTTCCGTCTCAGTCGGGTAAAGTTCGTTTTTTTTAGGGTTCCGGTGCCCGAAAGCTCCAAATGGAGCCTTATTGCTGTCACTCACGTGTAAGTCTATCGTCTGTCACATATGTTTTACAGCCAACCGGTGGGAGCGATATGTAGTCCTCAAATTTACACAGTATAAGCATCTTGTTAGCCCAAAGCCATACGAATTAACAAATTTTTTTTAAATATTGAAAAAGAATTTTTAAACCTACCCCATCGAGTAGGGTATAGTTTTTTAAAACTTGTTATACCGATACTTGTATTTTTTTTTTCAAAAAATATTGGAAAACAAATGAATGAGAAAAAGTTTTTTACTTCCCGTTCACCTATGAACTTGTAATTTGGTGATAGTGTTTATTATACCGTATATTTATTTAACCAACAGATACCAATATATTGACAAATCACATTTCTTTTTTAGTTGTACGGAACGCTCGGTGCGCGAGCCCGATTTGCAGTTGGCCGCTTTTTCATATGAAGTAAAAACAATATTTTCACATTCATTGCAGCAGATCAAATTAAACATTACTATTTTTAGCTGTAAGGTGAATCGTTATTATTAACCGACTTAAATAGAAGGAAGGAGGTTCTAAGTTCGTCCGCATGTTTGCTTTTTTAAATGTATGAATATGTTTCCAGATAACTCTTGACCACGTTGGCCAATTTTGATAATTATTTTTATGTTTCAAAGCAGATACCTACCCCCAAGGTGGGTTTATATAAATTTGGTGAAGGTATGATGATGTAATCTAGGAAAAATCGAGGGAACTCCTCGAATTCGATAGACACGCATATGTCGATTTCGGTATTTTCTGTCGACAGCATTGGCTCTCGGAAACCACAAATTTAGTGAAGTGGAACTGGTGATGATGACCACTGTTGTCATATGGATGGAACTAGAATAGCCTAAATCCATCAGGACTAGTTTCTCCTCGGAGTTGGAAGGTCAAATGGCAGTCAATTCCACAAAAATTAGTGCCTTTACTAATTCTTAGATTAGGTAAGCGAACTCGGGTAAGAATGTAACCGAGATGACGACCTGTTTAGCCTAGTTGGTAGTGACACCTGCCTCCGAAGCTAGAGGTCCCGGGTTCGAATCCCGGCCAGGGCATTATTTGTGCATTTAGCACGGACTTTGTTCTTGGGTCTTGGATGTTCTCTATGTATTTAAGTATGCATTTATCTATATAAGTATGTATATCGTCGTCTAGTATCCATAGTACAAGCTTTGCTTAGTTTGGGACTAGGTCGATTTGTGTAAGATTGTCCCCCAATATTTATTTATTATTAGATAACACTAAGACGATTCGGACTAATTTGAATAACATGGATGGAAATATTCCATAAGTAAAATATAATATTTACATATTTTCTTCAGTGAAAAATTACAATGAAGAGACTACGCGTATGAAAATTTTTGCGAAAAGTAAAATATACGCAAATGCAATTATGCGTGTAGAAAATCAAGTGACAGGAAAAATAAGCGATCGGATTTTATTATACAGAAAACAAAAATACTGGAAAAAAGGCTATCGGAAATTTTTATACAAGAAAATACAAGTACTGGAAAGAAAGTCGATCGGAATTTTTTATACAAGAAATTAAAAATATCGTAAAATCCATCTAACAAATCAAAAAACAAGTTTATATATGATATTTATCTGTTTGGAATGGTATAGACTCGCCTCAACTACGACATTATTATATCTTGACCTCGAGATTCGTGACAACTATGTGCATAATCGGAGGTCAGGCTTATACTGGGTTTCTGCCACGAATTTCCCGTACGAGCGTACGACAGTACCTAGGCATTGTGAATATCAGCCACGTGATCTGACGTGTTGGACTCCGCTCGGCGATCCCCGCCTCGAAGGCGCTTTGCAGCCTGTCTTACAAAGCCATTTTTACATTGTGGTTCTATACATCACTGTATTTCTATGAAGCTGGACATTTATTAAAACCTTGACCAATAAAATTGAACTTTATGTTGTAAATCACAAGACTAAAGAAGCTAAAAGTCAAGCCCCAAAGGAGACTCACTTTGTTTTTAACATGCCAAGACAAAGGGACATGTCCCTGTCCCAGAGTGAGGTTAAATTAAAAACAGTCTTGTGTCTTACAACATGAAGTTCATTTTTAATCAAATTATGTTCTTATCTCTCATTTGAATGATATGTCTTGTGTATACTATGGATATATAAGGTCTTTGCTATGGGTGAAATGGCTCCGTTTCATGAAGTTACAAGTCGCAATTTCACAAGTCTACTTGCACTTGCAACACTGAGGCGCTACATTATTAATAGTATCTTATGCAAGTGTTATATAATGAGAGGCATTAATACACGAGTGTGGTTTCGTGAAACGAGCCGCAGGCGAGTTCATAAAAGATCACACAAGTGTTTAATGCCTAATTATGTACAATTGCATACACTAATTTATCTACATCCATATATTAAATCCTCTTTCATGTGGTCAGTGGTTCATATGCAACCATTGAACCGGCGGAAACATGTTTACCGAGACAACCCGGCACAGATAAAATTGTCCGGGAACTCGTAAGTACGTGTTATATCATGTAGTTATGGCGCGCGCGCGCCCGAGCGCGCCGAGTTGAACACATTAAAGAGGATTTACTATATAGGTGTAGATAATAGTACATTACGATACAAGTGCAGAGAACAGGAAATTCGCAACGAGTGGTGATAAATTGAAACACGACCGAAGGGAGTGTTTTAAATCGACACGAGTTGCAAATTACCTGCTTGCACGTGTATCGTACAACGTTTTACAGTACACATGGCTCTTTAAAGTTTCGACATATGCACGTAATCTGCTGATTACCGCACTTGTGCGGTAAAGTATCACCATATGTACTGTAAAGAATATTACTAACTTTAACTTAACCACAAGTTTTGACAGTTGAGACTTGTAAAATTGTAACCTGTACTTATTACAAGGGAATAAGAGCTTTTGGCTCTTTCATATGCGTTTTTTTATGATAAACTGACCAGCGATTGGCCTTAGTCTCACCTGATGGAAAGCGATGACAAGGCCTAAGATATTGCTCACTGATTCAGTAATAGCAGTTCATTCCCAGTAGTCCCGTGGAAGTAGTTCCGTGGTGGAACTAGTGAGACTTTTTTTCCCAATAGTTCCGTCAACGGTACAGAGTGGTAGTTAGGTACGACGACGAGCGAAGCGAGGAGGAGTGTTAGTAGAACTGTGACCCTACAACGCGCGAGCCGAGCGAGCGAAGCGAGCGTGCCGCGGCAGCGGCCGGCGAAGCGCCACAACTGAACATTGGGAACGGAACTATTGGGAAAAAAAGTTTCACTAGTTCCGCCATGGAACTCCTTCCACGGGACTACTGGGAATAAACGGTAATAGCCTATTCACTCTTGTCTTGAAGAGATGTATCAAGAAATACAGACGGCGGCAGTAAATTCGTCCTTAGCTAGAAGAAGCAAATCGCTTCGTGCGAATAAATGGTAGGCTGATAACGTGAGGATGCAACCGCTCACCACGTCTGGACGTCTTGTGATGGAATGAGGAGGCCGGAACTAAGTCATCTAATTCGTGTTCACACTCTCCAACATGTATCCGATAGAACACAGACAAACAAGTAGTAGCAACTTTTGATGCTGACTGTACGTAGCTTCACGAAATGGGCCACAGGTAATATTCAATCTTTTTTTACTAGAGGAAATATTTATTTTAAAACATAAAATGCGATAAAAAGCAATAACATACTATTCAATCTTATAATGAATGCCATAAAGACTCACAGGAAAAACATTTCTCACTTCATTCATAATATTAATTGAAACCACAATATTGTTTTCATATAGTCTTTATTACAATAAATTAAATAAATACAATTTGTACACCTTAAATAATACAAATATTAAACATACTTATATAAGCGTCTACATCGGCACATGACATTCATAAGATTATGGCTTCTATTAGTTAGTTTTGTAAATACATGTTCTCATCAATTCTTTAAACAATTTAGAGATTTAGATCGGCTACATACATATAGGCTAAGGCTGGGTTGCACCAAACCGTCTGTAATCGTAAGCTGTGTTCGTTAAAATTTGAATGTATGGAAAGTTTGACAAGTTACTATGGTATGACAGCTGCCGGCGCCATATTTAACGTTGATGAGTCTGTGATCGTAGGTTGGTGCAACCGGCCCTGAATGTGGCCGCCGCCGGATTCATCCCTTGGGCAATTTAAAATTTTTATATTCGCGGCTGAATGCGGTATGTGGCGTGCCCTACAATTGGTGGGTTGGTGGTGGAATTCGACTAATATTGGTATTTCATCTAAATAAATAAGCTCGACTTTCATCAAAATATCATGCTTTTTTTATTAGCCTTATTACAAAATAATTGGAAACTTGCGCTTTTAAAAAATCAGATCATGACTGTTTCATTTTTCACGACTACCAGTGCGGTTTGGATACTAGATTCACGCTTTTCACATTGGTAGGGATTTATAGTAAAGATGACACGAATACTAAATGATTCACGCCATATTGTGAAAGGAATAATATGTAAACTTGGTGCGTCTGTTTTCGATATATAAGTAAACTGCATTTAATAAAATAAGCATTCATTGGCACTTGGCGACAGTTAAGGTGCTTTTCCACCGGCGAGACGACGATTGAATTCAACAAAAGACTATTGCTGATGGTATTCAATCTCGCTTCGTCTCACAGGTTCTTTGGCAACTTCGTACCTTGTCACGGCGACAATAATATGAGATCTCTAACAGCTTTCATACTGATTTTCACTGTGACAAGGTGTGAAGTGGCGCAGATTTGGTTGACCGTACGTTTCCAAAGGTTCACAAATATCTGAGGAACCTTATTCTCCTAACAATAAACGTTCATATATTTTTGACCACTTTATCCGTGCACATATTTTCGAACTCGACTATACCACCGTTTTCAACCGTTCCATATTCAATCTAAGATCAGAGACAGCTCCCTGATAATTCAGGACCTGACTACAGTCCTGTAGGGAAGTTCGCGTATGGAGATTTTTTATTCGAGAAAGTTTATTAGAGAAACCTATCGAGTGGGGTATCAATTGAAAGGGCTCCATAAGCTGATTCCAAAAATATACCACTCCATGACATTTCAGCCAGTGATTCTGTAAAAATAAGAAATCATTTGCACAAACACCTAGTGGGCTCTTCCTGGCAGGGAACCATTTAATTAATTGTTCTAAAATATACGCCGAATGACTCGTTATATCATAATATTTAACGATATGAAAACTTACTATTATTTATCTTCTTATAAGGAGTATGATTCTACCACACACAAAGAAGGGTTCCGTACCAACACCTCCTAATCCACTTAAAACCACTATTCAATACATACATGTAATCAAAAAAGGTCGTATCTTCATAGGAAACTTACGGCACTTACGCCCCTTTGTTTTGGCAAGACAGTTTTTCAGCAATAACTCAAAAACCGTTGAACCTATAATCGTTGAAAGGATTTTTTAATGTACATCATCTTGTTTTTTTTTCAGAATTGGAACAGGGGGGGGGGACACTTTTTACGACTTTAACGGCTAATATCTCACCAACAGTTGACCTAAATGGAGAAGTTTTTTTTATAAACCTCTATCATTTTTGAAAGCCTATCCATGACCCTGTTACATGTATGGGGGCGCCCCCCCCCCCCTCCCAATTTAATCTTTTTTCGTAATTTTACATCATATTTCTATAGCGGTTCATAACATACACCTTCACACCAAATTTCATAATTGTAGTGGTCATAGTCTCAGAGTAAATCGGCTGTGACATGCGGGCGGACAGACAGACAGACATGACGAATCAATCAATGGGGTTCCGTTTTTTGCCATTTTGGCTGCGGAACCCTAAAAAGAAAAAAGTAAGCATTAATATTCTCCGAATTCCTTTCATTATGTTCCCTATCATTTCCTGTCAGGAAGATTGGTAGTGTGTTTTAATTATGTTTTTATTATTTACAACCACTGACTGAAATGTCATGGAGTGATATATCTGTGGAATAGGTTTCTGAAACAATTTTTTTTCCTATACGCGAATTTCCCTACAGGACTGTAGGCCAAGACTGTAACAATCGGTAGCTATCTACTATTTGTATTATCATTCATTACAGATCAGTATGGCAACAAGAAAGATTTAAATATGTAGGGAAACACTTTTATTCGAATATGTTCCTATCTCTCACAGAGTGACAAGTTTAGGTCAATTTTGACGTCATTACCGGTCAAAAATATCTCAACACTCTTCTGCGTAAAGTAGGACCGTGCATAGATACATTTGACTCAATGTTTACTCTGACTCACGTTTGTACCTATTTCTTCTGACTAGTATAGATAGCATAGATAACCCCCTCTAGATGGAGATTATAGGGCGACGTGCGGTCACCTCACCTATGTACCACTAGTACATGTAAGCAAAAACGCCTCGCGCTCTCAGTCAGACTCGTCCAGGTTCGCGATCTATACGTACGTCAGATAAACGAGCATTTAAAATCGATTTTATCCATTAGAAATGGTGTTTTGCTGTGTAAAGTTATGTGGGAAAAGCTCTCGAACAGCAAAGTACAAGAATGACGGAATAACATTTCACAGATAAGTTAAATTAATTACAAAAGGCATATTTTATTCTGCCAGGCGGAGTTCATTTTACATTAGCCAGTAAGAAGTACAGAAGTATTCTTGTCCCTTTCCAACCAATTCAAATGTCAATATACTCTCCCTTCTGACGAAAGTACATGCTCAGGCTAGTGATGTGCCAGTGACGCTTTCGACATTACCGTATAAGTCTCGATTTCAATTAATTATGTATTCGTCCGCGTTTTGTTGCGCTGTTTTATTAATATTGAAAATCTATTGGAAAAGGTCATTAGTTATTTTACATTAAACTGTCAGTGTTGCCAGTGTTCTTTTAATTAAAGTAGTAATGTAGTAAATTAGTGTCTCGTTCTATTTTATTTATACGCTATAGGTACGATACGGGTACATATCAATGTAGTAGAATGGAATATTTAGTTTGGAAGTAGTTAATGTGTAGTTTTATTTTATTATAAAGTTTATTAACCGGTTGTATCATATTTATTGCTATGTAATATCGAGTATGTATATCTAATGAAATAACAAATTAGTAACAGTATTACCACTAAGTAGGACATAGATTTCCCTAGCATTTAGGACTGGTATCACGAGCTGGACTTCGAAGAAGTATAAGGGATCTCGGAAGTGGTTAGAGGTGGAGCCATTGCAATTGGGTTTTTTCGAATCGTCTTGGTGAGCAGTTAGGACTAGTGTCACGAGGTGGACCCTATGCTGGACCTCGAAGAAGTATAAGGGATCTCGGAATCGGTTGGAGAAGGAGCCATTACAATTGGGTTTTTCGAATCGTCTTGGTGACCAAACTTTTTGAAAACATTTTAGCCAATCACAAGGCAGTGCTTTGCGTGGGTAAATTCCTCAACAGCCATTGGCCAACAATTTACGCGCGACGCCGGCGATCGCCATTTTGTCTGCCTGCGCGATGCACGAGAGCACTAGTTCAACTGTCATTGCATATTCTACCTTGACCTTACGTATAATGCAACAAGGTCTTTATTGAATTGGTCGTACATTCGGTTTCATTCGGTACTTGTCTGCACTCGTCGGCGTGAACGAAGATTGCCGATGTAACTGATATTTGTGGTTCTACTGTATTTATTTATATAGATAAACAAATTTATTTCTATAGAAAAACTTCCAAGACTCAGGATCAAATATTCGTGTTAGTTCATCTCACAAATAAATGCTCTAGCCGGGATTCGAGCCCGGGAACTCCGCCTTCGTAGGCAGGACCACTACCAACTAAGCCAAAGTGGTCGTCAAAATATTCCGCAATTTTTACATTCACCAGTGCTGTAACCGTGTAAGTCGATTCACAAGAGCTGGCGCGGAATGTCTATGAAATTAATGACAGTTTCATACATTTTCCGCGCCAGCTCTTGTGAATCGACCTACACTACATTACACTATGCGCTGCCTAAAAATATTATTCTAGATACTAAATTAATAGATGAGCATATACGCTATTTAAAATTGTTACCCTAAAATAAATGGCATTACCGGTAAAAGCCGGTAATAAACAACGCGTCCCATCCCTACGCCGCGCGCGCCATGTTGAACCCAAGCGCGCGCTCTATGAAACAGCCAATGGCAGCGACGTTACCGACCTCCCCGCGACCCGCACATACCGCTAACCTTGGTGACTTTTGATTCGAACTAAATCGTTCATAGGGGCCATCTAGAGGGGGTTATCTATGATAGATAGTAACTATCATTACGAAGAAATTTTTAAAAGACTTAGCCTAAAACTTCTTTTTAAAAAGAGGAAAGGTTTAACCTCGTAACGCCTAATCTTTCTTATAATTTGATATGAACTTTCAAGAAATGACGATAAACTTAATTAAGATTTTTTTTCATTTCATGCCAATTATACAAATTTAAACAATTTTTACACATCCAAGGCACCTAATTATTATAAGCACAAGCACATTTTATTGCCTTTACACATTTTAAATTGACTCAATGAAGAATGATTGATTGAAAATAGTACAACATTAGATACCTAGAGTGATGATTTGATGAATTATATAGATACGTCTTTCCCGTGGGCAAAACTAAAGTGAAAAATAAAGTTTTTGGTTGGACTTCAGTCTCCGCTTCAATAAATCTATGAACTTGATAAAACCATAATTTACACGCACATTAGCCATTAACGAGCACGGGAAAGACGATTTTTGTTTTTACAAGCTTTCATTAAATTGCCCTGTTAGTATGTACCTTCACCCAATTTGATTTCTGGGCCACTTCGTACCTTGTCACAATGACATTAATATGAAATCTCAAGCGGCTTTAATATGGATTTTCACCAAGGTACGAAGTGGCCCAGAAATTAAATTGGTTGACTGTACAAACGCCAACACAGTTAACCATTCGTGACCCTTATTACAATGCTCATAAAGTGCACGAATGTTCAGTTGGCGATGGTATGTACGTGTAGGAAAAATTCTGCAACTGTTTTCTGGATCAGTTATCTCAACGGATTGCTAACTTATTATAGCTCAGCGGGTTGAGCTGAAATTTGGCTTATTCACGAGTACCTGTAAGTTCAGTTAGAATGTATGCACTACCAAACTGATCTGATGCAGGATACAGAAGGTGACAACACAACACAAGATGAACTCGTCGTGTTTGTACTCATTGAAAAGCTCTCAATGAGTAGGTGATGACAAAACATTGCAGTCAACAATAAACAAAAGCTTGTACCAAAAATGCCATTTTTAACATACATTTTTTCAACTGTGTATGATCCCGGTAGCCAACTGAAGACTAAAATCGCAGGCATTTGCTTGTGTGGCGTGTAGAAAATTAATATACATATTCTCCTGGCCACGAAGCAGGGCTTCTGACGTAGTGGGCAGTAATAGCCGATTAACGTAAACACGAATAGACACAAAAAACCATACACAACATCAATACGACAGCTATTCGATATGAAATGGTTTCGTAAACTAACCTACATGCATTAAAATAGTTTATTTAATATAAATCATAGTTTTTTTTAAAACAACGGAATAATTTATAAATTATGTAATATAAGATAAAATCTTTTTATAAATTTACGAATCACAATTTCAAGCAGATCATATACTTATATATTAATATTTTTTTTCAGGAAATTCAATAAGTTGGTAAATCAACTTCTTTTTGTTTATAGTCGCAATGCAAACATCTCGACGAAGACTCCAGCAATCCACTTAATTAAATCCACTAAACTTTCCATTAAGTACATTTGTTGACCAAATTTAAGATGGGAAATCAGACAAGTATACTTTAGCCTTTTTTTTTAATATTTATCCATGAAACTCTGAGACTATTGGCTTTTGCCTTCTAGAACTTATTAAAAATATTTTTCTAACAAACTTTGTGACTATTTGCTTTTGCCTTCTAGAAGTCCTTATTACAGATATTTATCTAAGAAACTCTGTAAATATTTGCTTTTGCATTCTAGAAATCCTTTTTAAAAATATTTTTCTAAGAAACTATGTGATTATTTTGCTTTTGTTTTCTAGAAGTCCTTTTTAAAAATATTTTTCTAAGCAACTCTGTGACTATTTGCTTCTGTCTTACAGGCAGGGCCGGCCCTTGGGTAGAGCGGATGATGCGGCCACTCTAGGCCCCTGGTGGCCAAGGACGCCTAAAAGAGGAATAAGAAAAAGAATCTAGAGGACCTTGGTCAGGGGCTAGGGCCGGCAATGCTTACTGGGATATAATAATAACAAGAAAAGTTCGACCAATACCATTTATCACAACCCAAAATCAAAGCCGTAACCCGCTAAGATATGAATGAAAAACCATGTAAATAAATAAAATTACCCTTGTTCTTCGTACATTACTAGCAATGTACAGAAAAAATTTTCTTCGTACAAATCCGGGTAATGTACTAAGAAACATGCGTTCTTTTTGAATGAAGGTTTGACTGAAGAGGTTTTCCGATTTCGTCGACCTCTTTGGTTTTGTAAAAGCAAAAACAATATCGTCTCACATAACCGGGTCATGTAGGAAGAATATTTAATTCCTCGTACAAACCTGGCAACATCAATGGTAATGTACAAACAACGAAGGTTTTTTCGTACATTACCCCCGGTTTTGTGTGAAGAATATTTTATCACTGTACTCGTACATTGCCGAGTTTCTTACGCCGGTTCTTCTCGCGGCAGATGTTTATTTTTCCGAACCGGTGGTAGCTTATTGACATTCAAAGGTGCATATAATATGCCTAAATTGAAGGATAAAGAACTTTTACTTTTATTGCTAGTAATGTAAGAAGACCAGGGAGAAAATTACAAACGTGTTAGACTTACTCAAACAAATTATGATATATGTTTGACTCACAGTATATGGTCGATAATGCCTAGGCCTGAAAGGTTAATGTCCATCTGACAACTTACGTAGACATATGGACCTTCGAACCGGATCTTATCAGAGAAGAAAATTAGTGTAAGTTGATTAAAACGGAAATAGTGGAAAAAAAGGTAACAATTACCTTTACGCATAATAATTATGGGTACGGGTATGTCCTAAGACTATGACTAAGACCACCGTGGGATGGACAGCAGCATCCCTGGAGTACGGTGGAGATACTGCGATCGCTAACACGCGTGCCAAGCGTGGCGATTATGGCATCATACCCCCCATGGAGAACACAAATGTCATTGTGGCATTCTTTGGGGGAGGCCTATGTTCAGCAGTGGACGTCCCTCGACTGGTATGATGATGATGTTGATAATAATTATTCCCATATATCCTATTCTACTCGATGAATATTATGCAAATTGCGTGTTTCCAAATTGTGCGTTGAGATTTTTATATAAAAAATGGGACCAGCCACTTTTACTACATCCACCGAACCTTTATAAATAAATAATAATATAAGCGACTAAAACACTGACATAGAAAATCATGTAAATTATGGTTCACTATAACCTAAGGTGTAAATAGAGTGGAAAATTTTAATATTAAGGAAAAGTGAACCTTATGGCCTACTGAATAAAACTCTTTCTCGCGTTCGAAAGTGGGGCTCTTGGACGCCAACAATGAATTCCGTACCATCATTGACTAATCAGGACGCACAGACTTATATCAACCTTGTTGCGGTGGCCTAAGGTTCAACTTTGTAAATTATAGTATAATATGCCATAGTGATAACTATTATATTTGTCATCATGACTAAAAGATAAACAATTGTAAATTAACAAAAGTACATTTGGCTTTAGTATAAGTAATTTAATTATCTTGCACAATTGAATGACTCGTCGGCATGGAATACTAGGAGATATAACAGTGACTTAACAAAGCAAAAATAAATCGTGACTCAAACAATAAATGGGTGAAGCTTGCCTGACATGACATGGATATCATAGCAAATGGAAATATAAACTGGTCAATTAACCAGTCAATGTCAACCAATCAATTTTAGTCCCAAACTTAGCATGACTTGTACTATGGGTACTAGACTAGTATTTATTTATCTATATGAAGGGTCCACGAAAAAAACATGTCTAGTCCAATTAAATTTCAGAACAAAAAGCAACCTAACCTATAAAGACATATGGTGCAATCTGGCTTCGAAATTTTAAAGAAATAGGCACGTTCTTTCCGTGGCTGGGTGACCGCTTTGAGTGGTTACTAACTGAGCGCTCCCGTGCTTTGGAAGGCACGTTAAGCCGTTGATCCCGGTTGCTGCCTATGATAGCAGTCGTTAAGCCAAGTTAGAGGCCTCAGGGCGGCTTGAGAACTTCTAACAGTCAAGTTGCCCACTCACTTGACAAGCCTAATCCCAATAAGGTCTAGTTTCCCCCTCGGTTTGGAAGGTCAGATGGCAGTCGCTTCCTTAAAAACTAGTGCCTACGCCAATTCTTGGGATTAGGTAGCGGACCCCAGGCATCCTTCAGGATGCAACTGTACTGGGAATAACGCTAGGAGGATGAGACATGTTCTTTCCGTGGACCCTTCATATGTATTATGTAGTGAATACCTTTTTGCCATCGGCTAAAGTGGGAATACAACTAGATATTTTTTATATACCACGCCGGTGGCAAACAAGTGTACGCCCCGCCTGATGGTAAGCGATCGCCGCAGCTTATGGACGCCTGCAACTCCAGGGGTTTCACATGCGCCTTGCCGACCCTTTAAAAATTATACACTCCTTTCTTGAAGAATCCAATCCGCAGGGAAAAACATTATTCACTACATTCGGCATGTGTAATTTGTTATTTATTTATTTACTTTATTTGGGGCATCAACAGCAATGCAATATGAAAAATACAAAACTTAAACTACAATAACAATAGCCAATGACAGATGTCCACAAAAAATGCAAAACACAAATCCAACCTTAGTGATAACACAGAAAAAAAAGAAGAGTTATTGCATATATCTGTTAATTTAGCTTTAGGATTATGTAAAATCGCAAGTGAAATCATGTATCGATATTCAAAGATTAACGCGCACTGGATTGTATGAATTAATTATTTACCAATTAAGTACTCGTTAAGTGAAATGTATATTTCTTTTGAATCATTAATTTTCTTTAACCTGATTTGTACAAAAAATATATAGATAAATAAATACTTAAATATGGGTAAATAAATGTCTAAATACATAGAAAACACCCTTTACTCAGGAAAACTCGTGCTCATTACACAAATAAATACCCTTACCGGAACTCGAACCTGGGACCACCAGCTGCGTAGGCAGAGTCACTACCTCCTACCCACCTAAAGTGGTCGTCAAAATTAATGTACCGTCACTGTAAAATCTAGCAAAATATCCCAGACCAGGCGAGACAATTGTGCAAGTTATTGCTAATCTTTTCTCTCATATATTTAGATTCAACCTTTCGAACAAAATGCCCTGGACTTCACGGGTCCACTGTTTCGTTTTAGCGGAATAGAAGTGTACCTTATTACCTAGTGCGTAAGTCACATTATAAAGGAGGTGGTTCGCGGAGACCGTCGCTGTGCCGCGTTTTTCCTGCCATCTCGAGAATCGCCTTGGCTTCTGGATTCACGTCTAGGACGCTGACGTCACGTTCGCCCTGAAAGAAAAAAAATGCGGGATAGAAATCATTCATTCAGCCAGGCAAATTGTTCTACATATTTTTTTAATTTTTGGTATGTATCTACATCTACTTCAGATTGCTTGGGTATGGGAACATCTCCCATTTGGCTGCCATACTGGTAAAATGTATAACCTCAAAACGTCAAAGATGACATAAAGTAAGTATTGTGATGATTGCTGTCACTGTACCCAAGCAATATGAACTAAATAATTAGTTACATAACATATTTTCTAACCGATAATTTGTCAGCTGAATAATTTACTACTGCGAAGTTTGTAAAGAAAAAACGTACTACGACTTCACCTAGTCTACTTAACTACGGGTGGGGAAATGGAAGGAACAAGAACGTGACGTCATAGTGATATTGTTTCCCAAGCTATCTGAACCATGATTATTCTGTATCCGGCCATTATTATAACCCGCACAACATACTATACGTACTAAATACTCGTACTTTGCGAGATTTAAAAGTGGTCTAAACCAGTCATAACGCGACTGTTACACATACATGAACTGGTTAACTTTATGAAAATTTAAAAGGTTGCGTCACTGTTGCATCTTCCAAAACCCATCCTAAATTGGGTAAGTACTTGCCACATATTAAATTTTATATCATGGTGTTCATACGGATCGTAAACCATCAAAATATCGCAAATAAATGAGAAATTATTCAATATACAAGAAAAAATTTATTACACATTATTACAATCCCAGTATCACCAAAGTATGGCTTGACGTTTGTCCCAAATTTTTGGTTCTAGTTGTGCTATAATTGTAGCTGTCACATATATACTTTTTTCCTCTCTAAAAACTGGTTCGAATGGCATCATAAAAAAATAAGTCAAGTAGCCAATTGTGCGAGTTATAATTTATGAAATATTTGGTCATGGTAGGGGCAACATGACTAGGTGATCAGTTACATATAAAGCGAGTTTCATTGTCACTTCTACTGCGAGTACCAGGGCTTCATAAACTGAAGGCGATCAGCTCAAAAACTCCTCGGCGATGGAAGGCTTGCCGATCAACTGGAGGAACTTTTGGTCCTCCCTGTGCGAATCGAGCGTGGTGTGGTGAGAGTCAGCTTCGTCCTGGATAGGAATACGGGATAAGGCATAGATTTTTAGGGTAAGTGAGGATTTTTTGGTAGCTTATGGGTACACACCGGTACAGTCGAGGCAAACGCGTGTCGGATTGCTGTACTTAAGGCATACAAAAATGACACTACACCACCATATCAACTATAAGCAAATTATTATGTCTTCATAAAGTGACAATCAATTATCCTATTTATTTTGGCCGCATGCTGTTGCACTCGCCATCGCAGGTACCAGGATATCATGTGCCAGCGGGAAACTCGCCGTGTACAAGTGTGCGCTCGATGGCTAAACTACAAAGTTTCATTTCATCGTCACACAGAACACCCCCACATTTACTGTAATTAACCAATAATAAATTACGATACCGGTTAGGATATTTGTAGTGAACATGTCCCATCACTACGCATTCCGCATGCCAGCGCATCGACCAATCGCAACGCTATTAGCACCCGCCCTTCCGCTTCCTCATAATTTGAATGAGCAAGATGGCTTCTAGTAGGGGTATTCTGTGCATCGTCATCAGGGCCTTATAACCTAGAAGGAGACTCGCCATCTCCTGGTCAGTGGCTGGTCCTCGATCGCACAAATCTGGATGTTTGTGAACAGGAGACTCGCCGATTTCTTTTCAGTATGCCGGATAAACCATTCACATCTTTTCATCGTCAACAAGTAACAGGGCCATTACAGACTAACCTTGCCACAAAGCTGTTTGTCTCGAACCACCCACACCTCGATGCTTCTTCGTATGTGGAAGTTATCAGAGACTCATAAACTAGCAGAAGCCTTCCAGAATTCCACTTCCTTTCACCTTCAGCGAATACCAGGACGTCAGAACCCAACAGGGGACTCACCAGTCACAGAGCGGCATATCTTCAACTGCACACACCTCGATGCATCGTATATGTATGTTACCAAATACTCATAAGCTAGCAGGAGACCCGCTGATTCCTCCTCAGCGATTTTCTTATCCATTTTTTTTCCAACGGCTAAACCTTCCTCTTCCTTTCATCGTCAGCAAGTACCAGGGCCATATAAGGGTACAGGAGACTCACCATTTCCTTGACATTGAGCAGCTTGCCTTCTACTAACCGCCCACACTTTATATTTTGTATACGGAAGCTGGCTTATTTACTCCATCGCTTGTAGCTACAATTACTAGAAGTTTTTAAAATAACTTATAACCGACCTCGATATTTCCTATTTTATACTTCCCTCTCCGACAGCAAAGCCCTCAAAGAGTTGTTGCGACGTCAGCAAGTACCAGGAGCTCATAACCCAACAGGAGACTCACCATTTCCTTGTCACTGAGCGGCTTGTCTCCAACCGCCCACACCTCGATGCTCCGTATATGGAAGTTGGCTTCCTTGCTAAGCCGTTTGTAGCCGCGGTAGGTGGTGCAGGATTCGGCGGAGGAACCGTCGCCGAATGGGTCCGCGTTGATAAATATGGCGCCGAAGTTGAATTGGCCGCCCATCAACTGTGGATAAAAAGCGAGTTATACTTATATATTCAGAGTCAAGACCAAGAACCGGAATAAAAAACATCGTAGTTTTTCTTGGTTGTACAGTCAGCATTAAAAGTAGGTACGCATATGAAGTAGTCAAAAGCTCTTATTCCCTTATAATAAAGACTTTTGAACTTTTTAAATGCGTAGCTACTTTTGCTGCTGACTGTACCAGGCAAGTTCCTCTATATTATTTGCATTCTGACACAGCTGTCGTCCCGGTACAATAAACGTCAATGATGACATAATTTGTACTGGGAGGACAGCTGTGTCAGAATGCAAATAGGAATGCTAATACTATAATCACTTCGGCTAAGCTCGGCTCTAGCACAGCTCCATGGTGTCGAGATTACCGATCGCGCTAGGAACGAAAAAGCAAAAGCTATGCTGCGCGGGATGCTATTATTTGCTGTCAAACATAGGATTTGTTAAATAGAATAGAAAACACTCTGTCCAGATTCTGTGGTTGTACTTTATTGTATTGTTTTTGTATGTATAAATTCCTTTTAAGTCAAACCGACCACCATATTTGAAATATCTGCACAAGAGCTTCTAATTCTAGATCCTGGTATTGATTATATCATTTCTATAGCTCATTAGACATAATATAACTCCCGATATTCAAACCTAACGATCATTATTCTTTAGAGCATGCAAACTGCAACATGCCTTTTTATCACACTGCGGCGAAATGTACTGGATATTTTATGTCTTACATACCAGGCTGCAGCGGTTAACAGGTTAACCTTTTGAGCGCCAGGTGGCGAACAAATACGCGGTGGCCCTGACGTCAGAGCCATAAAAATAAAGTTAAGTAAGAATGCCAAATCATCATAAAGGGTTGTAGGAGTGGTATTTAATAATTTTTGATTGGACGTTAATTGACGTCAGTGGCACGAATTTCCGTTGGCGTGGTTTTCCATCTTAGGCACTTTAAAGGTTATGGATCAAATTCGAAACATTGCAATGGTGTGGCACGCCCATGTCTCAATTTTTCATGACGTAGCTTTGAAAAGGTTAACTTACCAGCCCATTCGGCAGCGTTTTCGTATGATGATTCAGATACTGATAATGATTGTTGAACCCGGACGAGCTGTATATCCTCATCTTCGGTGCCAAAGTGAAAAGGAAAGATTCTTCACGCCCAACAAAGTTGGGTCCAATCTCCCAGGACTCGGTAGCGAAGCCACCGAATATGTGGCCTTGGGTGTCTTCGATTATGATGATGGAGGCGCCTTGGTCACAGATACGGCCTGCAAGAGGATTTGGAATTATGCCGACTTTTCCAAGCTTAAAATTATGACATCCGGTATCCCGGTATCCGGTGTGCTATCACACAACGAATCCTCAAGTCAATAAAGGGTCGGAGACGCGTTTTTGATTCTTCTGGAGTTACAAGCGACCAAGCTATGGTGATCAGCCCGGCTAGTATGATAGCTTATATGTCGGACATATAGCATTCGTCCCTCTCGCACTTACATACTTGACAGTACGGGACGAATGCTATATGTCCGACATATAAGCGATCATACTAGCCCCTCTGGGGGCCATAAAAATGTTTGCCGCCATCGTTGTATAAAAAAAAACCACACGGAGCCATCATTAAATAAATAAATAATAAATAAATATTGGGGGACAATCTTACACAAATTGACCTAGTCCCAAACTAAGCAAAGCTTGTACTATGGGTACTATGGGTATTGAGAAAATATTATGTAAACGCGTATGATCCATATCGTGTTCTGCTTCGGTGAGTTTCTAAATCCTTAAAGTTGTAGTTACTTAACTGATTGATTTTGTACCTAAAATTAGTTATTTTGATTACGATGTTTCCTTTGCAGGTTCAAAACCAAGCGTGACTAAGGGAAGTCGGGTTGTTCTGCCTAACAACTGGTGTAACCAGCAAGGAGATCTTCCAACACTCGCGTGACATGCTGGGTATGAGGATGGGTTTGGGCGTATGTACGAGAAACCGTTTGTTTAATGTAAAACTAATAATGGAAATCGGCTAACAAACCCGAAATTAACGTCAAAGTATTGCTAACACTAAAGGTACGGTCTATAGGAGTACGACAAACAATGACATCACGCTAAAGTATTATGGTTATTTCCACACAACCCGCCGATAGCTAGTTCTTTCTTGGGGTAAAATTGTACTCCACTCTACATATGAGTTAATTAACAGAGCGAGCGCGAAGCGCGAGAGAAGCATCTCCGTTTCAGCTTGGGCAGAAATGCCTTCGTATGTGTGTCCAAAATTTCAGCTGTTCTCCTGTACAGGTCGCATTTCTCAACCGATTCTTATCAATTTTTGTGAGCAGGTACCATAACTACATATTATGGATTTTTTGTATCAATAAAAGTTTTCAGAAACTTTTCAAAATGGCGGAGCAATAGGAGCTTGCCCGGTCTACAACTCACAGAGCCACTAGTAGTAGAGTGTATAACTAACCCTTTCTAAACTAACCCCCCCTTCCTAACTAAATTAAGAACAATTTCAGGTAGGTTATCTCTAATAATCATCCCATCCAAATAAATAAAGCTTAATATAACACACTTTTCGACCATGAGAAATGAAAAATAATATAAAATAGCTAAAATCTATACTTCTACGTTACACATTGTACAGATACATACCGACCATGGTGGAAAACGACTCCCCGTGTATATGCGAGGAGAAGAGGAACCGCCACTTGTGCTGGTGCTCCGGCGGGATGCTGTTGTTGAGCCACACGATGTGCGACAGGTCTATGAAGGCGGGGTAGTCTGGCATCGAGTCCAGACCTGTAGAATTAACATTAGGTTTAAACATATATATGCAACATAAGTTTCTGACAAATAAAATGTTAAATATATTTTTAGAGTGCTGCTTTTAGTTTTTAGAGTGCTAAAGCAACCACCACCGCGATAAGTACTCATGATTCCTTAATCATGAATACTTATCGCGGTGGTGACCGAGAACCGGTCTGGAACATGTCGAGCGGTATTCGACCTTAAGGACGTGAGTGACCCCATATGTCTGAAACTCACGGGAGTTTTCTACATTAAAAAAATTCGTAAGTAGAAGATACACAAGCGATATTGAACCGTTAAGTTTAAGGAGAAACTTTGCCTCATTCTCTAACTATTAATAAGACGTTATGCGGTGGTTTAGTTATTAGATGGGCGACGCGTGCAGAGTCGCGTGACTCGGGTTGTCAAGTGAGTCGGAAAAGGTTCACTCCTGTAAATAAACTCGAATGCTTCACCATCTTTTAGTTGGCGCATTTTCAGAGCATACCACCTTATTTATAAGTTCATAACTTAATAAACCTCTGTTAACTGAAATATACTTCGTCCCTTTCTCGCAAACACTAATGTCATGAAGACAAAACTATTTTAAACTGCATTTTAGGTAAAATAGGTTTGGTGTGGTTTGGCATTTACTATACCATGGACACTCACCATACACCATCGGTAGCAATTGTGGCACAGCGGTAAGAGGGGGCCCATCTTCCGTAGTGTGCTCTCTTTCTATACCGTACAGTGTCGTATACACTGTTTCTGTCATGTGCTTGAGTAGGGTGTCCGTCATAAGCCTGCAATCAAACAGTTAAAAATTTAAACCTACTGCTAGTTAGTTGAAGTGTGTTGTGGGCGATTGGCTAGCAACCTATCACTACAATATCACATTTTCTCCATCTATAAACCTGCAATTGCTAAAAGTGGCACTGAACAATAATTTCCATGTGCTCTGCCTACCCCTTTTGGGAATATAGGTGTGAGTTTATGTATGTATGTATGTTACTTAGTTTACAGGTCTTTTCCGCAAATCGGTATGCCTATTATGCGTGAAATACAGGGGTAACGCTACTCAAACCACCCTAGTTCCTGTACGAAGTTTACCAGTGTCTTGATATTGCTTACTGCTTCATGCAGTGTTCGGAGTTCCAGGATACAGTCAGCATCAAAAGTTGCTACGTATGAAGGGCCCAAAAGCTCATATTCCCCTGTAAGACACTTTTGAACTTTTCAAATGCATAGCTACTTTTGATGCTAACTGTACGAGTACTTTTTTCTGTATACTTCTACCTGCTTACAGTCCTGTAGAATGTGTCTGGACGTCTCTGCCTCCACGCATACACTACACATGACGCTGTATGTAATGCCTAACTTGTAGAGATGTTTGTTAAGTGTGTTATGTGCTTCCGTTTCTGTGTGTTCTCAGTAGTGTAGTTGTGAGTTGGTGATTTTGTTTCAAACCTACATTTAATATTTATTCTAATTATGGCGTCCGCACTATCAGCATCACATCGAGACACATCAAATGAATGTTTAAGCTAGTTCAAAATCAGGGACCGCTAAAAAGACCCAAAACTTTATGTTATTAGTTAACCATTAAACTCTAATATGTAATTAGATTCCATCAAATCTACCAAGAAATGTCATTGTCACAATGACATCTGTCAACTTCAATATGTGGGACCAGATGTCGCCAACCCTTTCTTAATAATAAAAAATACAATTATCTAACTAGGTGAATAATATATTGAAATCCCTGTCTATGTATGGAATACGGAAGTTACTTGCTGCATCAAAATACGTAATTTATTATACATACCTTTAATGAAATGCTGCAATTGCCTACATAATGCGATACCTACTCCTACTACCTACACATTATGAAACAAATATGTTTTTAGTAGCGGCCCAAACAAACTTTCTGGACTTCTCTATACTATGTGTAGAAGATACAAAGAAAAATATTTTATGTCACACCTGGCCATAAAGTAGCTTTTTACGCTCGCTACGCGTACGAAAACGTGTAGGCATGAAATGATGTACACAACACGGGAGATAAAGAAAAAGCCCTTGATCGCATATTTGAGGCCCTCGCTTGCAGCTGGGGCCGCAAACATCTGCGATCTCGGGCTTTCTGTTTTATCTCCCTAGTGGTGTAGTATACTTACTATTAAAGATATCGTCACTAGGCACTACGTACATAACTTGCTCAGCTTGGCATTAAGTGAGGTTGATCTGTCTGTTAAAGACTGTCAAATCATATAATTTATGTAATTTTTATGTGTCTATGAAAGTCCAAATCTGTAATAAAATTAAAAACTTGCCATGGTAGAAAATTATCCCTATTTTTTAACAGCTGGCCTAAAAAGGGTGGCCTAACAGTGTATTGTGTCAAATGATAACAACAATATTTTTAATAAGTTTATTTATTCTTCAAGTTCCGATCCACTCAATTCATCTTCACCTGTGTTTATAATAAACGGCTCTACAACATCATCAATTAAATGATCTAATTGACACATTTCATCCTCTACTTTAATAACATGATCTGTGCACGATCTCCAGCGTTCTGGTGTAACAAGCTCCAAACCTTCCTGGAATAATGTTTTGACCTCGGCCATTTTAAAACTTTTATTATTTTTGGCGACATGTCCTTTTACCTGTGCCCACACTAATTCAATAGGGTTTAGTTCACAATGGTATGGGGGGAGTCTTAAAATGGTTACATTGTGAGCAGCCGCTAATTCATCAACTGCCATTTTGCTGATCTTGGGTTGGCTTTCTACCAGAGCCCATAACTCCGTTATTATCATGGACATGTCACAGGGTATATTCCTTTCATGCAGCCATTGAATAATTTGGCCCTTGTTCCACCTCTTTACAGGGCCACTTTCCATTTTTCTAGAATGGTATGGAGCATTGTCTATGACTAGTACAGAATTGGGCTTAAGCCTTGGCAATATACCAGTCAGCCACTCTTCGAAATGCTGAGCATTCATTTCTTTATGGTAGTCATCAGTATTTTTCTTCGATTCAAATAATAGTAGTCCATTTTCTAAAAATCCTTCATCGCTGCCAATGTGGCTTATAATGAGCCGCCTTCCTTTTCCTGATGGAGCCTTCAGTCCAGTTGTAAGACCCTCTAAAAATGCTTGTCGAGATGACAAAACTTTTGGGTCTTGCCACACTTTGTTTACCGTGTGCCCTTTAACAAGAAAGAATCAGATTAAAATAAAAATTACTACAATTACTCGTAAATCTCGTAACATAGTGATGAATAAATGTTTACAATCACTTAATGAATACTTTTGGTACAGGCAACATCAAAGATATTTAGTTGTTACACTTTTACAAATTTTTACAGGAGTAAGGATCAAAAGTGTAAACATATTTTAATGTCAATTGTACAATGTTTTATTGCAACTATTTTTCCAGAATTTTTTTCAATTACTTATTAAGACAATTCTAATGAGCCCAAACAAATTATGTAAATTATAATATATATACCTTCATTAACCCAAGTCTCATCTTGGTAATATATTGGTCTTCCCTCTCTGCGATATTGTTTTATTTTTACCAAATATCGTTTTCTCCACAATATTATATCAGCCCGGTCAATGAGGCAGCTATGGCGTTTCCGACTTGCATATTTGAAATTTAGGTGCTTAAGTACCAGTCGCAAGGTAAATGCAGACAAATTTGGTAGGTCCGGGTCATCATTAACAACCTGCAACACCTAAGAACATAATACAAATTTTAGTACATTGTCAAGTAAGTATTCATGCTTTGTGTTTTTTTTTTAAATACATGCTTGTATACATAGAAAACATCCAAGACTGAGAAACAAATATTCGTGATAAACACAAATAAATCCCTATGCAAACCCGGGGCCTCTGGCTTCGTAGGCAGGGTCACTACCAACTAGGCTACGGAGGTTGTTATCATTAATTAGAACATTTTCTGCTTTTTAAAAGATGGTAATATTGCCATCATAAAGCATTACATTATAACAGTAATAAATGGTCATGATTACAATTAAAAAAATACCTTTTGAATAGTCGGCGGCTCATTGCGATGGAAAAATTGATGCACTATCCGTCTAATGGCTGCAAACGTAAACTCGTCCAACTTGTCAATTACTGCCAATTTCGGGCCAGGTTTCTTGGGCGAAGCGAATTCGTTGGTCGTATTATGTTCTTTTAGTATATTTCTGACGGTTCTTTCGGATATTCCCAATATTTCCGCCACTTTTTTAGCACATTCAACTTGTGTCCAATACTTGTCCTGGGGCCACGTATTGTACGTATATTTGTAGCAGTTCATCACCATACATTTTTCGGAAACACTCATATGAGATGCCGGTCTTTTCCTTGGTGGGGAAAGAGAAATATTCTCTTTCATGTCCTGGGAGGGACCTGCCACGGGTTCCATTTTACTTACGTAAAACGAAAACTCACGTTCACGGTACAAACTTAACAAAGAGTCAACGTAAATACACAAAACAAACTTAACAGTAAACAAAAACTCAACAATGAAAAATACCACAACGAGGAAAGAAAACATTCGAGCGCTCAAGACAGACGTCAGATGCCGAATGAAGTGACAAGTGTCATGGCCGCCATACGTTCCCCATAAAGGGCGTACTACACAACACATAAACAACCCCATATATGAATTTCCTTTTTGAGGTGAAAAGATATGCACTCAATGTTAAGACAATAATGGTAATTATATTAAAATTGATTACCAAAGGTGGTTTACACCTGAGTTTTACCATTCCTAAACAAACATTTGTACCACAAAATAGTTTTTATTAAATATTAATTTGTGCGACAGCTTTTTTATGAAGTCTGGTTATTTAAACTGAGTATTTAAACACAATAATTAAAATTACCAATAAATGTTGTATATACGTCCATTATTTCGCAAATTTTTTTTTTTCTATTTATTGAACGTTTTATTCTAATGGCAACACAGTGGTAGCTTTGATGGAATCTATTTACATATTTTAGTTTACGTATTTCACCAGCTAAAGTATCGAACCAGTGTTCGCGTGAAAAGACGAGATATCAATTCGTGTCAGTTATAAATCATCAAAAGATACAGAAAGGCTTACCAATTTCTAGAATAACTGACACTTATAAATTAACGCCGAGTCACTATCCAGGATTCCGTGAACTAACTTCTTCTTCAATTCTTCTCAGTGTTCGCAAGTACTAGGACCTCATGAAATAACAGAAGACTTACCAGTTTGGCAGCTGTTTCGAATTGACCGCTTGCGGGAGCGAATCTGGGTCCTCACCCCGTCGCTACCGCTTCGCCTTAGAGTTTCTCTATCCACTTCTCATTTCCTTGGCACGATGATTGGGGATCCACACCAGGAACCAGGAATTTAGACAGAGAATTTGCAAAATGTTTACAAAACTCTTCTCAATCGAGACTCGCGAGTACTAGGACCTTATAAACTAACAGAAGGCTCACCAGTTAGACAGTTGTTTCGAGTTGACCGCTTGCGGGGGCGAATCTGGGTCACTTCCCACGCCGCTGGCTACTGCTTCCCCTAGAGTCTGCACGTGTGCCGCTTTCCCACGAAACCCCTTGTCTATCCACTTCTCTGCTCGCTTGCCGCCGGAGGTCTTTAGGATTTTGATGTATGTCGACACTATCGCTTCACAGTACTGAAAATAATGGGTTACATTACGTGTTAGCGACGTCAAGAACTGTCGTGGTGAAATGGCAATCGAGTTAACCAAACTGACGATTAGGGTCGTGAAAGATGTGAGAACCGCTCCGTAAACCATGGAAGTGTAAAAAATACATTATAATTCTCTCAGGCATCAGCAAAAAGATATAATTCGGATTGAAAATGTTCATGGAGGGTAATTTATGCTGCCTTTCTATTTGAGCAAGCTCACACTGCTCCAATTGCACTAGCTCCAATTGATTATTAGAAGCCATACCCATCACTTAGAACTGTAAGATTTACCTCTTTTATCAGCTGATACGGCAGTTCATCGCTCTCACTGTAGTTGCCTAAACTTTTGTACGTCACCATCATCCTCTGGTCAACCGTGCCTGAAATTACAAAATAATATATTAGGTATGTACTTATATGATTCTCTTCGTTTGCGTTCCTCGGCAAAGGTGAAAAGGAATATTTTTGAAGTGAGTAATATTTTAGGTTCTGTCGGCAGTGTCGGCACAATGAATATTGATAAAAAAAAAGATCGTAATAAGGTTCCTTGTTGCGTTAAAGTAAATGATATTGGATCTAATCATGTTTTTGTGTACCTACCTCTGACATTGTAGACGTAAAGCTCGGCGAACCTGGTAAAGTCACAGGTGGCCGATTTTTGAGATCCCGCGTCGAACAAATAGTTTGAAAGGTACTGCGCCAATCGTGGGTCTATTAGGGGACCCCAATGTTTCTAAAAAAAAATAAGTTAGTGAGTAGCGTAACGCTAAAAATGTACCTTATCATGAATTTTCGGGCATTCGTACAAATTAGACGATGCGTTTTGCTTGAGCACCCGCTGTACCGCGACGGATGGCCTTCCGCTTAGCGACCAACAGCGGCAGGAAGATGTTCATAAAATGTATGAGCGCAGTTTTTCCGCCCGCGACGTTCACTTGTGGCGGACGAAAGTCATCCGTCGCGGGCGGCATTCAATCGGAGCTTTAAAGTACAAGTTCGTAGCCGACTGCAGACAGCAGCAGCGACACTACTGGTTTCTATGTATTTCTATGAAATACTTTCCGTGGCTACTCACGTCTTCCGCTACGCGTCGAGCGGCAAACGAAACTGACGCCTAACCGTATATCAGTAGTGCCGTAGACTGATAAACCAAGTGGTCCAATATCCCGCACTGTACAATGCATCTCAAAAAACTACAAATCTAATACTAACAAGTCATCATAGTCTTCTTTCTCTTCTAACAAAAGTAAATGACGATCCCTATACTCTCAAACACGTCAGATATCTTGCCTCGCGAAACGCCTCAGAACCAACTAGGAGACGACGCTGCCGTCTGCTGTTATTAGTGTTCATCACACTAATAAATGGCCATGGATTCGAACCCGGGACTACTAAGTAGGTACCAACGGCTAAAGTGGTGGTAAATTGTAACAAACATCTATTCGAACGTTCCACAAATACATGCAAGACGCGCATTACCTAAGTTTTTACCATATAAGAAGTATTCAGGTATGTTTTGTTACTGTGGGAAAATATAATATTAATATATTTATGTTATGACTTTGACTACAGTCAAAGTACTTATCCATTTTTCACGTTCACGTAAGGCGAAAAAATCATTCTTTTTGTAATCAACTGTACCTCATGGAGCTTTATATTTAGCATTTTCGAGTTCACATTATCCGTCACGTTTCGACGGCGTATAAATTAGCCAACGAGTCTAAACAGCGCTCTTTTGATCAACTTTTGTTTATTTTGTTTCGGCCATCAAATGATGTGGAGGCCAGGGAAGCGGCGGATTGACGAGCGACAGCGGGAGTGCGATTTTATGTTTACAGATTTTTGGACAGGTTCACTCCAGTAGCCTGTGCGGCTGTAGCTGGTTATTTCACCGTCTGTCTGGTATTCTGTGGACGAACGCCACTATGGGGCCAAGAGTTAAATAGAGCAGTTAGAGAAATACAGATTTTAATTAATATACACGAGTATATATTCTACTTAATAACTTAAAAATTGTAATTCCTTTAAACTTTCAAGATCTATATATTCTTGTACGCTCTTAATTTTAATTTGAACTAACTTTGTGCCATTAAATTAAGCTACAAGATAATGAAAGAGCCGTGTCTCATCAACACAGGTATCTCGATACTTAAAAAGATGTAACTAATACTGTAAATATTAATATTGTAAAACCCTAATGTTTCGTCAAAATACGTTCAGTAGTTATATATTAAGAGGAACAAACATCGGCACAAACTTTTACGTTTATAAAAAGTTAAGCCAAACATATAGATACTGTTCGTTGGTGGGAAATCTGCCAGAGGGTTTTTGTAAACTTCTTTCCAACTCGCTTGTTTCGCGGCCTCCAGCAAACAATACAGCGATTGTTGGCTGAGGGAAACCATGCTTCCAAACCGCTCAAGGGCGTTCCGAATTTAAAATTCAATTAAAATCAGCTATCTATCAACTTCAAATCATCCCCATATTGTTTGGAAAATCTAAACATAAATGCTCCGAAATTAAAAACAAAAATTCAATAAAAAGAAAACTCATCATCAACCTATCTATATACGTCCCACTCCTGGACACAGGACACGGGAAAGAAAATTAGCTGGGCTTATTACGCTCATTTCTATATTTAGCTCTAATAAGGAGTGGTACTGTGGGGAAAATTCATCTGCATATTAATTCGCACAAAATGGGGCAAGAATAACTCAAAAATGTTGTTAAAGATGGCACTGTTTTATTCAGGTCAGACGTATGTTTAACCTTACGTCCGATTCGTTTCATTTAAAACCGAGCTTAACTCGAACAACTGTAAAACACGTGCAGTAAAGTGTATTTACGGCCCGTTGTAGTAAAATCGGTCAGTGCAACAATGTTTACTTGACAGTCGTATTCGTGTCGCACTAAAATACCGGAACGATTGTATCTACTGAGATTGATGTGTATGGGAAAATAATTTTGTAACGCTATAGGTACAACAAGTCTATTTTTCAGTTCATAATACTGAATGAATGTACGTAATACTATGGTGGGTTATGTCGTGGGGGTCTTAGTCATTTTGATTGAGCAGTATACTGGGTGTGACTGTATAGGAACAAAAATTTAATTTTAATGAACCAGCTTCTCCCTCTAGACCTCGTCGGCTGCCAGCATGTTTCGGATCGACTTGACCCCTTGGCGCTGCGTAGAAATGTAGCCTCGCTCTGCATTTTCTACCACATGTATTACGGGGAGCGCTCCGAGGAATTGTTCGAATTAATCCCTGCCGCTTCTTTCCGCCATTGCCCAACGCGACAACATCACCACTTAGATCGTTGGCAGTCCTCAACTGTGCGTTTCTCAGAAATTTCCTACCTGCTAAACTGTCGAATGAACTGTCGCCTGCGGTATTTCCGGACCGATACGACCTTCAGACCTTCAAGAAAAGAGCGTACTCCCATCTTAAAGGCCGGCACCGCACATACAACCCCTCTGGTGTTACGAGTGTCCATGGGCGGCGCTAATCGCTTACCATTAGGCGATTCGTCTGCTCGTTTGCCTCCTATGTCATAAAAAAGGCGATCATGAGTCATATCTTGATGCTACCTCAAAATCAGTATTGACTGGCGCGCTATAATCTCGTGGTTCCAAGATCCATTATCCGTTATAGCTTTAGATCAAGAATTTCTTCCAATTGAAAAAAGATTTTTTTTCTGCGCACAAGCGGTTACTGCAGATGCTCTAAGCTCTGATTTTTTTAGGCCACATTCTGTACATATGTATAACTTTGTCGCGAATTGGCTGTCACATCTCGATGACACATGTTGATATCTATTATCCCCTAAAGGGATAAAACTGCCTACTCAATTTCTCGAATGAATTTATTTTACATGTGATATTTTGTATTTTCAGCCCCTATGGCTCTGCCACGTTTTGAACTCATAAGTTTTTTCCCTCTTGTTTACTGCGATTCCGTACCGTCACCGTATTTTGAGTACCGGTGTGGCCGGACCTTAACGCGGACCTTGTCTAATAAATCAAATTTACTGCGATGAGTGGAAACGTATACTATAAATATTCTACAGGAAAACACGAGTTTAGTGCCCCGTGCCCGTGGAACAGCTCATTCCCACATGTGGTTGTGGTATATTCCAAAACGGTTTTGTAAACAGAATTGAGTAATAAACAGTCAGGTTATTAGTTTGTTAAGCAATATAAAGGTCACTATCGGTTGAAGTACGCTGCCGTTGCCGTATTTTAAAGCTTGAAACGCACAAAGGCGCAGCGTCGTTGCGGGGCGGAGGCGGTTTTGCGGTAAATCGAACGCGGTGCGGGGCACTTCGCACTAAAAAACCACGCGGTATTCGGTAGAGCGGTAGAACGGAGGCGGCGTGTGTGACATGTGACGCATAACGACAGTCGACATTTTCGGAAAGACCAACATTGCAAAACCGACTGCGCCCCGCACCGCGCCGCGCCCGCTCTGAGCATTTCGAGCTAGTAAAGTAGTAAACAAGGGACCCTTATATTTTCGTAAGCGTAGAGGCTCAATAGAAACTCACGCTGTCACTAGACAGTGGTTTTACTTTAAGTATACCTTCTAGTATTTTTACGAACGACTTTTGTGCTGCACGACTGGGGCTGAATTTTTTTTTCTCTCATATGTTGTGTTTAGATTATTCAAACTTCATTCGACAACAGCCTCAATTCTTTTTCATTTCTGGGATTAAATGTATCTCAAGTCCAGGACTTGGACAGGACGACCCCCTTCGGGTCTTCACTACCTCCATACCAAATTTCATTTAATTCGAATCAGTGTTCAGCAATGTTTCAAAAAGTAGTCATTATTTAATTTTCATCTAAATAAATTGCTGTGTTTGTTCCACTTTATTAAATAAACACAATTTTACGTACCAAAATGGTCCAACGGAACACTTTTTTAAACGATAAAATTCACATTGCACCACCAAATTTAGTTACGAAATGGTTCCCAAGAGGATAATGTTAGATCCAATTCTGTTCATGCCCTAGTTGGAGACTCGAGTCATTGAGCACACTTATTCGTCGTTCACACTTAGCCGTTGTAAAATTAAAACTTTGCTTTTAGCGTTTTGAAGTATAATTATACAAAGTACTAAAGTGCGTAACATTTTCGTAGGCCACATCGTACACAACATTGGATATATCTAAATTTGCGAACATGAGTTTGATGACAAGTGCGTAAGAGCGTACTTATGCGGTTCTTCAGAGCTGCTACCGCGAAACACAAACGAACAAAGTTCGAATATCTTCCTCTATGTCGTTTAAATGGGCAAGTGCGACAGAGAGGGAGATACAAGAACTTCGCTCGTTTTCATTTCGCGGTAGCAGCTCTGATTTGTCTGCCTCTAAACTCTGTCAAACTATAGAAATATTCGTAAAATTTTAAGGAGGTTAGGTTGACCGCAATCATAAAATTGAGAATGACCGACGGATATTTTTGTCACTTTGATGACGGTCAAAGGGGGATATTGTTCTGGGACACCAAAAACGCTCTATACTAATTGACAGAAAGTTATGACGTCACCACGCACGAGCCCCGTACTAACGTTGTATGGAAAAACAAGAAAAATTGTTATTTTAATCGTGAAATACTGCGTTTAAGTACATAACTGTTACACAATTTCCTATTTATTGCATCATACAAATTCTATTGGTCGCCTTTATTTAACTTTTAGATGATAAAAAATAAATACATATTTTTTAGAAACTTTCATGTCTCGTATTTTATTATTATTCTCATTTTATTTTGTTTCTTTTTTCGTTTTATTGTGTTATAGAGCCTTATTACCCATTTTACCCAACTGCTCCCTTTTTTAACCGACTTCAAGATTTCAAAAGAGGAGGTTATCAATTCGGTTGTGTTTTTTTTTTGTTTTTTTTTTTAATGTTTGTTACTCCATAACTCCGTCATTTCTTAACCGATTTGAAAAATTCTTTTTTTGATTGTATGTATATATATCCAAGTTGGTCCCGTTTTTGTCAAAAGGCAGTTCTGATGATGGGATCCATGAGGAATTGAAGGAACTCCTCAAATCTTTAAGGCAAACATATAGTGATTTGTGTGTTTTTATCAACAAGTCAAGCATTTGCATCCAAAAATGTGACATTGGATGAAGTGGAACTGCTGATGATGATCAGAACAGAACTCTTCAACGACGAAAAGTTCACGTTTGGCGATTTGTCCTCCTAGCTGTGTTTGTTAAGCAAGTTCTATTTTCAAGATTAATTTTTGTCATGCTCGAGTTCTGATGATGGGATCCATGAGGAATTGAGGGAACTCCTCAAATCTTAAAGGCAAACATATAGTGATTTTTGTGTTTTTATCAACAAATCGAGCATTATCATACAAAAATGTGATATTCGATGAAGTGGAACTGCTGATGATGATCAGAACAGAAGTCTTCAACGACGAAAAGTTCACGTTTGGCGATTTGTCCTTCTAGCTGTGTTTGTTAAGCAAGTTCTATTTTCACGATAGATTTTTGTCATGCTCGAGTTCTGATGATGGGATCCATTAGGAATCGAGGAAACTCCTCAAATGTGAAAGGCACACAAATAGTGATTTTAGTATTTTCATGAACTAATCAAGCATTTTCATTCATAAAAGTGACATTTGATGAAGTGGAACTGCTGATGATGATCAGAACGGAACTCTTCAACGACGCCTAGTTCACGTTTGGCGATTTGTTCTCTTCGTTTTGTTTGTCAAGCAAGCAAGGTTTTTCCATGATTTCATGAGGAATTGAGGGTACTTAGTCTTCTACCATTATAAACATACTTATAGCCATTTTTGTATTTTATTGTATGGAATCTAAGAGTGCACCATCTAAGATTAATAATCTTTCACCGGACTCCCCCATTGAAGTCGGTTTTTTTTTCTTAAAAATTATTTCTTCATCGCATGCCTGTCCTGGGCAGTTTTGCTTAAAGGCGGTAAGTTCATCTAGCCATCACTGACGAGGCATGCCGCGACGCCGCATTTGGCTTTGTGGGACCCAATAATCATACCTATTTATATGACATAAGGTTGAATATGGCATTAATCAGGCGGAACGTTCACCTTACGAATACAATTGTCTATACTCCAAGGGAACAATCGCTAATAAAAATAACGATGTCCAAACAAGCATATCAAACAAGGGACGTGGTCGTGACGTCATCTTCATAGCAAATAGTCATTAACTTGATAGCTGTGAGCCTATTCTCTACGGGTCAAGTTTTGTTATCCAAATTGGTTTCTAGATGACCGTTAGAATAAAATGACGTTAACGTCAATAAACGTGTTACTGTAAAGGGCCCCTCTTTAATTTATTATTGAACGCTCGGTGGTACTCTACAGGAATGATGACGTTCATGAACCCCTCGAAGTACCAACCGTGCAGGAAGAAATATAAAACCGGTCAAGTGCGTGTCGGACTACGCGCAATAAACGGTTCCGTACCTACTACTACTCCACATTTAATTAACAGGGGAGTGATCAATGTCAATGGTTCTTTTTTAATTTATTTTCCAATTTATCCCCCCAAAAGTGGCACCCATGTTTATGTTCATTTATATACGTCACATGCCCGTCTTTAGGTCACCAACTTACATTACATATGTGTACCAAATTTCAACTCAATCGGTCCAGTGGTTTTGGAGTAATTTGGCTATGACAGACGGACGGACGGACCGACAGACACACGAGTGATCCTATAAGGGTTCCGTTTTTTTAGTTGGGACTAAAAGGAATAATTTTAGGCGTTGGAAAAGAAGTTCTTTTATACTGGTAACTTTTGTTGAACACGGTGAAAACATCCTGCATGTCTTTCTACAGGGAGTGAACTGGTTCAAAGCTTTTAGTAAAGTGTACTAAACAAAGACGTGTTTAGTTCCCTTTAGTGCTATTTAAGCCCACGGACGGGGTACGACGCAAACAACTGGTAATGACCAACACCACAGTACAGTATGGTACGAGACACAAGCGACTAGAGTTTAAACAAAGTATCACACTGGTATAAAACCTATTTTAAAATTAACGCTCTCCTTCCTGCATTTTTTCGATGTGTGAGTTTTTATGTATTGCGCCTATGCTCACGACAAATGAAAGCAAAAACACTGGTTGCTCAGTAGAACATTACTTTTACTTTACATTATGTATCTAATGGAATCTAATACAAATTTTTTAACTAGCAATTCTTGTCATCATCCACGTCCAACGTCCACTGCTGGACATAGGCCTCCCCCAAAGATTGCCAATATAGCTGATCCTTGTGCCACTTATCCAACTAAACTACAACTAATCCAGTGTACTCCCGCGACCATTACCAGTCATCAGTCCACCTTGTGGAGGGGTCTATCCACGCTACGCCTTCCACGGTACGTGGTCGCCACTCAAGAAACACGCCGGCGGTCGACAGTGCCTCTTGACACTGACAATCGAACCGCGGCCGACGTTGTGTTGTTGTAAGCATTTTGCCAAACACTTTATACGGGTGGCTAATGGGTTCGATTTAAGCAACGAGCTTACAGGAGCCCTACGCGTACTCTACAATAATTCTTTCAGAATGCTGATGGGACTGCCCTGGAGATGCAGCGCTTCGGGTATGTTCGTGAGCGCGCGCGTCGACGGCTTTCACATCATCATGCGTAAGAAGTACGCGTCGCTGCAGCAGCGACTGAGAGGTAGTCGCAACAGTATTCTGAGAGTGATAGCGGACAGAATGTGTGACTGACACATTCAAAAATGTCTCAAAAGTAAATTTGGTTTTGATACCCCTCGCCCAGGCTGTCAGCTGCGTACCTCCCGTGTTCTCAAATTATCAATACCTATCCATCGCACTAGATTCATGACTAATGAGTCATACAGGCGAGCCGTCTCTGGAATTCACTCCCTCTTAAGATCAGACAAGCTCCAAGCAGGTTTGCTTTCAAGCAAATGCTGCGTACCTAAGAATATGCTTAAACAAGAATTCGACTAGAATCCATCCCTATAATTATAGTATGTATTTAATATGAAGTAGTATTCTTGTATGTATGTAACTTATATAAATATCTTTTATTTATGTATGTTTATTTACAGTGTTTATATTGATTTGGTCTTCGCATTTTCTTAGTAGATATTATCAAACTAATTTCTTTGCACCTTTCATAAATCTCTGTTTAGCCAATGGTTGGCTGGTAGAGAATGCCATTTGGCATTAAGCCCGCTATTTGTACAATTAGATTTTATGCAATAAAGTTAAAATAAATAAAAATGTTGGGTCGAGGGTCTTAGGGGTTGTGTGACATACGACAAGTAGGTAGTTAGTCATTTTAAGTTACTCGTAGTTTCATTTCATTTCTGTAACATTGTGTGTGCCTATATGGATCTTAGTTATCCGAAATAAACGGTTCGAAATAAATTGTACCTACGATAACGATGACACGACGAAAAAGCATGCTAACGAGAGAACAGGGCCCAATTTTATCGACTTCAACTTGGGCCGAACCACCAAGGTTTATTCGAAACTAATCGAGAATTTGACAGCCCGCCAAATCGTCTGTTTTAAGCACTACCTAGCTATACGACCAGACATTGATCAAAAGGGCGTAAGTGCTGTGGCTTACCCAGTGAAATTGCAGCCGTTTTGTAAAACCAGGACAAGGTATTCGCAATTGTTTTTAAACACAAGATATTCTGGAACGGAGACCGATAAACAATGACCAAGTAGATTTACGTGCTCGTGAGTTTTCTCCCTTGACCGTTTCATTTTTGACGAGGTTTTGTACAATTTTATCGAAGCACCGGTGACCATTTCCAATCAGACGGGCTGTACGCTTGTTTTCCACCGACGTGGTATGATTTTTTTAAGCACGAACTGTAAGTATATGAGGAGATCTAAGGATGTGATCAAATCAAAAGAAGTCAAGTCAATCGTAGTATTTAGTGTTCTTTTAAATCTGCCTGCCCCAATGGGATACGGGCGTCAGTAGTTATATGTACATGTATAAATGAACCTGTACATAGCACAGCAGCCTAGATGATGATAAAGATTGTCTCAATAAGAGTTGAATAAAATGTACAAACCCACAATTAAAATAAATTTATTTAGTTTTTGAACGAGAGCACGCGTATACCTACATTGTCTTTGTGCGCGTGGACGACGTGCATCTTCCCGCACAATCTACAAAACCAATGAGAATTTGAAACCGTTTTTAGGGTTCCTTAAACAAGGAACCCTTATAGTTTCGCCATGTCCGTCCGCCCGTCCGCGGCTTAGCTCAGTAATCGTTACTACTAGAAAGCTAATATTTTTGCATAGATATACATATCAATCACGCCGACAAAATGATAGAATATAATCGTAAAAAAATAATTTTGGGGTGCCTGCCCTACACGTATAGCGGGGATGCAATTTTTTGAGTTTAAATGGAAATTATCACAACTTAGTAGAATAATGTCTAACTTACAAAATGTACTTGAAGAGCAAACTTTCGTAAAATTTCTATTGATTACTTAGATAAGTTGTTAGTTGTAAGTAATATATAGTAAATATAAGTTTGTGACATTTTAAGGCCGCATAATGAATGTCACGGGTGGACAGCTACAGAACGAAATTGCACGTGGGCCGAAACGCACTTGGCCGCTTTTTTATTATTTGTTTAATGTTCTATTCATTAGTTTACTTTAATCCGATTATTACATATCAATTTTTTTATCGTCGCTGAAGTCCTTCAAGGTGTACTTCAATCACAACGAATTACTGTCAACATTAACATGCTTAAATTTAATGATTTTATGAGATAAGCCCACGAAACCTTACAACATCGAAAAATAAATACGCGTCTTTGTCCCAAGTGACAAAGTAAAGGGACGGCTTAAGATTAGGACAAAAAAAACTTAGGGTATGATTCCGCGGGCGATCGCAGGCGACTGGACAATGCGCTGCGCTGGAGCAAATAATACCTTCATCAAAATTTAAGTAGTTCCACTAGTTCATCTATCTATCACAAATGAATGTTGCATATTCACGTAGAATTATCTAGTAAATTACACCGATAGATTTAAATTTTGCTTTTCCTTACCTCGTTTATTCCGAAGTAGAACCAAGAACCATTTCATACAATAAATACTTACAGTTACATATACAGGTAATCCACCACCAGTACTGTAATACTAATAACTAATAATTAAGGTCAATTAAAATTGGACCATTAAGCATTAATAAACGAACATGAAACAATTAAGTAACAGACGCATAATTCACAAGGACAAATAAGCTTTGTGTATGTAAGACACAATGTATTTACTGATGTGTAGTTATTGACATACTCGTGTTAATAACAATGGCTGGCGAAAAACTAAAGAATATCTTTCCTGAAACGACTATAGTAGGTATAGACAATATACCCACTATTCTCTTTCGTCTATCCAACTCGATTTATGGCATATAAATCGTATATGATATTATTTTTATTTTTATTTATAAGTAACTACTACCCATTTAGCGCCGAGAATCCGATTGTCGGGTACACTGTTCGTAGCTGCTACGGGCTACATACGGGCATTACGTGGCTACGGCCTACGAGTAGCGCGTAGCACTAGCCGGCAATGAAAGTGTTAATCTGTACTGTAAGCTAGTTATAATTTAATACCTACTTAACATAATCCGGTCAATTCGCGCTAAATTTGGTTCACCTGGAAATAATCTGGTTTCCTGCGGGACACGCTTCGAGTTAGAACCTCCTCGAGTAGGAAGTAGGAACCATGGAAACTTCTGGAAATTGCGCAAACCAAATTTTGCATAGCAGATTCTGTTTGCCATATTTAGAATTAACTTTAGAATGTAAACTTGTCTAAAATTTGTAAAGATAATGAAGTAAATGTTTTGAATGTTCCAATAATATATGTTTCGCAAGTTACCACGCTCGCCGAGATATTCCAAGAAGTTGTACTACTAATCACAAGGAAGACAGCGCAGGCGTGCTACGAAAAAACGTAGACTCTGCTACGGTGCATCTACAGTCCAACTAAGAGGCCCACTCGAAACGCGGTCCTACCTTGTTAACATGGTCTCGTTTATGCTCACCCTCGCACTCACATACTTGCTAATAAGGGATGAAAGCTGTATGTTCGATATAAACGCGATTATGCTAGCTAGGCAGGTGTTTTGTGATTACATAAGAATCGCATTTGGTAGAGCGAACACGCTCTGACGCATTTAAATAGTTACAAGTGCAAAAGAGCACACTCAATCTCATAATTTCGAAACAAAATTTCTACTCTGGTTCAATACACGTTGGTGCAACATAAAATAATCGCCAACAAAACATAATTATATAATTAATCACAAAATGATAATCATACAAGTTTACAAAATTAAAAAATTATAGAACACAGACAAAACAAATTATAAACTGAATGAAACTTGTATGAGACGTGGATGGTGATAAGATAAGGCGTCTAAAACCGCTTTTCTATTAATAACTCGTAGATGTGTAAGTATGTATAATGCAAAGAAAAAAAAAGCATCTATTATCTTAGCCCTCATTCATTTGAGCGTTAAGGACCTGAGACTGAACAGATTCAACATCAGATAATAATACCACCACCGATTGAGATGGTCGTATACAACATTTGAATAGGAGCGACAGAGAAATATAATTGCGCACGGCTGTCGCTGTCGATCGTGCCGCGTGCAATTATATTTCTCTGTCGCGCCTATTGAACACCCGGCTTAAGATGTTGTAAAGGTACTATTCCACGATAGTAGATTTTGGTGATCAAATGAGAGTATTTGAAAAACCGAAAAGATTCTAATTGGAAGTATTTTTTCTCGGGAAAAAAGAATGCATTTGTCTGTAGACCATCCCCATGAACCAGTGCAGTACTGCAAGCTATATAATGAGACCAAGGTTTATCTCCCTATCTTGCACACTAGGACTGCAATGCTCGCCAGTGGCGATGTGTCTTACTTAAGACGCAAGCCTACGGCCTGAGCTCGACTACGAGCGGCGGCATAGCGGTATATTAACGCGGGGGTGAGAGATCGCGCACTGATTGATAATAAAATAATATCTGACACGATATGACAGATATTTTTGCCGCTTTTGTTTTGGTTTAGCGGATATTAACGCTAGAGACTGTATACTGCTACCGCTTCCACCACCGCAAGAACCTTAAGGTGTCGTCAAGCGACAATCGTATGGCAAACTCTCGTACAGTCAGCATCAAAAGTTCAAACGCATTTGAAAAGTTCAAAAGTCTTTATTACAAGAGTATAAAAGCTTTTGACCTGTTCATATGCGTAGGTACTTTTAATGCTGACTGTACGTGGGCGCCATTTTTGCAAAATTGCTGTAAGTGTTGGCGGTATATCTAGGAACAGGCATTTTAGAAAGCCGACGAAGGTCTCTAAATATGTTATCCAACTCTAATAAGAATGTTTATAGTCATTTACAATCTAAATTCGTGAAAATTCAATTATTTTGTCTTTAATAAAGAGACTATCATAGCGTTAATAAACGCCTTGGGTCCCATCACCAACCATATTAGGGTAAGTATTGTGATACACTTTCCATACACATGTTTTTAAGTTAATAAATCATATTTGTCATTGCTTTTTAATATTGTTATATTTTTAATATACATAACTCTTTCTTTATTTATAAATTTAAATTATATGCCATATTGTACTAAAGACGACTTTTTATAGACCAAGCGAAAAAAATATATTTTGTAATTTTCAAATTTCCAATTACGGAATGGACAAAAAATTCTATAAAATTATCGAACCTGCTTTAAAAATTTTACGAGAATCGGTTGAGAAAGTGCGACCTGTAGAGGAGGACAACCGGAAATCCGGACATCAGGACATCCGGACATACGAAATCATTTTTGTCGAAGCGAAGCGATAAATATACTGAACTTTCAAGCCAAATGAACGTCAATTTTGTTACATGAGATACTGCTACCTCTCAGGCCGCGGTCTGAACGCCAGCGGGCAGCCTAGCGGTGAGCGGGCGCTTATACATTTGAAAGGAAAGCTATTTCAGTATCCAAAGGAAAAATAGCAGTAGTTCCCACAAATTAACCAGCTACCTACTAATATGATTTATTAACTAAACACAGTATGCATTGTATTCACAAAACTCTTATAACAAAAATCAGAGACAAATAAAATAATATAGATAGCCAATGCCCAATCATGAATATCATGATACTACATTGCATTCTTCTAAGATTAGATCCATAAGAAAGTCTTGTAATGTGTCAACTCAGCACCATGCTTAATAGATTGGACTCAAAATTTTTTAAAGCCACTTCAGGAGGAAAAGTACCCTACATACTGAAAATAGGAAAATGAACTCAAGGGAAACAATTTCTTTTTCTGTTAGAAAAAAACATGTAGGCATAAGAAATAGCGTAACTCAGTACTTCAACTTAGGTATACCCTGCCGAGGTATGTAAATGTTTATGGCAAAAGGACGTGGGAGTACATGCTACCTAACATATTAAACAAATTACCACAAACATTTTCAAAAATAAAAAGTTGTGTAAAGAGGTATATAAGGAATTCTATATCTACTCTCAATCAACGAAAAACGGGTAACGTTGCTAAGGAGCGAACGTAAATGTATGATAAAGGGTGTTAAATGGTATGTCATCAGGTTTCTTGTGGCGCATCTTAGTTTAAGTTTTCTCTGTATTCTTCTTTAATATGAATGAATAAAAACTAGTGGCTCTGTGAGCTGTAGATCTCGCAAAAAAAAAATATTTTGTAATTTCAAAAAATTCAAATTTCCAAAAACTGGCTCGATATAATTCTATATAATTATCGAACCTACTCAGAAAATTTCACTAGAATCGGTTGAGAAATTCGACCTGTAGAGGAGAACATCCGGGCATACGAAAGAATTTTTGTCGAAAGATGAAACGGAGACGCTTCACTCGCTAGGTCATAAAAAAATACTTTTTAAAAAGAAACAACTTTCGCGCCGTACTGCCTTCCATGTGGCGATAAGAGTTTCCATCCTGTATATCCTATACTAATAAACAAGCAATATTTGTATATTTAATTGTAATCTACGTCTTGAAAACGGCTCGTACGATTTTAATGATTTTTACGGTTGGTATAGGGGTTTAAGAGGATGGGGACGTAAAATCGATCTAACTAGAAACGCGTTTTCCTCGAAAATCCCCAAGTTAGCTGTTTCCCAGGTATCAACCATAATCAATGAACTTACTATCTTGGAGAAACACAATTCAGTATGGCGATTGACATTCTATATTATTAATTCGTCTCTGCTAAAACTAAAATGGGTAAAAACAAAATGAACACACACTTCTAACAACACTGCGTCAAGTAGTCCACTCACGATGAGGTCCTCCTCACGGATCCTTCCGGAGTTCTTACTCGCGGCTTTGAATGTGTTCCCAACATACTTTTGTTCTTCTTTAGTGAGCAAACCACATTGAGATGCGAGTTTTTTGCTTGTGTTGCCCATACTGGAATAAGAATACAGTATGAAAATGAGGTAAAAGTTTAAAAGGGTCATAAGAATTTCAATTCTTTTGTTCATGGTTGTTGGATAACAATTACAATGAGGTAAAGGTTCAAAAGGGTCATAAGAATTTAAATTCTGTTGTCCATAGTTGTTGGATACCAATTATAATGAGGTAAAGGTTCAAAAGGGTCATAAGAATTTAAATTCTTTTGTTCATAGTTTTTGAATGGGAATGAGATGGCTGGCCATTAAGAGACATTATTTATTTGATAAAACTGTCTACCATTTTAATTTTGGTCATTTTTTCTCTACTAGTTCACCGAAACTTGCAGATATCATAGTGATTTTTTGAGAGTGCAGTTTTATCTTATACCTATGTACAGTGTACTAGAAAAAACACTTTGGAAAGGTTGCTGCTCCATGTACAGGGATAGGATTTTCGGATCGATATTTAAGTAAAAGGTATTTAAGTTAGAGGTTGGAGGAACTTTAAAATAAATGCATATTTAAGTAGATAAGTATGTGTGTTAAGTAGATAAGTACTACTTGAAGTTATTTTCACATATAGATCTGATGTTTTATATAGTTTGATATATTATATTTTCTATTGTTTACACCAATTTAGCGCGTGCGAGATTTTTTACATTGAAATATATGGAAATTCAGTTTTTCAGTGATTATTCCTCTTCCTTCCGACATGCTAAATCTGAGCATGATCGGTTGAAGTGTCTAGGAGGAGTACGAACTCAAACAATATACATCTGTGATATCTGTCACCTAAGAATAAATAATCACCAATAAATATTGGTGGACCATCTTACACACATCAACCTAGTCCCAAACTAAGCAAAGCTGTTACTATGGGTACTAGATGACGATATACATACTTATATAGATAAATACATACATAGAACACATCCAAGACTCTGGAGCAAATATGTGCCAATTACACAAATAATGCCTTGACCGGGATTTGAACCCCGGGACCTCCGGCTTCGTAGGCAGGGTCACTACCAACTAAGCCAAAGAGGTTGTGAATTAGTTTAATCACATGGCAGTAAGATTGCTATGAGATGATTGTAAGCACATTGTTCCTTGAAATGTAGTATAGAGCAACTTGTTTAGCACTGAACTTTAGACATGTATATTATTGCTGAAATAAAATGAAGGATTAAGGACTTTTGCATTTATACCCTCCTGAGACCTATACAACCTATACAAAGAACAATATTGTTCAATTGAATGCAAAGTACTTTTTTTAAGAACAATAGTTATCATTGTAATGTTTTTGTATGTGGACTTGAGAGAATAAACTAGGTAGTAAGAGATTAACAGTAAACACAGATTATTTTAGCCCCGAAAAGTTATTGCAGTGCTCATAATTTTAATTTAAGGTGAAATTTTAATTTCTACATTAACTATTTTTTTATAATTAGATTTGTTTATTACATGATAAAAATTACAATATAAATTTGCTTTTTTTTTAACCGACTACCTAGTAATATTATTTATTAACTAAACAAACACAATTATATGTGAGAAGAACCACAATTATATTTTTATTAACAATTTTTTGTTAACTCCCCACACCACCATCACCACCTCAATATATTATCATACTATTGTAACAGAGTACATTGGTAGAAATATCATAATGAAATGCCACTTATAAAATAATATAAAAATAAATTACACATATTATTTTTAACAAGAAAAATGGCATATTGTTATATCACAGCTGGAATTGTTTTCCATTCATGCAAGTTGTTCCAGTGAAGTACGAAAAATGTGAGCAATTTATATTGACAAAAGATACTTGCTAATAATGCTAAGTGACTAAGTCACGAGACACACACGGTGTAAGTATCCTTGGCCATACACATCTGACTTACAAACTCTAATAAACCATGACCTTACCTTTCCTTACGGAAAAACATTACTAACATTGACCCACAAACTTCCTTGGACTATTTAAAATCATTTTATAAATCAAACCAGCCCGAAATTTATTAAAAAAATATTACCTTAACACAAAAACAAATCGACGTAATCATTTACAACATTTAACACTATTTTAAACACTCATATCGCAAGTAAATACATATATGACACAAAAAGCACATCAATTTAAAATAAAATTCAAAATTATACACATATTTATCTCAAAAAGCTGCTAAAATTAGTGGAAATCAATAATGTTTTCCTATCAGGATTATATATTTTTGAAAGTCACTAACTAAAGTCAGGTTACCTGTCAAAGTGTTTTTTTTTTTCTATCAGTACGTACACCATACAGCCACGCACAACGACATGCGTCAAGTAACGCGTCACGCCGACTGCCGTAATGTACAGCCGCCTTCTTATCGCAATAACTTTTTGGCGCTGGAAATAAACCGCCGTACCATACAGCAAAGAGTACATTATATATACTGAGATACAGTGCGTATACAATGTAAACATTTTGTCTATACAGTTGTTGGGGTTTAATACAGCACCACTATGAAAACAACCGTATTGTATTAACTTCCGAACCGTCTACACCGTCTACATAAAACTATGATTTATATTGTAGAGAAACAACATTTCATTCATTGGTATTTACAGAAAATTTCCACAACCTCGAGCTCATTCATCAGTGTAGTAATAGGTATTCATCTATGTATATGTAGTTAGAGTTACTTACTCACGAGGTATCATGTGTTTACTTTGATCAAATGATTTTGATCGCGCATGACTCATCATTAAGTATGTAGGTAAGAACCTACTTATACATGAAGAGACAACTAAATTAAGTAACTTGAGGAACATGAGACTATTAAATGAAAGAAGGTACCTAAATAAGTAAGCTGTGGTACACTCAAAGTGCCCGGCTGTACCTGTGGGTTAAAGGCATGTTAATGTAAGTATCAATATTGTCTTCTTATTATAATCTAGAGCTTTTCGGGAAGCTACGAGTACGGCACATCTTTTCGTCCAATATTCCGCAGTGTCTCAAGGCGAGAGTCTGACCAATGTGTGACACACACTGTGTGTTGTCAGTGATGACATATGGCACTGAAACTAAACTTAAGTGGCAGTGGGCGGGGCACACAGCACGTAGAACGGATGGCCGGTGGGGCGGAAAGGTTCTCGAGTGGTGACCACGTACCGGAAGGCGTAGCGTGGGCAGGCCCCCCACACGGTAGACTGATGACCTGGTAAGGGTCGCGGGTGGCGCAGGGCCGGTCATTGTAGAAGTATTTGGGGGAGGCCTATGTCCAGCAGTGGACGTCCTTCGGCTGATATGATGATGTGATGATGATGATGACAATCTAAAGCATGTTACAAAAGTATCACGTAGCGATTGAGATGCTGATAGATAGTATGAAAACAACGAACTTAATAATTATTCAATATTTATTTACCTATTAAATTAAATATGATCTTATCTAGCAATCAATTGTATAAAATTCGATAAGTTATATTATACATGTCACCTTTTTGTTACATGACTCATACAGGTTTTTGCATATGTTGTACTATGGCCCAAATATTCAAAGCTATGGACACAAGCGTAAGAATGCTGTATAACCAAACCACTTTTTTAACTGTTCCGTTCTCGGTCTGGTTCGCCACGTGTCTATGCAGCAATATTATCAAGTGCAGCTGAGGAGGAATACTGAATCCATAAGACACCAGCTTTGCCCATGGGCACACCTCAACAGGTATAATTTGGCCAACTAGAATTACCAAGAAAACTAACAAGCTCAATTTAAAAGCGTGTGCTTGGTTCGTAAAGAATGCACTCCCTACGATTTGGCTCCAGTGTACTATACAGAACATACGCACACAATCCATAAAATTTGAAACCCAGAATAACATGCTCATCCTTGTTCATTCTTAATGACAAGTTATACATGTTGTAAGCTTAAATCAACTTTCCGTCCATGAAGTAAGTACAAAATTCCCATGATCAACTTTGATGCGTATATAACTCAACATTCAATCTCTAGTGTTATAGGACATGGATTGTTCCTGTCCTTTGTCTGTATCACCATTCCCCTGGTTATTGTTGATGATTCTGTTGTTATTTTCTGTATTAGCATCTCGTAGCAATGTGTAGATTGTTACGGCTGTGAACATCAGAGTCATGAAATGACTAAAGACGATTATGAAAAAGATCATCAAGCTTAACTTGATAGCGTGTGATTCGTTTTCTTTGAAGATTGTACTCCCAATGATATGGCTCCAGTGCAAGAGGCAGGCAATCTGCACGAACCTCAAAAGAGTGGTAATCCAAAACAGCATCCTTTTAGGTACTAGCCTGTTATAAGAATAATATGATCTTCTTTATTACATTAGAGCACTGTGTATCTCATCAATCTACAAATATCTTTTTAGGTTTTCCATGTTCATCTATGCTGTGTCTGTATTTTATTCTTTCTGTTTCGTTCAAGCTTCTGAGCTGCGTTTTATCAATGTATAAATAGTCCAGCCAGTCGATACCAGAGTAATCAAAGTATATCCTCTACAAGCCTTCACAACATTTTTATTTTGTATATTTGCCGCATGCATGGCCTTATGAAGTAACACGAGCATGTGTATCTGAGGAGGAATGCTCAGAGCAGTTACGAAAAGCTTAAATGTAGGAAATAAAAAGCTAGGGATGAAGCCACCGACGATGATAAAGCCAAAAATTCCGCTACTCAAGCGAATGCTGTTGTATGTATCCTTGGGGTAGATTGTGTGTCCAATTATGTAACTCCAATGAGCCAAGCAACCCAAACGGAGAATCAGCAGGAAGTTAAAAGCTATTGTGCATAATAATACTAATGACATTTTTAGTGCATTCAGTTTGGGTCAGCGGCAGATCAGGGGGTGATATTATTTCTTCATAATTTCCTTTAGGTAACTTGATGCATTGTTATTTTATATTCTTTATTTTTCAGAACAAGGAATGCTCATTTTGGAAAAGCTTTTGTTTATTATTTATTAAATTGACTTACCGGTGACATTTTCTCATGGTGATTGATTGCCTTTTTTTATATAGTTTGCCTGTATAAATATACCTATTTTGAACACAGACTTAGATTAGATGGTGTTATTTGTGAACACATCTATTGCATATAATGTTGTTAGACACAAAAAATTGTACTAAAATAGTAGTCTTCGAGTAACCAGCCAAATAATAATAAAGAAGCAGCGGGTTGATTCAGAGATACAACCGTAACTTATATTTAATAATAAGAACAATAATAATTTTATTCAACCATACAAATACCCACGCATGCGTATCCTCACGGCATTAAGTCCGCCTTTTGTATTAATATGTGCAATAAAGTTTAAATAAATAAATAAATAAATACATACATACATACACACATACATATTTAATGGATACTTCTTACATTGCCTACCAATTTATTATCATTATTCCAGCGGAATAACCATCAATGTAAAATAATAGTATTATGCTTAACATTTAGTTGATAACTTTATTGAACTTACTACACTGCTTACGTATACTTTAAAACTTTCTTTGCCACATATATCTGCAAATAATCACCGATTCCATGACTTTTATTTTAGCACCATCTAGCTTTGGTAACGTAACTAAAATTGAAAACGTTGAATGTAGAGTAACTTACTTATACAAGTTACCAAATAAAATTATACAAACAAATTGACCTAGTCCCAAGCTTGCGTAGTACTAGACGACGATATACATGCTTATATAGATAAATACATACAAAGCTTGCAAGACCCAGGAACAAATATCCGTGCTAATTGCACAAATAATGCCCTGGTCGGGTTTCGAACCCGGGACCTCTAGCTTCGGAGGCAGTGTCACTACCAACTAGGCTAAACAGAGAGCCTACTCCGAACTTTGAAAATAGAACTTCGTGTCGTGCCGTCCCTTTCACTCTCGTGTTATACACTATATGACGGAAACTACGGAAAGGGACGGCACGATACGAAGTTCGATTTTCGAAGTTCGGAGTAGGCCCTCAGACCGACAACAATATGGAATATATTACCAATTTAGTAATTGGATTTTTATTATTATTGCATTATTATTATTCTCTTTATTCTTCTTAAAACTTAAGTTAGGTTTTTTACAAAACATTTATAAAAGTAAAATATAATAATACACGTACAAAATATAAAAGCATCATAAAAAACCTAACCTAGAGTGCCGCCGGCAGCGAGGCGGGGCCTAAGCTACCAGTGGTTAGGGCGACAGAGAGAGGAACCTCCGGACTATCCGCGCCGTGTCCAGGAGTACCGCCTTCTGTATTTGACCCTTGACCCAACCATCTAGCGAGAGTCTCTTGAGATGGTGGTCGAGACTCTTCGCAATTAGACCGTTCGCAGAGACGACTATCGGGACAATGATCGTCGAATCAACATCCCACATGGCGGTTATCTCGTGTGCCAGGTCTACTACTTGCTAGCCTTGTCCTTCTCGGCCTTCACGAGGTTCTCATCATGGGGGACGGTGATGTCGACGAGCACTGCCTGGCGCTTCAATCGATCTGTCAGCACGATATCAGGTTTGTTGGCTATAATAGTCCTATCCGTGATGACAGATCGATCCCAATAGAGCGTAGCACGAAAATGGTTTCGAGAACTGGCGCGGGTGTGTATAGTACGGCACTTCGAAGTCCACAAGACCGTACAGAAGAGCAAGCTGCTGGTGAATAATCTTGGCTACCAAGTTATGTCTGTGCAAGTACTCACCGTTAGCAAGATGACCACAACCGGAAATGATATGCCTGAGCGACTCTCCGGGACGGCGGCATGCCCGACAAATGTCGACCGTACCGTCCTTCAGGATATACTTCCGGTAGTTGTTCGTCATGATAACTTCGTCCGCAATTGCACAGACAAAACCTTCGGTTTCTGCAAAGAGATCCCCGAAACGTAGCCAGTTCACCGACGCGAGCAGGTCTACGTCGGGCCCCGTAAGAGCCTTGTAGAACCGCCCATGTAGCTCCTTACTCTTCCACACCGCCCTGCGGTCCTCGGTGCTTAGTACTTGAAGTCTGCGCCAGTTCTTGTTAGCCATGGAGAGCGGGGTGAAAGATGCGTCTACTGCCACTACGTCACGATGCATCCCACATTTGCCATTTATGAAATAATCCCTGAGGCTACACACCTCGCGGTTGTGTAGGTCTTTGGCATTTAAGAAGCCGCGACCTCCTAATTTCCGCGGAATGTACAGTCTCATAACAGACGATCGTGGGTGTAGCATACGGTGCGCAGTGAGCAGTACACGCACCCTTCGATCCAGGAAATCGGGCTCAGTCTGAGTCCACCTTAATATGCCAAACGAGTATGTGAGCAAGGGCATCACCCAGGCATTGAAGGCGCGCACCTTATTGCCGCCCGACAAAAAACTGTTGAGTACTTTTGTCAGGCGACAGAAGAAGCGCTCCTTCACCGCCCGCTTGATGTCCCCGCTCTCGATACCCAAAGACTGTGACATACCAAGATATTTATAGGTTTCTGCTTCGGAGAGAGATCTGAGAGCCATTGTCTCAGAAATCTGTAAATTTGTGGAATTTACAACTTTCTCCCGCTGTACATGCATGACCGCACACTTATCGACACCAAATTCCATTTTGATGGCACTACTGAAGACCTCTGTGGTTTGCAGTAGCCCCAACAGGTCATGTTTATTTGGTGCAAAAAGTTTAAGGTCGTCCATGTAGAGCAGATGAGAAATGACCTCACCCTCACTCCGTAGCTGGCAACCTAGCCCTGAATCCTTCAGCAAGGTACTGAGCGGATTCAGCGCAAGGCAAAACCATAAGGGACTCAAACTATCACCCTGAAAAATACCTCGCTCTATCCTACGTTGGTCGTCACTCAGGCCTTTGTGGGGCCCGGGGAAGCTGTACGCGGCTGGGCCGCTTTTAGCGGGGTCGGGCGCCGTCCGTAACTACGGACGTGTAGTTGGGGTGAGCTGAGCTCGTTAGGTCCGGTGGTGGGATCGTCCGCTTCGTCCGTCGGCGAGGTCGAGCCCTGCCGGGTGAGTCCCCGTTAGGGGAGGCCCAGCGAGCGACACTCGAGCCGACGGCACTGCAGGTACTTCCGTTCTTGTGTTCTTATGTTAGCCGTCCTGGTATAGGGCGGCTAGTCCCCTAAGGATGATAGGGACGGGGTTGTTGCCGGTCTGGACTGCGGTCAAGACATCTTGCAGGATGGCGATGCAGTCCGTGATCGCCTTATTCCTGCCGGCGTCTTGACGTTGGGGCGGGTCTGAGCTGTGGAGTGGGGCGTCCGTTGTAGCCGTTTGGGCCGGTTGTGGCGGCTGTGGCGGGTCGGTGGGCGTGTCCTTCCTACGCCTTTTCCCCCTCCCTCTTTGACGGCGGCGGTGGGGCGCAGCGTCGTTCGCCCTCGCCATCAGGGAGTTGGTGGCGTTCTCCTCGTTTCTCACCTCGTTTGGCTGGGCGATAGTCTGCCCGCGGCGCGAGGTGAGGGGGGCTGTCCCGGCTTTTTTGTTCCTTGCTTCGCGCCGGAAGGCGGGGCATGTGGCATCGTTGGCCGTGTGTGGGCCCGCGCAGTTGGCGCAGGTCCCGGATTCTGTGCGCGGCCGATCGCACTGGGACGCGAAGTGCGGTCCCGCGCAACGGACGCATTTGATTGGGCGGTGACAGCCGGCGGAAGCATGACGGAAGCCCTGGCACCGGTGGCATTGTGCTGGGCCCTTCTTGCCCCGCCAGGCCTCCACAATCACTCCCGGCATACCTAGCAGCTCCCGGATGTGATAGATTGCCGGGATAGTGCCGGGGGTCCTCTGGATCTGCGCATAAAATATGCAGCCTGGCCGTCCTTGTCGTGCGGTTACGTGCCTCGTATACAACGGCGCGAAACCCTTTTCTTGCAACTCCGTTGTAATGAGATGCGGCTCTGTATTTGCGGGGAGACCCCTAATGCAGATCTTCAGGGGGATCTCCTCAGGGAGAGAATACACATGCCACGATAGTATCTCTCCCCGGGTGGCTAGTTCGTCCTGTAGGGCCTGTAGGTGTCCTTGTACGGTCCGGTATTCCTCTTCGTCCACAGGGAGGAATCTGATTCCTTTTCCATACGGACGCGAGATCGGGAAACGCCCTAGCGCCTCCTTGATCTCCTTCAGGTGTCGTGGCCAATCCGGGAGGTGGTCCACAGTTATGGGCCGTGGGCGTTTCGCTCTCGGCTGCGACTGGACCGGTGGTGAGGTTGTGCTCGGCGCTGTGTTCGGTGCTACCGCGTCGGGGGCTACGACGTCGTCGGAGTCGCTCTCTACTTCTTGTGCAGTGTCCATGGGGGACAGCTGCAGGCGAAGGAGGCTCTGGGACTGTGTCTTCTCCGGCGGCGAAGTAAGCCTGCGTTTGCCTCCGAGCGGCGGTAGCGCGGTACTTGTAGAGGCGGCAGGGGTCTGCACTAGAGGCGGTGATGGTGCAGTGGCAGTTCCGGGTGTGTGGCTAGTCGGGCTGGCGTCTGGTGATGGCGACAGGCTGGCCTGTGGGGGCTTAGGCCCTCTGGGTCGAATCGCGGGAGGCTGCGGCTTATGCAGCACGGTCGCTTTCGGTGGCGTTCGCGGCGTGGGTTTAGCCAGCGAGGCCACGCGGGGCAGCGGGCTAGTCGCGGGCGCTTTGCAGAGCGCGGTCTTGCCCGCTCCGGGGGCGGGCGGCGGTCGCGACGCGGTTGACGGGGCAGCTTTCGGGCGCTGCGCTGCGGGCGCGCGCTGCGGCAAAGGCGCCGGGGCCTTGCTGGGGCTGGACGCGGCGGCGGCGTAATTGTATGCGGCGCGGGTGCCGGCGGTCTGCGTGGTCAGCGGAGCGGTTGGGTGTCCCACTTTAGTAGCGGGGCGGGTGCCGGAGGCGGTGGTGTCACGGCCTTCAACGGCAGTTGGGTGTACGCCGGACGGAATGGCGGAGCGGTTGTCCGCAGGCATTGTGGTCGGCGCGGCAGAGGTGTAGGCGTCAGCGGCGGAAGTGGGGGCGGCGGACATTCTCTCAGCGGCCGGGACGAGTTGTCCCAGTATCGCCTTGATGACCTCGGCTGGTTTAGGCGGGAACGGCGCTGCCCCAGCTCCCTCGCTGGTAGGCGTTCCCGGGGTGCTCGAGCTGGCGGACAGTGAAGAGCGGATGGTCGCCGCAGATGCGCGCAGAACGCTTCGGAAAGCGTTCTGTACTCGCGGGTCGCGGGCGGCCCTCGACGCTTCTTCATGACCGCGAGTGCGGCGGAAGGTCCTCGGCCGTGTAGGGGCCCGGGCCGTTGGATCCCTAGAGGGCGGCGGCATGACGTGTATAACCCGGCGGGGTGCGACGCACCCGGGGGTTTACTCACTCTACCCCCACCTTTAGTGTTGCCGATCTTGACGTCGGCTCGGAGTGTCAGCATAGGTGGTGTTGTATGCTGCTGTACAGTTTTGCGCGATCGCGGCGGCGCAGTCCGTCCTTTCCCGCTTCGCCGCGGCTTTGCCCGGTGAGACCCGCTGGTGGGAGGCCGGGCTTAGCGGCAGCTTGACGGGTCAGGAACGGAAGCGCGGGTGTGGAAATTGGCGATCCGGACGCGTGTGCGTGATGTGAAGAGAGGTTACCTTGGTAGCGTGAGCATACGTTCGGCATTCAATTCAACAACGTCGAAAACTGTGGCGAATCCTCGCTCTATCCTGATGGAATCCTGCGGGCCAGAGGGGCCCTCTCCTCCCCCCGGTTGACGAAGGACCGTGATCCACTGCCCCATGCACGCAACTAAGAAGGATCTCAAAACTGCATCAACTTTATACAGTTCTAAGATCCTCTCTAGCCATGAATGAGGCACTGAATCATAGGCCTTCTTGTAGTCAATCCAGGCGGCTGAGAGGGTCCCTCTGTTTCGCCGGACTCGTTGGCAAATGGTCATGTCTATGAGGAGGAGCTCTTTATTATTATTATTATTATTTGTATGTCTTTACTTTACCTTATCTCGGGACCATGGGATCCCGGACCTTTGGAAGGCGTGCGTGGCGCCGAAGCCAACAGCACAGAGGCCCTTTTAGACAATTTAATCTAAAAGCAAAGGGATACACATGGCGGATACCATCCCCGAACGCACAATATAATACATCCAGAGATGGTCCCCGCCAGGTGCAAAGACTATTGCAGTGCTTCACTGTGCTGCGATGGAAACTAAGGTCATGGGCTATTGTGTTGAATGTTGGATGGGCTGGATAATGGGCTATTGGAGGAGACTAGCGGACACCTGCCGTGACAATCAGTCTCAATATTGTAAAAGGCAGGCGGTGACTCGCCGAGTGGGCCCCACATAACAGTCGCACGCACAGTGCGACAGTGGGGCAACATCCCTTTGAGCGGCTGTAAGGTTGTCGAGAGGTGAGTCTGCGGTAGCCAGTTCCCGGTAATCCGATCAGCAGGCCGCGCGTTATGACATTTTACACTTCCAACCTGGAGCATAGGTCTCGCTCTTGCGACTCCACTCTGGCCGGTCAATTAAGGCAAGAACAGAGGCGAGGGCCAGATGGAAAGGGCCCTCTGGAGATTAGGGGTCCGCGGTGTCGCCACTCACCGTCAGCTCGCCACAAGCTGCCCCCGCGGGCTTATTATTATTATTATTATTTATTTTGTAAGTTTTTAATAAGTATAGGATATTAGTTGTAATTTGTGATGATGAAAAATGGATGTCAATAAAATTTATACTGTTATTATTATTATTTATACAATAGCAGCTACAAGCTGATGCGTGTATATCACTGTACTTGTTATTTAAAATAATGTTTTTTTGTTTTGTTTTAAATATTTTTCCAGTCTATTTTTGAAGCTATTTACTGAAGGGGCACATATCACTGTCTCTGGTAATTTATTCCACTCACGTACTACTCGATTTGGTAAAAAATGCTTCCTAGGATTGCTTGTACTGGATCTCCGAGTAATCTTTAAGCTGTGGCCTCTTAGACGATGATTCTTACTCATTGCAGAGTCTTTAAGTTAGATAGGTCATAATAATCATGCAGGATCTTATAAGTTTCTATGAGGTCGCCACGCTGTCTTCTCCGCTCCAGGGTAGTCAAACCAAAATTGGTAAGCGTTTCTGTATATGGTATATTACGCATTCCATACACCATCTTGGTTGCCCTAAGTTGCACCTTTTCAAGCATATTAATATCCTTCTGAAAGTATAGACTCCAAACTTGGTAAGCATATTCAAGAAGAGGTCTGATGTAACTTTGATAGAGCTTCAGAAATAAATCTCTATTAATTGTCTTGAATGTCTTTCGAATTAGAAACGTTAGTGAATTGGCTCTTTTAGTTATTTCAAGGATGTGCATGTCCCACTTCAGGTTACTTGTGACAGTTACTCCAAGATCTTTTCATGTGTTCACTTTTACCAGTATTTGGGAGTGTATAGAGTAAGGAAGATGAGGATTCGTGGATCCATTATGGAGAACAGTGCATTTTTCAGAATTCAGTGACATGAGCCAATCATGTGTCCACCGTATAATTCGATTCAGATCTTCCTGTATGATATTATATGTGATAATATCATTATGTGTGATATTATATGTGGTTTCCCATAATTTTCGTGTCATCAGCATAAAGCGACAGTCTTGAGTCGATGATTGTCTTAAGATCGGTGACAAATATTCCAAAAAGGATCGGCCCAAGGACGGATCCTTGCGGGACTCCACTAAGTACTTTAGTAGGCTCTGATAGCTCCTCGCGCTATCGAACCTGCTCACAAAATTTCATGAGAATCAATTGATATAAAACATTTTTGGCCAGGTGGAAGCAGAGATGCTTTCCTCGCTCGGTCAGTTAGCAAGCGAGATTGTCGTAGGTGTGTCAAATTTGTATAACAGCGACATACAGTGACATATTATATTATGCTGTCCTTGTTTGACGATGTGATACCATTTTGACGCAAACAAATGATTACCCGCCCACGTTAAGGAGATTATTTAAGGCATCAGCCATTTTAAAAAAATCTCAATTAAGTTGCGTTGGAGCTTTTCCGTCCCTCTAGATAATTTTTCCTTTTAGATTCCAGTGATAGACATGTAGCTATATTAGAACGAGACAGCAATCCGTACTCTCATTTTAACAATCAAGCTACGTCCGTATCTGTAATCAGAATGTAGCACTGGGAGCATTGACTTAAGATATATTTAGAAATAGACACACAGCCGAACATAAATAACTGAAAATGTGACGCAAGATGACACTGACACTTACATTCCGACAGCTGACAAAAACGCTTCTTTATAATCCAAGTCAAGATAAAATCTTCGTACAAAAAAGAACTTACAGATTGTAGAGTTAAGTGTCAAATTTGCAAACACAAGAACCAACACGATAAAAACTTTTTATTAAAATCGTATACTGGCTACCAATGTTTACTTTATAAGTGTCAAAAGTGAACAGTGATAGTAATGGAGTCGCTTTGGTTATATAAATTATCTTTAAATTAATAATATTTGTAAAACAAAAATGAATATGCATAAAACATTCCATTTCAACATTAATTTATTCTGAAGTTAGATTTTTAATCTTTCTGTATATACAGAAAAATACAAAATAAAAGAAATTAGTCACCTACAAATTAAGCACAATTTAAAAATAAAACTGCAAGTCATTTGCCAAGCTATAATTTATAACAATAGTATTTTGTCAGTAAATTTAAATTACTTACTACGAACTTTAAAAGGTGGAAATGACTATATTCCCACAGTACAAGTCCTAATTTCCTTGAAATAAGTTCAACTTCTTAAATAGCGGTCTCTTAGATGCATAAGTGGGCATTTACTCATTAATCCGTTAATCGTTAATTAACGAAGTTAACAAAATGCTTAACGGATTAACTTTTAAGTTAACTCCAAAAATTGTTAACGGACTCATTAACTTCCGTGAACTGTCTATAAGTCCGTTAATCGTTAACGAATTACCTACTATTCGCCAAAAGAATAGGTAGTATGCCGCCAACAGTTTTTGACTAGGACGTCTATGGGTGATGAACGTCCGTGGCCGATTTGTGTGATTGTGTTAATTTTGTGTCCGAATCAGGGGACTATAATACTTTATGCATTTATACGGTGCTTACCTGAGCCTATACAGTAGTTGCGTGGTTCATTACTTTCATTAGTATACTGTACGAGTCTCGAATATGAAGTCATGGATTTTAGCCCTGGCTTGAGCCAAAGATTTATCCGAAACTTCTGTACGGAATATCATTTGATGTTTACAGGTAGCTTTTCAGTGAGGCGCTCATAGCCAAGTGGTACCTGAACGACTGTATTGATTATGGGGGTTTAGTAATTTTGCGGCTTTGAGTGGATATGATCTGAGCGTTTCCATGCATTTGAGGGCACGCTAAGTCATTGATCCCGCTTTTTGTCTATGACTAAGGTTCTAACAGTCAATTTGCCTATTTTCTTATTTAGCTTGGAAGGTCAAATGGCAGATAGGTACTTTTTAAAACGCCTGGTGGGAATTAAGTGGCATGTGCCGGTCTTCTGTATGATGAAATTGGGATATCGTTAGGATGACGAAGTTATAGCCGAATATGACATTATGGTTTTATACATTCCTTTCATAACCTATATTAATAGTAACTTTACTTCCGTAACCTATATTATAAGTCGTATAAGATGAGATTTTAATAACGAGTTAACGGATTAATGATTAACGTTAACTTCCGTTAAATCTTTCAAAATGTAACGCTTTAACGTTTAACGAAGTTAACTTTTTATTTAACGGATTAGCGATTAACGAAGTTAACTATTTGATTAACGGTGCCCAGCTCTGCTTATATGTACATTTACCCTTTGAACTTTCTTTCTTTGCAATGTAGTGTAAGCGGACAGTCAGATACTGATTGGTTCATGGACTTTGTTCAGAGAACAGAAACACGCGCCTCCCAAGGCGCCCTCGATGGCGACATCGACCTAGTATTAAGTAAATCTTAAGATTCCGCATAATTAGCATAACAAGTCTAAAGAGCAATATATAGTTAACTCTTCATTTTTCCTAATGTCTCATCTTGCACTTTACACCTACAGCATACAAAGAAATTTGCGTAGCAGTGTGCTGTAGGTAAACATTGTATAAATAGAATAAGAAATATGTATTACAGTTCAGTTACCAATTGTCCGTTGGTGTTTTATTACCTAAACCCTACGCTCTCTCCGGGAGTGTAGGGTCTTCCTTCCTTCTACGTGTAATCCTCTCACAGTGGCGAAGACACCTTCAAGCCCTCAATCGATCAAAAGAGCCTGCTTGATCGGCTGTGAGAAAATCACCCTCCGCTACCCAATTTCCTCCCCGTAGGAATCCACCTGTTGCCTTAGGTCTCATGGTAACAGGTATCCCTGTGTACTTCAAGGTCGTAAGTTGAGGATAGGTTAGGGACTTAGGGATTTAGGGCGTTAGGCTCCCTTGCTGAAACCCACCCCTCAATTCTACGCAGTCTGTGCAGCCGCACGCTGGATAAGTTAAATCCCGAACCTAGGGATACTTCTAATTACTTCCATTCTCCCCATCCTGGGGTAATTTACCAACCCGTCCTGGGTACCTTATACCACTTACTTGCCACCCCGCCCAGGGGTGCGTTATCCAGCTTGTGACTGTACATATGGTCCTTCGAGCCGGATAACGCACCCCTGGGCGGGGTGCGTTATCCGGCTCAAATAAAAACTACATTGACTAATATTAAAAAGGACTCGTGGAGCAGGAAGACATTGAAATACATCATCGATAAAAGGTCTGCGTTAAGAGACTTGATACAGGCAGTACAGGATAACCATGACCAATTAAAGGAGGAAGAAAGACTACGCAACCATGAGTACATTACTACGAACCACTTTGGTGGTATTATGGACCTTTATACTGAGGCCATGTCCTATTTAACCCAATGCGAGAAAAAATTGAAGGAAGAGGAGCAAACCGCGCTCAAGCCATCCAATGATACTATGATAGGAAGAAGGGCAGACGGAACAAACCCTAAAGTAGGGATGCAAAATTTTCGAGTTTCCCAGTTAGAAAGGAAAATATCGGTAGCTAAACAGTCACTAACCAGAGACGAATCAAGTTGGATATTACGAGCAACACTTGAAAGTATCCAAAAGCAATGGGAAACCATAGAAATGTCGCATATGGAGTTACTTGTAGAAGGAACGAGTCAAAGTGATCAATACTTTACTGCCAGGAAGTTTGAGATGGTTCAGGAAGAGTACGAGAACATAACATACCAGTTATTAACCAAAATAAATGAGGCCACCGGGTCTGTCAAACAAAGTCCCTCCAGTAATCCTAAGGCTGGGATAAATTTACCAAAAATGACAATACCTATTTTTTCCGGAGATTATGAGTCTTGGTATTCCTTCCACGATTTATTTAAAAATATGGTACACAATGAGGCCACATTAAGTAGCACAGAAAAAATGCAATACTTGAAGGCGCACGTGCGCGGTGAGCCGGCGCGTATGATTCAGCATTTATGCATTAGTGAGCAAAACTATAATGCAGCGTGGGAATTGCTGACGAAAAGATACGAGAATGAACGATTAATTATTACGAAGTTTATAGACAAGATTTTAGATTTACCTAAAATAGACCGGGCTGAGCCAATAAAGTTGAAAAACATGTTCGATTTGATAAATGAAAGTATAGCGGGTCTAAAGAACCAAGGAGTAGATACAACAACATGGGGTCCGATATTGACTAGAATTATCTCAAGAAAATGGGATTCAGACACCAACAATATGTATGAGTTAGTTTTGAGTGAGCCGAACAAACAACAAAGTTTTGGCAGCATGATGGACTTCTTGTCAAAAAGATTTAAATGTTTAGAAACAGCTAGCAATACGAATACATATTCGCCGCAGCAAAATCGTGCCAATTTTTATAAAACAGAAAATAGTCCAGGGAAAGTGTCTATCCAAGGTTGTTGGTACTGTAACAGACGCGATCACGGTATTTACCAGTGTGTACAATTTAAAGCATTGACTGCTCAAGATCGCATGACGGCAGTGAAAAATAAAAGAATATGTGTAAATTGCATTAGCCATTACTCAGCGGAAAAGTGTTACAGCAACTCAGTATGCAATGTATGCGGAAAATATCACCACTCAATGCTTCACACGGAGCTAAATTACAATAACAAATACAACACAGCTAATGTGAGTAATTATAGATATGGGAATAAAGGAATACCGCAGAAAGGAAAAACGCCTTACAGAACGAATTCGCATGTGGCGGCAATGGGGGCTAGCACAGATTGCAAGAAAACCACAATTTTAGCGACAGCCTTAGTAGAGACCACTACATACCATGGAGAGACCCAGATGTTGAGAGTTTTGTGTGATCAAGGGTCAGAAGCGTCGTTTTGTACGGAAGAGGTTGTACAGATATTATCGTATCCCAGAGAGAAAGTCCAAATCGAGGTTAAGGGCATTGGTGATGAAAAACCGAAGACATCCCGGTGTTTAATTTCCATAACGTTGAAACCACGTTTTCCAAGTGCGTTTAGAATGCCAGTTTCGCTCATCGTGTTACCAAAATTAACTTCCGCACTTCCAAAACACGAAATACCACAAATAAGTTCCGATAGTTTAAGGAATAGGCTCATAGCCGATCCGACGTATTATAAAAGAGGTCCTATTGATATCATACTGGGGGCCCAGGAGTATAGTAAGCTACTGTTAGGGGGTTTAGAAAAGATAAAAGACAACATAATAGCGCAGGATACGGAATTCGGGTGGATTTTTTCTGGATGGCACCTAAGTAACAATTCCGAACAAATGAGAATAACGAGCATGACTGCATGTATAGAAGAAGTCAAGCAGTTGACTAAATTTTGGGAGCTAGAAGAGGTCCAACAGATGGTGGAGGTAAAAGAAGAAGATAGAATATGTGAAGAGTATTACAAAAAAACCACTACAAGGAATGAAGACGGGACCTACACTGTGCGTGTTCCATTTAAAAATCGAGAAGTGACATACGAAGGGTCACGTCAAAGAGCTGCGGCAAGGCTGTTTAATTTAGAAAAAATGTTTGCAAGAAATGAACCATTACGGAAACAGTATTTGGAATTTATGACCGAATATGAAGAAATGGGCCACATGAGGAAAATAAAAAAGTCGGCATACGGGAAAGGGGCCTGCTACATCCCCCACCATGCAGTGGTCCGAGATGAAAGTTTGACAACGAAGTTAAGGGCTGTTTTTGATGCCAGCAGTAAGGGCAAAGGGGAAATAAGCCTTAATGAAAATATGTACAAAGGCCCGAGGTTACAAGAAGATTTGACAACTATTTTATTGCGTTGGCGGAAGCATAAGGTAGCCTGGATGGCGGATATAGAAAAAATGTACCGGTTCATAAAAGTAAATGAAAAGGATTTAAAGTTCCAAAGGATACTTTGGAGAACCTCACCCAAAGACCCAATTGATGAATACGAATTATCCACGGTGACGTATGGGACAAGTGCAGCTCCCTATTTAGCTGTAAGGACACTGCAGCAATTGGCAGTAGACGAGCAAAAGAATTACCCACTAGCTAGTAAAGTCACCCTACAAGATTTCTTTGTGGATGATCTGTTGTCCGGTGAGAAAAGCGAGGAGGAGGCTAAGAACCTGCAAAGCCAGTTAATTGATATGTTGAAGTCAGGAGGATTTAACTTACGTAAATGGTCATCGAATAGTACAGAAATATTAGAAAATATTCCACAGCACTTGAGAGATGAGATGATAAAGTTACCCCAGCATGAGACAAGAAAATCACTCGGAGTTATGTGGTCACCATTACAAGACACATTCCAGTTCCTAATAAAGATAGAAAGCAATGATAATCCAACGAAAAGATTTATCCTGTCCGAGATTGCGAAAATATTCGACCCCTTGGGGTGGCTAGCACCAATTATCGTTAAAATGAAGATGTTGATCCAGGAACTCTGGACAAATGGAACAGAATGGGATCAGCTAGTAGACGAGGGTTCCAAAAATAAATGGGTCGAATTTCAACAACAAATAAAAGCTATCGAGACAATAAAAATACCTAGATGGATAAATTACATCGGTACAAAAATCGAGTTACACGGTTACGCTGATGCATGCGAATCCGCCTACGGCGCGGTTGTCTACAGTAGAATCAAGGTCAATGGACAGTATTATGTGTCATTATTGCAAGCAAAAAGCAAAGTATCGCCAAAAAATCTAAAAACAACAATACCGCGCTTAGAATTAGCGTCAGCACATCTGTTAGCAAAGCTGGTGGACAAAATCAAGGCAGGATTAGACTGTAAAGATATAACCAGTTATTGTTGGACTGACTCGATGATTACATTAGGATGGATAAAAGGAGAAGCCGGGAGATGGCAAATTTTTGTCGCAAATAGAGTGTCAGAAATACAGAAATTAGTACCAAGTGAACATTGGAATCACGTAAAAAGCTCAGAAAACCCTGCAGATGTTTTATCACGAGGAATCGAGCCAACCAAGTTAGAGAAGCACCACTTATGGTGGCAAGGACCAAGTTGGCTAAAAGATGAACGGCTACCAATTACAAAAACGATACCGGAAATGTGCAAAGAGATAGAAATGAGTCACCACATTCTCATAAACGGCGAACCAGTAAAAAACAATATATGGGATCGATTTTCAGAGCTGCAAAGAATGATAAGGGTATTGTCATATTGTTACAGAATAATCCAAAGGAACACACGAAGCAAATACCTGACGTGCATTGAAATGGTACAAACCATGCGCAAAATTATCAAGATGGTGCAAATTGAGAGCATGCCAGAAGAATATGAATCATTAGAGAAAAAACAACGCGTTAAAAGAGGTAGCAAACTGTCAAGCTTAGATCCATTCATTTCCGAAGATGGACTTATGCGCGTAGGTGGGCGGCTACAACACTCACATTTACCATATAACCAAAAGCATCCAGTACTATTACCGTACAACCATCATGTATCCGTGCTAATTATCAGGGATGCACATGAAAGAACGTTACATGGCGGAAATAAATTAACGTTAGCCTACATACGACAGAAATACTGGATAATAGGTGCTAAAAGAATGGTAAAAGCTTGCGTGAACAAATGCGTCCGGTGTATACGATATAAAGCCTGCACGCCCATTCAGAAAATGGGTCAATTACCAGCACCGAGAGTGAACCCATCGCCAACGTTTAGCCACACAGGCATTGATTATGCAGGACCAGTTCAAGTACGGACAACGAAAGGAAGGGGGAACACATCTACCAAAGGATACATAGCGGTATTCGTATGTCTCGCTACAAAAGCCATACATCTCGAGTTAGTGGGAGATTTGACAACTGAAAGCTTTATAGCTGCCTTTACCAGATTCAGATCAAGAAGAGGTCATGTAGAACATGTGTTCAGTGACAATGCGAAAACCTTTGTTGGAGCAGCCAAGTTCCTACACACCGAACTGCTACAGATAACACAGTCACCGCAATTCCAGAACACAGTAGCAAATTTGGGGACACAGTGGCATTTTGTACCTCCCTTAGCACCACATTTTGGCGGGATATGGGAAGCCGGAGTGAAATCTATGAAGCATCATCTAAAAAGAGTGATAGGAGACTCAACACTAACATACGAAGAGTTATCAACGCTTCTAAGCCAGATAGAAGCATGTTTGAATTCCAGACCGTTATGCGCACAGAGTGATAATGTGAACGACAGCGTCATTCTAACCCCTAGCCATTTTCTGATAGCACGAGAATCAGCGGGCATTCCTGACCCAGTAGCTTACACTAATATGGACCTCCAGAGTAGGTGGAAGTTGATTCAAAAGATGAAAAAAGACTTTTGGAAAAGTTGGACACAAGAATATTTGCACCAGTTGCAACATAGGTATAAATGGAAATTGGACCAAGAAAACTTAAAAATCGGAACTGTGGTATTAATAAAAGACGAAAATATATCGCCAAGTAAATGGCCGCTGGCAAAAATAAAAGAAACACACGTAGGTAGCGATGGTATAAATAGAGTGCTGACATTACAAAGACCGTCAGGCACCTGTTTAAAGAGGGCGATACACTCGGTAATTCCCTTACCAATAGAGAAACATGATACAATGAACAGGTGCGAGCCGGCGCCAAGAAATGCTGAACGTTCAAATATTCCAACTACGCCAGACGGTACGTCTGGAGTAACGTGTAACTTGAACCGCACGGCACGAGCTAACAATAATGTAAACAAACGTAAGCGAAATGTATTATCAAGTGGACTTATTAATTGCATACTCATGTTTAGTGTTCTAATTAGCCTAGTTACGACCACTTATGCAAATTATACCATAAAAAATATAGAAGAAGGAATATACGTGGAACACATAGGAACTGCCACCATAGATCGAGGGGTATTTCGAATACAGGCAAACTATGAGAAAGAAACTCTAGCACATGATGTACGAAATGTAAAAGGCATAGTGACCCAATTTCAACAATTTTGTGAAAAAACCAAAAGAGATAACGAGGACATCCACTGCATGCAGTTATATCAGCATTTATATGAAGAACAAATAAAGTTAGAAAAAGCCCAAGAAGTTATAATGGAAATAGGATATGTTAGAAAGAAAAGAGGATTATTTGGGCAAGTACTTACATCAATATTCGGTGTAAATGATGAAGTTTACAAAGACATCGACACATTGAGAAAGAACCAGGATAATCTCATTGAGGCGGCAAATCATCAAACCAAATTTATGATATCCACAATTGCCGCAGTCAACCAAACGGAAGAAAGAATTGCAAAGAAGCTCGAAAGATTTCAAACTAATTTAAACCAAGCCATTGACTACATAAACAAAGTGAACGTGTGGTACAAAAAAATAGATCACAACTGGCTACACATACATATATTGCAAATGTACCAATTAGCAGTAAACTACATAACCGAAATACTGGATCATTATTCAGGGCTACTAGAAGTCTCCCTGCACCAAGGAACAATCTATAATGTCTTGAAAGTTAAAGAGATAAAGCAAATTATAACAACTGCAAACACAAAACTGCCCACCAAATTGAAGGTAGTTCAAAATCAACTAATTAACACAAAAAGCACAGAAAACTCAACTCATATTCAAGTTTATGGCTATTTTGCGATTCAAGATATCGCAAAATATTCCTTGATTCATGTAACGCCGGTTCCGAAAAAGGATAAAAAAGGAAAACTGTATAGCATAGAAATATACCATAGTATAATTGGAATTGATTACAACAACGAAAACTACTTTGAACTTGATAAAGACGAATTCCAGTCATGTCTAAAGAGAAACAATGATTATATATGTTACCCAACCTCCGTAAAAAACATGCAATCAAATAAAAATTGTATCAATGACCTACTATTCAAGAAAACTGAAGCAATCGAATGCAACACCCGACTTCTCAACGTAACATCAACAATTTGGAAGCAATTATACATGCCAAATACATGGCTTATTATTACAAATAAGCAAATCAAAACGTCAATCATCTGCGACGGCGAAAGAGAAGAGATAACGATACAAACGACTGGAGTCATTCACATTTCAGAAAATTGTATAATAAAAACCAGAAATAACATATTAGCCGCCAGACGAATGAACACAGTCCGAGTACTAGCCACATACACAAAGAAAGCCAATTTTTCGATGAACACAAATATAACCACAAGATTAATTCAGAACATGGCCAGAGATGAGGAAGTACTTGACAGTTCCAGAGACCTATTTAAACATTTAGCTAATAACGAAATCTCTCTTCAAGCAGAATTAGACAACACGATTTGGAAACAAATACAGACTCATTCGCTAACTGTCAGTCTCGTTTCGTCAGCAATTACATTTATTTTTATAATACTAATATTTTGTTATGGTCCACAGGTCATCAAGTCGGTACGAGCCAGAGCAAACGCCCGCCAGGCCCCTTTGGTCAACGCACCGCCTCACACCACCGGCCGGGCCCCCGCCAGACGGGCTCCGCCGAAACCCGAGCGTCAGCGACCCAGTCAAGAACATCCAGTACAGAACGGAGGCAGCTATGAGATGGCTGAGCTACGACAAATACAGCCTCTGTAACACGCCCACGCCTGGCCGAGAGACGCCAGTATGTTCAGAGAACAGAAACACGCGCCTCCCAAGGCGCCCTCGATGGCGACATCGACCTAGTATTAAGTAAATCTTAAGATTCCGCATAATTAGCATAACAAGTCTAAAGAGCAATATATAGTTAACTCTTCATTTTTCCTAATGTCACATCTTGCACTTTACACCTACAGCATACAAAGAAATTTGCGTAGCAGTGTGCTGTAGGTAAACATTGTATAAATAGAATAAGAAATATGTATTAAAGTTCAGTTACCAATTGTCCGTTGGTGTTTTATTACCTAAACCCTACGCTCTCTCCGGGAGTGTAGGGTCTTCCTTCCTTCTACGTGTAATCCTCTCACAGTGGCGAAGACACCTTCAAGCCCTCAATCGATCAAAAGAGCCTGCTTGATCGGCTGTGAGAAAATCACCCTCCGCTACCCAATTTCCTCCCCGTAGGAATCCACCTGTTGCCTTAGGTCTCATGGTAACAGGTATCCCTGTGTACTTCAAGGTCGTAAGTTGAGGATAGGTTAGGGACTTAGGGATTTAGGGCGTTAGGCTCCCTTGCTGAAACCCACCCCTCAATTCTACGCAGTCTGTGCAGCCGCACGCTGGATAAGTTAAATCCCGAACCTAGGGATACTTCTAATTACTTCCATTCTCCCCATCCTGGGGTAATTTACCAACCCGTCCTGGGTACCTTATACCACTTACTTGCCACCCCGCCCAGGGGTGCGTTATCCAGCTTGTGACTGTACAGACTTTTTTATTACAATCCTGTGATTGTTACTATGTTCTTTTTCTGTGTTAGAGATAAATATGTTTACTTTCAAGAAACTTTTGAGCAATTTGTAGCTTTATTAGTATTAACAGTTATGTAGTTATTTCATAAGTACTGACTTGTGCCATTGGAGCGGCATTTTTTATTTCACAACTTTTGCTTTGCATGTCATCTTCATCTATTTCTGTCTATCTATAAAACAAAGATACCAACTATGAACTTGAAAGATAAATTTAATATAATATGTTTCCCTCTGCATGATTTTTCACGATAAAGTGATATCTTAAAACAGAATTTAAAGAATGTAGTCTGAGTCGGGAGGAACAGACTTACGTTCAAGACAGGTTTAGCAGCTTCAGTTAGTTGATTTATTGGTCCTGTATATGTCGGAAATAGGGATATGGGCCGAAAACACAACACTCGTGTGGCTTGGTTTATAGAGTGCTTCATGTCTATTTTGCGCTATAATAGCGGTCCATTCTGAATGTCGCTGAAGATGTTGTAGAAATCATGAATTAAAACAATAGAGAGTATAACGACCATAAACAATAAAGGAAAAACCTTGAGTAACCCTAAAGAAATAGCGGATGCTTTTAATAACTATTTTATAGATTCAATAAATGACATCGTTAGTAAAAATAATAATCAACAATTCAATACAAATATGCCTAAATATAATAACACAATACACAATAATTTATCTAGTTCATTATTCATGCCACCAGTGACACCAACTGACATCCTCAAAATTATAAATTCATTAAAAAACACTAAAAGTACTGGATATGATGACGTTGATACTAGAGTACTAAAAAGTGTTGGAAAAATAATTGCACCCGTCATCTGCCATATAGTGAACTTATGCATAGAGAATGGAATCTTCCCGAATAAATTAAAAATAACGAAAATAAAACCGCTTTGCAAAAAAGGAGACGAACAAAATATGGCCAACTACAGACCCATAGCATTATTATCCGTAATATCTAAAATTTTCGAGAAGGTCATATATACAAATGTATATAATTATTTTGAAACAAAAGGACTTTTCGCCTCTGAACAAAAAGGGTTTCGTAAAAATCGGTCTATTAACGCAGCTATTTATGACTTGGTGTCAAAAGTAATAATCAGCATGGATAAACGAATGCCAGTGTCAGCCATATATATGGACATGTCAAAAGCGTTTGACTGTGTACATCCAAAAATCTTAATTAACAAATTAGATAAGTATGGAGTAAGAGGCCATGTCTTAAATTTAATCGAGTCGTATATTAACGATAGAGTGCATTACACAGTAGTAACACGATTATCTAGTGATTCAAAAACTGAAATAGCATTTGTATCAGAAACCAGAGAATCATTCTATGGTGTACCGCAAGGGAGCATATTAGGTCCTTTACTCTTTCTAATTTACATAAATGACCTTCCGAATGTAACACAATATCCGATGGTTCTCTTTGCGGATGATAGCACCGCTATATTTAATGGTAGTAGTCTGAGTCATTACGATACGGAAATGAATCATACTCTAGAATGTATAATTACATGGCTAAGTAATAATAATCTAAAGATAAATATAGAAAAAACAAATATAATGAATTTTAGGCAAAGAAAAAATAATTTAGTGGATTTAAAAGTAGAATACATGGGACAAAAAATTACTGAAGTCAACAATACAAAATTTTTAGGTTTACTTTTGGACAGTAGCATGAATTGGAAATGTCAAATTGATAGTGTTTGCAAAAAACTAAACCGCTATTCATATGCTATATATATGTTGAGGAAAATTGCAAGCCAGTCTGTAGTACTTACGGCCTATCATGCTTACGTGTCGTCAACACTTCGTTACGGTATAATTTTTTGGGGGAATTCAACAGACTGGCACTTGGCTTTCAAAGCTCAGAAAAAATGCATTAGAGCCGCATGTCATCTCCCACCGACAGTATCGTGTAGGCCATATTTTGTAGATTTAAAAATATTAACTTTGCCTTGTCTGTATATCCACGAATTGGTAGTTTTTGTCAAAAGACACAGTCATTTATTTCGTAGTTTCAACAGTGAACGCTTGCAACACCAGATATGTGCTCATCCGTCAAAAACTGCTCTTTTATCTAAAAGTATTTTAGGTATGGCCCCTAAAATCTACAATAAGCTACCAGAACATCTAAGAATAGTACGTGAAATTTGTAAATTCAAGACCTATGTGAAAGAATATTTGATCAAAAAGGCTTACTATTCCTATAATGAATTTCTGAGAGACAACTTGGAATAATTCTATAACATTTCATTATAATATACATAATTTTTGACTGAGCATTCTATCAACCTAATGTAATGGACTAATGGCATTTTTTTAATTAGTCCGTATTTCATTATCATAACCGTTTGACTGCATGTATATTATTATCTTCGTATGCCTAAGGGTACGACATAGTGAAACAATACTGTTTATTTACCACCATCTGCAATATTATGTTGTGTATAACCTATGATCGACGAATAAAGTATTTGTATTTGTATTTGTAAAACATAAAATTCCTTACCAATTTCATGTAAAAAATATGGACCTAATAGCGACTCCTTACATTTTGTTTCTCGATAACCTTTAATTTGTACAAGCAAAATTATTTATTCAAAGCCATGAAATTACCAGGAATTAACATAAATTTTGTAACATTATCTAAATAACTAACTTAAAGAAATATATTCCATCCTATTCCTGGTTTTTTTTTGTAGCTATTAAAGCAGTTTTTCACAGCTTATTTCGTCATTGTTGGACAACTGTCACTGTCTGCGGTCCAAACATGACTTAACAGGAATGTACCGCCGGAGTCGTGCGGGCGGTACTTTCGCGGGGGCCATTTTTTGGGCTGATTGTGAATCTAGTACTATAATAGTAGATCAATGACTGGGAGGATTGTACAGTAATTTTTCGGGCTTCGAGGTCAGGGTTCTAAAATATAAAGGTCAACTGCTGTTTTGCAGAATGAATGGTAGATTTATGGAATTTTATCCTGATCACATTTCTTATGTCAAATGTGCAATTTTCGCTATAGTCTGTGCCATGACTTGAAAGATATTGAGGTCGGCAACTCGGCATTGTCCTGTAGGTTTTCATTCTCTTATTTGTAATCTAATTGAAACATTTGTGTTGATGAGCGCGTGAAACAAACACAAAATGACGCTGACTAAAATGGAGGTGGACCCCGCTAAGGGCGAGGGCTTCCGCCCATACTACATCACGAAGATAGAAGAGTTGCAGTTGGTTGTGGCAGAGAAGTCTCAAAATCTGAGGCGTCTTCAAGCCCAGAGGAACGAGCTCAACGCCAAAGTGCGTATGTTGAGGGAGGAGCTGCAGCTGCTACAGGAGCAAGGTTCATACGTCGGTGAAGTCGTGAAACCGATGGACAAGAAGAAAGTTCTAGTAAAGGTTCATCCGGAAGGTAAATTCGTTGTCGACTTGGACAAGAATGTGGATATCAACGATGTCACCGCCAACTGTCGCGTCGCGCTGCGAAATGAGAGCTATACTCTTCATAAAATCCTTCCAAATAAAGTTGACCCTCTGGTGTCACTTATGATGGTCGAGAAAGTTCCCGATTCGACATACGAGATGGTGGGAGGTCTGGATAAGCAGATCAAGGAGATTAAAGAGGTAATTGAGTTGCCTGTGAAGCATCCAGAGCTATTTGATGCTCTAGGCATCGCTCAGCCTAAAGGAGTGCTCTTGTACGGGCCTCCCGGTACCGGGAAGACATTGCTGGCGCGTGCTGTGGCTCACCATACTGAATGTACTTTTATCCGCGTGTCTGGGTCTGAGCTGGTGCAGAAATTCATTGGTGAAGGAAGCCGTATGGTGAGAGAGCTCTTCGTTATGGCCAGAGAGCATGCTCCATCTATCATCTTCATGGACGAAATTGACTCTATTGGTTCATCTCGTATTGAGTCCGGGAGTGGTGGTGACTCTGAAGTCCAGCGTACTATGTTGGAACTGCTTAATCAACTGGACGGTTTCGAGGCAACTAAGAACATCAAAGTCATCATGGCAACCAACAGAATTGACATCCTAGACCCTGCCTTGCTTCGACCTGGACGTATTGACAGGAAGATTGAGTTCCCTCCACCAAACGAGGAGGCTCGCTTGGATATCCTGAAGATTCATTCCCGTAAAATGAATTTGACTAGAGGAATCAATCTCCGTAAGATCGCAGAGCTGATGCCTGGTGCATCGGGTGCTGAAGTCAAGGGAGTGTGTACAGAGGCAGGTATGTATGCACTCCGGGAACGCAGAGTCCATGTCACTCAAGAAGACTTTGAAATGGCAGTGGCTAAGGTCATGCAGAAGGACTCTGAGAAGAATATGTCCATTAAGAAATTGTGGAAGTAATTTGTACTTTATTTTATGATTATTGTCTTGTCTAGATATTAAACTTATATTATAATCAATGTTGTTTTAATACTTACCTAATGCAATAGATCCAATAGTAGTTCAATCTTAATGAATAGTGAACTTATTCAAAATAAAATAGGCCACTCACATATTTCTGGTTTTTGTTAATTATTGAAAATAAACTAAATAAATAAGTGAAATGATCTTAGAGCATTATGTATGCTCTAAGGAAACAATTGACTATGTAATAAAAAATATTATTACTCTAAATAAAAACATTTACACTTTTATTTTATTATTACTTACAGATATTTAAAAGAATATAATGTATTGTTTATTATAATTTTCACATAATGATCATAATAAATTGGATAACTTGAGACTGGAGGAAGGACCCTTGCCATCAAATACATCTCTATGAAATTATTCAAAATGTCACTAAAACAACTGCCATTAGATTTTGAACCTTCTTGCTTCGACAATAAAGTCGCTTTTCGAACGGATTAATTACGTACAACTCTGTCAATGTTCTTAGTATACATAGCAGGATGTTCAAAAATACCTGAATACACAAAATGCTTTTACAATGGAGCACCTTGTTTTATCCATTACATCGTCACTTTTCGGTATCTACATTTTTTTTATACAACGACGGTGCGGTACCAAACAAGCTTACGGTCTAACGGTGGACTTGTTGATACCTATCTACTGTATGTATACTTAATTGCACTCTGATTACTAAATAAAAAACATCGAATATTAGTACAAATTTTAATTCCATCATGCAAATTAATTATTACAATTATTTCCTTTTATATATAAAAATTAAAAAAAGAACAATATTAGAACAAATTTTAATTACATCATGCAAATTAATTATCACAATTATTTCATTTTCGATTTAAAAATTAACAAAAGAAATTACAATTTCAAGGCATGTTAATATTCAATATAAAAATTAAAAACGAACGTACAATATTAAAACATGTTAATATATTCAATATAAAAATTTAAAAGAACTTTTTACAATATAAAAACATGTTAATCTTCAATATAAAAATTAAAAAAGAACTTAAAATATGACATGTGTTAATACTCCGTATAAAAATTAAAAAAGAACTTACAATATGACATGTTAATATCCCATATAAAAATTGAAAAAAGAAACTTACAATATTAAGACATGTTAATATTCAATATATTTTTTTTTTTACAGTTAAGACATGTTAATTCATCATAATGATATCAATAATTTTTTAATCATGAATAAAAATACATTCATCATCATTAGCCTATACGCGTCCCACTGCTGGCCACAGGTATCCTCTCATGGATAAGAGGGAACGGGAATGCTTATTAATTATTTAATAAAAATTGTTCCCTTAATACGAGGGTCCGGTTTATGAAGCTATAAGCAAAGAGAATATAATACTCCTTACGGAGAAGAGACGTAACTGCCTATATACTGTCATCCACAGTGGCTATAAGTACATTATTCAAGTTACAATTTGTAAGTCTACAATGGCAGCACTGCGGCACCAATAAAGGCTTGGTCAAACAGCGTGCGCGACCGCGGCGCGCCAGAATATACGGTAACAGCTTAGCGACGCCAGACAGGCTGCGCGACGCGAGCGGGACGTTTTCATACATTCCGGCAGACCGGCACGCGGCGCGAGCGTTGACCGCGAATTACACAGAGACGGTGTAAGGTGAAGGCGCGGCTCCGCGCCGCATGAGTATTGGCTATGTGCGAAGTAGGTGTTGGGGGTAAACTAAGCGATCGCAGCGCACAACATGGCAAAAATGTGCAACTTCCGGGGACCCAGTAAGGGGTCTTTCTCGCTTACTAAAATAAATAAAATATTCATGTGATGTGTCATTATTTGACATCTCTGAGTTTGACATTGCCCTGGGACCCATGATGTTTGACGTTTCTGACGTGCACATAGCCAATAATTCACCAACACGTCGCCTTCGTACATTTTGTGCGCCATCTCTGTGTAGTTCGCGCCTTACCCGCCTGCGTCACGCGCGCTGTGTGACCAAGCCCTAACAACGAGCCATTTGACCAGCCGGCCTCACGCGAACCGAAAACAATTACCATCTCTGTCGCTCGAATATGCAAGTGCGACAGAGAGGCAGATACTTCGTTTTCGGTTGGCAGTAGCGGCGCAGTACTGCTAGTTTAAACTTGTAGAATTATAGCTGATCGAAACAATTGCCCAAAACCGTAGTAATATGTATGGAAAAAATAATCAATTTTTAACTTGAGGAGGGGGAGAAGTTGTGACGCCATCGTTTTTTTTTGTAGGCATTTCCAACAATTTCATCACTTTAAGGGCGCGGGCTTTAAGGGTGGAATCACATTATTTATCATCGAATCGCATTTAGCTGAAAAATTACAGATATGCATTGCGAGTCAGAGTATGCTATCGCATGGTTTCAGCTGCTAATGATTGCCACGCTCGTGGATTTAATGCTGAAGCTGAAGCCATGCGGAAATGTGAATTGATTCACACCTTCTTACAAAATAGCAATTTTCAATATACAAGCTGTCCCACGGGTATGCCACTTGGAGGGGAAGTGCCTTAAATATTTTAGATAGGACATTTTGCTGAAAGAAGACTTCATTATCCCTTTTAAAATAATTGGACCTGCCTACAAAGATTCTCAAAAAATCACCTGCGAGGAATCGAACTCAATAAATATGAAAAAAAAAAACAAATACGATATCGATCGAAAGGGTTGCTCATTAGGATGTTTTCTTGAGTAACAACAAAAGAAAGACTATAACATTTAAATTTTAATTATGACGTATATAGGTATGGTATTTTTTCAAAATTGTTTAATTTAATTTTTTTTTTAAATAAAATGAAGTCTTCTTTAGTAAAGTTTCCTATCGTCAATATATAAGGTAAGTACTTACCCCTCCATGCGGCACAGCCATGGAACACCTTGTATGATAAGCGATTTTATGCTGAGAAATGTGATTCCACCACTGACCACTGGGATTCCACCCAAACTAAACCACCCGCGACTTGCGTGGCTGAGGAAACAAAGCTCGGTAGTACCTACTTCGCACAGCATTGTTATATTCCTATAACATGATAAATTTGAGTTTAAATATATTTATTCAAAATGGTGTAAAATCACGATACGTATAGCTTGTTACGTACCTAAACAGTTAACTATTGTATTGCCTTCAGAAAAGACGCGTATTTTTTGTTTCTAATTTTAACCCATAACCCGTAAGCTAAGCTAACTTAGTTGAAACTACATATTTCGTCTAATTATTCTCTCTATTAAAGAGATTTTTCTCATCTTTGTAGTCTATATCTGACTCTGTGTCTGAAGTGTCTTCCGCCGGCCTCGGAATTTCGAACTTCAAGCCGGCTGTGCCCTGTTAACAAAAACAACGAATGAAAAAAAAAATGTGTTAGTACATAGCAGGGATTTTAACCTGCTACTGCCTAGCTAGCACGATAGCTTATACCGTCACTTTATATGACCGAAATGTACTAAAACGTTACATAAAATGTTATCGTGCTAGCTATTAGACAGTCTCCTAATTAATTGGGATGTTCCAAATATGAGGGAGATGAAAGTGAGATTTTGTTGTGTACCTTACGTACAGAAAACAGCAAAAGTAGATGATCATTTTAGTATTTTGTCGCAGTAACGTAACAATACTGCGACAGTTGGCATACGTGAAAGTTGTGGAAGTGACAAGGTACTAAAATGATCACTTTTTTAAAAATAATAATCAATTTGCTATTGACTGTACGGTCGAACGTGTGTCTATACCTAGACACTTTAAAGTCGTGTTTAAACTGTTAACTTACTAAATTCTCAATTTAGTAAGTATAACAGTTTAGGAGCGTTCGTGGCCCAGCGGCGCTCGCGTACCGCGTGCGGTATGCGACGTTAAGCAATGTCGGGCGAGGTCAGTTCATGAATGGGTGACCGCTTTGAGTGGTTACTAACTGAGCGCTGCCGTGCTTTGGAAGGCACGTTAAGCCGTTGATCCCGGTTGCTGTCTATGATAGCAGTCGTTAAGCCAAGTTAAGAGGCCTCCGGGCGGTTTTAGAACTTCTAACAGTCAAGTTGCCCGCTCACTTGACAAGCCTAATCCCAATAAGGTCTAGTTTCCCCCTCGGGTTGGAAGGTCAGATGGCAGTCGCTTCCGTAAAAATTAGTGCCTACGCCAACTCTTGGGATTAGTTAGCGGACCCCAGGCATCCTTCAGGATGCAACTGTACTGGGAATAACGCTAGGAGGATGATGATGATGACTTACTAAATTCTCAACAGTTGAAAGCGAACAAGTACCAAAGTGTCCAGCTACTTATGAGTACTACTTAAAGGTACAGGAGCACTGCGTGAGAAATCAGGCTGTCAAAATATTTAATAGACTAACTACCTCTTGAACTAAAAAATATTTCATAATTTATGTATGTAGGTAGTACATTTAAAACCAAAATTAAAAATTATTTTTATTGAGAGGGTGTTCCTCCAGCGTCAGGGGGGCGACACGGCCTATCGGTGTGAGTCGAGCGCCGGTGACCTTGTAACGCCACGTCTGTTGCATAGGGTTGGCAATGTAGCTGCCTTGGCAAGAGGAAATAATTTTTATTCAATGATCATAATATTCATCAATCAAACACCGGGAAGCTAGTCAAATTTAATCTGTAAGTTTTGATTACAAACAGACAGACAGATGCACTGAGTCAGGAGAAAACTTACTAAAAGCTCAAAATAGGTACCTACAAAACTTCTCATAATATGGAAACTTACTTTTCTTGTGTAAATATAAGCTTCACATGAATATAATTGTATGCTAAAATAATAACAATAATAAAAAAAAAAAATTAAACCAGAAATTATGTGACATGAAATGAAGTCATTCACTGCGACCGCGACACCCGCGTTAAGTATAATTTGAAAGACAATTGACATTTCATCTATTTCACCATTTTTTTTTTTGTTTAATTTATTCCGAAGATGTAGGTACTTCTTAATGTATTGCAAGTCAAAATGCACCCATCGTCTTTCTTAAGTCTTTCGAATAAAAAAACGGATTTTAGGTGAAGTCTTAATTCTAAATTAAATGTAGGGAAGGACACAACATATAAAATTGTATAACTAATTTATCTGGATCGGTAGGTAGCCTAAAGTAGCTTTTCCCTTCTTGGCTTTTGGTATTACTGTCACAACCGTAGACACAGCAATAAAAAGCTCCAGCCATAGTTGATTACATTGAATTACAAATGATAAATTCTAACGAATTTCAAGTAAAACTACACGCCCGCTACCGGCCGATCGATCTCTGTTGTGTGAGCGCACGTCACGCGAGCGAATGTTGAAGCGAGCGGCACCCCTGCGATTTATCTTGCCGCGGCTAGCTGTCCACACACCGCGCGCCCCTCGCGCACCCCCGTTCACGTCCGGACACGCACACATAGCCGCGAGACAGGTTTACAGAACACATGCTTCGGTGTCGCTTCTTGTTACGTTAGTATATATTTTCTTTGCCAGCGTGGATGAAGTATTCGAACATGTTTAGTAGATAGCTTTGTTGTATATTAAAATTGTTTTGTAGTAATGTTGTAGGTATTACCAATATTTTTACGTCTAGTTTTTTTTAGAATAATGAACTTGTATTTTTAAACACAATATTGTATTGTTGATGAATAAATACTATGACTATGACTACGAGTTCGATTGTACCAGTCTTTGGTAGCGATTCTACTGTCTTAAGGTACGATTTCAAATACTAAAGTAGTTGTGAATTTGATGAATTATGAATACTTACTACAGGTCGATTCTTTCTAAACGATCTCTGCCAAAAGCTCCTGACAGACTGCATTGGATTGACGAACTCGTGGCGGGACGTGCCGCTGAAAATAAAGATGACATACAGACAGGTGCATCCATACAGGCGAGCATTGTGGTCTTGCAAGTTATACAGACGATCACTTTGGCTTAGATGGTCGCCGGAGGTCCCGGGTTCGAATCCCGTCTAGGACATTATTTGTAAGTGCACTTGGCAGTATTTAGCACGGATATTTGTTCCTGGGTCTTGGATGTTTTCTATATATTTATCTATATAATATAAGCACGTATATCGTCGTCTAATACGCATAGTACAACCTTTGCCTAGTTTGGGAGTAGGTCGATTTGTGTAAGATTGTCCCCCAATATTTATTTATTTATATATAAGATAAGCGAGATAAGCAAGGCAATTCATCTCCCTATCTGGCTTTACAATGTGACAATTGACAATATTTTATTTTTTTAGCGGTTTTTTCGATGTAATCAAATAGAGGATAAGAAATTAAGTATAACCACATGTTATAAATTCTCGAAAATGTCCCAATGTCATATAAAAAATCGAATTTAAAAGTTCCTCATTCTTAAAGACAGTAATGTGACAAGTAAGGCGTCACAGCGCAGCGTAAAAAATCATCCAGAAGTTCTAATTGGTAAGGCGGATTTACCACTAAAGAAAGTGTACCTACTGCTGTTCTTTTTGCGCGCTGTGACTGTCACGATTCAGCCTTGTGCTGGCGTCATATAGACGGTGGTAGGCTGTCTTCACATTGTAATTAATATTTTGAAAATTAATATCTATAAAGATATTTAAAAAATATTTTTGGGTTTCTCGTTAACAAATTAATGAAATGAGTTAAGATTTCATACTACTTGGAAATTTGAAATGTTGTCAATTATCATCCGTTTAAACATCGAGGCCCAATGCGACACGTATGCATATTTGCGTAATGACTCGCGTTTTTCGCTACGGAGAGGAAAAATGCTGTTACACGCTACTGCGTAAGCGCACGTGGTGGGCCTTGCATGAACGAAAAGATCGAACTAATCGCATGAAATGAACAAATCCATGGTTTTTTTTAGGTCACATTGACACACACTTTCACTGTTTGACTTAAATCTTGAAACCCTAGAAACCCATGTACCTATAGCTCGAAAAGCACAGACAAAGCGTGCGCGGCGCAGTGCGGGGCGGAGACTGTTTTGCATTTTTAGGGTTCCGTAGCCAAAGGGTAAAAACGGGACCCCATTACTGAGACTTCGCTGTCCGTCCGGCCGTCCGTCCGTCTGTCACCAGGCTGTATCTCAAGAACCGTAATAGCTAGACAGTTGAAATTTTCACAGATTATGTAATTCTGTTGCCGCTATAACAAAAAATAATAAAAACAAAATAATAATAATAATTAAGGGGGGCTCCCATACAAAAGACGTGGTATTTAAGTCCTTTTTCATGGCTACCACTCGCCGAGCTAGATCTCAAGAACCGTAATAGCTAGACAGTTGAAATTTGCACAGATTATGTATTTCTGTTGCCGCTACAACAACAATTATTAAAAACCTGCCAAGTGCGAGTCGGACTCTTTTTATAGATCATGCGGTAAGGAACCCTTCGTGCGCGAGTCCGACTCACACTTGGCCGGTTTTTGTTTTTTTTTTCTAGAGGACAATGTTTTACACAAATCAAACTACTCCCATAGTAAGCTCAATTAGCTCAGCGGTTACTAGACGACGATATCTGTCGACAGTCGACAGTTTCGGAAAGATATCGTCGTTCCTGGCTATCGTCTACATATGACATAAGCCGTTGTAGCCTGCCTAGCTAGATCGCGTTTACGTCGGACATATTAGCATTCGTACCTTACTATAGTTAATAAGTAAATGTGAGGGTGGTATTCCACTCGTCCAATATCTTTGTCCAATCTTTGATCAAATTTCTTTGACAGAGGCCCATTCCACTCATCCAATATCTTTGTCCAAGTATTTTTTTTCATGCGTAGCCATATTGATTTAACTGTCATCAGAATCTTTGATCAAATGTCGGGGTCCCATCCAAGTTTGATGAAATCATCCAATTTCTTTGTCCAATCTTTGATCAAAGTTCTTTGACGGAGGCCCATTCTACTTATCCAATAACTTTGTCCAAGTTTTATTTTTTTCATGTGTAGCCATATTGATTTAAACGTCATCATAATCTTTGATCAAATGTCGGGGTCCCATCCAAGTTGGATGAAATCATCCAATTTCTTTGATCAAATGTATATTGGACAAAGATATTCGATGAGTGGAATATCACCCTGAGAGGGAAGTATGGTATAATACTTATGCTATGGCAGATAGAGCAAAGAGGACTTTTAGAACCTTGTGTCGTCATCTACATATAAAAGGTTTGAAAATTTTACCTTGTTGTCGGCATTTCTACGGTGGGCGTCTGTATCGAAGATTCGTCGGACGAACCTGGGTTCTGGAATCTGACCCTGCGACAACAAAATAATAAATGTAGCTACTCTTAGTTACTTATAGCTAAATATTTCCTCAACACTTTCACTGCAAACAATTTCGTAGCAGATAACATGCGAAAACACGTATATTTTCGACGAAAGCGCCTAGGAGACGAGCGTCCACCGAACGCATCCCTGGCACTAAAAGTGTTAAGATAAAATGTATTAGCAAACAAAATTGGTAGGTACAGCCTGTTCTATAAAACAACTCATTACCCTCGTAAGGCCCAATGTGCATCCAGAATTCCAGAATGTACACTCGGTTTCAATAGAATCTAGTCATTTCCCAAATACATTTAAAATAGTATTTCTTTTGTTACTTTCACTTTAGGAACGAAAGAAATTGGGTAGTGTCCTGGGTAACAGACATAATATTATTTTGCAGTACATATGGTGCTACTTTACCGCACGGGTGCGGTAATCAGCAGATTCCGTGCATATGTCGAAACTTTAAAGAGCCAGTATGTACTGTAAAACGTTGTACGATACACGTGCGAACAGGTAATTCGCAACTCGTGTCGATTTAAAACACTCCCTTCGGTCGTGTTTTAATTTATCACCACTCGTTGCGAATTTCCTGTTCTCTGCACTTGCATAGTAATGTACTATTACAGTACATATGGTGCTACTTTACCACACAAGTGCAGTAATCAGCAGATTACGAGAATATGTCGAAACTTTAATGAACCACATGTACTGTAAAACGTTGTACGATACACGTGCAGGTAATTCCCAACTCGTGTCGATTTAAAACACTCCCTTCGGTCGCGTTTCAGTTTATCACCACTCGTTGCGAATTTCCTGTTCTCTGCACTTGTATCGTATTGTACTAATAAGTCATTAGTCCGTCAATTTAATTTCCAAAATTAATTGTTCTACTTTTCCCGTTTTTTCAAAGAAAAAAAATGCCAAAATACAGCGCGTCAAAGTTCGAAAGTGGAGGCTCGTGACGTCACGCCGTGCTAAAAAGTGTAGCACGGCGTGACGTCACACGGAACTTTAACAGGCTCTTGCTTTGGCAGGTGTCCCTTCGTAAGCCTCGGCGTTTTCCCCACTGTGAACCTCTTTGAGGAGGCCCGGGTCTTGAGTGTGCGTAGGTTATATTTTCTGCGCGTTGCTTTGTTTATGCACAGACAGGTTAGAAACTCTCCAGCTTTCTCTGAATTGCTGAAAAAGAGAATTTTCAAGGTGCCCAAGCCTGCGGTCAAGACCAGTTTTGCAAAACGTTTTAAATCCTTCCTTTTTCCCCATATCTATAATATGATACATAGGACGTGTGATATTAGGCACTGCCATGTTTTTGAGGCCAAAAAACGTATTCGGAATCTGTTTCTTACGTGGGACTACAATACTACAATACTAAAGTATACTGTCTGTTATTAGCTAAATTTCAACAACCCTGTACCTCTAATTTATGACAATCACTAAATGTAACGCATCATTTTACACACATTAACACAAGCATATCTATAGAGCGCGCGCAGACACACACGCACGCACACACACACACACAGTTATTGTTAAAAAAAATGTCTTAATAATAATATTATATAGTTTTCTGTACCTACCAATATTTATAAATTTACCTTCAAAACTTGCATGTGTACAATGTTATGTTTGTTAACTTTGATTTACAGACCGCACTTTATTCGGTCAATTCTATGCGTGTGGTTTACCTTTGACTTCCACGATACAGGCCTAGCCTAGTGTGGGGTCATCGACTTTGCATTATTTGTGTTTAATCTTTTTGGAAATAAAATTTTACTTTACTTTTTTATCATTTTTTGACTAATTGAAAAAAGAAAAAAAATACGAGTAATATTTTTGGATAATCTAACTGACGGCCTTATTTTATCTTTTTAGTACACAGGCCTACTCAACACTACTCTAATAATAAATCCTTTATTTCAGATGTTTTCATGTGATTACATCCATATTTTGTTAGTAAGGGCTTATATATCTATGTTAGTAAAAATCAAATTGGGCCACACTTTTTATTTGCCCTACCCAAAACTTTTTATTGGGCAATCACAGCTATCTGCTAACATCACGATTCAAATTGCACTGGTAGAATTTATAAATGGTATGCCTTACGAGGCTATGTAAGAAGTAATGTAACTTATGTCTGTACTAGCTGATGCCCGCGACTTCGTCCGCGTCTTAGCTCCTATTGGTCGCAGCGTGATGTTACATAGCCTAAAGCCTCCCTCGATAAATGGACTATGCAACACAAAAAGAATTTTTCATTTCGAACCAGTAGTTCCTGAGATTAGCGCGTTCAAACAAACAAACTCTTCAGCTTTATAATATTAGGATAGATAGTATATTATAGTATAGATTTACGACAAAGGCTGCCTCTCCGTCCGGCGTCGATGTAGGCAGCGGCGGTGGTAAATGAAGATGACGGAAAGTACCACGACGAGTAACAAAACGATGCATACGACCATTACTGAGATGCTGTGCTCTTGGGGCACGGCTTGTGACGACATGCCGTTAAACAGAGGGACCTGGAAATGAAACATTATTTCATCATCAGTCATTATTACTGTGGCCCTTAGTTAAAACACAAGCGCCGTATATTTGTATAGAACTTGTATCCCCTTTTAGGGTTCCGTAGCCAAAACGGAACCCCTATAGATTCGTCATGTCTGCCCGTCCGTCCGTCCGTCCGTATGTCACAGCCGATTTACTCGGAACGGGGGGGCTTTTCCATATAACTCAACTGTTGGTGAGATATTAGCTGTCAAAGTCGTAAAAAGTGACCCTCCTCCCCCCTCTAATTTACAAACTAACAAGTTTAAAATTCTGAAAAACATAAATCATGATGATGTACATTATATTAATAAATCCTTTTAACAATTTTTGATTTGAACGATACGTTTAACGGTTTTTGAGTTATTGCTGAAAAACTGTCTCGCCAAAACAAAAGAGCGTAAGTTTCCTATGAAGATACGACATTTTTTGATTAAATGTATTGTATAGTGGTTATATAGATTAGGAGGTGTCGGTATGGAACCCTTCTTTGTGCGTGGTCCGACATGCACTTGGCCAGATTTTTTTACTAGAGCCCCAGTATTTCTCTGATTATCTGTTGGGGTCGGGTATTATTCTCCGTTTCTCTGCTGGATGGACCTGTTTAAACCTATGTACGGTCAAGTCGGTCAACCTATTTGATTTCTGGGGCCACTTCGTACTTAGTCACAGTGAAAATCAATATGAAAGCTGCTTCAGATCTCATATTATTGTCCCTGTGAGAAGGTTCGAAGTGGCCCAAAAATCTAATTGGTTCACTACAGCTACACCTCCCATTGATGAGAGGATGTACGATACCGACTTCAAAACGTGATAAAAATCAATGACACTTACCAAACTCTTGTCCAGTAAGGTGCAGCTACCATCTTCCGATGTCCTCCCATCGCCGCAAATACACCTCGGTCCTTTGCCGCCCAACACACAAACGTTTTCGCAAACGTAACCGTCACACTCGTTCTTCAAATCCTCCCTTTGTAAACTGGGATGCCTCACGACAAACGCTTGCGCATCCGGCATACGGACCGGGAGGCATGTCATCTCTCCAAAGGTCAGGCAGCGGTATAACCACCGGTTGCTTAGAACGTAGATGTAGCCTTCGAAGACGAACGTGGCTTGAGGGGATAGACGACGCCAGTTGTGGATGCTTTTTAAACTGGAAGAGAAATGAAGTTGTAGTGTGTGGAGTGTATAATTTTTTAAAGGGTCGGCAACGCGTGTGACACCCTCGGAGTTACAGGTGTCCATAGGCTACAGTGACCGCTTATTACTTAGCCGCACACAACAGCACACACACCAGCACTCAGATTTTCCATATACTTTTTTTTTAATACCACGTCGGTGGCAAACAAGCGTACGGCCCGCCTGATGGTAAGTGGTCACCGCAGCCTATGGACGCCTGTAACTCCAGGGGTGTCACATGCGCGTTGCCGACCATTTAAAAATGTATACACTCCTTTCTTGAAAAATCCCATACTGTAGTTCCTCGGGAAAACCTCGGCAGGGAGCTCATTCCACAACCGGAGCGTCCGAGGGAGGAAGGTCCTCTGAAACCGTACCGTACGCGACCATTTAGGTTCTACTTACCTACGTCAAAGTGTATATGAAGTGACAGCTATTCCGATCGTAATTTAACCCCGGTTTTGTAATACAATCAGGTGGGCCGTACGCTTGTTTGCCATCGACGTGATCCTGCAGACTGACCACGTACAGCATAGCGTCATCCACAGCCAAATCACGCTTGAGAAAACTGAGTATTACCCTGTTCCAAAAGTCTGTCTAACTCTGAGAAAACAGTGTGTGTTTACGTTATAGAGCGCAGGCGTTGACATGTCAGAGATCCTGCACACTGGCCACATACTCGTACAACATAACTCTATCCAGCTCCAAACCACCGCCGCCCGAACCAGCGAACTGAGCATTCAGCTAGTTCAAACCAACAGTCTTAAATTTGGGAAAATGTTTATACTTACGTTATTAAGTGCCCCGGGTCGACTCGCCAAAGTCATGTAGACTGGCAACATGCCGCATAAGGGTATTCACGTCCAAACCACCCCCGAACCAACAAAATGAGCATACAGCTAGTTCAAACGAACAGTTTTAATCCTAGGATAAAAAATTACTTACGTTATAGAGTGCCCTGGGTCGACTCGCCAAAGATCATGTAGACTGGCAACATATAGCATAACCCCATCCAGCGCTAAAGCACCGCCTATGCCAATGAACTGTGTGTTCATCTGATTATGGCCAGCAAGGTCTATCTCGGAGACTACGATGGTACTGTTCGTAGCATTATAGTTCACAGAGTAGTACAGTTTGCGGCTTTCGGGTGACACTACTAGAGAGACGATCTGTGGAGTTGTTAAGAACAAGGGTCGTATAGTCCTGGCCCCTATACCACAAAACTTTACAAGCCTACAACTAGACAAAATTGTACATTACGGTATTTAACTTTTTTTATGGTGCCTTTTGAACCAGCACAATAAAAGTTAAACATTAGGTACAAACTTAGTTCGAATTTACAATTGCTTATGACGTCACGCGCCTCTTATCGAACCAACTGTTGTATTAGAAAATAAATATATTGCTGATTTAGTCGTGAAATACTGCGTTAAGGCACATACTTAGTTGTCATACAATTTATTCTTTATTTTTACACACTTAAGGATTCTATTGGTACTTATTATCTTACTTATGGCCTTAAAAGAAAAAATATAATTTTTCCAAGTTTTGAAGTTACAGTAGTTTTATGTAATTTACAGTTTTGATATTTTGATGGTATACTATCCTACATCCATACAGTGGCATCATGTTATAAATTTCAACATGATGCAGATACTCAATTCGCCGTAGAAATAGTTGTAAATTTTGTCAAGTTGTACACTTGTAAAGTTTTGTGGTGGGTCTATTTCACAAAGAATTGTAACTTAATAAACAATCGCAAGACACTCTTTCGAATTAAATGAATCGAAAAGAGGCTTCCTCTTGTATTAGTGAAATAAGCTCCAGGTCAAAAAAGTAAACATTTAATCCCTCGTATGCTTATAGACACGTATCAGTGCCATACATTTTGAAACTATTGTTTTACATTCAAATATCATTTTTTGATTGGACAATTCTGACATCCGCATACAAGGGGTTAGTTTTATAGAGAAAATTGCGTTTAACGGAACAAGCACCGTAATTTATATTTTAGCGGAGCAAAGAAAGTATAAAGTCAATAAGTTTCACTAGATGGCATACAGATAGCACTCTGCTTGCTACGATTGTTACGCCATCTAGTGATATTTTAGTGTTCTATAAATTACTTAATAATATTTCGTGGTCGTACGTATCTTTTAACTAGCAATATATAACTGTAGAAAAACGTCAAACTTCCAATACCATCGAACGCCAGGTGTTTATTTTAAACCAGGGGCTAGCACAACCTATTCCTCCTCTTTCCACGACCACATAAGATGGCGTGGAAGGGGAGCCTTAGACGTCTCCCCTCACTCAAGTTCCGTATATGTAGGCATAGGTATAGTATTGTGCTGACCCTACCGTGCTTGAGCTTATTTCCTATCATAATAGAAAACCGGATATCTTACCGTACCATCACCGGGCAGACTTCTCAACCTGGCACATCTTTTCTTCTCAAAGTTGCACACCCTAATACTGGGCTCAGTAGAATTGTCCACAAAATATACGTTCCCCGTGACCCATTCCACGGCCACCTGAAGAATGGAGGTAGTTTAGTTTATGCCTAGTAGCACAAGTATTCTTTGGTGGTGACTTAAAAAAAACCATTATGCCTTGAGAGGCCCGTGTCCAATTTGTTTCGATTGAAATTAATCTTAAGTGACATTTCCAACTACTAAACTTAGTATCTATTTGACTATTATTACTATTTATTTTAAACGTTGGAGTAATAATTTATTACCTACCTACTTGTCAAAGTGCTATCTCGTTTCGAAGCGCATTCTGTTTTGAGGGAAGTTGCCTAACTACTTACGGTTCTTCCGTTACGCTGAAGAGTACATCGAACGTTGTCTATTGATTTGGTTGGCGATGTTGTTTAGTACCTTTACATTTGATTTCCAGGACCCCGAAGGACTCTTACGATATTTACTAGGACTTCGAAGGGCCCCTGCGTTGGTTGCTAACACCCCGAAGGGCCTATGCGTCGGTTGCTAGGACCCCGAAGGGTCCCTGTGTCGGTTGCTAGAACCTCAAAGGGTTCCTGCGTCGGTTGCTAGGACCCCGAAGGGCCGCTGCGTTTGTAGCTAGGACTCCAAAGAGCTTTAATTCAGTCGCCAAAACCCCGTAGGACCTTTGCGCCTGACACTGGAACCCTGAAGAGCCTTTGCGTTAGTTGCCAGGTCCCCGAAAGGCCCCTGCGTTAGTTGCCAGAACCCCAAAGGGCCCCAGCGTTGGTGGTTCCCCGAAGGGCCCCTACAGTTAGTCGCTTAAGCCTCGAAAGGCCCTTGCGCGTTGATTACTATAAGCCGCACTGTGACAGCACTGGCTTAAGTAACGTGAGATGCAGAGGCGCACTGTTTATACAGTACTGAATTTCATTTTACACTCATTTAGGTGACATCCCTTTGAGCAAAAAATTGATAACTATAATTTACGACATTATTGAATTCTTAGTGATGATACTTCAAGGATTTAGATTTCGTACGCAAATTTTTTACTATTCCGTAACTGCAAAACAAAAAATACTAATTTTGGTTTAATTTTACCAAATCAGAATAAGGATGAGATCGAACGTCAAAATTGAATGAATTACCTTCTGTCGGTATAATCTATAGTATAGTGACTATTCAAATGAATTCGTAAAATTATTATTAACTAATTTATAAAACAGATTATTATAAGTGTAAAATGTTAAGTGCACTGTACCACAGCGCAGCTGCTCGCAACATGATAAGGCTTGTTTATGCGGAAGAGCTTTCGCCCAACCACTTTGCTTTCATACCAAAAGCGGTCCTCGTTACTTTTACAGCTCTCGATTCCCAGCTTCAGGTGAATGCTTTCCGATTCCCTGCCAAAGAAATTCCTCATCCACTGAAAACAGCTCCCGATTCAAAGTCAATGGCGGTTCTCGCTCTTCGATTTAACTTCTGATTCCCTGCCAAAAGCGGTCTTCAGTTATACAGTTTCATTTCAGCAAGAGGTGGATACGTACCGATTCCCTGCCAAAGACTTTCCTCGTCCACTTAAACAGTTCCCGATTCAAAGTCAATAGCGGTCCTCGTACTTTGGTTTGTATCTTCCGAGTCCCAGCCAAGGTCGGTGCTCGTACTTTGGTTTGTATCTTCCGAATCCCAACCAAAGGCGGTCCTCTTAACTTTTCAGCTACCGATTCCCAGCCACAGGTGAGCCTCGTACTTTGGTGTGTGTCTTCAGAGTCTCAGCCAAGGGCGGTCCTCGTAACTTCTCAGCTACCGATTCCCAGCCAATGGCAAGCATCGTACTTTGGTTTGTATCTTCAGAGTCTCAGCCAAGGACGGTCCTCGTAACTTTTCAGCTATCGATTCCCAGCCAAAGGCGAGCCTCGTACTTTGGTTTGTCTTTCGAGTTCCAGCCAGGGGCAGTTCTCAAACTTTGATTTGTATCTTCCGAGTCCCAGCCAAAGGCGGTCCTCGTAACTTCTCAGCTACCGATTCCCAGACAATGGCGAGCATCGTACTTTGGTTTGTGTCTTCAGAGTTTAAGCCAACGGCGGTCCTTGTAACTTTTCAGCTACCAATTCCCAGCCAAAGGCGAGCCTCGTACTTTGGTGTGTGTCTTCAGAGTCTCAGCCAAGGGCGGTCCTCGTAACTTCTCAGCTACCGATTCCCAGCCAATGGCAAGCATCGTACTTTGGTTTGTATCTTCAGAGTCTCAGCCAAGGACGGTCCTCGTAACTTTTCAGCTATCGATTCCCAGCCAAAGGCGAGCCTCGTACTTTGGTTTGTCTTTCGAGTTCCAGCCAGGGGCAGTTCTCAAACTTTGATTTGTATCTTCCGAGTCCCAGCCAAAGGTGGTCCTCGTAACTTCTCAGCTACCGATTCCCAGACAATGGCGAGCATCGTACTTTGGTTTGTGTCTTCAGAGTTTAAGCCAACGGCGGTCCTCGTAACTTCTCAGCTACCGATTCCCAGCCAATGGCAAGCATCGTACTTTGGTTTGTATCTTCAGAGTCAGCCAAGGACGGTCCTCGTAACTTTTCAGCTATCGATTCCCAGCCAAAGGCGAGCCTCGTACTTTGGTTTGTCTTTCGAGTTCCAGCCAGGGGCAGTTCTCAAACTTTGATTTGTATCTTCTGAGTTCCAGCCAAAGGCGGTCCTCGTAACTTCTCAGCTACCGATTCCCAGACAATGGCGAGCATCGTACTTTGGTTTGTGTCTTCAGAGTTTAAGCCAAGGGCGGTTCTCGTAACTTCTCAGCTACCGATTCCCAGCCAAAGGCGAACCTTCTACTTTGGTTTGTCTTCCGAGTCCCAGCCAGGGGCGGTCTTCGTAGTTTGGTCTATATCTCCCGAGTAAGGTCCAAGGGCGGTTCTCATAACTTCCCAGTTACCGATTCCCTGCCAAAGGCGGTCTTCGTCACTTCTCAGCTATCGATTCCCTGCCAAAGGCGGTCCTCGTCACTTCTCAGTTATAGATTCCCTGCCAAAGGCGATCCTCGTCACTTCTCAGCTACCGATTCCCTGCCAAAGGCGGTCCTACTCACTTCTTATCAGCTACCGATTCCCTGCCAAAGGCGATCTTCGTCACTTCTCAGCTACCGATTCCCTGCCAAAGGCGGTCTTCGGCACTTCTCAGCTATCGATTCTCTGCCAAAGGCGGTCCTCAATGCTTCTATAGCAACCGAAGTATCTCTTTCTCGACTTAGGCCACACCTATCAATTCTATTGTAATATATTTGAATCGACTATTTTATACTAATCACATACCTTGGTAGGCTTCCCGATATTTGTTATAACGTTATGTCCCGTACTATTAGCGACTGAACCTGGTGCGGCTGAGGTCACTTCTATCAGTTTTCCCGTATCTGGAGACGTCACGTAGAGTTTATGTTTCCTGAAATAAATTCATGATTTTCTTTATGTTATCAAGTCACGTTCAAATAGTAGCACAACCAACTATTCTTAAAAAAAGAAAGATATTAGAAGGTCTTCAGGAAGTGGACAACGATTGTCAGCCGACGTGGCGCGGGGACCGGAGGTATTTCAAAACCATCGGCCAGATTTGGAATTAAATCGGTAGGAATTGGAGGCCCTTGCCCAGTAGTGGAACGGGCATCATCTTTAGCTTAAGAGTTTAAAGACTACTCGGGCAGTGTCGAGAAGTCAGACATCTTTTTAAAGGCTGGCATCTTTCATGATTTGCCTTTGGCAAGCAAATGCCAGCGGACACTAGTCTCACTTAATGTAAATGTCCTAAACTATGCTTAATCTAATCACGGACTTAATTTACAGAAAAAGAAATACTTAAAGGATAAAGCTTCACTTACGCCAGATTGAGGTCTATATCAACTATGTCACCAAGACTCGGGTCTTCGTACTCCAAACTATGCCCTTTCTCACGACCGGCTAATATCGACCTGACATTGTGTCCTGACGCGTAGACAATATATACATCTGAAGGTATGTTCGCTTTGCAAGAGCGACGGTCTGGCCTAAAAAAGACGATACATTTTAAGTTTAAAGTCCTTAGCATATCATTACAAACTGAAACATGCCACCAGAATGTCGCTTACGTAACGCATTATGTACATGTGACAGCCACTTTAATACTGTGTGTGAGCATTTAGTTTGAATAGGATTCGGATGTATTTTTATCTTTAGGCAAAATACTTAGGCGATTTTATCCGAACCCGAAAAATGGTAATGGTTATATCTACGGCTGTTGTCGTCCTAAATACTAATAAATAAATAAAAAATAAAAAATAAATGGTTCTGAAATATAGTGTCAATTTTTAAGCAAATGCAAGCCGTTACGTAATCGACATTCTGATCAACCGCGCTTAGTTTGCGTTCATTATAACAGATTGCATGGGAAGATTGACGTTTCTCTACAGCGTGATAAAATCCAACTCCAAGATTGTAGCACATCAACCCAATCTTGTTGACGTAATTTATAGTTTTCAATCTTCGAGTGTGCCTTGTCTAACTGAAAGACTTAGCACAGGCTAAACCGCAGAAGGCTGGACCCTGAAATTTGGAACATGCCTTATTTCCTTTTATCTTTATGAACCCCTGAAAAAGTCAAATCTCATTAGAATTTAAATTAGAATTTTCAAGTCAATATTCGGCCCATGATGTCTTAGCAGCCTATGACAAATAAATCTAATGATAACAGCGAATACAATGATGATTAAGATGAATATATGGTAAATAGTTATGACGATAAATATTATACTTAAGATGATAATGATGACGATATTGATAATAGGATGTTGTTAATGACAACGATGATACTTACAATATGATGATGTAAGTGATAATGATGACGGTAATGATATCGATAAAAAAGTGGAATATAATGGTGGTGGTAATGATGAGAATAGCAATGATAATTAGTGATGTAATGGACAAAGATGACAATAATATTGATGATGGTAACAATGGTGATAAGTGATAATCGTGGTAATGGAGCCACAATAGTGACGAAAACAATGACGTTGTTGATGACAATAATGATGGCCGTCTAAAGGATAATGACGGTGGTAGTGATGTACCTGAGCCTATAACCATGCCGGCATCCGCACAAGAATGAGCCAGGGTAATTGATACAGTGCTGAGAGCACGGGTCGTGCGCACATTCATCCACATCTCCGCAAGTACGGCCGTCCGTTTTGAGTTGGAAACCTTTCTTGCAGGTGCATTGAGGTCCGTGCGGAGTTGCATGGCAATCATGCGCGCATGTGTTGCTCTCGCAGGCAGTAACTGGGGAATGTCATAATAGTACATTACGATACAAGTGCAGAGAACAGGAAATTCGCGACGAGTGGTGATAATTTAAAACACGACCGAAGGGAGTGTTTTAAATCGACACGAGTTTCGAATTACCTGTTCGCACGTGTATCGTACAACGTTTTACAGTACATATGGCTCTTTAATGTTTCGACATATGCACGTAAGCTGCTGATTATCGCACTCGTGCGGTAAAGTAGCACCATATGTACTGTAATAGTACATTACGATACAAGTGCAGAGAACAGGAAATTCGCAACGAGTGGTGATAAATTGAAACACGACCGAAGGGAGTGTTTTAAATAGACACGAGTTGCGAATTACCTGGTCGCACGTGTATCGTACAACGTTTTACAGTACATATGGCTCTTTAATGTTTCGACATATGCACGTAAGCTGCTGAGTATCGCACTCGTGCGGTAAAGTAGCACCATATGTACTGTAATAGTACATTACGATACAAGTGTAGAGAACAGGAAATTCGCAACGAGTGGTGATAAATTGAAACACGACCGAAGGGAGTGTTTTAAATCGACACGAGTTGCGAATTACCAGTTCGCACGTGTATCGTACAACGTTTTACAGTACATATGGCTTTTAAAGTTTCGACATATGCACGTAATCTGCTGATTACCGCACTCGTGTGGTACCACCATATGTACCATATGTACTGCTATGTGATAGCACCATATGTACTGTAAAACGTTGTACTATACACGTGCGAACAGGTGATTCGCAACTCGTGTCGATTTAAAACACTCCCTATTTAAAGTTTCGACTTATGCACGTAATCTGCTGATTACCGCACTCGTGCGGTAATGTAGCACCATATGTACTGTAAAATAAATATTTCACTATAGAGGTAGACAAGACTTTTACTTTACTTTTTTACTTTTACTTTATGGTGTAACTTTGGCGCTAAAGTATTTTTTTAACAATACGACTGTGGAATTCCAGCTTATGCTTGTTTGCCGTGCCTGGCCGATGGTAACCACTTACTCAAGCAGACACCTGGGAGCTCGCGACTCTAGGAATGATAAGCGCGTTGCCCACCCTTTATTGATTCGAGTAAAGCAAAAGTTATTTATTCTTCAATTTAGGCAATAGCCATATTATTATGCAACTATGAATGTCAATAAACTACCACCTGTTCGGAAAAATAAACCTTTACCACGAGAAGAACCGGCGTAGGAAACTCGGCGAGGTGTCTTTTTATCAAAACAATAATAATATACTTACATTTTATAGTTTAATTCCATCAAAAACATAAATGTGTAAATGGGAGCCAAGTTCAATATTAAAAATATGCAATGCTGGGTTGTCGTCTTCACCGACAAAAGAATTGAGATCTAAATGGGTGCCAAGTTCCGTAGATTCTCTAAAGTAGTGCCAAGTCCGGCACTACATGGTTTACAGTAAAATAAATTTACTGCGGCTTAATGCATTTTGAGCTTTAACTTGGCAGTTTTCTTAAGTATCCAACAGCTGTTATGGTACTATATCATACTGCATAGAAAACTGCCAAGTTAAGGCTCAAAATGCATTTAGCCGCAGTAAATTAATTTTACTGTAAACAATGTACCTGTACCATTTTAGAGAATCTACGGAACTTGGCACCCATTTAGATCTCAATTCTTTTGTCGGTGAAGACGACAACCCAGCATTGCATATTACTATATTGAACTTGGCTCCCAATTTCACATTTATGTTTTTGATGGGATATTATTACTTTATGTCAATTTTCGCCAAATGGTGCTTTTTAAGAGCGAATGCACGAGTTACTTTACAAAATACCCAAATCGCTATAGGTGCACCTTAAATATTTGAAGAGTTCCCTCGATTTCTTCAGGACCCTTTGATCAGATTTTTACCTGATAACTATGGGACTACTCCTAAAGTATACCGTTCAAAACAAAAAAATAATTTTCCAAATCGGTTAATAAATGACGGAGTTCTGAGGTAACAATTTTCTGAGGTAATAATAATAAAACTAATAAATAATCACTGTTTCCAGTTTTTTGTGGTGTACACACACAATTACCAAGCTGCATGCCAAATTTCAGCTTTCTAGGTCACCTGGAACTGGAAGTGCGTTAGGTTTTTGATTACTAGTCAGTCAGTCAGTCAGTCAGTTAGTTAGTCAGTCAGTCAGTCTGCCGTTTTTTGGAATTTAATATCTCAATAACTATTAAACCTATATTTATGAAATTTGGGTTTCTAGTTGTTCTAAAGGATCTTAATACATTTACGAAATTTTATTTTTTTCTGTTATATAGATTTGGAGTTATTCGGGGGTCAAAAGTGGCTCCAAACGGTTCGTGTAATATAACACACGGCTGCTGTCCGCCAGTTCCTTTGGTGAACTTAGCTGGCTGGACACGCTGCCGCGTGTCTAGATATAAAATTTTCCTCTTTTCGCGATAGATTACCCGTGCAGGACGCTATCACTGCCAATCATCCCTATCCATGATGTAATCGTTTGCAGGCCATTGCCGAAAATTTTCCAATGTATAGGTACATAAGAAAATCTTCGGTGACGGCCATACAACGGCTCATCACTAGGTGATATTGATCCCAGAAATTCAGTTGACTTACAGCAGTGTCCATTCTCATCAGATCCGTCAAAGCAGTCCGGCGTCTGATCGCAGACCTCTCGCCATTCGATGCACTGGCCGTTGCGGCAGAGGAAGCCGTGTCGGCATTCCGCTGGGGGATACGGCGGTATCAGGAACACGTTGGATGTCCTGTTCACTGGGAGAAAGTAAAAAGAACACGTAAAAAACCCAACTGCTTTTTACATACCAATAAAAGACACTTGACAAAGCCTAATCCCAATAAGGTCTAGTTTCCCCCTTGGGTTGGAAGGTCAGATGGCAGTCGCTTCCATAAAAACAAGTGCCCACGCCAATTCTTGGGATTAGGTAGCGGATCCACTGTACTGGGAATACTTAACGCTAGGATGGTGATGATACCAATAAACTACAAACTTTTACTCAGCACTGAGTAAAAGTTTGTAGTTTATTGGTATCAGTTATTTCATTGTCCATGATTCATCACTTCAAAATGTTTTTAAGCATATAGATTTTGTACATTTTTGTACTCATCTTTTAAAGTCCTTTATTTTGAAGTTTGGAACAAAAAGAAAATGTTTTAGCCCGCATATCAAAACGTAAAAAAATCACCTTTATTCTTAAAGAATTTTAACACTCGCGAGATGAAAACGATCATCATCACGTACTTCATTTATGAAAATCGGTTGAACTGTTGTTTAATTACGAGTTACGAGTGACCATGGGAACGGATATCCGGTAGGAATAATAAACTTAAAAGACTCAATGATGAGATCTTTATACTATATTTATGTACAAAGAAAATATATACAAGAGTAGTTAAACAAAAAAATAAAATAAATTAAAACTGAAATCTAAAACATGCTTCTAGGGCAGCATTGTACAGAGGATGACAAAAGACTTAAAATATAATTAAAGAAGACATGTTTTCCTTTACCAACGAGAGTATATAGTGGAAGGTGTACGCAAAAAACCGGCCAAGTGCGTGTCGGACCACGCACAACGAAGGGTTCCGTACTGACACCTCCTATAATCTACATTTAAAACCACTATACAATACGTTGAATCAAAAAAGGTCGAATCTTCAATGGAAACTCACGGCACTTACTCGTACGCCCTTTTGTTTGGGTAAGACAGTTTTTCAGCAATAACTCAAAAACCGTTAGACGTATCTTGTTCCAACCAATAATCGTTGAAAGGGTTTATTAATGTACATCATCTTGGTATATTTCAGAATTTTAAACTTCATAGTTTGGAAATTAGACGGGGGGGGGGGGGGCACACTTTTTACGAATTTGGCAGCCAATATCTCGCCAGCGGTTGACTTAGATGGTAAAGTTTATTAAAAACCTCTATGTCATTTTTGATAACCCACACGCCTATGTGCATTGTAAAAAAAAATATCCATATGTAAACATAACAGGGGTGTTACATGTATGGGGTGCCTCCCCAGGTTAATATTTTTTCGTAATTTCACATCATATTTCTATAGTGGTTGATAGCATACACCTTCCTAGCAAATTTCATAATTGTAGTGCTCATAGTCTCCGAGTAATTCGGCTGTGACATACGGACGGACGGACGGACAGACATGACGAATCTATAAGGATTTTGTTTTCGCCATTTTGGCTACGGAACCCTTTAAAACCGCAAATCGATGTTACAGGCCGTTTGGCACACGCACTAGAGGTCAAAACAAAATTATTTTAAAAAATCGGTAGAGTGCTGAGTCATTACTTTAGTGAGCGTCAGGATGACAAGACCATGATAGATTTTTATATCGAGAGTAATTCCAAGTTTTAGTACATTTTTTGTACTATTTGGTACCTGACATCCTAAAATTTGTACCTCGCTAAAAATCCAGAAATACTGAAAATAAAGTGGTCAGCCATTCTGACGTCAGGTTGACAGGACCAAGTCTAGTTCCCCTAATTGCAGGCGTTATACCGAATCCATCTTTTCGTAATTATTTAGTACCTAATTTTACCTTACTACTTTTCGGTCCGGAATCCTATCGTGTCGTGTGTCGTATTAAATAAAAGAGCTTTTTGAGGCGATTTTTAAAATATACCACAGCATTACATTACAGCCATTTTTAGGGTTCCGTAGTCAACAGGAACCCTTATAGTTTCGCCATATCCGTCTGTCTGTCTGTCTGTCTGTTCGTCCGTCTGTCTGTCCGAGGCTTTGCTTTGTGATTGTTAGTCCTAGAAAGCTGCAATTGGGTATGGATATATAAATCAAAAAAACTGACAAAGTCGTAAAATAAAATCTATTTTTTTAAGGATATTCATATTCATTTAACCCGTCAAGCATTCGAACCTAGTTTTTACGTAGTTATAGTTGAAATTACAATACATTTTTGATTGATATATCGTTCCAGTTCCACGGGTTAATCATGCCATCAAGTGCATATAAAAGTTACATGATACCCCGACGGGGGCAGCAGTCTTACACTAAAACTTAAAAAATATACATTCATTTATAACAACACAAAACAGAAAGACACAGACACAGGACAGAATAATAACTAGTCAAGTTTATCTAAAAAAAATCTTCCAAAGTGTAGTACCTAACATTTTTCAGTTAGGACACAGAATAAGGAATAGTACAAGTGGTTAGGATTTTTTTTAATCGATTGGTAAATTTTTTCTCACTGTTTTCCTCCTTTATGCGGTCATCAATTATAAATTTTGATTGACATTGCACGTGGACTTGTACAATGTAATTTTAGTTTGGATCCTGACACCATTACTAGATTTTTTTTAAATCTAGATTCGTACCGTCGCGTTTGATTTTTAATGGACTTATATAGCTGTGGATGTTTTCTTATGAAAATGCCCATATTGAACTTTTTAAAGTAATTGTACATGTTTCAGGGCTTCTGCTTAATTTGGGACTAGGTCGATTTGTGTAAGATTGTCTCCCAATATTTATTTATTTATATTTATTTATTCCAACCACCCTTTTTTAGGGTTCCGTACCCAAAGGGTAAAAACGGGACCCTATTGCTAAGACTTCGCTGTCCGTCCGTCCGTCCGTCTGTCACCAGGCTGTATCTCTAGAACCGTAATAGCTAGACAGTTGAAATTTTCACAGATTGTGTATTTCTGTTGCCGCTATAACAACAAATACTAAAAACAAAATAATAATAATAATTAAGGGGGGATCCCATACAAAAAACGTTATATTTTAGCCCTTTTTCATGACTACCACTCGCCGAGCTAGATCTCAAGAACCGTAATAGTGTCTCAGTAACCGTAGTATATAATATGCGCAAATTTCAACTGTCTAGACAGTTGAAATTTGCGCAATTTGCATATAATATGCGCAAATTTCAACTGTCTAGACAGTTGAAATTTGCGCATATTATGTATTTTTATTGTGGGTACAACAACAAATACTAAAATCAATATAATAATAATAATTAAGGGGGGCTCCCATACAACAGATTAGTTGCCGCTAAAACAACAAATACAAACAAACTCAATAAAACAAGTGTTTAATGGCACCAGCTTTTAGCCTTTTTTCTGGTACGTAACCCTTCGTGCGTGAGTCCGACTCGCACTTGGCCGGTTTTTAAATTTATTTAATAAACAATTGAGTGTTCTCTTATTTTCATTTGGAGTAGCTCAATGATGGCACTTAAACAATATAATCGAAAAAGGTTACGGAATTCTGCCAAAGGAACATCGCAGAATTTTCTTATTGTGAAAATCTTTAATTTTACAGTTCAATAATGTTCAGTGACGTTTGTAGTTGATTGTAGTTCTCTTAATATCATTTGTAGTAGCCAAAAACTGCCATTTTAAACAAATCAAACGAAAAAAGTTACGTTATCCAGCTACAAGGACAGACGTATTCCTTACTTGTGAAAAATCTTCACTTTTATAAGTACTTGACTATAGTTCAGAATTGTTTGTCTTTGATTGTAGTTCTCTTGTTATCGTTTGTAGTAGCCTATTAATAGCACTTGAACAAATAGGAGGAAAAAGTTACGTAATCCAGACGTATTTTCTGGTTGTTGAACATTCATATGTTATTTAAAAAACCGGCCAAGAGCGTGTCGGGCCACGCTCAGTGTAGGGTTCCGTAGTTTTTGTAATTTTTTCAAAAACTATTCAACCTATCAAGTTCAAAATAATTTTCCTACAAAGTTTTTATAAAGTTCTACTTTTGAGATTTTTTTCATATTTTTAAAACTTATGGTTCAAAAGTTAGAGGGGGGGGGACACATTTTTTTTTTACTTCTGGAGCGATTATTTCCGAAAATATTAACATTATCAAAAAATGATTTTAGTAAACCCCTATTTATTTTTAAATACCTGTCTAACAATATATCACACGTTAGGGTTAAAATGAAAAAAAAAATCACTTTCCACTTTACGTATAGGGGAGGTACCCTAATAAAATATTTTTTTCCACTTTTTATTTTACCACTTTGTCGGCGTAATTGATATACATATTAGTACCAAATTTCAGCTTTCTAGTGCTAACGGTCACTGAGATTATCCGCGGACGGACGGACGGACAGACGGACGGACAGACATGGCGAAACTATAAGGGTTCCTAGTTGACTACGGAACCCTAAAAACATCGTAAAACCACGTAATGGTTTGTCTCGATGTTCGATCCAAAGCAATGTATAATAAATCTTAAGTTAATTAGTTTTACATAAATAACAGTTAAGCATTAGGTATAATTTAAATGATCTTAATTACATATGGTCATTAAAACCATCACCTATTAATACATTCTTAAAATATTCAAACTAACAAATCGCGCAAGATCTACATTTACCTATTTGTTTTATTGCACTTGAGCGCTGGCGTTATCAGTTATAGAGCACGACAAATAAGAATGGTCTTTTGGCAGTTCTAAATAGACGTATTTAGTGATGTGGCTAATGCGAATCGGTTGTCATAATATCCAATTACGATTAATGGTGGCTAATAAAAGGAATCGATTGATTATTGGGTCATAATTATTTTTAGGAAATCAAATAATGAGCCTATACACAGTCTGCTGTCAACAAGTGTCCCGTAAAGGCGTTGTTACAAGTGCGAATACCTCCAGATTCTTTAGTATTTTTTATGTTTTTTTGGTCTACATGGAAAATGAACTTATATATTCCTAAGTAAATTCATAACCAGGGGTCGTACTTTTTGTGCCGGTGATGTCACGCTCTACACAGGGTGATTTTAATTAGTCTTATTGTAATCAATCAATCATCATTCATTAATCAATAATCACGTGTACATAAACTTTTTACAATTATGCCCCTATTACCACAGATCAAAGAATTACAAACGCAATTTGCATGTCACATCACAACTTATAAAGTACAACATTAGGTAATACTGCAAGTTTTTATGACTGGTTCATGTGTAATACCAGTTATTACCAATAGTTAAACAAACTTCATCGTCATAGAGAGTTTACGTTCATATTTAGATTCAACATTTCTATATACTGTTATAAAACTTAAAAGACTATGAGATACTCACCAGCTTATAAATTAAAATTCTAAATATAAAAGAAATCCTTAATAATCAACGGATGCAATATGTCGTATAAGAAAAAAATACCATTATAAATGCATGATTAAATGATTGATGATTAAATATTAATAATGACCATAACACCAGTGTGACGTCAATTTTACGTCACCGGCACGAAAAGTACGACCCCTGTTCATAAGAAGTGAAATCTATCGGATTTTATTTAACCCAACTGATTTTGTACAAATATTCCGAATCCTTCTGTTTTGGAGTTAATTTTTTAAACTGTTTACTTTTTAAACCAGCCCAATCCGAGCCAATAATTACAAAACAGTAGACACATAAAAAAAAAAAACGAAATATTAATGGCAAAATTTAATTTTCTAACCAAATTTTCGGCAACTGATGTTTTGTTATTATAGTAGAACCCACTATTTTTTTGTAAATGGAATCTTAACGATTTAAATACGTCTCAAATGCACATGGCCTTAGATTTTTTTAACTTTACACCTACTCCGAGGCAGGTCTGTTTAGGAACGACGACGAGCGAACCGAGAAGGGATGTTAGGAAGAACTGCGACCTTCTTTCTATGATCTGAGACTGCGACCCTCAGCGCGCGAGTCGAGCGTCGTGGTAGCGGCCGGCGAAGCACCAGAACAGATTTTTTATTATTACTTACATGTTACATAAGTAAATTTTGCAAAGCGTTTCCTCGTTACGTTTGCTATATTTGTGTGTCACTTCTGTGTCTAGGTGTCACTTCTAAGCGGGGCGCAAATGCTCCGCGGTAGCTGTCACGTTATTTTTTTTAAATAAGGGATGAATTTAGAAATAATTTATAACCTTTGTGTTATTCGAAAGCAAAGTCAGTTCGGATAGGTGACCGGACCGCTTTGAGTGGTTACTAACTGAGCGCTCCCGTGCTTTGGAAGACACGTTCAGCCATTGATCCCTGCAGTCGTTAAGCCAAGTTAGAGGCCTTCGGGCGGCTTGAGAACACAGACCTCGTTTTAAGAAAGTTGGTAAATATTAGATCCAAGCACGTTGCTGAAGTATTTGTTTCACGGGTTGGTTCTTTGATACTTATGTTGAATAAATCCGTGTTCCAACATCAAGTCTAGGAAGTATTTTGACTGTTTGTTATTTTGCATTAAGTCTAAGTTAAAGTCTCCGGCCTAATATATTTTTTTACCACAATCTTTCTTTAGTAATAATTCTAATACCAATTTCAGCGGGTTGAACCTCCGCTGGGGTAACTCCCCTACACGTAAAGTGGGGATGTTTTTTTTTTACTTCAACCCTGTAGTGTGTGGTGTTGTTGGATAGGTTTTTCAAAATGAATACAGGTCTTCATCAAACATTTTGAGATAAAGTGAATATTTCCGGAAATATTCACTTCAAAAATAAAAAAATGGTGCTCCTCTAACTTTTGAACTATAAGGTCCAAATAATATGAAAAAAAAATAAGTACTTAATAATATACTTAATAAAGACTTTCAACGAAAACTAGAGCGGACATGATCAGTTAAGCTGTTTTTGAGTTATCGTAAAGTCTTCCCTTCAAAGTAAAGTATTCCCTTTTGCTTATTATTGATTTTTTTAAAGTAAGTTCATATTTGGGCAACTGACACTGAGCATAGCCCGACATGTTCTTGGTCGATTTTATTATTGTTATTATGTAGTACTGTACTGTGTTCTTTAATCGAGGTGTGCAATAAAGAGTACTTTTATTGAATTGTATAGTATTGTATTACCAGCAGATTACAGAAAAACCTGTAAAAAGTCTATATGTGTAATAGTTTTTGAGATATCGCTGAAAATCTGCGATGCTCAAACTAAAGGACGTAAGTGCCATGAGTTAATGATGTGAAGATACGACCTTTTTTGATTCAAAGTACAGGATAGTGGTTTTACATGTGGTATGGAACCCTTATAGTTCCGCCATGCCTGTCTGTCTGTTTGTCCATCTGTCTGTACGATACTTTGCTCTGTGATTATTAGTGCTAGAAAATTGCAATTTGGCATGGATATATAAATCAATAATTCTGACAGTGATTGTCAACGCGCAAGGGCTACTTAAACAAATCAACCATATTACGATCTGTTTGCCTACAGGTGGAGCAAACTTCTAGTTATCTTTAAGCAATTTAGTGAAAGTATTTTTTAGTTATTATTTGCTGTTTTGTATTGTTTCTTTAGATTTAGATAAGGTTTTTTTTTAAGTTTATCAGCGCCTTAGCAGCATGCTGTAATGCTGTTAAATTATTTTTTTAAATCAATAAATAAAAAAATGTTTTTTAAGGGTACTCTCCTTACGTAAAGTGGAGATGATTTTTTTTTGCTCCGACCCTATGGTGTGGGGAATTGTTGGATAGGTCTTTTAAAATAAATATAGGTCTTTATCAAACATTTTTTGATAAAATGAATATTTTCGGAAACAATTACTCCAAAAGAAAAAAATGTACCCCCACCCTCTAACTTTTGAACTAAAGGCCCAAAAAATTAAAAAAAAAAAACAAGAAAGTGAAGCTCAATGAAGACTTCCAATGAAAACTATAGCGGACATGATCAGTTAAGAAGTATTTGAGTTCTCGTAAAAAGTCTTCCCTTCTTAGTAAAGGACGTATGAAGCGCTGCGAAGGTATTCCCTTTTGCTTGTTATTGATTTTTTAAACCAAGTTAATTGGACAACTACGTCAACTACGGAACCCTACAATGAGCATGGCCCGACATGATCTTGGTCAGTTATTTAAAAAATAAAACCAATAATAATTTTCAAAACATACCAAGTTTGGGCTTCTCCAGACCAGATACAATATGACTGTTTTTTTATCTAACCCCAAGAAAGCAATTTTAAAAATAATTTTCGGCCTGTTTAGCCTAGTTGGTAGTGTCACCGCCTCCGAAGCTAGAGGTCCCGGGTTCGAATCCCGGTAAGGGCATTTGTTTCTGTGGTGAGCAGAGACATTTGTTCCTGAGACTTGGATGTTTTCTATTTATTTAAGTATATATACATATTTATCTATTAAATATATCGTCGTCTAGTACCTATAACACAAGCTTTATTAAGCTTACTATGGGGCAAGCTCAACGTGTAAAAAAATTTTTTTTCCTAATATTTGTTTGTTGTTTGTTTGTTTAATTTAATTTAGTATTTTTTAAAAATATTCAATAATACAAAAGTGACACAGTTCTACTTCAGTTCCTATTGTACTGCAGATACGGAAAATATTTTTAAAAATACATATGTAAAAAGCAAAAGCAATAGAAAATATGAGTCAAATACAACAGGAATAAACATCTTTCAGTCAACTTTGAGCCACTTTTTTCGACAAGCTACCACAAAAACTAAACAAACTATACCAACTTATTATTTATCGTATGGCAATCATTTCGAACAGTGAGATCTTTATACCAACTGATGAAAAGGCACAGTTAAAGGCTTAAAAGGTATTCCCCGTTGGTTATATAGATATTGTTCACGACGAATAATTAACTAGGTTAAGTGAATTGATAATGTTATTTAAGATTAGATTACCTAGTTAAGTTTCTTTTACACTATTTAAATGTTAAGTATTTAAATTCACACGCCGTGAGAATAAAATAACAAACAATAGTTCAGTTCTACGTAGGCACTCTTTAGGGAAAGGCTCACCTATTGTTTACCTCGGCCTATTCATTAACTGATTTGCCTTTATTAGGGTGTGCATTAAGAAGACCATTTGTATTGTATTGTACCAAATAGCTGCGATGCACCAAAATGTCGACAAGATAATAAAACAATGATACTTAATGGTTATTACTTAAGCTTAAAAGTATTTGTGTCTTTACGGAGGGAATTTCCCGCTCCGAACGCATAAACAATTAAAGATAAATTGTAAAAAAAAGAACACGCGGGGCGACGAGGGGGCCGGAGGCCGGGCGCATGGACATAGCAGGCCGCTCATGCTCATTCATTGCCGATCGAGCATCCGAACAGCGAACACCTCTAGAATAGAAGCCTCTCCGTCCGTAATTTCAAAAGATCGACACGAACGAACGCTGGGAGGTAGCAAAGAAGCACAACATTTGTTATCGTTGCCTCGTCAGTACACACCGTCGCTTCGCGTGCCGTGCGAAGCCCTACGGTCAACAGGGCTGCTCTATGAGACACCATCGCCTGCTACATCATGAGAGAGCCCCGCAGCCCACTACCGCCAGCGCCACCATACAAATTAGAAGAGGTGATGGCCTCGGCGGTACACACCGTCGCTTCACGTGCCGTGCGAAGCCCTGCGGTCAACAGGGCTGCCCTATGAGACACCATCGCCTGCTACATCACGAGAGAGTCCCGCAGGACACTACCGCCACTACACAAATTAGAAGAGGTGATGGCCTCGGCGGTACACACCGTCGCTTCAGATGCCGTGTGAAGCTCTGCGGTCAACAGGGCTGCCCTATGAGACATCATCGCCTGCTACGTCACGAGAAAGCGCCGGAGCCCACTACCGCCACCACACAAATTAAAAGAGGTTATGGCCTCGGCGGTGGAACAAGTCGCCGGCGCTTCGTCGAGAACAAGCCGCGCATACCTGAAGATCGCACCAGACATTCTTGCGCGGCCCGCGAGCGGAGGTCGAAGCGATCGCCCGCTCGATGAAGAGAGTACGGTCACGATAGTCGACTTCGCGGTCGCCAACACTCTCGGCCTCGACGGACCCACAGAACCTATGTGGGTACAAGGCGTGGGTGGGGAAGAGATGGCGCACACTACTAACCTAGCCCCCCACGTGACCGATTTTTCGTGTTTTTTTTTGGTGCGTGGAAAAAAAAAGGGGAGCATAACAAAAACCTCGGCCCCCCCCATATTAAAAAGACTTGAGTTTATCGATTGAACCTCATTTATAATCGTTTGTACTAGCGTAAAAAAAATTGGAGACCCGGATAAATCCGAGCCCTCAAATTTCAAAAACCTTCCTTTAACAATTAATACTCGTTCAGAATCGTTTGTAGTTGATTGTAGTGAAAAGTCTTTCGTTTGTAATTGCGTGGAAAGATAATAAGGGGACACGGTAAAAACCCCGGTCCCCCACTTAAAAAAATACTGTAATGGTTTATTCTATTTCAGAATCGTTTTTTAGTTGAAAGTGGTGAAAAGAATTTCGTTTGTAGTTGCGTGAAAAAAAGTTGGAGGAAATTGTTCTTGTGGTGTTGTTTTTTCATTGAAGTTTATTATTAATAATAAACGTAAAGTAGAAAAATAAATCATTGAGAAAAAGTGTAATAATTCTCTACTTGAAAATATTTTAACTTTTAGAGTTGAATATTGTTTATAGTGGTTTGTAGTTGATTGTAGTTCTCTTTTTATCTTTTGTAGTAGCCAGATAATGGTGCTAGTGGAAAAAGTTACGTAGTCTGGCTTCGAGGACATCGAAGTATTCCCTACTTGTGAAAATCTTTACTTTTACTGTTGAATATTGTTCAGTGTCGTTCATAGTTGGTCGTAGTTCTCTTATTTTTGTTTGTAGTAGCCCAGTAACAGCACTGACAGAAATTAGAAGAAAAAAGTTATGCAATTCAGTCACGAGAACATCGAAGTATATTACAATTGTGAGATTATTTTCTTTCACATTTGTATATTGTTGAGAGTAGTTTGTAGTTATTGTGGATCTCTTATTTTCATTTGGAATAGCTCAATGACGACACTTAAACAATATAATCGAAAACAGTTTCGGAATTCTGCCAAAGGAATATCGAAGAATTTTCTAATTGTGAAAATCTTTAATTTTACAGTTTAATAATGTTCAGTGACGTTTGTAGTTCGCGTAGTAGCCCAAAACTGTCATTGAAATAAATAAAACGAAAAAAGTTACGTAATCCAGCTACAAGGACAGACGTATTCCTTACTTGTGAAAAATCTTCACTTTTATACTTGACTATAGTTCAGAATCGTTTGTCGTTGATTGTAGTTCTCTTGTTATCGTTTATAGTAGCCCAGTAATAGCACCTGAACAAATAGGAGGAAAAAGTTACGTATTCCAGGCGTATTCAAAATAAAATATTTATTCTGCAAATAGGCCTCAAGGGCACTTTTACATGTCAAAGCGTGAAATTTATACAATTAAAAAAAACTAACTTTCTTACTTTAAATAATGATTAAAAAATATACTGATTAACAATTCAATGAAAACAAATCTAGAAATATTTTCTGGTAGTGAAAATCTTTACCTTTACATTTGTATATTATTCCGAGTCGTTTGTAGTTGGTTGTAGTTCTCTTATTATCGTTCGCAGTAGCCCAAAATTTGTAATTAAATAAATTAGAGGAAAAAAGTTACGTAATCAGACTACGAAGATATCGAAGTATTTCCTACTTGTCGAAATCTTTACTTTAACAATCGAATATTGTTCATTGCCGTTTGTAGTTGATTGTAGTTCTCTTATTATCGTTTGTAGCAGCCCAGTAATAACACTAACAGATATAAAAGGAAAAAATGTAATTCAGTCATGAGAACATCGAAGTATTTTCTGATTGTGAAAATCGCTACCTTTACATTTGAATATTATTCCGAGTCGATTGCAGTTCTCTTATTATCGTTTGTAGTAGCTCAAAATTGGTGATTAAACAAATTAGAGGAAAAAAGTTACGTAATCTGGCTACGTACACGTCGAAGTATTTCCTACTTATCGAAATCTTTACTTTTACAATCGACTTTTACAATTGAAAAATTGTTCAGTGTCGTTTGTAGTTGATTATAGTTCTCGAATTTTCGTTTTTAGTTGTCTAAAATTGGTGATTAAACAAATTAGAAGGAAAAAGTTACGTAATCCGGCTACGAGGAAATCAAAGTATTTCCACTTGTGAAAATCTTTACTTTTTCAGTCGAATATTGTTAGGTGTCGTTTGTAGTTGATTGTAGTGCTCTTATTTTCGTTTGTATTAACTTCAAATTGGCGATCAAACAAATTAGAAGAAAAAAGTTACGTTATCTGGCTACGAGGAAATCGAAGTTTTACTTACTTGTGGAAATCTTTACTTTTACAGTCGAATATTGTGCAGTTTCGTTTGCAATTGATTGTAGTTCTATTGTTTTCGTTTGAATTAGCTCACTTATAGCACTAACGGAAATTAAAGGAAAAATGTTTTGCAATTCAGTCATCAGAACATCGAAGTATTTTTTGATTGTGAAAAACTTTACATTTGCATATAATTCTGAGTCTTTTGTAGTTCATTGTAAGTCTCTTACTTTAATTTTTAGTAGGTCAGTAATAGCACTAACAGAAATTAAAGGAAATAAGAGACATTAAAAAAAACACCCGACTGCTTTTGAAAAACACTAAATGAAATTATATTCAAAATTCCTTTTTTGGGGTTAGATATATATGAGGATAACACGTAATATTTGTGGTATATTGTACAATAAAAATCAGCCATTTCGTATCTGGAGTAGCCCAAACTTGGTATGTTTTGAAAATTATTTTTGTGAAAAAAATGGGTGAAATGTAATTATGTGGTATATTTTTAGAATCGCCTCAAAAAGTCCTTTCATAAGAAAACACGCTAGGTATCTGAAAAAAATTTTTTTTTTCTCATACAAAAAAAATGACTCAGCATTGTCCTAAGAGAAATTTATTAAAAAGAACTGCGGGTCAAAATATTTTTTTTGACCTCTATGCGTGTGCCAAACGGCTAAACTGTTTGCGGTTTTTCATCGGAATTGGGCTCGTACGCCGTCTACTATAATACTTACACGTAGACCCTAGTGGACTGAGGTCAAACCTACCTTGTTCGCACGCTTCCGGTGTCTCATCAGAGCCATCTTTGCAATCCTTGTTGTGGTTGCACACGCGATGCACAGACACGCAAACCTATACATACAATTTGAGTCACATTAATCCAATTAATCCAAGTACGTAATTCATCATAATACCTACGTAATTCGTCCGAAATTGGCATCGGCGTTGGCAATACGGATACGCGATGGGATTTTCAAGCCAATAAAAGAACTAGATACTCGAAATTTCATCGAGACCAGGGGGTTCCAAACCTTTTTAACCCCCTCCCCCCATTTAAATAACCGCTATAATAGCCCTATTTATTAATACACTTTCGATACCGATATTTGTACCCATATTTTGTAAAAATTATTTTGCTGTCGTGGAAAAAATGTTGTATGTAGCGATATATTTAAATAGGTCTTCAAATTCTCGAGTCTTTAATGACACGAATTTTAAGAACCTTTTTATTATGTATGCTGTTGCATAAAATACTATATTATTCAGGAATTGGTTTGTTTGATATTAAATGGTGACTGATGTATAAATCATACCTGCTCCTGTTTGCATTCGAACATGCCATGCAAAGCGCAAAACGAGGGACACCCCTTCTCGTCCGTTCCGCCCGGGCAGTCCACCTCGTTGTTGCACCTGCAAATTTAACACTGTCTGCTTAACTGCTTATATCTATTATGGCCTTACGTTTATCATCTGATAAGGTAAACGAAAATATCCTCCACCAACAACATCACATTAACGACACAACATACAGCGACCCTGAACAACAACGAACCAGGCGGTCTGTGGCAGACAGATTGTCTTGTTCAGCTCACAGGGCTACTAACCGTCTCCTCGACTCATGGTAAACAAGGTAAACAAACATATCCTCCACCAACATCACATTGACGACACAACATCCAGCGACCCTGAACAACAACAAACCAGACGGTCTGTGGCAAACAGATTGTCTTGTTCAGCTCACAGGGCAACTAATCGTCTCCTCGACTCATGGTAAACAAACATATCCTCCACCAACATCACACTGACGACACAACATCCAGCGACCCTGAACAACAACGAACCAGGCGGTCTGAGGCAGACAGATTGTCTTGTTCAGCTCACAGGGCAACTCTCCGTCTCCACAGCTGGGATGTGTTACCTATAGCAGAATTGAAGGGTTGTCACTATCAATACATTGAGGCAATTTATATAATACTGAAGTTATTTAATTTCATTGCACGAATCGGTCTATTCCGTTTTTGACTAACATCCCTATTTGTATGGAATGAGTTGTCCATTTGGCAAATAGAAAAGATTTCAATGACGAAGGTATTGGTCCGAGTTGTCTATTAAAAAAAAAGTTTCTGACAATAATTTATTTTTTGGTAGGTTGGACTAAACTTTTTTCCACAGTAATCAACTACTCACCAAGACGCTGCCAATGAGCCCAAACCAGGCCCATACACGCTTTTCTTGTGTAGTTTAGTAGGAGTTGCTATGGTTGCTATGCTATGTCTCGACCATCAGATCAGCACGGTAGTGCCATAATATTACATTGCCACGAACTTACATAAGTTAATGCTATATTTCAGCTCAATTGGATACCAGCAAAACGCTGAAAAAATAATTGCAAATATTGAGGACAGCTTACATACGAACAGCGTTTTCAAAAAAGTTGGTAGTAACTAAAAGCTAGTAAAAAAGGGTTTGAACACGAGTAAACGCTTTAAATCTCCATCTTTCATTAATATTTTCACTGATTTGTGATTATGGAGTTGAAACCCTTCATAGCCATTAGATGCCATTACCAACAGGCTGGTAAGGGTGTGATGGCTATTGGGCTACCGACGGCACAGCAAACAAACATGGAGTCGTCTAGGGATGTTTATGTAGGAATTCGATTTTCGCCTGACATTATCCCCATAAGCAGTCTAAGCCACACAGGCCGGTAAGAACTTACCGCTGTATCATCATCATCGTCCTGGCAGCGGTCCTCGTCAGAGCTGTCGAGGCAGTCCGGTTTGCCGTCGCAGCGGAGATGCAGGTCCACACACTGCCCGGTGCGGCATTGGTACGAACTCACGTTGCAAGACTGATACGCTGTAATTATTTTTTTGCTTGTAATTGCAGTGGATGGATTTTTTTAATACCACGTCGGTGGCAAACAGTGTTACGACCCGCCTGATGGTAGGCGGCCACCGCAGCCTATGGCCGCCTGCAACTCTAGGGGTGCGCTTTGCTGACCCTTTAAAAAGTTATACATACACTCCTTTCTCGAAGAACCCCATACAAGTTATAGTTCTCATTACAATAATCAATTCTGCGGACGTATTTTGATGTCGTGTTGGCTTTCAAGATATTAATCTTTTAGTCGAAAAAAAAACTTATGTTCGCGATTAGACTGCGAAACCCATCATCGATGCCGGGCGTCGCGAATTGACAGGTTACATATATTTTAAAAACTCTTTTGGGAATAATCATACCACCACCACCATATCAGCCCTAGGACGTCCACTGCTGGACATAGGCCTCCCCCAATTTCATGGGGGGTAAATGCCATAATCGCCACGCTTGGCACGCTTGGGAATAATCATATATTTTTCTAATTTCCTCGCATTTTTTGAAAAAAAAAAAACACTATACATCCTCAGCTGGAACATGGATTGCCTGCCTACGAGTAGTAAAACTGTCATTACTGGACGTCTATTACACACTCGGCAGGCAATTGTAGTAATGCATTACGATGTCTATACGATATATAGGACCCAACGTACACGGAGGTTTTTAACAGTGATGCAGTTGCAATACATTCACTTTATTTATATAGTTGCCGTCGTCCTCAACCTGCGACAAATGGGGCTTTATGCCAGACCCGATAAACTGAGTGACATTGTCACTTACCGCAGTCTGCTTCATCAGAACCGTCGTTGCAATCGGACTCGCCATCACATCTCCAGCTGGCCAGGATGCAGTTGCCGGATGCACACCTACACAAATTTAAATTGGTATGTGTTAATACACATCGTATGACAAGCGTCCTAACCACTCGAACTAAGCAGTGAATCGGCCTCTCTTAGGATCAAGTATTTTTGTCCGAACTTGAATCATAACGGCGATGAACATAGTGATACCTAATTGGGTCGCCGTCTTTTACACTGACTTCTAAGTGCAAGTACCAAGATCTCCATAATAAGTGTCGTCGCCAAAATGACCGTGTGAGTTCTAAAGAAGATATAATCACGGGGACTCACATGAACTCGGTCTCAAGACAGCGCAGCGTGTGGCAGAGCGCTCCCTCGTCCGAGCCGTCGGGACAGTCGGGGTGCTTGTCGCAGACTTGTTCTCGCTCCAAGCAGATACGGCTCTCGTGGCATTGGAACTGCTCGAATTCGCAGTAGAACGGCGCTATGAAAAATGTTAGAAAGTTTGATTTGGTCATGAGTCACAGACATTTACAGTCCTCGCAACCGCAATAAAGTTAGCATGGCCCCGTTTTTTTTAGTTTTTATTTTATTTTAAAAGGGATTGCGTTTAACCCTAGTCTAACCTGATGGAAAGAAAGAATTAAGTATAAACAGGAAGCATCTTCCTGTTAAATTGATGTGTGATGTGTGAATTATACAAGTGCTTTGGCAGCGACACACTCTTCGAAACAATATTCCAAATGATCTTAATCAATATCGATGATACTTATTGAATCGTGATAGTTCTACGTAAGTAATACTTAGCAGGCAGAATACCATACAACTTACTGGAGTCTCAACGGGAAAGGGGTTGATACGGTGCGGTGATATATCTAAAGCCTTATGAAAAGGTCGCTTGGTCCAATCATATTATCATTTGTTCTGGAACTGGCAACAGAAGCTAAGGCAACAAATAAACTTACGTGTAACAGGTTCCTGGACAGATTGTGGGCAGACTTCTGTCGCTGAAATGCACCCGCCATTGCATTCTACCTGAGTGGGGAAGCATTTCCCCGAAGGCAATGCAGTTGTTGCTGAAAAGATTGATTTGACGTGAACACGGAAAATCTAACGAAATCAGGAAATCTACCACGAGAGCAGTAGCACAAGTAATTTATCTTACACGAAACAAATATTAGACGATAAGTTAAGCTTGTACAGTCGAACTTAAAAGTAGCTGGGCACTGCTACTTTTTGGAGTTTGTTGGTTCACCCGTTGGAAATTCAGTACGACAGTTTATACATGAAGTTATCAAGCGACACGGTACAAAGGTGTTAAGCTCCTTGTGAGCTTGACCTTACTATTAGGGGTACTTAAACGACGATATATATACTTATATTGATAAATAATTAATAATTAATTTAATTATATACTTATAGAATATACAGGAACAATTCGTGTTCATCAGTCATTACTGGGATTCGATCCCGGGACCCTTTATATAATTATTATGATAGCTTTTCAGGCAGGACCATCAACTAGTCTTGAGTGATTTTCAAAATAAAATTAATGTGGCAACATACCTGAACAGTCATCTTCATCCTCCCCATCCCTGCAATCTTTCTCACCATCGCATCTTTTTATCATCGGTATACACTCGTTACTCTTATAGCAATACGACTCATCCTTTTTACATTCTGATAGCCTGGTACAATTTCCGCCTTCCACCAGCAATCCAGGGGGGCAGAGGCACTTGTAGGAGACATGTCCTAGTGGGACCGGTTGGAAGCTTCCTAGGATGGGTAGTCTGGGGGTTTGGACGCAGATGTGGGAGCAGGGGTTCTGCGAGCAGGGGTGGGATGCAAGGGGGTGGTTAGGAGCTTCGGTGGTCGCTTGGAGGTGCAAGTGTGTTTCGTTGGGGAATATTGCTGAAATGAGAAAACAGAATAAAGGAAACAGAGTGGTTAAAGAAAATGAAATTAAAATAAAAAAAGGAACGCCCCCTTTCCTAGGAGACATTGTCTTAAGGTCTGAAATAATATCCGCCATATAGGCTTTGTATACAGTAAAGGGGAAGGTTTGCTTCTACATCCCTCCGCATCCAGTTATATTTCTGTTCGTCTGTCTGTCCGTCTCGCATTATTATTTCTGTATTTTTTCACAGATGCAAATAATTTATTTGCTCAGCATACATGATTATACGATTTAATAAAACATGTTCAGTCCATTCAGTCTGCAAGCAGGCGCGCAAACGTTATCAAGGAGCAACATAATTATTAATCAAGTTACGATACAATTTCTGTCTGTCTGTCCATATCTCTCTTTCTGTCTGTCAAAGTAGTAGTAAACCTCTTTATTGTACACAATAAATAACACAAAGTAAACAAAAAATACAAAAGACAGAACAAGTACATAGGCGAACTTATCCCTTTATCATGACTGCCACACTACGAATGAAGTGACGTGCTCTGTACGCCACGGAACTGTCAATCTAGTAAATTATGGCCATGTATTGATGTGAGGCATTACATTGGTGGCCACGACTAGATGACTGGGGCAGTGAAGAGGTTAAGGGATCTCATGCAGTTAACCTTTGTTGTTTTATTCTCTCTTTTTCTTCATTTGAGTTGTAATGCAGGCGCGGACCGCTTAGCATCATACAAGCATACATACAACTCATCCGAGCTAAGTTTGCACCTCACTGGACTGCGGAGTAATCGACTGTCGGCCGGTATCCAGGTGCTCCCGCCCAGAGGTAACAGGAATACTCCATGTGTGGACGGACTTGTGACTTATATAATACAAGTCTCTGTCCCGGGATGAAGTATCGCTTCGCTCTATTGAGCACACCGAGCTTTTCAGATCTAAGAGGCTTAGGAACTGTATGTCGCTGGAAATATCGACACCAAGGATCCCAATACTCTCTGAGATGGAGAGGGCTGCGTCTTGGGACCGTGGGGCCACAGTGAATGGTGTTTGTAGTGATCAGCTACTTACAAAGCTCGACACGTCGGGGCTGTGCCATCCCTTGGTACTCGTCCCAGAACAACCGCGGAGTCCTGCCGTCAGACCAGAATACGAATGACGTTGACACTGCCAGGCTGCTAGCGGCTGTTGGCAGTTGCTTCCGCAAGTCTTGTCTGCCTCCTACAGAACAGATAATTATTTATGATACAAGTGAGGTAATTCCTGGAGAGTGGAGGTACTCAGAATCAAGAACGAAGCGCGAGTGTTTTTAACAGGGCGAGTAAGGTTTCCCACCCCGATTTGCGCCATGGACAAAACTCCAACTAAGACGCAATGAGGAGCGAGACGCTTTCTCGTAGATTCAACGATCAATAGAGCATCTCAGGAGTCTCAGCAGTTCCTCTAAATGTATTACATTAAATAATTTGAGTAAGTAAGTAAGGAATTTATTTGCTTAAGATAGGGTTTACAATCAGGTGTCAGGTGCTATTTTCATTAGCAAGCTAGCAGCTATGTTGAAATAACCTGAACGTCGTTTTTATTAATCATCATATCAGACGAAAAACCTCCACCGCTCGACAAAAGCCTCCCCCAAGCATCTCCACAATGGAATGGATATATCATTTTATTAATCATCATCATTCAGCCGAATGACGTCCACTGCTGGACATAGGCCTCCCCCAAAGACTTCCACAATGACCGGTCCTGCGCCACCCGTATCCAGCGGACACCCGCGACCCTTACCAGGTCATCAGTCCACCGTGTGGCCCTGCCCACGCCCATTTTATTAATATACTTAAGTAACTCTGCGTGTACGAAGCGCTAAATAAATGAACTAAACTTACCCCTTGGAAATGATCTTAAATGGATGAATTCAATGGTGTTACTGCCCTCGTCCGAAATTGCCACCATATCTGAGTCGTGGAGGTTGCGCAGTCTGACTCGAGGACCTAGACAAAATAATTAGCATTTCAAGATTTTTACTATGCAATGGAAACAATCGTTAACCCTTTTCCAGGCATAGTATACCTACGATTTAGCATGAAGGAGCCATAGAATTTCAACCTTATTTCTCGGACTCAAGGTTCAAATTAGATTGCATTTTCTTAAAAAGTCATATTACCAACACGTGACTATTTTTAATATTTATTTTTTGTAAAGCCTTCTAGATTGGTGCATTCTGGAGAAAGGTTAAACTGCTTTCACGCTTCGGAAAATATCGTAAACGGTATTAATGTACCTAGATTTACTTTAGTCCTAGACAATAGTCTACGACAGCAATTGTTATGCAGAGTTAAACCCATTGACCTTGATAACTATGAGCAGTCAAGTTGATGACCCCGCAAGGAAGTCCAATAGTCCCATCTTAATTTAACCCTTAATTTGGGAATATAAGGCAGAATGAACAAACTATTTGACAGTCTTTTTGTTTTTTTTTGTCTGGCCGTATCGGTGGGACTGGCACCAAGGTTTGGATTTGAGATATTCACATTTTTTTGTCAACTTAAGGGAAGGTCATTTAAATATCTTCAACAAAATATGGTGCAAAAATACTTTAGAAACTGGTATGGTAGTGACGTGAATTTTAACTCTAAGAAATCCACTAATCATTTTTATTCATTTGTCTACTAGAATTCGAAAACTGGTAATATAATTGTATTCGGAAACTTAGTTTTTTTTAAAGAGTAAGAAGCAAGAGTACCCCTGGATTCCGTCAGGGTTGCATTAGGTTATTCAGGGTGCATTTAACTCCAAGGAGATAATAATATTATCATAAACCTTTCAAGCTTAAATTCAAATGATTTATTTGTAAACATAGGTAAAAAAGTGTGTGAACGCTATGTTTCGCCCACAGGCATACAAATTTGGAATTAGGTGTACATACCAATTAAATGATTACTTTATGTACCTTTTAAATTGTTCATGAGGACGTGTTGATGATCTCTCGCGTCGCCGTCCAATCCGATGCTATCGATGTGTATCTCGTTGTTCTGCTCACTTTCCACCAAGGCCACGAGAAGCCTCCTGTGACAGTAAATATATTCTTTTAAATCCAATTCTAATTAATTAATCCCCAAGTTTAACTATTTTTATTTTATTTTAATGAATGAGTCTAAAACGCGGGGCTTTTTGGCCACTCTCATAAACCTGGCGTTCTGTCACGCTCCCAAGATCATCCGCTCGATCCTGTTTAGTGAAAAAAAAACCATGACCCCTTGCTACTCCTAAAACTTGATTTACGGCTTTTTGACTACAGTTCTGTGATCAGGGTCATCTATACCAATTTCTATGTCAAACAGTCATAGAGAAAACTGACTGTGACGTAGGATTAGATATCCGAGTGATGGCAAACAGTCTTGGAAGGGACACTAAATAATCGAACATTCTAACAAAAAAAAAACCCGACTTCAACCGAGTTTTTCGTCCATTTGTCGCACACATACTTAATGCAAATTTAAGCCTTATATGGTTTTCTCATGGATGCCATTGTCCAAACTGGACCAAATTAATATGAGACCACAGGGAAAATAAGAGCTTTCATATAAAAAAAGAATCATAAAAATCGGTTCACCCAGTCGAAAGTTTTGAGGTACCTAACAAACATTAAAAACAATCAGTCGACTTGAGAACCTACCCCTTTTTTGAAATCGGCTAAAAAGTAGAAGCCCCGGTGCCCGCTTCGATTGTGTCCGTCTTTTCTTCGGAGACTCTTCGGCCTAGTGGTGATGACTTATACCTACCAGTTTTGTATCGCCACTTAAACTTACCCGAAATGTTGCAGAACGCAGAAGCTGACAGGTATCTCCTCATCAGGGAAGCGGTGAAGCAGTGCCCTTTTGCCATCTTTCAAGGAGAAAACTTCGATGAACCGTCGGCCGGCGTCCAAGACGTATAGTGTGTCAGTCACGTAGTCTATTAACAATAATAATTTTAGTTTAATGTGTACATTTTTTCTAACCATAAACACAAACCAAACGAAACTCACCGTAATCCATATCGACGACGTTTTCAAGCCCGTTGTGAGCGAACACGCGGGTAACGCCGAGTGTGAAGTCCGACATCTCTATCGAATTGATACCTTTGCGCATTGTGTCATATATGTACAGGACGTCTGCGGAACATTTCAATTATTTCAATCTAGCAAGAATGAGGTCATGATAAGTCTTCTTAATGTTCATGGGCCAGCGAGCACAATATTCTCTGGACATTGCGTAATTTGTGAAAATATTTAATATTATTCAATTCATTATCAATCCTGGTCACGGCACCAAAATGTCGCATTGCAGTCTAGTGTGGTACATTTAGACCACCGGGGAATGGGCAGGAGCATTCCTAGAGTACGGTGGAGATACTGCGATCGCCAACCCGCATGCCAAGCGTGGCGATTATGGCTTTTACCCCCCATGAAATTGGGGGAGGCCTATGTCCAGCAGTGGACGTCCTAGGGCTGATATGGTGGTGGTGGTACATTTTCCAATTTTCTTTGGCCACTTTGTCAGCATTAGATATAGTTTTGTTCTAGACTAATACATTAGTACTAGGTACAAAATGATGAAAGTATAGAACGATTACTTGAGTGGACCTTTGGCAGTAGTATAAACCCGTTGAATATTGACTTTTTTTTATTTGCCTAAAACTATTTGATATGAAATTGAGGCAAACAAAAGACTTGCCGCCCAAGTTGAGAGGGTTTTTTATAATGTTTATGGTAACCCGTCAGCCGTTTTAAACAAGTTCTCAATTTAGCTGCATAAGAGCTTTTCCGACCTTCTTAGTCGCACGCGAATAGGTCTACGTAATCGTTCCTTTAAGACAGTACAATCAAAGTAGCCAAATATGTCGAAACGCATTCTTTTACAACGTATTTGGTTAACTTGGCTATGTTTTACTATATGATGCGGACTGTACGTTCAAAACAATGAAGGTTATATATACGGGTGGCGTGTTGTGTTGGATGCAAGCAGGAAAATACTAAATTCAAGCCACCAAAGGCAAGCCTTACCTCGCCTGCTGTCATACGCCATAGCCTGCACTCTCCCTATGTCCAAGGTAGTTGCGTGACTTTCCGGATTTCCAAGAGTATCATACCGTATGCGCGTGAATGACGCGCCTGCGCCAACTACGAGATATTGAGGACGGTAGTTTGGTTCATCTAGAATGCGAAAATAATAGTTTAAAATACAAAAAATAAATGGACAAAATCACTTTTTGGTAAAAGTTTTTATTACATTTTAAATTAAATAAATAAATATTACATTTTATTTTATCATTTAATTACTGACAACTCAAATTATTAAAAGTAAAACTAGTAAAAATCTAAAAAAGGTCCCTGCGGCATGGTGCCAAGAATGCTGGCAGCATTTCCACGCTGTATGGCGATGCCAAGACGTTGTGCGAGGAAGCTGCCAGCTCTCTTGTCCCCGGTGACGTCGATCAGTCTCTTCGCCAGTTGATTAAAGAGCTCTGTTGCCCCAGGGCCCCACGGACCGAGGGTCTCGACGCCGAAGGCAACGAATTTGTATCCGGCATCCGCCTCGGCTGCTGCGCCGGCCCTATGTATTGTATAAATATTGGGGGACAATCTTACACAAATCGACCTAGTCCCAAACTAAGCAAAGCTTGTAATATGGGTACTAGACGACGATATACATAATTATACACATAAATACATACTTAAATACATAGAAAACATCCAAGACCCAAGAACAAATATCCGTGATAAATGCACAAATAAATGCCCTGGCCGGAATTCGAACCCGGGACCTCTAGCTTCGGAGGCAAAGTCACTACCAACTAGGCTAAACAGGTCGACAACTAAAAAAAAAACGGGTCGGGTCGGGTCGTCGGGAAATGAAAGGGAAAGATTGAAAAATTTAGTGCTCCGAGCAGGATTCAAACCTGCGACATCTGGCATACGCGGCCAATCGCTCTAGCCACTGAGCTATAGAAACAACCAAGCTCAGGCACGAAAACCTTCACTAGTTCCCTCTGAAGCTTTTATTGCCAATTGAGAAGACGGTAGGGTACAGCGAAACGTCATCTCGCCCAGATTTGGAGCAGCCTAACTGGGAATGTCACCTTACAGAAGACCGGAACCATAATAACACCACTACATGCTTTTTAGGTATGCGGTCTTGTGTTCCTGGTGGTGAGTATGGTTGCCAGGATAACAAGTGAGGGAGCTATAGCTGTCAACACATCTAATCCCCAAGTCAATAAAGGGTTGGAAGCGCGCTTGCGATTTTCTGGGCTCAAACAAGATCTTGTGTAGTTTAGAGGCGCCGCGAACCGGAAACGAAGTATCTTTCTCTCTCTGTCGCTCGAATAGCCAAGTGCGACAGAGGGGCAGATATTTCGTTTTCGGTTCGCGGTAGCGCCTCAGGAGCTGTTATGGCTCGTCTTTTTTATACGACGGTGCCAAACAAGCTTATACCTCACATGTGTATTGGCAAATCTCTAAAAATGTACACATTCCCTTCTTGAAGAACCCCATACCGTAGTCCCTCGGGAAAACCTCGGCAGGGAGCTCATTTCACAACCGTATGGAAACAAGCGTCGTCCATTCCGTTAGTTGGAATATAATTGAACATAATCAACTTACTGTAACAATCAGTTCCGTTTAACTTCATGCCAACAGGACATGCGCAGGAGTACGTAGTGTTAGACGAGAGGAGACACAGGTGTGAACATTTGTGGTGCGCACACTGATTCAAGTCCCGTTTGTACAACACTGGGTGGTAGACATGCATGCCTGGGGACAAACATAGCAATTTAAAATGGGTTAAATCTTTCTAATTGTCAGCACTCTTATCTAAAATTATTAGTGACATAATCCATGCTTACTCCATCAGACCTCGGGTCAAGCACCTAGATATCAAAAACTTGTCAATTGTCATGCACCGTCTGATGTGTGAGCTCGGCGGCCCGGGCGAAGCATTGTTTAATGTTTGTTTGCGCAAACAACGGTACAAACAATACATAAAATTATAAATAACTATAGGTAATCTGCGGCTACCATGTGATAAATCAAAATACTAAATATAGTCTTTCAATTCATTTGAAACTGTGTAGAGGAACTAAAGGAACGCCACTATTATGAATGACGATTTATTTATATAAAAAATTATGTTAACATGACTTTACAGATATTTATCTAATGTGTCATGCAACTAAGATTAAACTAATCATTTTCATAAAATAAGATCAAACCACCACCACCATATCAGCCCTAGGACGTCCACTGCTGGACATAGGCCTCTCCCAATTTCATAAAAATATCCCCAATTTCATTTCATAAAATAAGATCAAACAATAGGGCATAATAATAATACAATTCAATAACGAACACAGAATAAAAACAATATTACATTATTACACTCGAGGGCCTGGCATCCATCACCTCACAGAACTTCAAAAATTCATTTCTCACACTAGCCCATCGTCATGCAGTCACATCGCACTCCGGTGCTGACGCCAAGAGCGCATTTATTAGTGAGAGAGCGCGGGGCAGTGGGGATTTCTTACGCGACACAGTCCAAACAGCCGGCACAGCAAGAAGAACGCGTCTCCGAGGCCTGAGAGCTATTTTGGGGACGTCTGGCACATTATGATGATATTGGCAGTCTGTCTGTATAATTTAATTGTCTGATATAACTAACCAAAAACCGGCGAGTGCACCGTTGCCAGCACATCACTCTTCCTCTTTGTGTGCACCTTGTCTATGGTCTGTATTGTGTGCGAAGTCCAATCGCTCCAGTAGACGGTGTTCTCAAACACGGCTACTGCCAAGGGGTGGTGGAACCGCTCTTCGAATAGAGACTGAAACATAATAATCATACTAAATTAATTGCAAACCATGGTAATCGTACAGTTGTTACAATTAAATTATAGGCTCACATGGCACCCTGTTAAGGTATGGCACATAAAACTTAAAACTAGTTTAATTATTACAATAAATTAAGTAAAAAATTCAACACAGTTTATATTCTTTTTTCCAGAAATGTATGAATGAATATGTAAATATTAAATGGCCTTACTTTTGATAATGACATGTTTCGCTTATAATGTAATACCTAGCAATTAGGTGTGTGTTTATATGAGATTATACTGCATAAATTCTAATACTGAATAATATGTTTTTTATTAGAAGGGATTTTAGTTGTTTTATGAATAGGTGTTTTTTTTATACCGTTAACATTTTTGGGTAACTTATTATAAATATGTATTGATACGTACGGGCCTTTTTTTATAAATATCCAGGATTGATTCGGGAGAAACAAGTTTATCTCTACGGCGTGCACTCTTATTGTATTCAAACAGGTGTATATTGTTTTTAACAAATGTGGCGACTTCTAAAATATACAGGGAGGGAAGGGTTAATATTTGAAGGTTTTTAAATGCGGTGTACAACTGTCGGTTTCATTCATTCATTTCATTTCATTTATTTATTTCATTTAACAATATAAATTGTGTTTGAAAATACATATCAATTAAAAAAAAACTTAAGAATAATAAATATTCAATCACAATCCTTATAAATAATAAATTAAGAACACATAATTTACAATGACAGAACAAATTACAATGTCAAAGAAAACACTAAAACTAAGACTTAACAAAAAAAAAACAATTAATTATAGTGTAAAAGTCAGTAAAAGTTTAAAAATAATATTAAGAAAAAAAAAGTTCTTATTAAGTAAAAGGAGTTATTACACATTGCCTAATCCCGACCCTGACTGTAGAATTCTTATTGGCTTTTTTTAGAATTCTTTTTTTTTTTTTGCAAATGTTTGTTAAAATTCGTACACATTTTTTTGGACTATGAACAGATCGTGTGCGTCGCTGGTATGTCCCATAACAATAAGCCGTATCGTGGCCGAATAGGATAATAAGCGGCTTAGGAGCAACGAAAACATCGGGCACTCAGCTATAGGTACCGTCAGTAGCAGAATTACGCAAATGCCTATGCTAAGAAAGGCAGGGCACAGCGGAAAGTCATCTCGCTCATATTTGGAACAACTGGGGAACCACCGCCTCCTTACAGAAGACCGCAGCCATAATCATCATCATCATCATATCAGCCGAAGGACGTTCTCTGCTGGGCATAGGCCTACCTTAAAGAGTGCCACAATGACCGATGAGTCTTTGACCAGTGTGTGATGACATGTGGCACTGAAAGGTGGTCGCTTACTATGGGCCTCATAAAGGTTGAACACGCCAAAACTGGGGCACACAAAATGTAGTACAAAATTATAATAAAAGTGAAAAAGTATATTATGTTTTACACATTTAATAGCATATTTAACGCTGTTTAAAATAACATTCCATATTTTAGATTTGGTCTACACAGTAAGCCATTTTTCTAACTTTCCTACGTACACGGCTCATAAGACTTTGCACCATGTTAATAGAACACTGTCTTGACGCCCATGTCCACATCTTTTGTAGTTCAGGGACAGATTTTACTCCGCCGCCTTTCTTTTTTAAAATTCCCTTCATAATACTCCAGTACTCTTCAACGGGCCGCAGTTCCGGACTATTTGGGGGGTTGCACACTTTTGGTACCACCACGATCCCATTTGCAGCATACCATTCCATCACTGGTTTTGAGTAGTGGCAACTGGCTAAATCTGGCCAAAACAAAGGTGGTGAGTCATGCTTTCTTATGAAAGGTAGCAAACGTTTCTGCAAACACTCTTATCTATAAATATCGCCGTTTATTGTCCCGGTAGTAATAAACGGCCGACTTCTTTTCCCACAGCTACATATTGCTTGCCAAAGCAGGTACTTTTTTGGAAATTTCGAACGTTTTTTTAATTTACACTCTTCAGGGGCGTCTACTCTACTTAGGCTGGTATAGAACTCTTGCCCAGGAATTTGTTTAAAGTCACCTTTTATGTATGTTTCGTCGTCCATGACGACGCATGCAAATTTGGTTATGAAATTCTCATAAAGTTTTCGAGACCGTTTCTTCGCGGATGAGTTCTGTTTCGAGTCTCGATCTGGTGCTGCCTGGGCCTTATAACTCCTTAGGCCAGCCCTACGTTTCACTTTTTGAACATAGGACTGAGACATTTTAACTTTTTTAGCAACATCGCGAGACGAAATCTTAGGATTTGAGGCAAACATGTTCACCACCTTCTCGTCCTTTTTTTTATTCTTGACACCCTGCAAGCCTCCACTTCCTGGCTTCCGATCTATTGTTAGGTGCTCACGGAACTTTTTTAATACGCGACAAACCGTAGATTGAGGACATTTCAGTCGTTTCGCGATATCTCTGTAGCTCAGTAATGAATTTTCTACGTATTCGTGCAAAATTCGCTCGCGTTGTTGATGTTGTTTGCTCGACATTTTGACAACGAATAAACATAATTTAAAAAAACTTGATAACATTATAGGCCAGTGTCTTGTGACCAAGTAGGTGCCATAAAAGTTTGTATATCTCTATTATTTGCATAGCAATAGTCGATTGTACATGCCCCAGTTTTGGCGTGTTCAACCTTTAAGAAGGCTCAAAGTCACACAAATAGCAATGGCGAGGGCTACGCTGGGACTCTGACGCCATTCGCAGTAGAACCAAAGTAATTATAATACATCTATTATACTAGACCGGTCCTTGCCTTTAAGGTATGTTGTGCTGTGCTGTGATGAGTATGGTCCCCAGAACCGAGGATGCGCTGTGTTGAGAGTAAAGGTTGTATAAAAAACTACCCTTAATCTCTTGACATTAAGAGTTGTGTTTGTTGGAGATACCAATATAAGTAATGAATTACTAACTGATTGAATTTTATAATCCTGTATCTAGTTGATTATTATCTGTGGCACGGGTAGCCATAGCCACCTTATTATTTTGTGCTATCCTTCATGGTCGCAAATAAATACGCATTCTTCATCACCAAAAAATACATCGTTTTAAAGTGCTGCCAATTCACAATCCATCGAAAATCAGCACCTCTATAGTCCACCTGCGCAACAGTGTTTAGGTCATTTTGATCATACTTTGTTCGCGAAGCGTACCGTACTTTTGCTGCCGACCTTCAGCTGAATTCTCCATCCAATAAGTACGTTACAACCATCATCTATCAAAGTTCAATTGGCTTATTGACCCCCGATTACAGGCCTCCTTTCACAAATGGGATAAGGCAAAGAGAATATATAATACTTGTGGCGACAGCGGTATGAAACCTCTGTAGACGTTAGCCGCTGATCGCACTGGCTGAGTATGACGGGAAAAGATGACAGAGGTTGTCAATTTGATGTAATATTATTCTTGTATTTTTATTGTTGTGTGGTGAATTTTATAATATTAAATATCATCCATTTTCAAGTGAAGTATTGGTTTTCTCTAATTTATTGCCATTCAATGAAGCGTACCTTCAATTGGTGACCTACGACTTTACTTAATAGAACACAGTTTATATACTTACCACAATATATTGTAAAACCATGCCTGATACTGGGACCTACTGCGAGTCGGCAGTTTGCCGTGTCGGTGTTAAGATTCCCCCCTTTTGGCCAGAGAACCCGGAATTATGGTTTTGCCAAATAGAAGGCCAATTTGAAATCGCGGGAATTACAGAGGACACCACAAAATACTACCATGTGATTTCAGTGTTAGATCCGAAATACGCGACGGAGGTGGAAGATATTATTAAGAGCCCGCCAGCAGCTAACAAGTACGCCACCCTTAAGCGTGAACTAATTTCTCGCTCATCGAGGTCACGTAGCGACCAACTAAAACAACTTATGACTATGGAGCAAATCGGCGATAGAAAGCCTAGCCAGTTTTTACGCCATATTCGCAACCTTGCCGGCGATGGCTACCCAGATGAATTTATTCGCACTGTCTGGTCTAGCCGCCTACCAAATTTGCTTCAGAGCCTGATTGCGATGCAAGATGACGCGACTTCCCTGGATAAATTAGCCGGAATGGCTGATAAGGCGTACGATACCAGCTCATTTATATCTGCTCCTCATGTGTCTGCTGCTTCGACATCTTCTATGCCATCTTCCGCTGTCGGCGAATTAAGCCAAAAGATTGAAGCTTTGACAGCGAAGGTCGAAGCAATGACCACATCGGCGCAACGTCGTGAATTTATATCCAGGACAAGGTCCCGCCCTAGTCAGCGTGGCCGGTCTAGAAGTCAGTCACGCGCAGGTGCCGGCCGGCGGTACTGCTGGTACCATTTCATATTCGCTGACAAAGCAGCTAAGTGTATCCCACCTTGTAACTTTCCAAAAAACTAATTAAACAGTCGCATGTTGCGACTGATAGCTATAGTGATAAGTGCGACGAGTGTAATTCGGTGTCTAATCGTTTGTTTGTCACTGACACTAGATCTAAGCTCCAATTTTTAATTGACACATTGCGACCTATGGGCAGCCCTCAAGAACGTATTTGTAAGCACACCACACAGCATTATATCAGGACAACTCCAGGCCCCCCGGTATTTTCACGACCTAGGCGGCTGGCTCCGGACCGTTTAAAAATCGCGCGACAGGAATTTGAGGACATGGAACGTACTGGTATCGCAAGGAGATCCGAAAGTGCCTGGTCATCTCCCCTTCACTTGGTTCCAAAAAAGGATAACGGATGGCGTCCTTGTGGCGATTACCGTGCGCTTAACGCTCGTACGATACCAGACCGATACCCAGTTCGTAACATTGCCGATTTTTCGCATAATCTATTTAACTGTAAGATTTTTAGTAAATTGGATTTAGTTAAAGCGTATAACCAAATTCCTGTCGCACCTGAAGACATTCCTAAAACGGCAATCACGACCCCTTTCGGTCTTTTTGAGTTCCCGTTCATGAGTTTTGGTTTAAGGAACGCGGCGCAAACTTTTCAGCGCTTCATGGACGAGGTTTTGAGAGGTCTTGATTGCTGTTTTCCTTATATAGATGACGTATTAGTAGCGTCTAGAAGCGAGGAGGAGCACGAGGAACATTTACGTTTGATTTTCGAACGTTTTAGCCAACACGGGATTTTACTAAACACGAAAAAATGTTTATTTGGCGTTCCAGAAATTGAATTCCTGGGTTATCTGGTTTCCTCGAAAGGTTCAAAACCTATCGGTGATAGGGTCAAGGCAATACAAGATTTTCCTCAGCCTAAAACAATCAGAGAACTTCGGCGTTTTCTCGGCGCAATTAATTTCTACCGGCGTTTCATTACTGGCGCTGCCCACCTGCAGGCTCCGCTGCACGCATTACTCAGCGGACCTTCTGTTAAAAGTAGTACCGCTATAAATTGGACCCCGGCATTAGTGAAATCTTTCAACGATTGTAAGCAGAGCATCGTAACCGCCACTCTTTTAGCCCACCCAGACTCGCGAGCTCCGCTTGCTATTGCTACTGACGCGTCTGATTTTTCCATAGGGTCCGTATTACAACAAAAAGTTCACGGTCACTGGCAACCACTCGGTTTCTTTTCTAGGAAGTTAACTCCAGCCCAGACTAAATACAGCGCCTACGACCGGGAACTATTGGCAATTTACGAGTCAGTGAAATATTTCCGTCACATGGTGGAAATAAAGCATCTCTTTATTATGACAGATCATAGACCTATAGTTTCAGCTTTTCAAAAATCTCATGATTCCTGCTCTCCAAGACAGTTTAGGTATTTAGACTTCATTTCTCAATTTACTACTGACATAAGGTACATCGCAGGCGAGTACAATGTCGTAGCTGATGCACTCTCAAGAGTTGACGCCATTTCTGACGGACTAGACCCCTATCTTTTAGCTACGTCCCAAGCCACGGATATAGAACTCAATAACTTAATAAAAAACGGGTCATCACTTAACCTACGCCAAGTGCCTTATGCGAATACAAAACTGTATTGTGACATATCCGGGCCTATTAAACGTCCTTATATAACTCCAGACTTCCGAAAGACAATATTCGACTCACTTCATCGGTTTAGTCATCCTAGCGCAAGAGCAACAATAAAATTGGTTACTGAACGGTACGTTTGGCCAGGAGTTAGAAAAGACTGTCGTTACTGGGCCAGAACTTGTATCCCTTGTCAAAAGTCTAAAGTTTCTCGACATGTTCACTCTCCTGTTTACGATTTTAAACCTCCTTCAGCGCGATTTTCGCACGTTCATTTGGATTTAATAGGTCCATTGCCTAGCTCAGATGGTTTTAAGTACTGTTTTACCGCCGTCGATAGATTTACTCGATGGCCCGAGGCAGTACCGATTGTAGATATAACTGCCGAAAGCGTTGCAAAGGCTTTTATAACTTCGTGGATATCTCGTTTTGGATGTCCTGATAAGGTAACTACGGACAGAGGTAGGCAGTTCGAATCCCACTTGTTTAGTCAGATTTCGTCTTTGACTGGTTTCAACCATTTAAAAACAACTGCTTACCATCCAGCTGCCAATGGTTTGGTGGAACGTTTCCATCGACAGCTGAAGGCGGCTATAATGTGCCATGCAAACGATACCTGGACAGAGTCGCTTCCACTAGTACTACTAGGCATACACAGTGCATGGAAGAATGACCTTTCAGCTTGTTCTGCCGAACTTGTTTACGGGGAACCCCTTAAGCTCCCCGGGGATTTCTTCAATCACCCAACAAATGACGGACTAACTGACTATACTGACTTTTTAGCCAGATTGCGCTTGCATATTAGAAAGATGCAGCCTGCAACAGTGGTACGTCATGGCACAAACAAAACCTTTGTATTTAAAGATTTGGCCACATCTTCACACGTTTTTGTTAGGCAAGATCTTGTACGCAAGTCTCTCCAGCCACCTTATGTAGGTCCATACAGGGTTTTAGAAAGGAACAATAAATATTTTAAAATTGAAATGTCCGGGAATTCAGTTTCTGTTTCTATTGATAGGCTAAAGCCGGCTTATATTCTATTGGAACAACCAGATGGTGTTAGTACACCACCCGTCGCTGTTGCTAAAACAACTCCGGAAGTAGTTCCACCTGCTCCTGTCCTTGTTGAGCCTAGAACGACCCGTTCTGGTCGTCGGGTTTGGTTTCCCGAACGATACCTTCATTAAGGATCTCGGGGGAGGCTGATGTGGCGACAGCGGTATGAAACCTCTGTAGACGTTAGCCGCTGATCGCACTGGCTGAGTATGACGGGAAAAGATGACAGAGGTTGTCAATTTGATGTAATATTATTCTTGTATTTTTATTGTTGTGTGGTGAATTTTATAATATTAAATATCATCCATTTTCAAGTGAAGTATTGGTTTTCTCTAATTTATTGCCATTCAATGAAGCGTACCTTCATACTCCTTACGGAGAAGAGACGTAACTGCCTATATACTGTCATCCACAGTAATTTGTATGTTTCTGAATATCTTTGATGTTCATCGCTATAAAACTAACTGTCACTGTAGTGCTGTGGAGTTATCGATAGTATTGAATAGTAAATGCACTAGTGATGTGAATGTCTTATCGATATTCGATAAAAAATGCTTACGTAGGTATAGCGACTTACATTTTGCCTTTTTTAACTAAGTTTGCATTAAGAAGTACTTAACCAGCGTTAATACTTAATGCGAAAACAATCGACTTGTTTTCAACTGTTGTTTGTTAATAGTAAATAAACCACGTCAAGATTATACAATAGTACTTATTTACACACAAAGGAGTTATAAAAAACCCTTTTCCTTCCATTAAATCTTATAGATATTTACATTATCTTGTTATTAGCTCATCACAGCGTCTATTTTTACGTCTATTACCGCCCATTATGAGTAACTTTTCACTATTTCGAGTCTCTATCTCAGAAATATCACGAGTCCACGTCTCTTAACCCTTTAACCGCCGATAGTTTTTCATCGAACATGCCCGGGTCGCCGCCGATACGAAGTTATTAATTTTTTTATGTATACATTAATCAAATTAGAATCCGTGAGAGAGATGAATATACTGTGTAAATCATATCAGACATTTGTCTTATTTATCAGACTGCGGCGAAATGAGCTGGATATTTTATGTCTTATATATCAGACTATGGCGGTTAAAGGGTTAAATAAAATAACACACACACCAAACAATACGAGTCCCTGACTCTAAAAACCGCGCGCACACACGAAATAAGCGCAGGAGCAAATTTGCTCAACTCTACACCACTAAAGTTTCAAAAGTATAGCGAATAAAATAATTATCATTAATGGACGTCGGTATTTCAAGATTTTCAAGTGAGAAAAATATTCAGCGGGGTCAGTCGGATACGTATTAGACTTTGTCAAGTTTGTCAGATTGCCATGACAACCCATTATCCTGTAGGTTGGCATGACAGGCGCTCCATCGCCATACATTGGTTTTTTTATATAGGAGTTGTGACTGACTGGGACAAGGTTGACAGTTCTGTCAAAGTGTATAGAAATGCGAAATGGGTCCCAAATTAAAGAGCGCGATCGTACTATTATTTATTCTGTGCTATTAGCCACTCCTCACACGAATGAGCAAGAATTTGAGCTGAGATTGGTTTATCTCTGCCAAGTTGAGGATAAAGAGACTGCCCACTGAAAGTGTGATGACCTCTGCCAAGTTATGATGTGTATTAGAAACCAAGAGGCTGGCAGTGAACAGAGTGGTGATCAGGCACTCCATGTACGAACAAGATCCTGGCTCTTAAAGTATGGTAAGTACTCACATAAACCTGCTTAGTCTCCACCTTGAGCACCCTCACAGTGCGGTCGATGAAGTAGAGCCGGTCGTTGGGCGCGTCTATAGTCAGCCCAGATGCGAAGTTGCTGAGGCTGGCCGTCATCAGGTCAGGGTCCGAGCCGTCCATACGGGCTTGCATGATTATGAAACCGCCTTTACGGCCGGCGACATCTGCCCAGAACATTGTGCTGAAAAAACAAAAGTTATGGTGGCGTGAACCCGTAGAGTCGGACAAAAAAATCACCGCCATCTTCGCCGGTCGTATAGGTCATCGGTTGTGTTGTTTTCGTGGCGGTGACCACTGCACTCGCAGGGACTCCGCAAGGACCCCACGGAAGCCCGCAAATTCTATGTCGCCTCTTGTTGAACCAAATGCAGCGAAGTACTAGTTATCTAGTTTACTATGAATGTCCTGGAGTCCTCCCTATAAGGCAACCAACAATTTTCACCGTGCCGCGCCCGCTCTGTGCGTTTCGAGCTTTAGTGTATAAACATACCATTTATCCCAAGTTCGCAGGTCGAAATTTTCATCACGGAAAATATGGCATTGAGTGGCTTTAGCCCACAGCTTACGCGCGCTTTCTTCTCAAATCGGGGGCGGAGCAAGTCAGCTAGTCTGTATATAAGAAGCTCTTACCCGTTCTTAACATCTAACGTGACGAATTTCGGACTCAACGTATGTGTATTTAAGCGTGTACACACTGAGCCATCAGTCTTGCACACGTATATGCTGCCTCGTGCGGTGTCGCTGAAATAGATGTTGCGTCCAAGCCAGTCCACTGCCACATCACCAGCGTCGTAAAGGCCCAGGCTTACTAGGATCTAGGAGAAACCAATACAAACATAATAAGTTTTTACAATTTCGGCAAGGTCTAGCCTGGCAGGGTCGTCATGTATTGTTGTATATATGTATGTACCTCAGTGGTGGCTGATAAGTATCGTAATCATAATTGGGGTTTATGATACAAACACATGTTTACTCTTCGGCGTATCGATATATAATTTCTAATATTGGCAGGTGCTGATCAACACAGTATCCATATATGAAAGCAGCTTGCCTAATAGATGTGTCACCACATCACAACGGTAGTCAGCTAGCCAATGAAACCGATCAATATGGCACGCGATTTTCAATCGTGGGTTCGAAAACCAGGTCAGTTTAAAAAAAACGCAGGAAATATCATCTGATATTTAACATTAGCATTTTGGTGAAAGACAGCACCGTGCGGAAACCGTGAAAATCCCTACAATTTCTAGTTTATTACCCTCTGGGTTGGAAGGCCTATTACAGTGCCCACTTATGTACTCCAAATCATATAATAAGCTGGCAAAGCGGACACCGGCCTCTTTTAGAATACAACTAGGAACACGCTAGCAGGATGTAAAAGTTAACAAGTCTACTGCACACTAAAAGAGTTAGAATCAATAAATAACAAAAAAAAAATGGTAAATGCTTTTATTGTAGATTGTACCTTTTTACTTACCACATTAACCAAGTACACGTTGAGAGGGTTCCCATTACCTTAAGCACTTATCTTGAGTAGTTTAGGAGTTGCTATGGCCAGCTTCTGTCTCCATTATCAGATCAGCTCGGTGGTATCATAATATTGCATTGTTAGCGAACTTACATAAGTATGCCAAATTTCAGCCCAAAGAGAAAATCTGTTCAAAATTCAGTTGGAATGGTGACCCGAAATCCGAACATAGATAAAAACATTGCGTGCTAAATTATAACTAAGTAATCTAAGTACGTTGCGTGTTTGCATTTCCTGTTCTTCCTTTACTGTACGAGGTGCGGGTCAGTAAATAAAACGATCACAGCGCACGAAATTTTCAGTTCACTTTACATTCACGTCACACATTGCTCTTATGCAATGTTTTCTCTTTGTGAACTGAATTGGCCCAAAATATTACACCATATCTGAGAACTGAGGCTACAAGTCCATGATATGCAATTTTTGACACCTTAAACAGCGCATAAACAGATGTACATAATCTTTTACAGACATGTTCTATGTGATGTCACACGGTAGCCGGCGATTGCCTTTCTTAAAGTTGAATCTTGAAGCGTACCTAAGCTAGTCTATAATTATTTACCTCCTTAGTCTCTGTGGGATTTTCCAGATGAGCCCTGGCTATAGCCTGGTGTCCTTCCGCTGTCTCTACCCAATAGAGATGTTTTCCGTCGTAGGACACCCCGTGAGTCTGAAGACGCACAATGCAAACAAGTGAAATAAGAATTAGATATTAATACACATTGTTTCGTGTATTTTCTTTCCCTTATATGTGACACTTGTGGGATGGTGATGGCGGTTTTCGTTAGAGCTAGACCTCATGTCAGTAAAAAATGATATTGACTTGAATTAGTTTATTACTAACGGATCTTTGTAATAAACCCGTATTCATTTAAACAGAAGCGACCGCGCCCCAAGGGGAATCTTAGTAAATAATAAGCTTATAGACCTACCTTCTTTATTCCCTTAGCGACAATTACTTCCTTCTTAGATTTGACTGTGATATACCTGATATCTTTTTCAGTGCTGTAGAAAAGCATCGCTTCAGGACCTGCAAGAGAACAAAATATTTGTTCATGAAGAATTCATTCATTCCGCATTCACATATTGTATGCTTATTGAGGTTTTCTTTCGTATAAATATAGAATTATAATAAAATGTACAAAAGTGCCTGTCACAATACTTTCAAGTTACCCCCAGCAGAGATATTTGAAATTATCCGCGCCATAGACAATCTCTTGCAATTTGGTTGACCTGTGTTGCAGAAAATTGAAGCACCACAAACGCTCAAGATCATCCTCAGCAAATTAGAATTACTTAAAATCGACGGCCACATATTTATCATACTCGCATCGAATTCTCGTCGTAATTTTGTCTTCAGTGTCTGCTACTCGGTGGTCCACGACTTGAAAGCAGCGTTTAATATTATGATAAACTTTTAGAGGAGAGGAGGCTGCAGAAAATTTAAGCTTACCTTCAGCAAAGCAGAGATATTGAAAATCATCCTCGATATATCCCGTATCGCATTGACATCTGAAAAATCCTTCAAAATTCTTGCACCGCTGGCTACAGCCTGGCCTTTCCGCTAAGCACTCATTCACATCTTGGCAATGGTTGGTGGTCGCGTTATATAGGCGACCGTTTGGTGCGTCGTTGCAGATGCAGCGGGGACCGTCGCGCTCTGGACTGCATTCTGTGACGTTTGCGGGGCATGTGGTGTTTATGCACATTGTGTGCCCTAGAAGATTTAAATAATTAATTAAATAAATGTATTATTACTAGTATAGTGGCCGTTAGGGCGGAAAGGTTCTCGAGTGGCGACCACGTACCGCCACGTGCCGTTTTAGCGATAAGACCGCCTGTTGTCTACCTCTACCTACATATTACTGTTTTTATTTTCTGTTTGTAACGTTTCATTTGTGTGAGGTGTGCATTAAAGAGTATTCGTATCGTATCGTACCGGAAGGCGCAGTGGGTAGGCCACGCACAAGGTGGACTGATGACCTGGCAAAAGTCGCAGGAGTCCGCTGGATTGCGGGTGGCGCAATGTCTGTATTCGTGGCACTCTATGGGGGTTGAGAGTGAGAGACCTGCCGTATTTCTAGCTGTGCGTGCGCCAATGATTCTTGGAGATAAGCTACGGTCTCTGCTTACCATTGCTCAATTCGTCTAGTGTTTTAGCAATATACGATCAATTCGGGTGTATACGACTTAGTAAAAGATATGCATCATCGCTCTTATATCGACTAGTTATGGTTTGAGGAAGACTTTGCATTTGGTATTTGTCTAAGTTCTTTTAATATTATTATTGATTAGAGGATTCCCTGTGTCGACAGCAAGATACAAAAGCAGTCTCGCTCAGCACAGCACATTCTCGGGAGCTCTGGCGACTGTACTTACTACCGGTAACAGTAAGTCAATATCACATACCTTACAGAGCAAGTAGTGATGTTATTATGGCTAAGATCTTCAGTAGTATGGATGGCAGTATCCTTCAAAAACTCACACTTCTTGCAGAATGGTCCCTCGTCGCTGCCATCGCGGCAGTCGGCGATGTTGTCGCACACCGGCGATGTTTGGCGCCAAACCTCTAAAAGCTTTAAGCTTTTAGAGATTTGGCGCCAGAAATTATGCTAAAGAACTATAAAACATACATTGGACCACTACTGAAGTCTTACTGAAGTATGCTTTTTAAGCCTGGTCCCTATTTTGTTAAAGACTTTGAGATGTTGGAGAAAATCCAACGGGGTTTCACCAAATTACCAAAGAAACTCAAAAAAGCCATTCGAAGAAAGACTGCCATCTCTGAATCTCACAAGTCTCTTGAGACATCAGCAGCGCAGGGAACGTGGTGACCTGATTGAGACGTACAAAATACTAACTGGGCATTATGATCTTGAAGATTTCCACAAGATGTTTGAACGGAACAACAACACCCGACTCGGAGGCCATAACTTAAAGCTGGTCGCTCGCACATCGCACAGCACAACCCCCATATAAACTTCCTAAGCAACAGAGTAGTGAATGCTTAGAATAGACTGCTAGATAAATAAATGAATCTTGTTGGGCTTCAGACAGAACGATGAATCTGCGCACTTCTGGAGTCGGGATGCAAACACGGTGAACTAAGAGCAGGATAAGTCCGTCTTTAGAATGAACAATAGGAGATTGTACAACTCACATTTGTCGCAGAATGCTCCCTCGTCGCTGCCATCGCGGCAGTCGGTGATGTTGTTGCACATGTGGTCGGACTTCAGGCAGAAAGATGAGTCTGCGCATCTGTAGCGTCGGGGTCCGTACGGGGGAATCTCGGTGCAGTATAGTCCGTCGTTAACGTCTTCGTGTGCCTCTAGGGCATGTCCTGAGGAAAAGATACAACGTATGGGTACCCAATAAACTAAATCGAATTTTGTACTTCGCCATACCACACAAACATATTTTCACATATCGTTTCCACTTTACCATATGAACTAGGTACCTAATTTCTGATGGCAAATGCGGCGGTAATTGCGGAAAATAGCAAAGTTGCTATATGTTGGCCGATGATATTGATTCCTCAAGGATTACAAACTTACCTTCGGTACGTCATCAATGTTATCATCAGTTCCACTTCAGAATGTGTACTTTCATGAGCGTCGTTTGCTACATCAATAAAATGTTATTAGAATCTGTGAAGTACCTACATTATTGAGGAGTTCTATACTATAAGTCGTCTGTGGTCATCCTCATCAGTTCTTCTTCATCAAAATTGTGTTTACTATGGAAAACACCGTGTTATGCTAGCACTGATGATGAAGGCAGTGGTAATGATGAATGTCATAATTAAATATAAAGATGCCAACTATATAATGACGACAGTTTTGATGCCTTTGGTACTGTTAATGATAGGAACGGATGTTATGATATGATATCTGAGGCGGTTGTTGCGCTGATAGAGGTAATTGTAACGATGATGGTGATGCTGATGATGAGAATCACGTACATGGCTATGACACAGTGTAACTTACTGCAAATAGGAATGGATGTTGTGATGACTGAAGCTGTTGTTGGGCTGGTAGAGGTGACTTTAATGGTGATGCTGATGATGAGAATAACGTACATGGCTATGACACAGTGTAACTTACTGCAAATAGGAATGGATGTTGTGATAACTGAGGCTGTTGTTAGGCTGGTAGAGGTAATTTTAATGGTGATGCTGATGATGAGAATGACGCACAAGGCTATGACACAGTGTAACTTACTGCAAATAGGAATGGATGTTGTTTTTAACTAAGGCTGTTGTTTGGGCTGGTAGAGCTGATTTTAATAGTGATGCTAATGAGGAAAATGACGTACATGGCTATGACACAGTGTAACTTACTGCAAAAATGAATGGATGTTGTGATAACTGAGGCTGTTGTTGGGCTGGTAGAGGTGATTTTAATGGTGATGCTGATGATGAGAATGACGTACATAGCTGTGACACAGTGTATCTTACTGCAAATAGGAATGGATGTTGTGATAACTGAGTCTGTTGTTGGGTTGGTGATTTTAATGGTGATGCTTACATAGTCCAATTTACCAATGCGAGTGCATCGCCATTACACAGGCTGCCAAGGCAGTAGCTAAGTGGAGTATCAAAGATCAAAAGATACGCATAATGTCCGACAGCGCTGCAGTATTACAAGCTCTAGACAGTAACCTCATCCAGTCTGGGCTCATCCTAGAGCGTCACCAAGCCTTGGAGGTGATAGGGAAAACAAACACTGTCACCTTGCAATGGATAAAGGGGCACAGTGGCTCTCTAGGTAACGACGTAGCTGACGAGCTGGCCAGGAGAGGTTCTAGCCGGCCTGCGCTTGGCCCTAGTCCAATGCTCCCGCTACCCTTCAACCAGCTAAGATCATGGCTACGTCGCAAAACATCTGGACAACACGCTGATCAATGGACAAATACCAGTACATGCAGACAATCCCAGGAAATAGTGCCACACCCGGACGCACGATTTACCAGGCGTCTGCTCTCTCTTAACAGAGCGTCACTACGTATAATCGTAGGCACCATCACTGGACATTGCTCTCTCAACAAACATTTATATGTTCTATGTACGACCGACAGTCCCCTATGCAGGGGATGCTTGTCGGCCGATGAAACAGCTCCCCACGTCATCCTGGAATGCGAAGGTGTAGAGCTACACAACGGACTCAAATCCTCAACGCACCGAGGTCACTCCACGAAGCCTGTGGTGACACCAGGAGGATCCTGCGCTTCTGGTCGGAGTTAGGCTGGCTAGATCCCTAGACAAACATGGCTATGACGCAGTTTAACTTACTGCAAGTGGTCTCAATGTCCTCGTCCTTCCGGTCCTCACAATCGTAGCGACCGTCACACATCCAAAGGCTCGAGATGCAAGTGCCATCGCCACATTCGAACCCCGACCCACATTTGCTGGTCGTGGACTGAAAAAAAAATTACAACAGATCGTTGTTTTATGGTTTTATAATCAAAATCAAAATTATTCAAAATAGATTCGTACATAACACGTTTCGAATGTCAGGGGTTGTAGAAGTACGAGTAAATATTTATAGTAGCATAGTTAAAGCGATGATATTATGTGACCAAAATTTTACATGTCTTTATCGTCCAAATATTTGTTGAGTTTATAATAGGCTCTCTTTTCGAAAGTTTTTTTAAATAAAATGCTTTATATTTCTTGTTGTAAGTATGTATTACAGACACTTGCCAAAAACTTATTGTTTACGATTTTTTTCGACTAAATGGAACAGATAGCAAGTCAGTGGACCGTGTTCGAAAAGTAGGACATATAAATAATATGTTGCCGACGAGATATTCGGAATCGATTAAATTATTTAATAACTTGTACAAAAACGTTACATCTTTCTTTTCTCTTCTCATCTGAAGGGTCTCAATATTCTCAGGCTTAAAATTTCATACGATTAAGAAACTTTTGTTGTATTTTTTCTAATATAAAGTAATGTTTCTTAAAGGGATGTTTTAATAATGTTTTGAATTGTTGATTGTGTATGTGTTTTAATATCTAATAATAATAATATTCATTGACATTTGCATGTCTCTGATACCAAATAGTTGAATTAAATTGTATATGTTATGTTGACCATCGTGTTGTACAGTCGCGGAATGAATAGGTTCGTCACGTTTCAACCCAATTTTAATGCCGTTAAGGGCGAAAAGTGACCATCCTTTTCTTTGAGCGAATATACACTATTTTATGCAAATAAAATACTTACTTAGTTACTATGGGGGCTACGTTAGGGGGGTCAATTTGAAAGTTATGAAAAAAGTTTTGCAAAATATATCGTATAACATATCACATAAAAAGGCTCGTTGTAAGATTTTCAAATATATATTTTAATACTTGTAAAGAAAATGGGCGAAAATTTACCATTCTCCCCCTCCCCTTTATCTCTGAAGCTACTGGGCCTAAAATTCTAATAAAAATGCAGAAAATAATCCTTTACCTATAGACTATAGGAAAACCTGTAAGAAGTCTATATGTTGGCTTTGTTTCAGTGATCCGGCTCGAAGAATCATATAATGTTGGGTTTGCTCTTCGATTGGGATCGACGTAGATGTGGACTGTATCTTTTATCTTGAATAGATAGCAGGAGGTACCGAATAAAACACCGGGCTTGCAACTGAACTTCAGACTTGCGAGAGTCCTCCTCTCGGAGAGTCGGACATCAGGCTTCTATTGTAAAGGTGTTCTCAAGGCAATGAATAAGCGCGGGTCGCCTGCTATGTCCAAGCGCCCCGCCTCCGGCCCCCTCCTTCCCCTCGTGTTCTTTATTTCACTAGTTGTCCTTAATTTTATTGTTTAGCGAAGTGGAGCGGCAAATTCCCTCCATAAAGACACAAATCTTTATTAGCCTAGGTAATCCCCATAAACATTGTTCTATTATCTTGTCGGCCTTTTGGTGCATCATAGCTATTTGGTACAATAAAATAAAAATGGTATTTTTAGTGCACACGCCAATAAAGACAATTCAGTTCCGACAAAACTTAAATAGGCCGTGGTAAACAATAGGCGGGCCTTTCCCTAAAGAGTACCTACCTAGAACTGATGTATTGTTTGTTACTTTATTCTCACGGCGTGTGAATTTCCATTTCTCATAAATACTTAACAATTAAATAGTCTAAAAGTTAACTTAACTAGGTAATCTAATCTAACATAACTTTAATATTAACTTAACTTACTTAATTATTTCGTCGTGAACACTATAAATCCCACTGTTTTTGAATTATCGCTGAAAAACTGCCTTGCATCAATAAAAGGACGTAAGATACGATATTTTTTAATTCAAAGTACAGGATAGTGGTTTTAAAGGTGCGGAACCCTTAATTGCGCGTGGCCCGACACGCACTTGGTTGGGTTTTTCTTAAGACATTGGGTTAACTATTATTCGATAAAAAAAATATTGAGAGGAAATTACTAAAGTTATAAATTATTATTATTACGCACTTGGGAGGCTACCGCTGCTCAACCCAGCAACGGAGCGTCATCTGCCTAGCTAGCAAAATAACTCATACCGTCACATTTCATTCGTCTCATATCATCACAAAACAAAAATGCACCCAAAAAGCTCTGGAATACAATAAAGCGAATTACATACAAAAATAGCACAATATCTATGGCCAATGATCTTTTAAGAACTAAGTCGTCTACTGCAGAATCTCTTGATCATTGTAACGCTTATTTTTCTTCAGTGGGCTCCAGTCTGGCAAATGCTATTTTAAACAAAACTGATGAAACTCAGGAAGATCTTGCATCCAAAGTTGGTGACGGTCACTACAGCCCTCCGTTCTTTTTTATTGAACCTACTGATAAACACGAAGTGTACAATCTCATTAAGGCTGAGTTGCACCAACTTACGATCACAGACTGATCATCGTTAAATATGGCGCCGACAGCTGTCATCCCATAGAAACTTGTCAAACTTTCCATACATTCCGATTTTAACGAACACCGCTTACGATCACAGACGGTTTGGTGCAACCCAGCCTAAGGCTGGGTTGCACCAAACTGTCTGTAATCGTAAGCGGTGTTCGTTAAAATTTCAATGTATGGAAAGTGTGACAAGTTTCTATGGGATGACAGCTGCCGGCGCCATATTTAACGTTGATCAGTCTGTGATCGTAAGTCGGTGCAACCCAGCGTTAGTCTCTGAATGTAAATAGCGCCCCGGGGTTGGATGGCATTGGTAACAGGTTATTTAAGGAAATTGGTAGCATTATATCGGAACCCCTAGCCGCAATATTTAATCTTAGCATATCCACTGGAAAGTTTCCGCAACACTGGAAAACTGCTACCGTTGTCCCGATATATAAAAATGGGCCCAAGGATGTCCCCAGTAATTACCGGCCTATTTCTCTACTTCAAGCCTATTCAAGCTATTAGAAAGAATTATCAATAAGCGCCTCACAAAATTTTTAGAAAAACATAATCTCCTTTCCGGTAGTCAATTCGGTTTCAACAGAGGACGCGGTAATGCGTTTGACAGAAGTTGTGGTCTCTCATTTGGATGCTGGTGATAGCTGTATTGGCGTCCTTTTAGACCTCGCCAAGGCGTTTGATACAGTTTCAATTCCAATATTACTTCGTAAGTTAGAGGGTTTTGGTATACGGGGTATTGCTCTAAATTGGTTTAATAGTTACTTGACCGACAGATATCAATGTGTTAAAATAGATGGCCAACTTAGCAGGAAGTATTTTGTGCCCCACACTATTTCTCGCATATCTGAACGACATTATGTCCCTTAAAACTTTTTTTCACTATTCTGAATGACTTGTTGTGCTATGCGGATGACACGGCTATTGTTTTTCAAGGTAAATCCTGGAAAGACGTCCATAATGCAGCAATGCTGGGATTCCGAAGTGTATCATCATGGTTGGACCAAAATCTTCTCACATTAAATACAGAGAAAACACAGTTTCTGTGCTTTCATAAAACCGCATTATCTCGTCCACCTTCCTCTATGACAACCCTAAAAATACATTCTGACACCTGTTTTTCATTAGATCAGAAATGCAACTGTAAAACTATACAAAAAACTGACTCACTCAAGTATTTGGGGGTTGTTGTAGATGAAAACCTTAATTTTAAAAAGCATATTCTTCTGTCAGCAGCTAGAGTTCGAAAGCTAGTTTATATCATGAAGCTACTTCGAGAAGTTACTAACGGCCAACTTCTGAGAACTGTCTATTTTGCTCTATGCCAGTCTATACTAAACTATTGTATTCTTGCCTGGGGAGGCATTGAAAAGACCACTCTTTTAATACTGGAGAGAGCCCAGAGAGCAGTTATAAAGGTTTTCTTGCGTAAACCTCGCCGGTACTCCACAGCAGACACAGGTCCTAAGCGTGAGAAGATTGTTCTTGCTACGGGCTGCCATGAACATACAAAAGACCACATTGAATCTTCCATCATATAAGGATATGATAAAGAAGAGGATTTTAAAGTGCATACTCCTTTGTTTAAATCTAAATTTTCAATACGTTTCCACATGTTTCTTTTACCGTACATCTATAACTCTCTGACAAAAATAGTTGATCTGAAAGGTTGCACTGTCCTGGAGGCAAGAAAGAAAATCCAAGCCCTATTGTTATCCTGGAACTATGAGCAATCGGAATCACTACTTAGTATAATATCATAACAGCACATCCACACACACATACATGCACATATACATACAACTACACAAACATCATGGCCACTATTTCTTGCACACTCACCTATTGCAAGCACCGTCAGATAATCATTAATAGTTTATTGTTATTAGTTTCATTCTAAGCCGCATGGACTGTTATTACTCTGTATTTGTTTTGGTTTCCACGGGACAGGCCTAGCCTAGTGTGGAACCATTGCTCCTCTATTTCTGAAAGTCTGTATATGTTAATAAAATATTTCATTTCATTTTATGTGACGTTTTCATACATTTCGGCCGTATAACGTGACGGTATAAGCTATCGTGCTAGCTACGCTGGCGTCCACAGGACTTCATAATACAATTCTCTTAATCTTCCCGGTAAGGGCATTTGTTTCTGAGAGAACATGTTTTCTAAGTATTTAAGAACATATATATCTATTAAATATATCGTCGTCTGGTACCCCATAACGCAAGCCTTGTTGAGCTTACTAAGGCACTAGTTCGATTTGTGTAAACAATGTCACCTAATATTAATTTATTTATTTATCTTACAAGTTATCGCCCGAGGGGAAACGTCTGACGATATTTGCTCATAGCCCCGGGACTTTATTGTTCTTAGTTGTGGCACAGATCAAAGAATACTAGTTGTGGAAAACATATCTAAGTCTATGAACTTTTACAGGTAAATTACTTTCGAGACGTTTTTGCATTTTTTTTTGTTATTGTGACCTCTGAGAGCCTACCGCCAACCACAAATGCGACAGAGACGGAAAATTTCGTTTGTGGTTCGCGGTAGGCCCTCTGGTAGCCAGCGTCACACACACACACACACACACACATTGAAGTGTGTCTGTGTACGTCAACGTGTACGTGTGTCCCTGTAAATATACATATACTACAGATGCAAAAACGTCTCGAAAGTTATTTATCTGTAAGTCCGCACTCGGCATAATGTAACGGGTGGACAACTACGGAACTTTACTTTTGTTACATAAAAATCGACTAGTAAACAAGGAACTCCGTAACGCGTGCGATATGCGAGGTGAAGCATCGTGGGCGCAGGTAAGTTCTTGGATCCCCCCCGAGGGTGCCCGCCTTGCCGGGACGGGGGCTTAGTAACCGTGGACTGGATCATCCACGGTGAAGCTAAGAGGCACCCAGGGCCGGCCTGTTTGGGATGCCGGCTGGCCCGAGGAGGGCGCTCCCAGCGGGCTTAGCTTAGCCCGCTGAGGATGCGTTGAGGAGAGGCCGCAGAAGAAGAGGAGTGCCGGTATTGCAGGGGCAATATATAGACCGCAGGGGGAGAGGCGTGTTGGTATTTCGGTGCGCCACTCTTCCTACCCCCTGCGAGCTTGGTATGCGTAATGATAATCCCCCCCCCTCCAAACAACAACAATAAAGGTCAGTTCTTGGATGGGTGACTTTTTTTCAAATGTCAAAATTTCAAAAACTTGCTTGACAAAATAAAACTAAATACTTAATTATCGAACCTGCTCACAAAATTTCACGAGAATCGGTTGAGAAATGTGACCTGTAGAGGAGAGCATCCGGACAGACAACATACCTACGCAAGAATTTTTGTCGAAAGCTGAAACGGAGACGCTTCGCTGGCTAGGTCTTTTAGTCTACGAGTAGGCTTGTATGTAAATTGTAGCTAAAGTTATGGGCCTATGAAACCGTTTTTGCGTCTTACAGTTGCGTGGGTTGCAGATAGGGATGTTTGTAACCATAAGGATAGCACATTGAAGCGCTCATAGCCGGTGCCTGAAGAATCTCAACGATTGAGCTAGCACAGACCATTTCTCTGATTTGGAAGACACGTTAAAGTCGCTGATCCCGGTTAATATATGACAGCAGTCATATACAACTGATATAACATTTATTTATTTATTTATTGCAAACATAAACATGCCGTCGTTTCAGCAAAAACTATAGATAACTACTCACATTGGTGGCGTCCGGTACCGCGGTACAGTTAGCCTCATCACTCGCATCGGTACAATCGGGAGCGCCGTTGCACACCCAATTAGCCGGTATGCAGGCGTGCCCGTCGCGGCATAGGAACTGGTGGGTCACGTTGCATAGGTGCTCGTCGGGTGGGTGGTCCGCTGTAAATCGTATAGAACATAGATAAAGGTAAATAAACATGAAAATCGGCCCAGAGGATGTCGGGCCATGCTCAGTGTAGGGTTCCGTAGTTGCCCAATGAACTTACTTTAAATAATTTATACCCAAATAAAACAGACTCCAATTAACTACAGAAAATACCGAAATCTCCATACGCGTGCCTATCAATTTGAGGAGTTCCCTCGATTCCTCCTGGATCCCATCAGCAGACCTTAACCAAATTTATATGGGATCAACGTGGGGGTACCCGATTTAAAACGAAAAAGAATTATCAAAATCGGCCAAACGTGGTCAAAAGTTATACATACATAAAAACTAGTGGCTCTGTGAGCTGTAGACCTCGCATTTTTTTATTCTTAAAATTTCTAAATTTACGAAAACTGACTCGACAACAAAATTCTATATAATTATCGAACCGGCTGACAACATTTCACGAGAATCGGTTGAGAAATACGACCGGCAGCGGAGTACATCCGGACAGACAGACAAACATACGAAAGAATTTTGGTCGAAAGCTGAAACGAAGACACTTCGCTCGCTCGGTTAATAACTCAAAAACGGCCTAATTGATCATGTCCGCTATAGTTTTCATTCAGTCTTTATTAAGTTTTATTTTCATGATTTTTAGGGTTCCGTAGTCAACTAGGAACCCTTATAGTTTCGCCATGTCCGTCTATCCGTCTGTCTGTCTGTCTGTCTGTCCGAGGCTTTGCTCTGTGACTGTTGGTGCTAGAAAGCTGCAATTTATTATGGATATATAAATCAATAAAACTGACAAAGTCGTAAAATCTCGGTCACCACGCTCGGGGATGGACCTCGCCGGTATGAATCACGCTAAACAATTTACTTCAAACATTTTATAAACTAAAACTACATAGAAATGGACCATATTCGATGTCAATACAGATTTGCAATAAATTACCAAATTATATAAAAGACAAACAAAATTATAACAAATTCATAAATAAATTAAAATTATATTTAATAGAAAAGCATTTTTATAGCGTGAATGAATATTTACTCGTAAATCCTATCCTGTAGTGTGTAATCTATACTAATATTATAAAGCTGAAGAGTTTGTTTGTTTGAACGCGCTAATCTCAGGAACCACTGGTTCGAATTGAAAAATTATGTTGTATAGTCCATTTATCCAGGAAGGCTTTAGGCTATATAACATCACGCTGCAACCAATAGGAGCGAAGACGCGGACGAAGACGCGGACGAAGTCGCGGGCAACAGCTAGTGTACGTGCGTTAATACATATGTCCGCCTCTTTTTTCCAAACACATATCCGAACTATTTGTAATACGAGGGGTATTCAATAAGTTTTGATAATCGGTATGAACTACCCTGTTAATGATATTCTTTTAATGTGGGCTATACCATGACACTAATCAACATTAAATTAGAGTAAAAATATATATACATTATTCATTTGTTTTTCTGTAATTGCTGAACAAAAGAACATCTGAATGGGAAAAATAACAAGATTGCAAAAATAAGAGTTGGTTTTGTAATTATTTGGAGTGGTGTGTAAAAAGTCCTGGTGCACTAATAAAAAATATTGTAATTGAAAATAAAACCTTGGTTTATCAGTATGATTTAAAGAATAAGCAAGTTATCTGTGCAGTGATTTTTTGTTATCTCCAGCTCTGTCACCAAAATTAGGGTGTATTTTTCGACTTCTTCCTGGACTATTGAGGTCAACAATAAAAACTGCGAAATTAGCTTTCACCAATTGAGCACAAATATTATTGGAGAGTTGTATAACATTATTCTATCAGAGTTGTAAAAAATACAATTAATAAGCTGAAGAAAAAAAAACACTTATTTTCGGTAGTAATTGTACATGAGAGCCTTCTAATTGACTAGGGTGCTGCTCGTCCAGTAAAGATCAGAATTGATAACCGTTCCCATTATTATTTAGCCCTAACTTCCGACTACTACTTCTCATCCACATATGTTCAAAACCAACTACATGAAAATCACGAGCTGGTGATGACTTAGTTAAGGTATAAAATTTGACCTCAAAAAGTAAAATTGTTTTTATTGGGGTAAAATAAAACAAATGAATAATAAGTATTTGAAAATATAGAAAGTGTTCATATTGTAATTAAAATATAAGGATTTACATATCTCCCATATTTAATACTGATTATCAAAATTTATTGAACACCCCTCATAATGTGCCTAAAAAATTGTGTGTAAAAAAAAATCTAAAACTAATAATTCTAACAAATATATTAAAATGGAAATTGTCTGTTTGTGGAAATAAAAAAGCTATATTATTATATATTTATTGTTATTATATGTATGTGCATCTAGAATGAACAGATACTCACGGCAAAAGTTCTCGTCGCTACCATCAGCGCAGTCCGCTTTTCCGTCGCAATATTGCTCGTGCTTAATACACCCTCCATCCAAACAGGTAAACCCGTCTTCCCTCAAACATTCCTTTTCGTATGTCTGCATGTCATCGCCAAACTCGGCGCGGCATGCCAGTAGGCAGCATAAGATGATTAAATAGAACATTCTGGAAATTAATTAATATTGAATAATTCACATTCACAAATCGACCTGCCCAGAAAAGTTCGTATTCCCTAGACGAGGATATACATACTATAGGCGCAGCCCCACGGCCAAGCATAGCAGACTGCCAAGGAAGATCAAAGGGATGGAGATTGCAATCCCGTGACCTTGATTGTGTCGGACGCCGTGCAGCCTACAACGCGCTAAAAACACGCGGCGGATTGCCATGCTCACCCGTGGTGATACTGATGATGCGCCTTTAGATCGAATAGAATAGTCAATAATATTCAAACAAATGTTTAAATACATAGAAAACATTTAAACACAGAGACATCGTGAGCATCTCACAAATAAATTACGGGGATTCGAACCCGGAATCGCCAGGTCCAGTCGGCCACAATCGACCGGCTATGCAGCCTTTAGCCATTAACTTTTTTCCTCACGCTTTCTTAATTATTTATTCTAACAACATCTAATAATTTAAGCTTGAAACGCACAGAGCGCGGCGCAGCGTCGTTGAGGCGTGGAGGCGGTTTTGCGGTAAAGCGAACGGGGGGGACGTTGCACCAAAAAAACAAACCGTATTCGGTAACGCGGTAGAACGGAGGCGGCGTGTGTGACATACGAAACTGTAATCGACAGTCGACAGTTTCGGAAAGTTCAACAATACAAAACCGCCTCCGCCCCGCAGCGTGTCGCGCCCGCTCTGTGCGTTTCGAGCTTTAGGCCGGTCTCCTATTTTATGCTATACGCGACGTCTGACTTCAGCGTCAATATTTGTATGGAAGCAAGACGCCGACGTCGACGTTTGAAAGATACCACTACAGTACATTTCTATAGTAAGCATTGTGAATCTGAAGTCGGTCGTCGCGTATAGCACAATAATATACCTAGGAGACCACGGCCTGTGCTATAAAATTAATAAAGAGATTGGATTAGTCTAGCTAGGCTATTGTGATAATATAATGTGTTTCTATCTGTGAACACAACAAATCGGGTCGGCAACCCGCGTGTGATTGTTCTGGAAAAAATTGGATTACGGATGGTTGATGGTAGCCATGCATATTCAAGGTACTTATAGCTAAGATATTTCCCCAGTAGGTAGGTAGTTACCGCCTAGGTAATAGGAATAAAATTGCGAATAAGAAAATACACGGTGATTAAGTCAAGATTAAGTACTAGAGACTGCGCCAGAGCCGTAACAACTTCAATGTAGTAGGGCCTAGATGTGCATTCCTAATATTCACATATACTGAAAGTAAAATGTCGGTAGTATAATGGATCCTGACTAACCTTACAAGGGAAATTATCGATGATCTTCATTATTGTTTTAACTATAGGTACGAGATTCTGACCATTTGAAATTACATACTTACCTATACACTATACCCCTATAACATACTTATATTATACACTGAAATTAAAATAAGTGATAACGTCTCGGTTTTAATGTCTAATTTTAACAATATCCGTTTCATAAATTAGTAGGAAAATATTAAAATCAAACAAAAACTTACATGTAAAACACCAATTATATAAAACTTGAACTATACAGGTAAAAAAACTGATATCATTTTGTAAAACTGAATGCGAGCTCACGTGGCTGAAGACGAAGAAGGAAAGACAGACATTACCGGAAACTATAGTTTTGTGTAATCACCGTTAAGATAACAAAATAACGACGAATCTACAAAATTTTGCCACCTACCTTCATATTAGAACCCGTTTTGTTTTTGCATGGTTTTCTTACATAGTTTTTAACACCCCTGGATGTTTGATTTTATAACCATTAGACTATTAGCATGAAACTTATTTCTCATCATTCACAATAAACACTAATTAAAGATTTAAATGTCTCTTGACATTTAAATCTTTGTGACATACTATTATTGAAATTATTACGTTTTATTATTGCTTGCATGTTATCTTGTTTCATTTGACTCAAAATGTGTATCTCGCAATCACAGCTCGCAATTTTCCATTCAGGTCAACTAGAAAAAAAAATGTATTCCATAAATATGCAAATTTTAAATTATAAATCATGACAAAAAACTAAAGTGCAAGGGGCCAATTCTCGGTCCGATCGAGATGCATGTCTATCGTGACATTGTATAGAATGGTAGAGTCACTTGTATGGAATCTCGAATAGAGATCATCTCGATCGAACCCGAGAATTGGCCCCCAGCATTCGGAACGACGAGATGAGGAGGTCTACTACGAAATCAGAAATCTGAACTTCATAGATTATATGAGTGAAAGGGACGGCACCATACGAAGTTCGGATTCCGAATTTCGTTGTAGAACCCAAAGATGCCGCGGCTATTGAGGTTCTTTACACGACTAATAAAATCTTCACTGTTCAAAACGGGATATTTACTATGTATGTTAATATTGTTTAGTTTCCGATATTTCGGCGCTGTTGCAAGTAGCAACAGTCAGAGCAGTGTTGTTGGAGTTATCGGAAACTCAACAATATTAACATACATAGATAATATCCCGTTTTGAACAATAATTCCAGTGTTAGTGACCATCTTAGCTTTAAATCGTATATTAATAAAATATAATCACAACACTGGGGTGTCAATTTTATCGCCGTTTTCAAAACTGTATGGGGCCTGTTACACGGTTATTATTATCACGCAATACACTCATATCACGATCCATATCACGTGCTGTTGGTGTCTGTTGTACGCTTAATATTATCCACATATTATCCCAATACTGTTGTGTCAATATTATCGTGGTTTTCAAAATTGTTTGGATTTTGCGTCAATATTCATTAAACAGCACGTGATACAAATCATGGTATGAGTGTATCGCGTGATAATAATAACCGTGTAACAGGCCCCAGTATTGTGATAATATTACGCATGTAACAGACCCTATAGGTTTTTCTTCAGTATTCATCAATATTCAAGTGATACGGATCGCGAATATCGAGATGTGGGGCGCTTTAGACGATTTATATTATCACAATACAGCGGTGTCAATATTCAAATTGTATGGATTTTGCTTCAATATTCATCAAAAGACACGTGATGCGAATCATGATATGAGTGAATCACGTGATAATAATAACCATGTAAACGGCCCCTTATAAGTGTGTCGTGTGATAGTAATAACCATGTAAAAGGCCCCATTGTTTTCACATGGTCACACTAATCACAAAAAAAATTAAAAGTCAGTTGAATCCGGTCCGTTGATGACAGCAGCGTAGTTGCGATAAACGTGATTTAAAAATTGTACAAAACAACAAGCAATTCAAGAGCACATTAGTTCACATTTCATATTAATCAAGATGGAGGTAACCGACGAGAATCTGGCTACCTTAGCAAACTACTTACACCAAACGTTGAATCCGGACTCAAACGTGCGGCGGCCGGGTGAGATGAAATGTCATTCTTTTTAGCGTTATTACTCCTCAATAAACTACATTTTAAACAATATAATCACAACAAACCTAACCTGTATAGCGTGGACGGTAAAACTATGACAAAAAGTGATAGCGGGACGCTATTTTCTCTAATATTTCATGTGTCTCGTGTTCAACGATTTTGTCATGTAAATTAACCAAACTATTGTATGTGAGGCTCTGCTCTGTTCGCATTTTCACGTTATGTGTTTCAATTTGTGTATTGTAAGATAATTGTATACTGAATAGTGACAACATGACAAAGATTCTTGTGCAATTAATTCCATTAAAAAGATTCTTGTGCAATTAAAACCACTGTTCCAGTCTAAAGGTATATTGCCGCTTCCATGCCTATACATATTTGAAATGTGTATCTATGTCAAAAAAAAAATACAATTGTTTGATATAAAGTCCACCAAATCTAAAAGAGGAACACACAGAATTAAATTGTATTTGCCAAAAACTAACTTGCCATTATCAAGGAAAAACTCGTACTGTATGGCCATAAAAATATTTAATATACTTTCTGATTCATTTAGAGAATTGCCTTTCAATATATTTAAGAAAATGTTATTTAATCATTTAATTGAACTTTGTTACTATTCCGTAAATGAATACTTCAATAATTGCAAATTGTAATATTAAGTTACTTATTTGAATTTATAACTAATGATGTTTAAAAATAAATATTTGTACGCCAGTCTTGGCAAAACAAGATTCGATCCATGTTAAATTGTAAGACCTTATATATACGCTTGTTTTTATGCAAATAAATCATTCATTCATTAATAGCAGTTATGTGCCGAATACAGGTTTCACCAAATACGAATATTCCGGCTAGCTTTTGCCTAACACAATTTTTAAACTGAAATATAGATAATAGAGTAAGCTAAATAGCCTGCTAATATTAATGATTTCACAAAGTATTGACTATAGTATTACATTCCTGCAACTTGTAGTCAGAAACCTTTAAAATTAATCAACAGTTCAACCGAATAATTCGGCCAAATCCTGAATATTCTAAAATGCCAATGGTGAATTTTCTGTGTATCACAAATTAATAGTGCGACTTTTATGCTAACCACTCAGAAATTAAAACATTATTCGGCAAATCACGCTACAGATTTGAATTAATAAATAATAATAATAATAATAATATAAGCCTTTATTTAACGACATCTCAATTACATATAAATGTTTTAATGTACAATGTACATAATATTTTATCACTTAACAGACATCGACACTGTCGTCTTGCCTTCTGGCATAGGCCTCCTCTAAAGATTTCCACTCTCTTCTATCCATAGCTTTCCTTCTCCAAATATTTCCTCCTACTAGTTTAAGGTCATCCTCCCACCTACGAATCTGTCTACCTCTTTTCCTTTTCCCCTCTCTTGGGTACCATTCCGAAACTTGTTTTGTCCATTTTTCTTTTTTGTCTCTAAATATGTGTCCCGCCCATCTCCACTTAAGTCTTTTTATTGTATTTGTTATATCTTTTATCTGTGTTTTTTCTCGTATATCGTTTAATCTTATTTTATCCAACTTTTTTATATTTAGGATACTACGTTCCATATTGTGTTGACAAGTTTCTAAGTCTTTGATATTCTTTTTAGTTAGGGACCACGTTTGGCAACCATATATCATACAGGGAAGTATACATTTATCATAAACTTTCTTTTTTTCCTTTATTCTAAATCCTGGGTTTTTCATAATTTCCTTCATTGACCAATATTTTTTCCATGAGACTGATATTCTTCGTTTTATTTCTTTCCGGGTTTGTTGCTGAGGTGAAATAATCTGGCCAAGATATATATATTCCTCTACATATTCAATAATGTTACTATTGATTGCAATTTCCTGCTTCAGGTGATTTGTCATCACTTTCGTTTTTTGTGTATTCATTGTCAGTCCTAGTTTTCCACTTTCAATGGTGAGCTGTTGCAACATCTGTTGAAGTTTTAATGGGCTGTCACTAATAATGATGAGGTCATCTGCGAAACGTAAGTGGTTCAATTTCCTTCCATTTATATTTATCCCTTGATTTTCCCAATTCAAGTTTCTGAAAATGTATTCTAGAGCGGCTGAAAAAAGTTTTGGTGACAGGGGGTCTCCCTGACGGACCCCTTTCTTGATTTGAAACTCTTCACTTATATTTTCCAATTTTAGTTTTGCAGTAGTTTGTGCATATATTTTGCTTATAATTCTTATGTATTTCCTTGGTACTCCTTGGCAATGTAGGGCAATCCATATATATTTGTGTTTTAGTGAGTCAAATGCCTTGTTGTAGTCGACAAACCCCAAATAGTATATAATTCCATACTCATTACATTTCTCAATGAGTTGTTTTATTGTATGTATGTGGTCCACTGTGGAGAAGTCTTTCCTGAAGCCTGCTTGCTCAATAGGTTGGTTATCATCCAGGACTTTCTCAATGCGGTGCAGGATGATTTTTGCAAAGACTTTGTAAAGGTTTGTCATCAGGCTTATTGGCCTGTAATTTCCTATATCGTTTTTGTCTCCCTTTTTATATATGAGGCTAATCACGGAGATAGTCCACTGTCTGGGTATTTGTTCCGTTTCTAATATATTATTAAATAATTTTATTAATGCCTTGGCTATTGTTGTTAGGCACCCCTTCAATAATTCATTGGTGATGTTGTCTTCTCCAGGTGCTTTGTCGTTTTTTTGTGAATTGATAGCCTTGACCAATTCAGATTCTAGTATGGGGGGGGTATTTTCTTCCCAGTCCTGATCTTTTCTTGTGAAACAATGATCTGGTTCTTGGTCATCATCATATAGAGTTTTGTAAAAATCCATTGCAGTTCCTAGGATTTCGCGTCTGTGTGTTATACGCTTTCGAGTTGGCTTGTGTGTCAAACTAGGGAGCCAGTTTATGTTGTCTATAAATTGTTTGAATGCTTTTTTCACACCTCCTGATTTCTCTATGTAATGTGTTAGCGTGTCTATTCTTTGCTTTTCTCTGTGTTTCCTTATTTCTAGGCTTATTTGCTTGCTTATACAGGCAATTTGTGCGCGATTCTTTTTTCTATCTGTCATAAGGTGTGCTCTGTCTTTCAGTAGTTTTCTGGCTTTTTCTCCTAATTTGTCCTTCTTGTTTGTTCTTGTTTCCATTGCTATTTTCCTTTGTATATGTTTAAGCCCTTCCTCTATTAGATTGTATTTTTCTTGAATGTTTCTGACATTTTCAGCTTTTTCTAGTGTTTTCTTTAAGTGTTCTAATATGTCTTCGGGGATCGGGATCTGAACACAGGTTTTTGTTGGTCCAATGTGTTTTCTATTTCTTCTTGGACAATGTGTGAGTACTGCGCTCCTAACCATTCTGTGATTGGTGTTAAAGTTCATTTCGTTGATAGTGTCTACATCTTTAATCAGTCTTGGCTGGTTTGTTAAAATAAAGTCGATTTCGTTTTTTACTGTTCCGCTTGGGGAGATCCATGTCCATTTTCTGTTAGCATTTTTTTTGAAGAAAGTGTTCATAATATGAAGGTTGTATTCCAATGCAGTATTGATTAGTCGTTCACCGTTTTTGTTTCGCTTTCCAGTTCCGAATTTTCCCATAATATTTTCAGAAGTTGTTTTTGGACCGAGTTGAGCATTGAAATCTCCAATAATCATAATATTCTTGTGGGCTTTTTCAATTGTTGATTTCAGATCACTATAAAATGAATCTTTGACATCATCTGCCGCTACCTCTGTTGGTGCATACACTTGTATAATGGATGTGCTTTTGTTCTGCCCGGGAAGTTTTATATTCAGCTGTACTATTCTGTCTGAGATACCAATGAATTCTTCAATTGCATTCTTCAGGTGGCTCTTTATTATAAATCCTACTCCATACATGCCTGCAGTTTCTCCATAATTATACAAAATGTAATTGTGGTGATCCTCTATGTTTTCTCCTTGTCGCCTAACTTCACTTAATCCTATTATATCCCACTTAATTTTGAGAAGTGCTAGTTCCAATTCCAGGAGTGATTCTTGTGTTCGTAATGTTCTTGTATTTAATGTTGCTATGTATAGGTAATGTTCCTTCTCTGATTGATTTTTCTTTGTATTTGTCTTTAGAGGGTGTTGGTCGCTATCCCCACGGAGACCACCCGGGTTGGGGATGTTTTCATGTTGTTTGTTTACTTTTAATGTTGTTATAATTCTATTGTTGCCGATGTCTGCTTTATGCTATTGCCTGTACGTGTTCTTCTCTGTCATAGAGTATGATTTTGCTCTCATATAATCAAAAGCATTTGTTTTGTGCATCTTGGAACTGAGCTTCTCACTATCATTGTTTTGATCTGAGTTTGATTTTGGTGAAATTGACTCTGACCTTTTTCGCTTGTCGGTTTCTCTCTTCTTCCCTTTAACCACTACCTTGTTCTTGTAGATGTACGCAAAATTCCCATTTTCTCGCTCTCTTTTCAGTTCAGCTAGTAATTGTCTTCTTTCTTCCATGCCTTGTTTAGTTAAGTGGTCGGTTATGTACGTATTAGGTTGCATCTTATTTTTGTTTTTCAAGATGTCGAGTTTCTTGTGGAAAGTTGTAGTGGTTAATAGAATCGGCCGAGTTTTTTGGTCGTTAGATTTTTTTCCAAGCCTATATATTTTGTTTATTTCGCAGGCTTCTATTTTCACGTCAATATCTCCCAAGATCGTTATTGTTTTCTGCATTAGTTCCGCAGGATTTCCTTCGGATTCTTCGATGCCATGGATTATTATGTTGTTTTTTTTCGAGGTTATTTCTAGATGATTTATCTTCCTATTTAAGTTTTCGATTTCGCTTTTTAAGAGCTTGTTTTCTTCGTAAAGTGGCTTAAGTTTTAATTCGATATTTTGAAGCACATTTTCAGTGATGTTCTTCTGTAATGTTATGGTTTGTTTCTGAAGTTCCTCTTGCATTTTCTTAAACAGCAGTGACATTTCCGGTGACAGTTCATTCGCCAATTTCGCCATAGTGAATTATCAGTAACGAAACGCAAATCCGGAGCGTTAATGTGTGTTGTAAGAACGCACCTTTCCGGTACACTTGACAGTTGGTAGTACTGAATGTTATGTATAACCTCTAATTTCTTTGGTGTTATTAGGCAATTATTTAGCAATTACCACGATTTTCTTTGTTTTTATTATCACTTTTTAACTGTTTTTATCTACGCAATACGTGAATTGTCTTTGAGTTTATCACTGATCACTATTTTATTTGTTGTTCGTTAAAAATAGCGGAGCACTTCGATAACACGACTAGTTTGACACCGGAACCGGATGCAACACAGATTTGAATTAAGTTTCTAACAAATTGCACCCTTTTCAAGAACTCCATTAGACATGAGTACGTAGAAACGTACGTAGAAGTTCTTCACTTGGTGTCACTCTTTGGTACACTAGTTCAGTTCGGATTCATATAATTCAGTTGAAAATCATATCATTTACCCACTCATTTGCTCCGAGAGTGACACAATCGGTTGACGCTGAGAACAAAACTGAATGCGGTCAAAAGTGACTGAAATCGCAACTAACTCAATATAGTTCCGAGAAACAGTGAAGGAAAGAAGCATATCAATCTTTTCCTTTTAGTGACACATTTTGCGCATGGCTAAACTCCATTCAGCACACAAATATGGTTGCTAGGCTGGTTACGCAACCAGCTTCAGTTTGCAACCACCTGCAGAACAGAAGTTTTTCCAATTACTGCTATTTACAGTCAGTTGTATCCATAAAAAAAATATCCTTTCGGTTCATTAACTCATCAAATGAGCTGGTCATTAACCAACCTATAGACTAGAGATGCGCCGAATATTCGGCAATTATCCGGTATTCGGTATATTGGGCGTAATTTTGAATGTTCGGTATTCGGCCGAATTATTTGGTTTAACTGCCGAATCCTTACCGAACAGTTATAGAGGTATTTATCTATAATTTGCAAAAATGGAATACAATCACTGCCTGCGTCTTGTCAAATTATCATTCTTAACGGATTAATTCAGCTTTAACGTAATTTAGTGTCGTCCATAGTCTTACTAGTTACTTTAGACTGAACAAAATTGTTAGGTAACCATTTCATTAGTCTGTTTTAGATCAGCTGATAAAGGCATTTTCTTGAACCGAATAATTCGGCCGAATATTCGGTTCGGCAAGAGATGGGCCGAATATTCGGCCGAATGTTCGTATTCGGTGAAACCCGCATTCGGCGCATCTCTACTATAGACCCTATGTGTGTGCCTATTATGAAACATTATGAAAGAGTTTTATTTGACATTTTTAGCAGAGAAGTTTCTGGAAAGTGTAGAAGTAAACCAGAATTATGCCATACTGCTGCTGCATCTTGTGGACAAGGAGACTGTGGACAGCACAATCCGTGTGGCGGCTGCAATTGCCTTTAAGAACTACATTAAGAGGAACTGGCCTGTGGTATGTATATTTAAGACATTCAGCGCTGAGAACCCGATTATGCATGGGTACTTTGTTTGTAGATATACGGGCTCCATAGGCTAATACGTGGCTACTAGGCACACATGAAAGTGTTAAAAAAAGAGTCCTTTGTAAAACTGTTCTAAAGTTTTATATTGAAATGAGGATATTGCTAGGAGAGAAGAAGCCTTGGTGTTAAAGCTTATAAGCATCCTTATAATCTATGTATAATAAATTTTGTGCAACATGTACTAAAGTATTGAGTTTTATACATAAGAATGAAATATAATATCTCACCATTTGAAAAGTTTCTTGACAAGTTAGATCATCTTCCATATTTGAAAATAGGATCATATATTTTCCTTCTGCTCCCAATTGGGCTGATTTCCTATTTTCCTATGTTGCAAATATGCCAGCTCTCCTGCTCTACACTCTCTTCTCCATTCTGAATTATCTTGAATCCCCTGAATAACTTTAAACTCTTTTTACTATTATTGCTTACTGTCAACTCCCAACTCTTCCGGCAATCTTTCCTTCTCTATTCCTTCTCACCATACTGGTTTCATGTCAAATTCATTTATTTGTAAACATAAGTAATAATTATTTTATAAACAGTGTTGGAACAAAGGGAAAAATAAGAACTCTTATGTTTTGCTGACAGGCATACAAATTGAATTTCGATATAAATAGATTTATACATTTTCAAATAATATTTTGTACATTAATATCACATAATTCAAATTATAAAAATGACAACAAATTATACAATTAAATTAGCGGCCTCTGGAACAGTCTCCCTGTACTAATTAGAAGTAGAATGTGTGGGAATTTTCTACATAGGATGTGACAGTTTCAAAACTTGTTAATTTTGTCACACTTTTGAATTGTATGCTAATAAAAGATGTTTTTCTTTAAAATTTATTAGGAAGAGGACAGTGCCGACAGAATCCATGCATCAGACAGAGCGACAATCAAAACGCTCATTGTCTCTCTCATGCTGAAGTCTCCGGAGTCCATACAGAGGCAATTCAGTGATGCTGTCTCCATCATCGGCAAATGTGATTTCCCGGAGAAGTGGCCCGGACTCATTCCGGAGATGGTTGAAAAGTTTGCTACAGGTATGATAAGTTAAACTATTCTGTCAGGCAATTTGTGTTTAAAATTAGTAGTCTGATAACATTCGTACGGTCGGCCTCACAAGGGGCTGAACGAACACCTTTATACCTTATCACTTTACGTTATGTTTAAACTGTCATACTAAATTTCTAAAGGGTGAAAGTGAAAAAGTGCGCGTGACATCATAATCAACTGTCAATTAGTAGGACCCTTTTTGGGGGCTGCTATCGTTGAGGTTTGTCCCTAATTTATGCCCTGATAGTCCTCTAATTGCGGTTCGTGCGAATAGCACCGTAAAAAAGTAGTTAAATACCGTAATTTCGGTTCGCGGTAGCGCCTCTGATATCTTTCATTTGATATTTATCGTTAGCTTCTCGGTAAACAAAAACATAAGTTATAAGGAAGCCTGCATACTACTGTGAAGAAGTTCAAAGGCTATTTTTAATTTACCACGTCGTTGGCAAACAAGCGTACGGCCCGCTTGATGGTAAGCGTTCACCGCAGCCTATGGACACCTGTAACTCCAGGGGTGTCACGTGCGCGTTGCCGATCCTTTAATAATGTATACACCTTTTTCCACCCCATACCATAGGTTTATCCTCCTCCTCCTCAATCCACATTGGGAACTACTAGTCATGCCCTCTCATTTATCAGAGGTGGCCTGTGTCCAGCAGTGGGACGTATATAGGCTGATGATGATGATAATGATTTATTTTTTGTTTCTTCTACATACTTCTGCAATCAGTCTCAACAACTATGAACAGATGAATTGAAAAAGATTGGCGTTTTGGCAAGATAGGGCCACTGCTCTAGCTTCCCTTTGTTTGGCGGCATTGGCTCTCTTGAGTCTCTCTCTTCATTGGATTTGGTATTAAGAGCATCTGTGACGGAGGGTTTGGATGAGTAGCTAGTCGGTGCTTAAGCTTGAAACGCACTGAGCAGGGTGCAGCGGCGTTGCGGGGCGGAGGCAATTTTGCGGTAAAGCAAACGCGGTCCGGGGGAATCCGCACCAAAAAACCGCGCGGTATTCGGTAGCGCGGTAGAGCGGAGGCGGCGTGTGTGACATATGAAGCAGTAATCCACACGCCGGTTTCGAAAAGATCAAAAATGCAAAACCGCCTCCGCCCTGCATCGCGCTGCGCCCTTGCGTTTCGAGCTTAATAGTTAGTTGTGTAGCGTACTATTAAATGAGTATTTATTTATTACAGGTGATTTCCACGTGATTAACGGCATACTTCGCACTGCACACTCGCTGTTCAGACGCTACAGACTCGAGTTCAAGTCACAGAAGCTTTGGGAGGAGATTAAACATGTGCTGGATAACTTTGCCAAGCCGCTCACCGACCTCTTTGTGGTAAATACTTCATTAGTTATGAATCTCTTCAAAATTGAAATTATAATAATGACAGGCACCATTAAATTACCGCGCTTTACGGTTATTCAATAATATTCTGGATGAAGAGAAGACATAGGTCTTGATCCAGGGATTGCCCTAGACCTCTTTTCGACTCCTGAGCCGAGATTCTTAGCCACGGCCGCGCGCTACCTGGAGGCTATTGCGACCCCCACATCCATTATTACAAGATAGTTTAAGTATTGACTATAAAACCCTTCATTTGACAAATATTATAAATGCCCCTAATTCAAGCCTCAGTGGCACTAGATAGTCCAAACAATTTAACCACAAGAAAAAAACAAAAAGATAATTTGTATGTCCTGCCATACATTGCCAAATAAAGGGTTTTTGTAAATTTTACTTTTATTGTTATTTCAATGCAAGTCTATAATGTTTCTTTGTCATATTTGGTGTAAGCTGTACATGACATTCTATTAAATAAATAAATAAATATAATATAATTAATATTGTAGTGATCCAAAAATCATAAAAAAACACACATATTGTATTCATTTAAAGTTAGGGTGGATTGTACCATCGTACCACACCGTCTGTAATTGTAAGTGGTGTTTTTTTAATTTATTCAAAATCTGATTGTATGGGAAAATGTTTCTATGGGATGACAGCTGCCTTCGCCATATTAAGCGTTGATCAGTCTCTAATCGTAAGTTGGTGCAACCGATCCTAAATGAATAGTGTGATGATTAAATATTAGACGTCATCAAAAAACCCCAATGTGCTTAATGTTAGATACATTTTTGTTAAAGAGAGATGAGATTTTTTCCCCGTTTGTTCCTAGTTAGTTATTAATTCTCTGGCTTGTACATTTTCCCCTAGAGTGTAGAAAAAAATAATCAAAACCTTTTACTATGTCATTGACATGAAAGGGAACTTATCCAACTTTATCTGCAAGTACACATATTGTACATCTTTCAGGCAACAATAGACCTGACAACAAAACACTCAGACAACCCGCAAGCCCTGCACGTCATCTACGGCTCCCTGGTCCTCATCTGCAAAGTATTCTACTCACTCAACTACCAAGACCTGCCGGAATTTTTTGAAGACAACATGCCTATATGGATGCCGAATCTACTCAATCTGCTGCAAGTCAAAGTGCCTTGCTTGGAGGAAGACGATGTGAGTATTTAATGTATTTGTTTCTCTCTGTACTGCTCGCTCAAGTACCAAGACGTGTTAGAGTTATTATATGTTAATAAATTCGCGTTAGACTCGTATACAAATATTTTCAGGATGATTAACACTTTTCTAGGAAACCGTCACTAGTGTTTCCAGTGGCGTGCCTAGGGTTGCAGAGAAGGGCAAGCCGAGGGATACATTTATGTATTTTTTTTCACACACAATATCATTAAATTTATCTCCTACCTTGATACCTTGCCATATTACCATACTAGTAAATCTTCACTCTTCATTATCACTAACTGGTGTGGCGTAGACAGGACAGACCAACAAAACACACTGAAGGCATGCTATTACTAGATAAATTGTACAGACATCTCATCAATCGCACCGATCTTTGACATTGTCGTTTATGTGACTTGCTTATCTGAGAAATACTCAAGTCAGGCGTAGGTTTCGGTGAAAAAATAAGTTGGTTTTTTGTGCAAAGTTTAGCGTGCCTACCTTTTCTACGCCGATAACTTGTGCACATTTTAAATCGTCACACGGAACGACTTCATCCATCGTCACTTTCCACTTTAATAAACTTTTTAATACAAAACACTATCCGCTCAAACAAATTGTTCAGTTTCAAGTAATGTACATAATTGTAATCAATGAAGTTAGCATCACAATCCATCCAGTCATGAACGCGCACGCGCTAAATTCGCATTTGACTAACATCTGTTGATAACTTCACGTCGAAAGCCGGGCTTCTAGTCACAAACTATTTGCTAGATCTAGCTATAGATACGGATCTCTCGTTTTGTAGCAGTTTTCATAGATAAGAAAGAGAGAAAAGATATCAGCATTAAAGCCCGCTTGCAAGCCCTCGTGTGCGAGCGAGATGACTAGCCCGTGTCTCAACTCTATCGTCTTAAGACCGCTCGTTTCGCGCGGCAGTAGCGCCACTTACTTGCTACGTCGAATTTTGTACTACTACCCCGACCAAGGTGAATAGAATATACAGATCAGGCGCCGTCGCGCGGATTTTAAGTTAGTTTGATATGGAAAAAAGAATTAGTCGTACATATATTTGGTTTTTGCTAATTTTAGTAACGCAAGCCTGGCTTTTGGGCTTTTAATTCCGTACCGCCACTGAGTGTTTCTTGGCTTAAGGGAGAAAAATAACAACTATAAAAGCAGTAGCAGATACAAATTGATCCCATATAAATTTGGTGAAGGTTTGATGATGGGATCCAGAAAGAATCGAGGAAACTCCTCAAATTTGATAGCCACGCGTATGGCGATTTCGGTATTATCTGTAGTTAAGAGTCGGTTTCCCGTGGAGGCAGCTGGCGCTACATGGACACGGAAGGCCAAGGTCAGATAAAAAGATGGAGGAGGCCTCCTGCTCGCAAATAGGCACACTAGCATAATATATTGTTATAAATGTATTACAATCAATAAACAAAAAATATACAAAGGAACAATTAAAAATAAACTTAAATAAGATTACTAAACTAACCTAACACTAACTAAACTAAAAAATAATAAAAATCAAAAAAGGTCTACAAGGCTACAAGGTTGGATTCCCATAAGACTGGCTGCGTTGCCCCTTTGGATGGCTATGCCTATCCTCTGGGCAAGGAACGAGCCAGCCCTATAGTCCCCGGATATGTAATGATATTGTAATTAATTTGTAAATGTGAATGTGTACCTAATTGAGAAACCGCCAGTAATAAAGGCTATTTTATTTTAAGAGTCGGTTTTATTTGGGTATAAATTATTTTATATTCAACTCCAAGGTTATAAACTATGTAACAGGACGAAAACCGCCCCGGTGTTATGGAGGAGCTTCGCTGCGAGGTCTGCGAGTGTGCGGCACTGTACGCGCTGAAATATGAAGAGGAATTTGCTCCCCACGCGCCCGGCTTTGTCACTGCCATCTGGCATGTGCTGCTGGCCACGGGACCAGCGGCCAAGTACGATGCGGTGAGTTCACTTTTTGAATCCTTTTTGGAGATCACCTAAAGGCCTCTGTACACACATACGATTGTCTGTATTTCCTGATACATACAATCTGGGTCACTTCAAGACAAGAGTGAATAGGCTATTACTGAATCAGTGAGCAACATCTTAGGCCTTGTCATCGCTTTCCATCAGGTGAGACTAAGGCCAATTGCTGGTCAGTCTATCATAAAAAAAATACGAGACTCGCATGCGAGTTTCATTACTCATACTCATACTCATTTAATTGATAAAATATAAAATTTTACATCTCAAAATTATTAAATAATTAAAGTATGTCATAACTTACATTACATTGCGGGTTACCGAGATATAATGAGAATCGATCTTTCAAACCGCTCAATGTAGAAAAACTCGCATACGAGTCTCGTGCGTGTGTACGGCTTAAAACATTAATAAATATAAATGAATAAATATTGGGGAACAATCTTACATAAATCGACCTAGTTCCAAACTAAGCAAAGCTTGTACTATGTGTACTAGACGACGATATACACACTTATATAGATAAATACATACTTAAATACATAGAAAATATCCAAGACCCAGGAACAAACATTCATGCTCAATGCACAAATAATGCCCTGGCCGGGATTCAAACCCGGGACCTCTAGCTTCGGAAGCAGTGTCACTACCAACTAGCTAGGCGACACCAAGACCAGTCCAAAGAACAAAACATGATATTCCGGAGTTTCATAATTCCGAACGCCATTTTTCGCTAATTGATACAATGTGACCGAGATGATTTAAAAGAAACAAAAATTTTTTAGGATAATATTTTACCCTTCAGTTTAGTGGAACTTGGGTTTGTTTAGGTTAGGTTAATCTTTTGAATGCTCTGTCAAATACAAAAGCTGTTGCTCACACGCCATAACATCGGAAACTTCGCCCAATTGAACGTTACTGGGCTTATAGGAAGAGACATTTAAACAATAGAAAAAAAGAGCCGTAAATATTCAAGAATTACATAAAAATCAGAAAACCGGCCTAAAAACTTGACAAAGCCCATGTTTAAAGTCTTAAGAAGAGGACGAAACCTAAGATCCGAAAACTCTGGCACGGATAAATATGTTTGCCTTTTTTCGCATAGATATTGTTAAATACTTAATTTTTGTTACACTGAACTTTTCGCTTTTCTTTCATATATATTATTAATATGACCTGCTATTTTTTGTGTGGTCCACTTCTTATAATAATCCTAAGATTTAACTTTTTAAATTTGGGCGGATGAAGATTAGGCTCTTAGCGTGTTCATTTTTCAAACAAAAATCAAAATACGACCATTTCTGAGCATGTTTGAGAAAGAAACAAGTAAAGCCCCTCTTGCATGTACATACTAGTGGATACATTTGTTTTGTTTGTGTTACAAATTTTTAATATGTAATGTTTATTCGAACACACCACAACTACATACAAGAGGGGACTTAAGTTTTTTTACCTATATATGCTTCATCACGCGGAAGGGCAACTTGATTGTTAAAAGATCTCGAGGCGGCTGAAGGCCTCTAAGGGACGTATTCCACTCATCCAATATCTTTGTCCAATATCTTTGATCAAAGAAATTGGATGATTTCATCAAACTTGGATGGGACCCTGACATTTGATCAAAGATTCTGATGACAGTTAAATCAATATGGCAACACATGAAAAAAAAAAACTTGGACAAAGATATTGGATAAGTGGAATGGGCCTCTGTCAAAGAAATTTGATCAAATTTGGACAAAGAAATTGGACGAGTGGAATACCACTCTAACTTGGCTGAAAAACTACTGCCTTATACGAGCCTCAGTTCCCAATTTTAGCGGGCAATGCCCATTAGCCTCCACAATCGGTGCTGCTCTGCCATGAACTCTTCCCAATTCTACCACATTTTATATTGTCAAATTCGCTAAGTCTATATTAATAACCCTCTTCATTTGCAGTTGGTGTCGAACGCCCTCACGTTCCTAGCCAAGATAGCGGAGAAGAATAGCTACAAAAGCCTGTTTGAGGACCCGGCGACCCTCAGCAGCATTTGCGAGAAGGTGGTCATACCTAATATGGAATTTAGAGGTAAGGGAACTAACCACGCGCGAGTGACACTTCTGGTGTTGCAAGCGTCAATAGGCGACAATAACCACTTACCATCAGGTGGGCCGTCAGTAAAAAAAAACCTACCCTACTGGGGCCCATGGGTCTACCGACAGGACTTATATCTTAACGGATTTGATTCACTTTCAAATGGAATACGGTTTATAGGAAATTCAACTGTTACTTCCTACACGATTCAAATTTCAGTGACATTTCGCATTGTATTGTTGGTCATAGGAGTGTAAACTAAAAACTGTTAAACTCGTGTATTTGTTGTCACTACGAGCGACATGTTTTGAATCCTTCGGGAGTTATTCAGCATGTGTGTTATCGCAGCGGTATCTGTCTGTGCACACATGTCACCCGTAGCGAGAATATCACGGAATTTTTACCATTTTTAGTAGTAAGGTAGTGATAGAATCTTTATTATTTATGTTTATTTTATTGAATAGGCACACAAAACAGATACCATTCATTTCACAGAAAAAGAAGAGGTATTGATTAGAATGCCGTCCAAAACATGTATGCACAGTATGACTGCAAAATATCAGCGGGCGTAAACTATCCTAAAACTGCGCTAAATTAGATACATAACAATATTATATGAATACCTTCTAAAAAAACAGCGCCAGCTACCGTAAATTCGCTAAAGCTTAATATTCCGTACAGAATCCGACATGGAACTCTTCGAAGACAACCCCGAAGAGTATGTGAGGCGAGACATCGAGGGCTCTGACGTGGATACACGTCGCCGGGCTGCGTGTGATCTAGTGAGGACTCTGGCTCAGCATTATGAGGAGAAGATGATGAATATCTTCGGCCAGTACGTTCAGGTAAGACTCAATAGTACATTGTTTAACTAGGGGCGTAAGCGGAAAATTGCGAAAACGCTATTTTCTTACGCCTGAGTTAATCACAATGTTTTTCATCACATTTGCGTGGAAATAAATAACTCCAGCACCAATCCTAATTGAGCAAATCGAAAACTTCACCTCTAGTCTCAGTCCATGATCGCTGGGGCGTCCCTGCGAGAGGAGCTGCGCGCTTCAATATTTCAACCAATTTCAAAGCAATTCGATTTTAGTTTCGATATTTTAACCAATCACAGATCAGTATTCTTGTGGAGCGCAGCCAACTACATTTTTTAAACCAATCAGATCACATACAAACTCACTCTCAGGAGCTATGAAAGTCCATAACTCCCGTTGGAGGGAAATCGGAAATCTTGGAAAACAGTTTAATTAATACGAAGCCTCTGTAATCAGAAATTGATACAACCCGTGCTAAGACAAAAGTCACTGACTGCTAAAAACAAACTAAGGTGGTATAACTAGACATTGGTTTCCATCTTAACTTTCCATACTATTGTTCCAGCTTATGCTAGCGAAGTACGCTGAGCAGGGAGCGGCGGCGTGGCGCGGCAAAGACGCCGCCATGTACCTGGTGACTTCCCTCGCCTCCCGCGGAGCCACGCAAGCCAGTGGTGTCACACGAGCGTCGCCGCTAGTGGACTTGGTGCACTTCGCGACGGAGCACGCCGCACCGGAGCTGGCTAGACCGGATGGTAAGGGCGTTTTGTTGGGGGTTGGCCAGGGCCTGAGGGTACCTTTCCACCAGAGATTTGCTACGCTACGTTGCTATGGATGCGTTTGAATCCACCAATCATATTCATTGGTTCACTTAGTATAGCACTTGTTGAAACGTGTTTTCGTAGCGTAGCCTTCACATTCTCTGGTGGAAAGGCACCTTTAGACACGGGGGTTTTCAAATCAGAAAAGCCTGCCTAATCCACCGTCGTGTATCTTCTAGGCAAGCGTGATTGTACCTTAGATTGTATCGTCTTACCACCAAGCGAGATGGCGGCCAAACGCTGGCCTATTCTCAATAAAAAAAAAATTATTTTGGGAGTACGAAATTACATACTTGCTTCAGTCTGATTTTCTACAGACTTCTAAAGGAGGAGATACTTGTTTTGGCTTCTTAGATTTTTAACTGCAGCTATAATATGTCTTTGTCTGCAGTGAATGAGTTGCCGGTGCTAAAGGCAGACGCCATCAAATATCTGATGACGTTCAGAACTCTGCTGCCGAAGGAACTGCTGGTCAACGCCTTCCCTCTACTGGTAAGTAAGAAAATTATCATAACACATAAAGAAAATGAAAGGTAATGAATTCTTTAATACAATTTCTCAAATACACAGTTCTAGCCTTTGCCCGCGACTCCGTCCGCGTGTAACTCGTTATTTTATAGAAATAATTGCTATTAAATTGTAGGCGCAGGCTAAAATATAGCTCGCCCATACAAACTTCTAACCCCCTTTTCACCCTCCAAGGAATGATTTCCGGAATAAAAACTATCCTCAGTCCTTTCCCGGGACTGAAACTATCTGTATACCAAATTTCATTTAAATCAGTTTAGCAGTTTAAGCGTGCGGAAGTAACAGACAGACAGACCTACTTTCGAATTTATAATATTAAAGTATGAAAGTATGGATTCTGCATCTACTTGGGGTGCGTTTGAAAGTTTATGTCACATTATTTATCAATAAACTTCAAATTCACCTTTAACATATATCCATTAACCTATGTGTCGTCAACTCGTCATAGTTCATGGGTCGTTCATGGTTCATGTTGACTGTGTCATGTTACTGAAATCACATGCAAACTGTGCCATTGCTACAACATGAAATAACTTCTGGGAGATCCTCTAATGACCTCTTTTGTTAATGTTGTTATAGTCTATCCGGTACTGTAAGAGATAACAGCCATAAAATATAAAGTGTTTTTTGTTTCGAATGGTCACAGGTCATAATACGGACGTGTGAATTACTACCTAAACGTTGCTTCTTTAAAGCTTAAAATACCTTATGTTCCACTAAGACAGATTACCGTCGAATATTTTTTGTTGCATTTACTATTTTTATTGGCGTCATTTGAAACTGAACTGTAATGCAATTTGTTATTGATTAACAACTTATTTGTATTTACTCCTGTTGTTGGCTGTGTCTCTTAGTCCACCGGATGGACTATACCTAGTTTTCGTAGTAGTGTCGGCCTGTTTAGCCTAGTCGGTAGAGACACTGCCTCCGAAGCTAGAGGTCGCGGGTTCGAATCCCGGCCAGGGCATTATTTGTGCACTTAGCACGGATATTTGTTCTAGGGTCTTGGATGTTTTCTATGTATTTATCTATATAAGAATGTATATCTTCGTCTAGTACCCATACTACAAACTTTGCTTAGTTTGGGACTAGGTCGATTTGTGTAAGATTGTCCCCCAATATGTATTTTACAGCTGTTGGTTCTTCTGATCTATACATATTATAAAATAAAGTTCCCCGCCACGTCTGTCTGTCTGTATGTTCGCGATGTACTCAAAAAAGGCTTGATGGTTTTAGATGCGGCTTTCACCAACGTGCAGCTTGATTCTTCCGGATTGTTTTTGGTGTATAATTTGTGTAATTACTCACATGCATTGTATTGCAATCCGTGCGAAGCGCGGGGCGGGTCGCTAGTAATAAATAAATATCCCCAGATCGAGCACGTGAAAGGCCGAGGCGTCGTGTGCACGTACTCGGCGTGCTGCATAGAGAAGTTGATAGGCGGCGGCATGATCAACAAGGCAGCTCTAGAGCCGCATGCAGCAACTCTACTGACGACGCTCTTTGCCGCGCTAGGGGACCACGCCTCGCCTGAACAACACAACGAGTACGTCATGAAAGGTGAGTCACTTCTGAATCAGTCTCCCGGTCTCACAATGAATGTCCTGTGACTCCTAGAGGACAGCGAGTACACACTGCGCAGTGCGCCGCCATCGCGATTGGTCTTGCTTCAGTTCGTTCACAACGAGTACGTCATGAAGGGTGAGTCTGAAATCAGAAAATTTTATTTGCTAATATACAGCTACTAAGTTGTAAAGGTTAAATGGTACGTGCTATGTCTCTAGCAAGCTTGCGAATGTCTTCTTAATCAGCCTCACAATCTTAATGTCTTGCGTACCCTAGGGAAGAGGCCGTCTACAATGCGCCGCCATCGCGATCGGTCTTGAGCAATGCGTTTCAGTCCAGTAGGCCAATTCTCGGGCGGTTCGAGATGGCTATTAGACATATCTCGAAAAAAACGCGGATGTCGATCGAAAACCAATTTGCGTATTCTCGAAATCTCAAACTCGAGATATGTCTACTCCCAGCGTTCGAGATGCAACGAGTGGTCAGTCACGATCGCGATAGTTTTATCACATTTTTTTTGACATTTGATCTGCCAGTGACGGTAAATATAGACAACTTAAGTAATTGATCTACAGTTCACAAAATAAACATCTTCACGAAAAGTATATCGATTTATTTAAATGATTTAATGGCCACCGTTGCGGACATCACAGAAGTTTTGGCGGAAAATACACAGCAAATTGCCAGCTTACCAATATTGAGTAAGTAGAGTGAGTAAAATGGTCTTTGGCTCAATATGTGTCATCATTCGCGTGCCCTTTTCCCATTTACTTGGGGTCGGCGCAGCATGTTTTTTTTCTTCCATATCTCATTCGCCCGTCATCTCGTCACTGTGAGTGTCCGTCCGTCCTTTGGCCCAATATGTTTGATGTGTTAAATCACCATAATTATCTACTCATACTGGTTTGGAACTCGACAAATAAAACAATTTATATGTAACATTGAAGTCACGCGTCGCAAGCCTGCAAAATTTGTTTTTTTTTCATTTGTGACTGACCATAAACTGTACACTTCGCCTTTCAGTATGTAGCGAGTAACGTCCTCTTTTACGGCCATTTCTGAGAAAAATACATTTACTTTTGCTGAGAATTTTGTTCAATCAAGTTGAAACTGAATGCTTCTAAAACTGTACGTGTCAAACTGATTTAGTCCTTATCACCGTCTAATTAAAGTGTAATTTCCAGCGATCCTGCGCACGCTGTCGTGCCTGCAAGACTCCGCGCTGCCGTACCTCGGCTCGGCGCTGCCCAAACTCGCCCAGATGCTGTCTGTGGTCGCCAAGAATCCTTGCAAGCCCCACTTTAACCACTATCTCTTCGAGACGCTCTCGCTCGCTGTATCGTAAGTAGTCGTATATTATTATTTCTTCATCTCGCTGTCATAAAACTTGGTGTTTTTCGATTCTCGCCAAGGTTATAATGTTAGTGACTGTACAACGACTATAATCGAGTGGAGGTGAATTTTTTTGACATCATTTATTTATTTATTTTGTGCTTGTAATAAAACATTATTATTATTATATTCAGACTGGTGACTAAGTCGAATCCGAACGCGATTACCGCCTTCGAGGACGCTCTGTTCCCGATCTTCCAGGAAATCTTACAGAACGACGTACAAGGTAAATTATATCTTTGCTTATATGTATACTTAAACTTAATTACACACGTGCGAGAGTCGTCTAAGAGGGAGGACATACTATATTTATACTATCTTCCCTCCTTTCCCATGAAGTCCGCAAGCATCTGACCCCGTGGGTTCCGATTCCCAAACCCAATTTTTTTCCCCCTCTTAGCTCATCCTCGCTTCGTCTGCCCAGTTCCGTATTTAAGTCCCCCATTGCAACGGTGTAGTGAGTATTTGGACGTATGTATGGCTTTTGAAATATCCTCATACATAGCCTCTCATTCAGGAGATGAATGGAAGGGGGCGACCAAGGTGAGGGTATCTTGATCATCTTTCTACGATACTGAAGAAAAGGCCAAGTCAGAAGTACCCGCAACCGACGATGATGTATGGATGTGTTTGAAGCGAAAGAAGTGTTGATATACCCAGTGTCACTCTCACAGTAAATACGAATCTAACGACACCTCTTAAGCTAAAATCCATCGAGCCGTGCAGGCTGCAGAGCATGCCTATATACATACATATGCATACATACTCTCGAAAAACATAACCCTTCTTCTGGCGCAGTCGGGTAAAAATAGTCTTGCTTAAACATTGCGGATCTGTTGGTATTATTAATCTAAGGGAGGTATTCCACTCATCCAATATCTTTGTCCAATTGGATGATGAAAATTGGATGATTTCATCCAACTTGGATGGGACCCCGACATTTGATCAAAGATTCTGATGACATTTAAATCAATATACTCATGAAAAAAAATTAAACTGACAAAGATATGGGATAAGTGGAATGGGCCTCCGTCAAAGAAATTTCATCAAAGATTTGACTAAGAAATTGGACAAAGATATTGGATGAGTAGAATACCACGCCGTATTAAACTCATCCAATTTCTTTGTCCAATATCTTTGATCAAAGAAATTGGATGATTTCATCAAACTTGGATGGGACCCCGACATTTGATCAAAGATTCCGATGGCAGTTAAATCAATATGGCTACGCATGAAAAAAAAAACTTGGAGAAAGATATTGGATGAGTGGAAAGGGCCTCTGTCAAAGAAATTTGATCAAAGATTGGACAAAGATATTGGACGAGTGGAGTACCACCCTTAGCCCTACACTTAATGTTTTAATTTTTAGTTCTGTTACGAACGCTAGATGGAGCTAAAATAAAAGTGGTGTTCTCGGTGATTATTGAATATCGTAAATTGTGTTTTGGATTAGTAGTTAAATGTTGCCGTGAAGATTGACATAAAGTCAAATTCTTAAAAATATTCCTATAACGGGTTTAACGTGAATTTATTTATTTACCTTAATTACCGTCGTTTCGACACTGGTTGCACCAGTCATGTGGTCATGGTCGCGGCAGAAACTGACGTCCCAGGAAGTTGTCAACGGAGATCTGGATACATAACATTTAACTACCCCACAAATGTTTATAAAAATGTGAAGGGTTAAACTGAAAAAGTTTTCTGCGCGCTCATTATGCTACTAATTGTCTAGGGTACCACACATAAAACCCATAATGGTTAGACCCGCTATACGAATATTTTTAAGAATGTGTATAAAGCGCGAGAGTTTAAAGTGTCAAATTGCAATATACATAGTTATAAAATCTGTAAGTAATATGTTTAGGTTTAGTTTGCATTGATGTTGGAGTGACATACTGCGATCGCCAACTCGCATGCCAAGCGTGGCGTTAATGGTATTTACCCCCATGCAGAACGCACTCTTTGGGGGAGGCCTATGTCCAGCACTGGACATCGTTCGGCTGATATGATGATGATGATGGTTATTCTATTTAGTGATTAAACTAAATAGATAGGTAACGTAAGAAGTATCTACTTAATATAATTTACAGTTGAATCCCCGATACAATGCCGTTTTTTATGTTGATTGGTTTTTAACCACCTTCAAAAACGGAGGAGGTGTCAATTCGATAGTTTTTTTTAGGTTTGTTACCTCAGAACTTTTTATTGTTTCAACCGATTTTGATGATTCTGTTTTTTATTTGAAAGCTGGTGCTTCCCGTGTGGTCCCATTAATTTAATAACTATTAAGTTTGTTATTCTTAAGTTTGTATTAAGTATGTGCACGAAAAATGGACGAATAAATCTGTTAAAATGGTTTTTTTATTTAAAAATTCGGTTATTTTGTATGCTTTTTTTTAATGAATGATTTCAACGTTTTCGTGTACCTCCTTTTCTTTCGTACTTGCATATTCCAGCGACTGAGGGAAACACGTAATCGAAGTTCGTTTCCGGTTCGCGTCAGGTCGACTTCCGTCCCATGTTGAGCAAGTTACTGTACCGTGCCGTACTCGTTCCAGAGTTCATGCCGTACGTGTTCCAAATGCTGTCCCTCCTGCTGGAGCTGCGCGGCGCCACGCCGGCGGGCGCGGGCGACGGCGACGGCGACGCGTACGGCGCGCTGCTGCCGTGCCTGGTGGCGCCGCCGCTGTGGGAGCGCGCCGCCAACGTGCGCCCGCTGGTGCGGCTGCTGTGCGCCTTCATCACCGTGCGCGCGGCGCTGGTGTTGCGGGAGAACAAGCTGGTGAGTAGACGTAATGCTGGTGTCTCCTGCTGGAGCTGCGCTGCTGCCGTGCCTGGTGGCGCCGCCGCTGTGGGAGCGCGCCGCCAACGTGCGCCCGCTGGTGCGGCTGCTGTGCGCCTTCATCACCGTGCGCGCGGCGCTGGTGTTGCGGGAGAACAAGCTGGTGAGTAGACGTAATGCTGGTGTCTCCTGCTGGAGCTGCGCTGCTGCCGTGCCTGGTGGCGCCGCCGCTGTGGGAGCGCGCCGCCAACGTGCGCCCGCTGGTGCGGCTGCTGTGCGCCTTCATCACCGTGCGCGCGGCGCTGGTGTTGCGGGAGAACAAGCTGGTGAGTAGACGTAATGCTGGTGTCTCCTGCTGGAGCTGCGCTGCTGCCGTGCCTGGTGGCGCCGCCGCTGTGGGAGCGCGCCGCCAACGTGCGCCCGCTGGTGCGGCTGCTGTGCGCCTTCATCACCGTGCGCGCGGCGCTGGTGTTGCGGGAGAACAAGCTGGTGAGTAGACGTAATGCTGGTGTCTCCTGCTGGAGCTGCGCTGCTGCCGTGCCTGGTGGCGCCGCCGCTGTGGGAGCGCGCCGCCAACGTGCGCCCGCTGGTGCGGCTGCTGTGCGCCTTCATCACCGTGCGCGCGGCGCTGGTGTTGCGGGAGAACAAGCTGGTGAGTAGACGTAATGCTGGTGTCTCCTGCTGGAGCTGCGCTGCTGCCGTGCCTGGTGGCGCCGCCGCTGTGGGAGCGCGCCGCCAACGTGCGCCCGCTGGTGCGGCTGCTGTGCGCCTTCATCACCGTGCGCGCGGCGCTGGTGTTGCGGGAGAACAAGCTGGTGAGTAGACGTAATGCTGGTGTCTCCTGCTGGAGCTGCGCTGCTGCCGTGCCTGGTGGCGCCGCCGCTGTGGGAGCGCGCCGCCAACGTGCGCCCGCTGGTGCGGCTGCTGTGCGCCTTCATCACCGTGCGCGCGGCGCTGGTGTTGCGGGAGAACAAGCTGGTGAGTAGACGTAATGCTGGTGTCTCCTGCTGGAGCTGCGCTGCTGCCGTGCCTGGTGGCGCCGCCGCTGTGGGAGCGCGCCGCCAACGTGCGCCCGCTGGTGCGGCTGCTGTGCGCCTTCATCACCGTGCGCGCGGCGCTGGTGTTGCGGGAGAACAAGCTGGTGAGTAGACGTAATGCTGGTGTCTCCTGCTGGAGCTGCGCTGCTGCCGTGCCTGGTGGCGCCGCCGCTGTGGGAGCGCGCCGCCAACGTGCGCCCGCTGGTGCGGCTGCTGTGCGCCTTCATCACCGTGCGCGCGGCGCTGGTGTTGCGGGAGAACAAGCTGGTGAGTAGACGTAATGCTGGTGTCTCCTGCTGGAGCTGCGCTGCTGCCGTGCCTGGTGGCGCCGCCGCTGTGGGAGCGCGCCGCCAACGTGCGCCCGCTGGTGCGGCTGCTGTGCGCCTTCATCACCGTGCGCGCGGCGCTGGTGTTGCGGGAGAACAAGCTGGTGAGTAGACGTAATGCTGGTGTCTCCTGCTGGAGCTGCGCTGCTGCCGTGCCTGGTGGCGCCGCCGCTGTGGGAGCGCGCCGCCAACGTGCGCCCGCTGGTGCGGCTGCTGTGCGCCTTCATCACCGTGCGCGCGGCGCTGGTGTTGCGGGAGAACAAGCTGGTGAGTAGACGTAATGCTGGTGTCTCCTGCTGGAGCTGCGCTGCTGCCGTGCCTGGTGGCGCCGCCGCTGTGGGAGCGCGCCGCCAACGTGCGCCCGCTGGTGCGGCTGCTGTGCGCCTTCATCACCGTGCGCGCGGCGCTGGTGTTGCGGGAGAACAAGCTGGTGAGTAGACGTAATGCTGGTGTCTCCTGCTGGAGCTGCGCTGCTGCCGTGCCTGGTGGCGCCGCCGCTGTGGGAGCGCGCCGCCAACGTGCGCCCGCTGGTGCGGCTGCTGTGCGCCTTCATCACCGTGCGCGCGGCGCTGGTGTTGCGGGAGAACAAGCTGGTGAGTAGACGTAATGCTGGTGTCTCCTGCTGGAGCTGCGCTGCTGCCGTGCCTGGTGGCGCCGCCGCTGTGGGAGCGCGCCGCCAACGTGCGCCCGCTGGTGCGGCTGCTGTGCGCCTTCATCACCGTGCGCGCGGCGCTGGTGTTGCGGGAGAACAAGCTGGTGAGTAGACGTAATGCTGGTGTCTCCTGCTGGAGCTGCGCTGCTGCCGTGCCTGGTGGCGCCGCCGCTGTGGGAGCGCGCCGCCAACGTGCGCCCGCTGGTGCGGCTGCTGTGCGCCTTCATCACCGTGCGCGCGGCGCTGGTGTTGCGGGAGAACAAGCTGGTGAGTAGACGTAATGCTGGTGTCTCCTGCTGGAGCTGCGCTGCTGCCGTGCCTGGTGGCGCCGCCGCTGTGGGAGCGCGCCGCCAACGTGCGCCCGCTGGTGCGGCTGCTGTGCGCCTTCATCACCGTGCGCGCGGCGCTGGTGTTGCGGGAGAACAAGCTGGTGAGTAGACGTAATGCTGGTGTCTCCTGCTGGAGCTGCGCTGCTGCCGTGCCTGGTGGCGCCGCCGCTGTGGGAGCGCGCCGCCAACGTGCGCCCGCTGGTGCGGCTGCTGTGCGCCTTCATCACCGTGCGCGCGGCGCTGGTGTTGCGGGAGAACAAGCTGGTGAGTAGACGTAATGCTGGTGTCTCCTGCTGGAGCTGCGCTGCTGCCGTGCCTGGTGGCGCCGCCGCTGTGGGAGCGCGCCGCCAACGTGCGCCCGCTGGTGCGGCTGCTGTGCGCCTTCATCACCGTGCGCGCGGCGCTGGTGTTGCGGGAGAACAAGCTGGTGAGTAGACGTAATGCTGGTGTCTCCTGCTGGAGCTGCGCTGCTGCCGTGCCTGGTGGCGCCGCCGCTGTGGGAGCGCGCCGCCAACGTGCGCCCGCTGGTGCGGCTGCTGTGCGCCTTCATCACCGTGCGCGCGGCGCTGGTGTTGCGGGAGAACAAGCTGGTGAGTAGACGTAATGCTGGTGTCTCCTGCTGGAGCTGCGCTGCTGCCGTGCCTGGTGGCGCCGCCGCTGTGGGAGCGCGCCGCCAACGTGCGCCCGCTGGTGCGGCTGCTGTGCGCCTTCATCACCGTGCGCGCGGCGCTGGTGTTGCGGGAGAACAAGCTGGTGAGTAGACGTAATGCTGGTGTCTCCTGCTGGAGCTGCGCTGCTGCCGTGCCTGGTGGCGCCGCCGCTGTGGGAGCGCGCCGCCAACGTGCGCCCGCTGGTGCGGCTGCTGTGCGCCTTCATCACCGTGCGCGCGGCGCTGGTGTTGCGGGAGAACAAGCTGGTGAGTAGACGTAATGCTGGTGTCTCCTGCTGGAGCTGCGCTGCTGCCGTGCCTGGTGGCGCCGCCGCTGTGGGAGCGCGCCGCCAACGTGCGCCCGCTGGTGCGGCTGCTGTGCGCCTTCATCACCGTGCGCGCGGCGCTGGTGTTGCGGGAGAACAAGCTGGTGAGTAGACGTAATGCTGGTGTCTCCTGCTGGAGCTGCGCTGCTGCCGTGCCTGGTGGCGCCGCCGCTGTGGGAGCGCGCCGCCAACGTGCGCCCGCTGGTGCGGCTGCTGTGCGCCTTCATCACCGTGCGCGCGGCGCTGGTGTTGCGGGAGAACAAGCTGGTGAGTAGACGTAATGCTGGTGTCTCCTGCTGGAGCTGCGCTGCTGCCGTGCCTGGTGGCGCCGCCGCTGTGGGAGCGCGCCGCCAACGTGCGCCCGCTGGTGCGGCTGCTGTGCGCCTTCATCACCGTGCGCGCGGCGCTGGTGTTGCGGGAGAACAAGCTGGTGAGTAGACGTAATGCTGGTGTCTCCTGCTGGAGCTGCGCTGCTGCCGTGCCTGGTGGCGCCGCCGCTGTGGGAGCGCGCCGCCAACGTGCGCCCGCTGGTGCGGCTGCTGTGCGCCTTCATCACCGTGCGCGCGGCGCTGGTGTTGCGGGAGAACAAGCTGGTGAGTAGACGTAATGCTGGTGTCTCCTGCTGGAGCTGCGCTGCTGCCGTGCCTGGTGGCGCCGCCGCTGTGGGAGCGCGCCGCCAACGTGCGCCCGCTGGTGCGGCTGCTGTGCGCCTTCATCACCGTGCGCGCGGCGCTGGTGTTGCGGGAGAACAAGCTGGTGAGTAGACGTAATGCTGGTGTCTCCTGCTGGAGCTGCGCTGCTGCCGTGCCTGGTGGCGCCGCCGCTGTGGGAGCGCGCCGCCAACGTGCGCCCGCTGGTGCGGCTGCTGTGCGCCTTCATCACCGTGCGCGCGGCGCTGGTGTTGCGGGAGAACAAGCTGGTGAGTAGACGTAATGCTGGTGTCTCCTGCTGGAGCTGCGCTGCTGCCGTGCCTGGTGGCGCCGCCGCTGTGGGAGCGCGCCGCCAACGTGCGCCCGCTGGTGCGGCTGCTGTGCGCCTTCATCACCGTGCGCGCGGCGCTGGTGTTGCGGGAGAACAAGCTGGTGAGTACGCCACCATCGCCATAGCCGCATCGCATGGACGTATTAGTAAGCAGAAAATGCGTCTTCCTCTCCTCCCTTTCTCCCTCATTCCCTCTCTCTCCCTCTCTTTCTATCTCTCTCGCTACCCTTCCCTTAATCGGTCTCTCTCCTCGCACTCTTGTCCTTCCTCCTCTCACGCACTCTGTCTCCCCCATCTCTTGCACTCTTTCTCCCCCTCTTTTGAGCTCTCTCTCTCCTCTCTCCCCTATCATCACAGTCCTGCTGGATTTTCCTGGCGATAACGGTTTTACTAGTGACGGTAAATTTGGCAGTCTACTTATTGCTGGCCTGTTGGCTTTGCTGAATCAATTACAGTAAGCTGATTTTTTAAGCACTTGAAATCCAAGTTGTCTTTTTAACTGATACCAATTTTGAAACCAACGTATTTACCCTCTCATTTTAAAACGCCATGCTAGAATAACATGAAAATTTGATATTTAATGAATATTTAATATGAAAATTTGTATACACAATGGGATCCGGCATATCTAGGTCGGACCATAGTTTCTGTTGCTAGAAATTGTAAAAGAAAAATAATACAGCGGCTTTTTGAGTTTTTTGCGCTTGTATGAAAACCTTAATAATCGCTGTATTTTTTTCTCCATTATAATTTCAAGCAACAGAAACTATGATCCGACCTAGATATGCCGGATCCCATTGTGTATACAAAGTTTCATGTTATTCTAGCCTGGCGTTTTAAAATGAGAGCACCGTCATTCCAGTCCCATACAGTAGACCGTCATTCTAGCCCCATACAGTAGACCGTCATTCCAGTCCCACACAGTAGACCGTCATTCCAGTCCCATACAGTATACCGTCATTCCAGTCCCATACAGTAGACCGTCATTCCAGTCCCATACAGTAGACCGTCATTCCAGTCCCATACAGTATACCGTCATTCTAGTCATTAATGTATGGGACTGGAATGCTAACTGGAATAGTGTGAACAGGGTATTATAATATGGAATACTCTTGAAATAAACTACCTATGTCTTTTTCGGTCAAATGAACACTAATTCTAGATTGACTGGATTACCTTCTAAATCGACTTCACGTCGGCGGATTTATACATCGGCATACTTTGGCAATGGTAATAAGACTAATCAAGAATATTTTGTCAACAGAACGCTATGCTGGGTGTCTTCCAAAAGTTGATAGCGTCGAAGACGAACGACCACGAAGGCTTTTATTTAATACAAACTATGTTGTTCAAATTTGGAGAGTGAGTATCAACATTTCTTTTTTTTCTCTTTTTACCGACTTCAATAGAAGGTAGGAGGGAGGTACTCAGTTCGTCTGCATGTTTGCTTGTTCTTTTTTTATGTATGTATGTTCCCCGATAACTCTTGACCACGTTGGCCGATTTTGATAATTATTTTTTTGTTTCAAAGCAGGTACCCCGACATTGGTCCCATATAAGTTTGGTGAAGGTCTAATGATGGGATCTAGGAGGAATCGAAGGAATTCTTCGAATTTGAGAGGCACGCATATGCCGATTTCGGTATTTTCTGTAGGTAACCAAGCATTGGCTCACGGAAACCACAAATTGTGGCATAGCAAGTACAAAATTGGAGTCGGTTTTTTTTTGGTATAAATTATTTTAAATACCACATAGGTGGTATACGAGTACAAGCGCTTGGCCCGCTTGATGGTAAGCAATTACCGCAGCCTATGGAAGCCTGCAACTCCAGGGTGTCACAAGCGCGTTGCCAACGCTGTAACAAATTATATACTTTCTTGAAGAACCCCATATTGTAGTCCCTTGGGAACACCCTCGCTCATTCCACAACCGGAACGTCCGAGGAAGGATATTCTCTGACACCGTATTGTATGTACGCGACCATTTATTTCTTCTTTGGGAACTTCCAATTTGGCTATTGTAGATATAACTTTAAAAAAAGTCATAAATCTTGACTATATATTTATGTGTAATAAAAAGTGCTAGTACAGACGTCTATATCCCCCGAGACAATTACATAGTGGTGCTACCAATGCTCACACTACGCTGGTTTTTTTTGCTATAAGAATTCTGCACCCTGATCACAATTTCTCGCTACTCAGATCGACGATGCAGCCGTACACGAAGCAAATCATGACGCTGCTCTTCCAACGGCTATCATCCTCTAAGACCACTAAATACGTCCGCGGCCTCATCGCCTTCCTCGGCTTCTATGCGGCGCATTTTGGCGCTGACAACCTTATTGACCTGGTGGATTCTGTTCAGAACAAGTAAGTCAAACTTCGTAAGCGACTGTTGTTATCAAATACCAGTTTAGACGTCCGCCGGCACACTACGGGCGGCTTCCTCGAATTTTACAAATCCACCCCATAAGTGATCTTATGGTAGTTTATGCAACTGTTAAACACGAGGGTGGTTTTATAAAACGAGCTGCGATAGCCCGACGCGTGAAAATATGTAATTTCGTTTTTTTTTTGTAAATAATTTTTATGAAAAGACGGTATTTAAATTTGTCATGTTCGTCGTCGGTATATTTTTTAGGGCTGTTCGAGACACCGTTTAATTAAATCGTGCATACATATAAGAATGTAATTCTCGCACACTAACACATGACCATTCCTGCACGTGACATAGACAAAGACACGGTCTGCCATTGTCTGAGAGTTTCTGAAGATTAAATTACCAAATTAGGGAAAGATTTCATATGTATTTTGTCTACTCCAGCGTTATAATCTGTCAATTAATGACTGACAGCAGTATTAAAACAATAAACTTTTTATACAAATGCTTATCATAGACAAGTCATTATATGACTGACGGGAGAGTTAAAATGGAATTGCATACGTACAACAATTTCTTTTTTCAATTTTAAAAGAGACACTTCAATGTCCGGATTCTGGCAGAATCCACGTCGATTTTTTATTTAAATCAAATTATTTGGCTGTCTTAGATAAATTATTGTATGCAACGTTACATAATTATGTCTTAAAATTCTTGAGTCTTTAATAACAAAACTCGTTACGTTCGTTTTGTTACAGGTATCCTCGAATTTTAAGAACCCTCATTATGTAAGTGTTGCATAAAATACTATAATTATTTTATTTCCCAGCATGTTCGCAATGTACATGGAGCGCGTGCTAATCCCGGACCTGCAAAAGGTGGACGGCGTGCTGGAGCGCAAGGCGGCGGCGGTGGGCTGCGTCAAGCTGCTCACCGAGGCCAGCCATCTGCGCCAGGGCCGGCTGCAGGCGCTGTGGCCGCCGCTCATGCAGGTACCATCCACTTACGTCGCATTCCAACATTTCCATACGTGCCCCATTCGACTTATTTATATATTTAATGTCACGTTCTACCATTTACTAACCTGTCACATTCGACTCTTGTCACGATCGAACATTTACTAACGTGTCACATTCGACTCTTGTTACGTTCGATCATTTACTAACTCGTCACATTCGAATTATGAGTCTTATGACACGTTCGACCATTTACCGACGTGTCTGATACGACATAATTGTCACGTTCAAACATTTACTAACGTGTCAAATTCTACTTATATCACGTTCGAACATGTACTAACGTCACATTCGACTTATATCACGTTCGAACATTTACTAACGTAGTAAGCACTAGGAATTGAAGGTTGGCCGCCTGCGGCCATCCAATACAATTATGTCGGAGGATTGCTGACTGTGTGTTGTGTTGTAAATAACTTTAAACAGCTTTCTGTGTCATATTAAATAACACGCAATAGTAAACCTCTTTGGCGATGCATGAAGGTTTATTTTTAAACTGTATCTGTTGTCATATATTGATGACTGTGTCATCCAAAAGGTTAACGTTGTATTTATTATCATCAGGCACTCATCTCCCTATTCGAGCTGCCTACCGACGCGACTTCGCTCCCCGACGACCACTTTGTGGAGGTAGACGACACGCCCGGCTACCAGGCGCAGTACTCACAACTAGCGTGCGCTAAGGGCACCAACAGCGATCCGCTATCAGGTACTCCTACTAAATCATGTGACCCCAGTACCGTCTTTAGTCAAGAGTTGCTACATGTATCATGTGACCCCGTTACTTTGCTGTCTTTAGCGAAGCGCTGTTAGCCGCGTGATTTTACATAATCGCTTCGATTGCAAGTAAAGTAATGACGAACGACTGTCTCAGGTACAATTCCTACTGTGTCAGATGCCACTAGTACATAAATTATATATATATATTATCATTCAAAAGAACATTGTTCGAGCTCTACTACCGACGTCAGAGGGCCTCCTCCGAACTTCGAAAATCGAACTTCGTATCGTGCCGTCCCTTTCCGTCATATAGACGAGAGTGAAAGGGATGGCACGGCGCGAAGTTCGGAGGAGGCCCTCAGTTTGTTTCCCGACGACCACATTGTGGATCTGGACGACACGCCCGGCTATCAGGCGCAGTACTCACAATTGGCATGCGCTAAGAGCACTCCTACTGTATCATGCGGCCCTGGTACTCAGTCTTTGGCGGAGCGCTGTTAGCCGAGTGGTTTCCGCACAATTTCATCATTAGCGCTGGTCAAGCAATGACCGCGCTGCTCTCAGGTCATTCTGCCGTGTCAAGCGTCCCTATTACTCGGTCTTTGGCGATGCGCTGTTAACCGCGTGGTTTCCACATAATTGCTTCGATTGCACATGTAATTAAAGCAATGACGCAGCTTCTTTCAAGTACTATGCCATGTGACCCTAGTAGTGATTTGTGATTTAGATGGACTTTTTAAATAAACATCATCATCCAAGTTACCCCAGTTACCGTGTAAAGTTGCATCCTGAAGGATGCCTGGTGTCCGCTACCTAATCCCTAGAATTGGCGTAGGCCCTAGTTATTAGGGAAGCGACTACCATCTGACCTTCTAACCCAAGGGGAATTTCAAGAATTGGCGTAGGCACTAGTTTTACGAAAGCTACTACAATCTGACCTTCCAACCCAAGGGGGATATTAGACCTTATTGACCTTATTGGCTTGTCAAGCGAGTGGGCTACTTGTTACAAGTTATCAAGCCGCCCGAAGGCTTTTCTCTCTTGGCTTAACGACTGCGGTCATAGACAGCAGCCGGGATCGACGGCTTGACTAACTTTTTATGAACAAGAAGATTTTTTTTTGCGATCTACAATGAAATCTTTGTTACAGTGATCACGGACCCTCAACGCTTCCTCGCAGAAAACTTGGGGGCGGTCTCCCGCGCCACCCCAGGGCTACTACCACCACGTATCGCGGCCCTTGATGAACCCCACAAGAGCGCTCTCCACAGCTATCTGCAGCGGTACAATGTGCAAATATGTTGATACTAGCGCTAGTCTTAAGCATCAAGACACTGAACACAACAAATACAAAGTCTGATGGAATCGCCACAGCTCGGTTGATTAAAATAACTGAGGTGTCTTAAAAATAGCCTACTTGTAGATATATTGTGAACCTCACCTCCGATCGTCCGGTCAAAATCCCCTTCTACAACTACGAAGTCTGTAGAAAGACTTCGCCACAGCTCGGTCGATTGATAGTATATTATTGTTGAGACATGGAAGGAGGCAATTGCAGGCTGAGTATTAGTTTTAAAACGACGACCTTGGGAGTCCATTTAATTAATACAAAGCCTGCAATAGACATTCCAGCGGATGCTAACGGTTATTCTCAAAAATGAGGGAAAAAGACTAATTGGAATAACCCTAAAACGTTACAATGTTCATGCTCTCCCGCCGTTTATTTTTTTAAACAGAATCTTTAGTGTATTCTTCCACGGAAAACTGTTATTTCAGGCACGTACAAAAACACCGCGTTTCCAACAGAAAAATACGACTTGGATTGGCTGTTTACGACCTGTGCCCCTTTTTCTATGGCTGTGTTTTTCGTTTTGTCGGAACTCGATAAATAAACGGATTTGCGGGTTTGAACTTTTAATCTATGATTGACCATTAACTTTACAAGCTGCCTTCCATTAACTACGTAGCAAATAAAGTCCACTTTAACGGCTATTTTGGAAAAAAATATTCTGAGTTTCCTGAAAATATCCAACGTGCATTGGTACATGTATTCGGCCATTAGTATCCCCTCAATAACATTACTGTGTTAACGGATCTTCACCGAAACAGTACAGTCGGCGAAAAAGTGGTATGCCACTTTTAAATCTTAATAAATAAATAACTCATTGTTTTATTTTATTCAATGTATTGATCACAATAGAGTTTCTTTTAAATTGATACATATAAACTTTTATTGTGCAATAAATAAATCTTAATCTAAGAATCAAAAAGTGATAGGCTACTTTCTTGGTCGATTGTACCAGCTCACGATGAGCGGGTACAACAACTTGCAGGCGCGAATACAGGGGGTCGGTGAGAGCAACGGGTAATTTAAATAATAAAAAAAACTGTGTCCCACCCCGTGAGGGATCACCTTAACAGAATCTTACATACGCGCCTGTGGTTTAGGCGACTATTGTCGGTAAGGAAAAATGACGAGATATAAAAATGTCGAAATAACTTTTATTGTCAAGAAATAAAAAAGTCAGAATTGAAAATTGACGGAGTATAAAAATGTCGAGAAGTAGAAAAGACGAACTGACAATGGTCAAAAAGTAAAAATGTCCAATTTGTAATTCTAAAAAAAGTCTTACTATAAGTGATCTACAACGGCCCCCGGGCCTAACGAACCTACCTAAGGTTAGGTTCGTTAGGTATCTTCAGATGCCCGAAGGGCATCCGACATTTTTATTCCCTGACCATATAATATTTTGCTATTTTTCCGTCTCGTCATTTTTATAAAGCGTATTTCGTCATTTTTATACCTCGTCATTTTTCCTTACCGACAATAGTCGCCTAAATCGCGCCTGTTCGTGTGCGCATGAAAGTAAAAGTTACACTTTTCAGAAAACATGCAATATATGTTGATGTACATTTGCTAATCCCTCGCCACTGGTCGGTCGATTGATGTGAAGTCAAAAATGTAATATGTATTTCCATTACTCAATCATTATTGAGAAGTGTAATATCATTTTAACTAAGAGATGATCGCAAAATGACAAATTCAGTGCCCATGCTATGTCATCCATTGTGTAATGATCTAAAATGTTTAGTTTAAGTGTTTGTAAGTTTGTGTGATTGTAGGATGTGTGTGATAGAGGAATCGTGATGTGATATTAACTAAAACGCCGGGCGTTTTATAATATTGTAAGAACAGCTGCAAGTTTTAAAGCCATTAATTTTAGACCTTATGGAACTGACTAAGGCTATGTAAATGTGTAGATAATGTATGTGTATGTATGAGAGAAGCTTGAATGATACCAGGGAGAGTTACTTGTCGCCGTTATGAGAGTAGAAAAACATGGCGTTAGGGTAGATTCACTAGTGGGGTATTCACCGTCCCGTTACTATGTAGACGCGCGTTCCGCCCAACCTTATCTCAGATTACATCCAAGAATCGACTACAAATAGGTTTTACTTACGTGTCATTTATTACGTGTCAGTTGATTATGAGCATTTTTATTGGTTTCTGGGACTTGGATACTTTTTTTGTATGTCTGAGTTTATAACTATTGATATCCAAAACAACCTTATACAGCTGGCTTATTGAGCTTAGTATACTATTTCGAATTGTGTGAAATGGTTCCCTAATATTTATTTCTCTTTTTATAGCCGACTATAGACAAGCTATTTCAACTCTCTCTGATGAAATATGATATTTAGAAATGTTCTATCAGAATGAATGATTGTTATTGATAGAATTGATGACTGATAATAAATTAATATGATGTTATGTTCGTGAAATGTCATGGTATTTAGAAATAATAAACCACTTTCTTCGTTTTGTCCAAATTGTATTCGGCTGTTTTATTGAGTATTGTTTTAACAATGTTACTATTTTTGATACAAACGTTATTGTTAACATGAATTGGTATGATATTGGTGGTGTGTTTTTGGCTCAGTAACATAATGTACAGTAGAGAAAAACACGTACCTTTTTAACCCTTATGGTAAAGAGAGCGAAAAAGGTACATTTTTTAATTTCCTTGACTTGATGAAATTTGTACATCACTAACAAAATGTTCGGCATTAAGCATTACAGGTTCCGATCTTAGGGTAGGTGTGCCGAACTCATGCACAAGTGGGGCTTCAGGTCGGACCCAAATTGTACCTGCGGCCAGATCCAGTACATGTCCCATATTACCGAGGAGCGCCCTCAGCTTGCCATCGAGGGTGGTATAGCCAAGTTCACCAAGCTGACTCAGAGGTTTCAAATTGGTTGGACCGACTGCCGCTTGCTTTGTAGCAAAACTGTGCACTTCCAATACGCAAAATAAATAAATTAACGAGGTGTACAAATAACTAAGCAAAATGCTCATACAGTAAACAGATAACATAACAAAATGTAAAATATACATATACACATTTTCATGTATTTGTATAATTTATTTATATTTGAATCTTGTTGTTTGTATAGGTACATAGTGACTGACTGGACATTATGTTCAGGAGCCATGTGTTTGTTTGTATATGCGCTGATCTCTATCAAATACAATGTACTTTTATAACCAACTTGCTTAAGAGTCCGCAGGACGCTCCGTTCTCCATACAAACGTAGTTCATTTTAAAACACCACGCTGGAATAACATGAAACTTTGTATACACAATGGGATCCGGCATATCTAGACCGGAAATTAGTTTCTGTTGCTTGACATTATAATGGAGAAAAAATACAGCGATTATTAAGGTTATTTCTAGCAACACAAACTAATTTCCGAATGGCGGCTCCCATTGTGTATACAATATTTCATGTTATTTCAGCACGGCGTTTTAAAATCAGAACGAAACTACGTTTGTATGGAGAATCGAGTTCAGCAGAGCGTACGGGTGATCCGTAAAATCATCTTGGGCTGGTAACTGATAGATCTAGATACCAACAAATATAGGGTGCTTAGAAACATTTTGAGCTCTAACTCCTTGATAATAAGGTTGCGTTCAAATTTTTGTGACCACCTTGCCCTCCGATATATCTGATGGTTACTGTACGAATATTTTTACAGAAGTTTTGTTCCCGAGAGAGTTTATAAAATTCTTGTATGATTTGTATGTGCTTTTATTTTATTGAATTGTATATACATGTTGTCCTCATGAAGTAGTACGTACAGTCAGCGTCATATATGTAGTACGTAGCAGCTAAATTGACCAAATAGTTTGGTACACCTTACAAAATAATGGTAATGGTACAGATAAATTACTTTAAGTATGACACTGATATATGCTCTAATTCCATTGGATATTCTAGTTTTAGCAGTGAAACACACTGAATTAATAAATAACAAAATGTAATCGCTGGTTCTACAAAAACACAATGAATCTGCTATAACTTAATGATTTTACTGATACAACATGACAACAAAATTACGCGCCAACTAACTTTGACAAAAAAAAACAGAACAGACATAATCCCGCGCCAAGTGACAGCGGCTGTCAACCAGTCTATTTAAGGCATTTATAATAACGTAGCTCAAACTAAAACGCGATTCCAATACTAGTTGAACACTAATGTAATAGAGTTTCTATTACATAGACACTGTCTTAAACTAGTAAGTTTGTAATATAAATTCTATTACATAAGCGTTAAAGTAGACTATCCAATGGAATAAGAGTATATGTCAGTGTCAAATTCAAAGTAATCGTACCGTATACTATTTGTCCACTTCGCCTGCTACGTACTATACGGCGCTGACTGTACATCCAAAACAATCAATGTTTTTATTGTGTCCGAATGAACCGAGTAGCTATAGAGATCAGTGGTGAAGCGTATTTGTACATTTTGCTTTGTAATGTAATATGTATAATAAATGCTTTTTCATTTATAATCGTTTTATCTTTTTATCCAATACCCAATTGTTTAGTTCTGGGTCGTTTCCAGCCAGGTAGGCTTTGTCATTTACCACCACCACCACCACCATCAACATATCAGCCGAAGGACGTCCACTGCGGGACATAGGCCTCCCCCAATTTCATGGGGGGTACATGCCATAATCGCCACGCTTGGCATGCCGGTTGGCGATCGCAGTATCTCCACCGCACTCCAGGGTGCTGCTGCCCATCTCACGGTGGTCTTGGTCGTAGTTTTAGGACATACCCGGGGGCCGGGGTTTGTCATTTACCAATAAGGTAATACTAGCATAAAAAATAATTAGAAAAACATCATTATTGATTAGGCGTTGAATTTAACGGTAACTTTGCCTATGCTATAGTCAACAGCATAAGTAGATGATCATTTTAGCACCTTGTCACTTTCACTACTTTGACATATCCCGACTATCGAACTACCACAGTATAAAGAACTACTACCAGTAGGCAATCTTCATTCATCTGTCGAAATTACGCACGCGCGTAGCGTAACTGCTGGGTAAGGGTTGTCAAAAAAGTTATTAATTGTGTTTTTACTTTCACATTCCTACATTTTTAAATTGAACTAATTTAAATTGCACTTATTTTTATTTTAGAGGTCTCTTTATACAAATATGAAAAAACTGGCGGCCATATTGATTTTCTTTAAACAAGTTCATCTGAACTTCTTCTCTTCTCTCAAAATCGATATCTGAGCGTCCGAGAGGTCTCTTAATACGAATATGAGGTCAGATTTGAAAAAAGTGGCGGCCATATTGATTTTCTATAAATACGTTTCGATTTCATACAAAATCGATATCTGAGCGTTCGAGAGATATTGATTTTCCTTAAATACGTTCCGATTTCGTTCAAAATTGAGATCTGAGCGTCCGAGAGGTCTCTAAATAAGAATATGAGGTCAGATTTGATTAAAAGTGGCGGCCATATTGATTTTCTTTAAATACGTTCCGATTTCGTGCAAAATCGATATCTGAGCGTCCGAGAGGTCTCTAAATATGAATATGGGGTCAGATTTGAAAAAAATAGTGGCGGCCATATTGATTTTCTTTACATACGTTCCGATTTCGTTCCAAATCGATATCTGAGCGTCCGAAAGGTCTCTAAATACGAATATGAGGTCAGATTTGAAAAAAAGGGGCGGGCATATTGATTTTCTGTAAATACGTTCTGATTTCGTTCAAAATCGATATCTGAGCATCCGAGAGGTCTCTTTACGAATATGACGCCAGATTTGAAAAAAAGCGGCGGCCATATTAATTTACTTTATTAACGGTCTGATTTTGTATTAAATCGATACCTGATTGTTCGAGAGGTCTCTTAATACGAAGCAGCGGTCTGATTAGAAAAAGGTTGCTGCCATTATGAACTTTATTGTTTGATTTTGTTCGTTACCGATATCCGAAAGTTTGAGAGGTACGGTCGGCCTCACAAGGGGCTGAAAACCTGTTGTACTTTGCCGCTTTATAGTCATGTTTAAACTGTTCTACATTTAGGCCAACAGGTGAAAGCGACAAAGTCGCAAAGTGTCGTCCAGCTACTTATGAGGCCGATTGTACCTCCTTTTTTGTAAAAGATAAGTTAAAACAAATTTTGGTTAACTTGTTTATTTACATTCAAATTATTTTTGTTAAGTACATGTATTTAAAATATTTACTAATTTTTTTTCCACGGTTTTAGCTATTTATATTTAAGAACACTCGATTTTTTACCAAAGCTGACATAAATGTCCGCAAATTATATTATTTGTGGGGCATTTATGGACACGACATTGAGGAGAGTGAGTGCCCTCGCAGTAAGCGTTTCAATAATAATTAGGTATAGTGTAAAAACGGCGCCGTCTCTCTCGCTAATCAGAGGCTATGTGGCAGACCTGATGTGGTCCAGTTGGAATTTAGCTAAGCGCATAGCTTACCCACCAGAGAAGCGGAAGGTAAACATTTGAATAAAATATAAAGCGGTTGCTAGTAGTAGCGGTTGAGAATTCAAGACAAAGATTCACCGTGATGACACTAGCCCTAGGTGGCCAAGTGGCAAAGACACTAGTCCAACAAACCAGAAGCATGGGTTTGATTTTTGTCTTAGGCTAGCTCTCGGACGTTCAGATGTCGATTTTAATCAAAATCAGAAGAAAAAAAATCAACAAAGAAATAAAGAAAATCAACATAGTCGTTAATTTTTTCACATTTTCCCTCAGATTCGTATTAGGAGACCTTTTGGACGCTCAAATATCGATTTTGAGTGAAATCAGGACGTAAATGAGGGAAATAAATATGGCGGCCACTTATTCCAAATTTTGCCTTAGATTCGTTATAAGAGTCCTCTCGGGCGCTCACATATCCAATTTGAACGAAATTGGGATGTATATGAGAAAAATCAATATGGCCGCCACTTTTTCCAAATTTTACCTCGGATTCGTATTAAGAGTCCTCTCGGACGCTCAGATATCGATTTTGAACGAAATCGGGACGTATATGAGGAAAATCAATATGGCCGCCACTTTTTCCAAATTTTACCTCGGAATCGTATTAAAAGGCCTCTTGGACACGCAGATTCGACGACCTGTTTAGCCTAGTTGGTAGTGACTCTGCCTCCGAAGCTAGAGGTCCCGGGTTCGAATCCCGGCCAGGGCATTTATGTGTGCATTTTTCACGGATATTTGTTCTTGGGTCATGGATGTTTTCTATGTATTTAAGTATGTATTTATCTATATAAGTATGTATATCGTCGTCTAGTACCCATAGTACAAGCTTTGCTTAGTTTGGGACTAGGTCGATTTGTGTAAGATTGTCCCCCAATATTTATTTATTTATTTAGATATCGATTTTGATCGAAATCGGGACGTATATGAGGAAAATCAATATGGCCGCCACTTTTTTCAAATTTTACCTTAGACTCGTTATAAGAGTCTAAGGAAAAATGCAAGGAGCTTCCTGCCATGATGAAATGTAAGAATACGGTTTGCTCGGGAGGAGAAAAAATAGCCGATGTATTTGCTGACCACTTCGCCTCCACCTTCTCCAAAGATACTGGGTGTGCAGCTACTGTAGTACAACCATCAGTAGATAGTAACAATTCACCACTGCACTCGTTCAGGGTTCACGAGCGAACAGTTCTTAAAGCGCTAAAAAATCTTGACCCCAACAAAGGTGCAGGACCCGATAATCTGCCACCACTATTTATTAAACGATGTGCTCCCAAACTTGCCTTGCCTCTGGCAATCATTATCAATAAATCGTTAGACACAGGCGTTTTTCCAGAAAAATGGAAGGAAGCTCGTATTGTGCCTGTATATAAAAAAGGTGACAGAGAAAATGTAACAAAATACAGGCCTGTATCTATTCTGAGTGTATTTTCGAAACTCTTCGAGTCTGTGGTGTGCCCTATCCTCACGCATCACGTCAAACCATACATAAGCCCCAAACAGCATGGCTTCCAGAGTGGTAAATCGGTTTCTTCAAATTTAATGTCTTTTATCACATGTTTGACTGACAACATCGACCAAAACATCCAGACTGATGCCATCTACACTGATTTTAGCAGTGCGTTTGACAGGGTAAATCATCGGATCCTACTACGCAAACTAACTTGTTATGGGGTCATTGGGTCTGTCAATAAGTGGTTCGAATCATACTTAACAGGCCGAGTATCATCAGTGGTTATAAATGGGTACATTTCAAAATCATATCAGGCTATATCAGGCGTGCCACAGGGTTCGCATTTAGGACCGGTCTTGTTTCTGATCTTTATTAACGATATTGCTGACACTATACTTCACAGCGAGTTTTCACTCTTCGCTGACGACATGAAGGTTTTTAAATCGATTAGGTCAGGAATAGATGCGGTTCAACTACAGGAAGACCTTGACCGAGTTAAGCTATGGTGTACACATAATGACATGATATTAAACCCTGTAAAATGTTACCATAATAAATTCACGAGAAAGAAACGGCCAATTCCAACTACTTACTCGATATGCACAACTGCGCTGGAAGAGGTAGAGGAGATCACAGATCTGGGGATAATACTTGATGCAGAATTAAGTTTCAAGGCGCACTACGATGCAATCATTTCTAGATCTCTCAAAATGCTAGGCTTCCTTAAGCGTACCGTAAACCTTGACTTAAAAAAAATAGGAACCAAAATGGTTCTCTTTAATACGCTGGTGCGTAGAGGTTTAGAGTTTGCCAGTGTGGTGTGGAATCCGGCATATCAAGTACACAAGGACCGAATCGAGAGGGTGCAGCGGATATTCACACGACATTTAGCTTTTCTTGCGCCTGGCATAAGCTACAGATCTGATTACGAATCTCGCCTCCAACACTTCAATATGGTATCTCTATCGGATCGCCGCCTAGTACACGATCAAGTATTTTTGCATAAACTTATTAATGATCATACATGCATGCTAGACTTCATGAACAGAATTAATATATCCGTACCCAGGCCCAATTGTCGTAGGCTTCTCACACATACCTTCAGTGTGCCATTAGCACGAACTAACGTGAAACGGCAGGCTCCACTAACTAGACTAATAACTGATTTTAATAAAATCGCCAGCAAGGCCGACTTTGATATATTCCATGACTGTCTCCAAAGTTTTAAAAATAAGTTAAACCTTCTCGTTACCAACAGTGATGTAAATAAAGATATAATTAGAAACTAAATATTGATAAAGTAAATACTTATAACTTTGAAATTTCGATAAATTTTCAATCTAAATTGAATGTGAATGGAAACTGAAATGTAATGGATAATACTTTAAATTTATTGTGTAATTATTAATTGAGTTAAATACATATTCAAATATAAACTCTCAGAAAATGTGTAGTTGTAGTGAAATTTTATGATTAAGTACTGACAAATGATGTGTTCACCTGTAATTGGGGTGCATAATAGCCCAAAGACAATTAGCATGTATAGTCACTTATAGTTATGTACTCTGTTGGTGTCCCGTACAAATAAATAAATAAAAGAGTCCTCTAGAATGCTCAGATATCGATTTTGAACGAAATCGGGACGTATATGAGGAAAATCAATATGGCCGCCACTTTTTCCAAATTTTACCTTAGATTCGTTATAAGAGTCCTCTCGGAAGCTCAGATATCGATTTTGAACGAAATCGTGACGTATATGAGAAAAATCAATATGGCCGCCACTTTTTCCAAATTTTACATTAGATTCATTATAAGAGTCCTCCCGGATGCTCAGATATCGATTTTGAACGAAATCGGGATGAATATGAGGAAAATCAATATGGCTGCCACTTTTTCCAAATTTTACCTTAGATTCGTTATAAGAGTCCTCTCGAATGCTCAGATATCGATTTTGAACGAAATCGGGACGTAAATGAGGAAAATCAATATGGCCGCCACTTTTTCCAAATTTTACCTTAGATTCGTTATATGAGTCCTCTCGGATGCTCAGATATCGATTTTGAACGAAATCGGGATGAATATGAGGAAAATCAATATGGCTGCCACTTTTTCCAAATTTTACCTTAGATTCGTTATAAGAGTCCTCTCGAATGCTCAGATATCGATTTTGAACGAAATCGGGACGTAAATGAGGAAAATCAATATGGCCGCCACTTTTTCCAAATTTTACCTTAGATTCGTTATAAGAGTCCTCTCGGATGCTCAGATATCGATTTTTTTCCACGCCATTCTTATTATGTATAATAATGTATTCATTATTTATTTTATTAGTCAGTATATGTACTAGTATTTATAGTATTAATTAGTTTGTAGTACATTGGCAATAGCTGTAATAATTACGTACTTATTTGTACACGTGTTAGTTTGTCTATCTTTTGGTTCCTGTCTTCCACTCAATTGCTCAAAGGTTAACTGGAAGAGATCCCTTATAGGGATAAGTTCATCTTTGTACCGATATAACTGAATTTGTCTGTATTTTTGCCTGTGTTTTGTGTACAATAAAGTATTTACATACATACTATCGCAGTATTGATATGTTAGTTCGACTAAATAAAGATTACTGATTACTGATAAATACTAAAATGATCATCTGCATTAGCTGTTGAGTGTATCTGGTTTCATTTCCATCCAAAATGCTGCTTGGTGCCTTCAAATCCCGATATTACTTCACTGTACTGCCTATTTTTGTTTAGTGTCGCGTTCAATTGAAAGGTCGTGGTGGTTGTAGGCGAAGATAGGCATCATCATAGGCGAAGTTAAAAGAGTTTCAACGGTACCGTCTCGACTTAGCGGTATATTTTGGCGGGGAACCACAATAAGGTGTATCTATATAAGTCGTGATGCAAAAAAATATGGTTATAATCATGATTCTAGACCACTTACTATGGGACGACCCTAGACTGATGAGATAACAATATAGGTAAGAACCTATATTACTAAAAAGTTTCATTACTATCCGCTCGGTAGTATTATGCGTGAAAGAGGTACTTACACCATTTTTTCACATATTTTTTCGCATACGTGTGGGGGAAGAATTTTGGACTATAGAGATTTTATTCATTATCATATCATCTACAATTTAATTGTACGGTGTAACACGAAAATTTGTTATACAATTTATTTGGACGACTTACGGTGTCACAATGGAATCGATAAAATTAATGACGATTCCTCTGCACCCTTATAGCTCATGAGGTGAATGGGCCATAGGTACAAATATTTAGGTTCGCGGGCTTCCCGAGGACCTTGGGCTCATTATCCACATAAACGGTGTCTCCGTTCCTATAAATTGATCAAATGAAGGGTACACGGGAAGAACATGTCTAGTCATCTAAAATTTCAAAGGCAGTTTGAACCTTATGTCTCTATAAATTAGGTTGCTTTTTGTTTTGAAATTTAAATGGACTAGACATGTTTTTTCCGTGGCCTCTTCAAATAAAACCATAATACGCGCACACAAGCCGTTAACTATGGGACACAGTAGAGACGACTTTTTTTCATCGGTGTAATGACCTTGCACGTCCATCCCCGTAAAAACAGTGCATTCTAGGAATGCTTATTGTTATTAGCTAATCACAACAATAATCATAACATAATTAGATAGAGGGTAGTCAACGACTGATAAAAATAGGAAACAAAAGTACCCCTGCGCTACATGAGCAAAACAACGCTAATGAGTTCATAATTACTTAATGCAAATCGTTATCTCGCCATCTCTGCTTTCTATCGCGATAATTCTTAATGAACAAGTGTGAAAAGTACAAAGCTACCTACTCGTGTTATCAAACGACCGTCGTTTTAAACTGAATTGTTCATTCTAACCTCAGTCAGTCACACACAGCATCGCTAACGCAGACATGGCTTTGATCGACGCGGAAGACATCCTCTCAGTAAGCGAACAATGGGTGCAACTTGACCAGAAATGGGGTACCCCCGTCGACTTAGACACGGAAGAAGATTGTACACCCAAACTGAAGACTGCCTTCAGCTCATTAGACTTGAAAAAAACTACCTTCGACTCATCATTCCTGTTCAAACGCCGAAAAGTTGCACGGAAAATCTCCAAGAAATCTATAGATTATAAAGACTTTTTACAAGACTTGGACAACGCTCCGAGAAACACGCCAGACAAGCAGTTTTACTTCGTCAACGGTCAGATTCTGTCAGCGAAATCGGTGGAAGAGATCTGTGAAGATATAGACGACATCTTCAAGTCAGTGAACAAGTTATGCTCAGCGACAAGCACCGTTAGGATCAATAAGAAATTTAAAAATGTTCCTGATGTTGTTCAGTGCAGCATTTCGACTGGTGACCTCTCTTTCGACGACACAGTGGTTAACAGAAGTGAAAGAGAAAAAGCGGATAGCGACGATGTTGACGGTTACATTGACGAGATTTTTCGGCATCTTGATTCTACAATATCCCGAGAGGGCCTCGAATATCTGGATAGGTCGGTGAAGGAGTCAGTGACGACTTTAGTGAGGAAGTTCTCCAGTATCCTGAAGAGTCCTGGTTTGAAGTGTAGCCCGCGGAAACGGAGGCAGTGTAATGATAGATTTAAGGACTTAACTGAGTTCTGGCAGAGTCAATCTGGTAATCAAAATAGTAAGTAACTTACCGGCTAAATGAAAATACTACATACTCGTAATTTCGAATGTGTTATTGTGGGTTGGTTATGTAGGTAGCATCTTCGACGTTAGGCAGTGAACCGAAATCATTTTCCTTTTATTTATTGGCTACCTTCGAAGACGGTTCTTGTAGACTATTTATTTTAACGTTTTAACATTTAATTTAAGATGATGTGTACGGACGTACTGAGGATCTGACCGATTTGTATTCATCCGTAGAGCAATAGAAATGAATGTAGGTACAAGGTAGGTATAGTTTTAGTGTTTACTTAAAATTTAATTTAAAGTTTTTAGTGCATTTAGATAAGTGTTTAAATTTTAATTTAATTTTTTGTATAACTTATTAACAATTATACTTACATATATATTAAGTAAATAGCTAAACTAGCTAGTAATTGTATCAGTGTAGTTGTAATTGTAACTTTTTAATGCGAGACCAAATTTTTATATGTAAGATTTTTAAATTGTAGCTATGATTTAAACGATTAATGTGTGATTTGAGCTTTTTTTGTGTTTAAATTAATAAATAATTCTGAAATTATTAAATCTACTTCTATATTATTATTTTAACCTGGGTGAGCTCGCAACTCTCCATTCACGCAACTCCTTGGTTCAATCACCTCGTCTTTACTCTATGGGCTAGATGCTGTCCAAGAGTAAAACCATTCGCAATCAAAAAAGTTGTTCCCTGTGGCTGCCGGGAGTGAGGGGGGTAACATGCGAGCTAGCGCAGCGGGCACTAAATTGAACTCTAATATCACACGAACACTTCTCATTGCCATGATGGTTGGCATTTTATGGCTAATAGTCTTAACGATAAGTCATAAAATGGCAACCATCATATGCCCGCTGTACAGTCAACAGCAAATGTAGATGGTAATTTTAGTACTTTGTCGCACTAACGTCACAATATTGCGTCAGTTAAGATGCGTCAAAGTAGGGAAAGTGACAAGATGATGAACTTCTTTTGCCGTTGACTATACCACATAATAATAAGTAGTACCTACTTACGTAAATGGGTAAAGACATGGGACCATCGTTAAGGCTTAATTATACCATTTAATTGATTCCGTTGTGACACGGAAATTCGAATTACAATTTGTATGGATAACTTTCGTGTCACAACGGAATTAATTAAATTGTAGATGAATTAAAAACCTTAACGATGGTCTAAAAATTTACTAATTACGCAAGCACCGCAATAGTGCTCGTACCGCAGGAAGAACGAACTCGCACTATCGTTGAAATTGGGGACTACGAGTATTACAGTATACACCAAACGGCCAAACCATCGCTGTGCCATCATCATTCAATGTTAATATACATATTTTTTAATTTCAATTACTAGAATACGGTTTTTATCGTGTGTAATACCTACGTAGGCGTTTAAATACACTGACGAGCAAAAATGCCCGCTGTGATAGCTTCTTCGGGTAAAATGAGTTAAGAAAAGAGTTTTATTCTTAACAAAAAAAAGTTCAATTGATTGACTTTTTTCAGGACATTTCTTAACAACACAACACTGAAATAAATATTTATTTTCGGTTTTCAGTATTAGCGTAGCGCCAATGCGCGTAGCGTACCGTCAATGTATGTTTTACTCAAAATAATATCTTTAGTACTTTAGGACCTATTGCGATTTTAGGAATCAACCCTTTATTTTTGCTCGTCAGTATAGATTACGATACAGATAATAATAATTATTAGAACTATTAACGTTAATCTTCTAGACCCCGCATATGCACACACGGGCATATGTAATTGAGTTTCGTGTTTGTAATTTGTCATATTTTCAGTCATTTTATATATTTTACATACTTTACTTACTTACACAGACTCGCACTGTAAAAGTCTCTACTGTGTGCATTAGAACGGCATAGTGAAAATTCTGTAATGGCGTAGGTACGTAAGAAAAAGCTGTTTAATCATGGTCTTCTTCTGCGATGTTTTTGTTTTTCAAAATGCCTTAGACATATATAGTGCACTGCTTAAGTACTTTGATTGCCCTCTGTTCTAATTGAATAGTCTTCTATTTATATTACTCTCAAATTCCATTCTAAACGACGTAAATATTCATGATTTCTGCCCGCCTCATTTTAGGCATTTTGGCATTTTATAGTGGCTGTTGCTATTCGTTGGTCAGCCTTAGAAAGCGCAGGTGACAACTACAATATGCTGACAGGCTCAGTGTATCGTATACTCGATCAAAATCATTAATCCTATAAATAAAATTCGGTACATATTATGTTTAACAGAACAATATAATTATTAGGTACAGTGGCGGGACGGTTACAGTAACTGAGGATGTTTTCTAGATTAATATAGAACTGAGTCCTGCTGTGTCGGCCATGGCGTCGGCTACGCGTTCGGCCGCGTCGGCGGTCGCGTTGACGCCCATGATGCCCACGCGCACCGCCTTCCCCAACGTTGGGCCCAGCCCAGACGATATCACGATGTTATGCCTGCATTCAAACATATAGTTAATGTCAAAATATACTGCGGGATATACTACACCCACCTATGCTCTTTAATTTGTCATTTTAAGTCCATGACGTTTTGAACCAGCCTTTATGCCGAGGGAATTAAGAAACTGCAAGCAATTGAAAAAAGAAACAAGTGTACAAACCAGTTAGCAGTTTAGTAATCAAGAGTGGAACTAACTTGGCCCTCAATTGAGCAACGAACTTGTTGCAATCAATCCCTTCCGGCAGCAAAACGGTGGTGACTGCAGCCATGCGATCCTTCGGTTCACGGACAAGGAAGCAGAAGCCGTAATATTGCAGACGCGCGTGTAGACGCGCGGCGGCTGCGGCGTGCCGCGCCCACGCGCGTGGGAGCGACTCCTGCGCAACCTGCTCTAAGCAGCGTCGTAAGGCCCAGAGGAGCGGGAAGCTCAGGGTGTGGTGGTAACTAGGATCAACATCCGACAAATTAGGGATATAGAAAAACAATTTAAAGTTATACTTATAATTATATCTATGGCTAAACTCACGTTTTAATGACAACATTTTTCGACATGTTCTAGTGTCCGAACCTGACACTTTTAATCTTAAACCTTCAAGAAAAGAGCGTACTCCCACCGTAAAGGCCGGCAACGCACTTACAACCCCTCTCGTGCTGCGGGTGTCCATGAGCGGCGCTAATCGCTTACCATCAAGCGATTCTTCTGCTCGTTTGCCTCCCATGACATATAAGTAAAAAAATAATAATAGGGGCGAACAATAAAGTATTTGGTGTCTAACATTCGTACGTCTACCTTACTTATACTATTAGAAAATTGGACAGGTGAAGTGGTGCTCAAGATCTGGGAAGCTAAATATACTTACAAGAATGTGTTGTCATAACAGTTCCATTGGCGAGCCAGTAACTTCATGTCGAAGTAGAACGGAGGATCGTGGGTCCGGCTGTTGATTTTCGCCCTGAAAAATCATCTTTTAAGCCTTATAGTCTAAGCGATCAAAATTATTTTTAGGGTTTAGAAGTAAAGCTCAGGAATTACCGGGGCGAATTTCCACTTTGTAGGAAATAATTTAATTATAGATAGGTAACAGAGGTATGAGAGTAAAGGAAACAGCCAAGTATCATCTCATCTCACTCATATTTGGGATATTCTAACTAGGGAACTACTTTTGCTCTCGTGCAAACAACCTAAGATAATTCTTCCGAATGAAGTAATCGGCTGCCAATACGAAGTTTTTTAGTTGGTAGAAAGGAAATACCACATAACATAACGCAAAGACTTCCCCCAAAACTCGCGTTTTTTTCCTGGAACACAAGAAGACATGACAAGAGGACATCACATAGCGTCGACGCCTGAGTCCTTGGTCAAGAACAACCCAATAGGACATCTCTATAGGCTATGTCTGGCACATTTACCACTAAAAAGGCGGTGGCAGTTATCTGTACTATGCTGGCACTGACCTCACATGTATGCACTAAAGCACTCTGCGCCTTGCAATGGTATGCTCATTCTGAGGCGGACCATCATCAATATCTTCTCTGGCGTCATTATTAGCCAAGTGCTATACGAAAAAAGTTTATAAGTTACTTAGCCACCGTTTATGACAGGTGACGCACCGCAGATCTATTCCGCGCTGGGACTAGACATATTCCCCATTCCTACTAGAAGAACCTACCATGAGATCATGACAAGGAACTCACTCAGCACGGGCGCTGAAAGCTACGGGCGCTATGCCAGCCGGCCCACTCAGCGCCTTCTGGCAGGCGGCGTACGCGCCGTCGACGCCCCACTCGTCCATCAGGAACGGTTCCGCCCCCACGGACACCACTATGTCGACCAGCAACAGAGCTCCGTACCTGTAAGCGATTAACATGATCACCAAAAGAAAGAAATAAGCATATTTTATGGCACACGGCTCGTAAATCCGTTATTTTAAATTAAATAAAATTATTTTTTTATGCTGATGCTTAAAAATGCTGCATCTGAAACTGCACCTTTCACATGAAATTTAATTTTCAGTGCTACTACGACACCAGCGGAAATATGTGGGTGGTGCTATTCTTGTACGTGGTAAGTATAAAAATTACTTATGGCAGAGGTCGCCCAGTCCCTTCACAACTTGGAGTGTCCCAGTAGACGAGTCACCGTGGGTGATGAACAAGCCTGCTGGACGGTATTCCTCCAGCGCTTCTTCGATCTCATCTAGCGAAAACGTCGTAAACGGTGCTGAGGTCCGAATAGTCTCCACTTGGATTCCTGAAATTGGAAATAGTTATTATTTAAACAATCAGTTCAATCAAGACTGGCTCGTGCCAGAAGCCGTGGCTCGAGACGACCACTTGTTACGCAAGGATTCTGTCTATTTTCTGTATCTTTATCCTTTCTTCTCTGCATGTTTATCCTTTCTGTTTTCTGCAGCGACTTTTATCAAAGATCTTGATGGGGCCCTTTCGTTATCCTACGGCTTGGAATGACCAGCAGCTCGCCATGCTCGAGCAGTTTATTGTCGACGTCTCACTGTTGCTATGCCAGTGAAGGCCCTTTGCCACCATGTGGCCTGCAACGTACCATATTTCTTAGTCATGTCGCAGACACATTCGTTCCCGCTACTCGGCGCAATCAGTATTAACTTATTGGGTGAGGATGCTGATGGCTAGGCACGAGCAGCAAGCAGTCCCCCAGGTGTACCTAGGTTATCTGCTGGTAAGCAGGTTACTGACAACGTATCTCTGTTGCCGTGCCATCAAGTGGAATCTATCTACCACTTTATAGCAAAGGCTAAAGGAAAGTGTAAGTAGTCCCCATATCTATTAGCCATGTCGCAGGCCCAATCGTCCCAGATCCCACAGCTGGGCACGAGCAGCAGTTCCCCAGGTGTACCCAGGGTATCTGCTGGTGAGCAGGTTACTGACAACGTATCTCTGTTGCTGTGCCTAGTGGAATCTATCTACCATTATATAGCAAAGGCTAAAGGAAAGTGTAAGTAGCTGAAGAACTCCCCATATCTCTTAACCATGTCGCAAGCCATTTCGTCCCAGACCCCACGGCTGGGCACGAGCAGCAGTTCCCCAGGTTTACCTAGGTTATTTGCTGCTAAGCAGGTTACTGACAACGTATCTCTGTTGCTGTGCGAAGTGGAATCTATCTACCACTCTATAGCACAGGGTAAAGGAAAGTGTAAGTAGCTAAAGAACTCCCTATAACTTTTAACCATGTCACAGGCCAATTCATCCCAGATCCCACATCTGGGCACGAGCAGCAGTTCCCCAGGTGTACCCAGGGTATCTGCTGGTGAGCATGTTACTGAAAACGTATCTCAGTTGCTGTGCCTAGTGGAATCTATCTACATACCATTCTATAGCGAAAGCTAAAGGAAAGTGTAGGTATAAGTAGTTAAAGAGCTCACCATATCTCTTAGCCATGTCGCAGGCCCGTTCGTCCCAGATCGCACGGCTGGGCACGAGCAGCAGTTCCCCAGGTGCCAGCAGGTTGCTGATGACGGTTTCCATGCCGGCGTGGCCGGAGCCGCTGACCGCGAGCACGAGTTTGCTGCGTGTTTGAAACAGGTACTGGATGCCTGCGCGGATGTCATCGATCACCTGCAGTATTACAAAATGTATTGTAATTTTTTTTACAGTACATATGGTGCTACTTTACCGCACGAGTGCGGTAATCAGCAGATTACGTGCATATGTCGAAACTTTAAAGAGCCATATGTACTGTGAAACGTTGTACGATACACGTGCGAACAGGATATTCGCAACTCGTGTCGATTTAGCTCCCGCGAGATCATTTTGATATTACCAAATTTTTTAAACACTTTATACTAATTATTAAGTAATTAATAATTTTTAAGAAAAAAAAACCGACTTCAATGGGGGAGGCCGATGAAAGATTATTAATCTTAGATGGTGCACTCTTAGATTCCATACAATAAAATACAAAAATGGCTATAAGTATGTTTATAATGGTAGAAGACTAAGTACCCTCAATTCCTCATGAAATCATGGAAAAACCTTGCTTGCTTGACAAACAAAACGAAGAGAACAAATCGCCAAACGTGAACTACGCGTCGTTGAAGAGTTCCGTTCTGATAATCATCAGCAGTTCCACTTCATCAAATGTCACTTTTATGAATGAAAATGCTTGATTAGTTCATGAAAATACTAAAATCACTATTTGTGTGCCTTTCACATTTGAGGAGTTTCCTCGATTCCTAATGGATCCCATCATCAGAACTCGAGCATGACAAAAATCAATCGTGAAAATAGAACTTGCTTAACAAACACCGCTAGAAGGACAAATCGCCAAACGTGAACTTTTCGTCGTTGAAGAGTTCTGTTCTGATCATCATCAGCAGTTACACTTCATCAAATGTCACATTTTTGTATGATAATGCTCGATTTGTTGATAAAAACACAAAAATCACTATATGTTTGCCTTAAAGATTTGAGGAGTTCCCTCAATTCCTCATGGATCCCATCATCAGAACTGCCTTTTGACAAAAACGGGACCAACTTGGATATATATACATACAATCAAAAAAAAAAAATTTCAAATCGGTTAAGAAATGACGGAGTTATGGAGTAACAAACATTAAAAAATAAAACAAAAAAAAAAAAAAGAAACATACAACCGAATTGATAACCTCCTCTTTTGAAATTTTGAAGTCGGGTAATAAAAGTTAAATCTTTATTTGTACTTAGTCATATTTTGTACACATGTGTGGTTACGTTACTGCGTAACATTAGTATTAGTACTATTTGTTAGTTAAGTATGTATTAAATATGTCATTGTCACGAATTTAATGTACTTATAATAAAATATAATATCACAGCTGTTGGATATCCAAATAAATAAATAACTCGTTATTCAATCTCGTCAGCTCTTAGAGTATAATGGCGACTTTAAGTCAACAATAGGTAATATAGTTTGATTAAATATAACTATTTAGATGAGTAGCTCTATCACATAACCATAAGTTACATAATTTATGGGTACTTTAACCATTCAGTATCTTAAACATGGAAACGAAAAGTCAACTATTTAGTAACTTCTAAGTATTGAGACATCAGACTCATTATTATTAGTCAATTACTTAATTAACACCCAATTAGGCAATGATCTTGGGCACACGGTCAAGTCGACCATTATCCGCCTTTGCAGGTGCTAATTATATGATTAAGAATAATTAGGTTTAAAAAGAGTATTATATCCTTTTATGTAACCCCCCGGCCCCCATTAAGTAGCGTTGGCGGTCAGAAATTGCGACAATATGGCCTAGCTATGATAACAACACGCAAAGGCAGAGATGTCAACGTAGGTTTCCTGAATTGACCATCGAAAAGCCTTTCCTTGCCGTTGCACATAGGCACAGAGACAGAAACCGAAATGTAACGAACGTACGAATCAATAATCTTAATTCTATTTCCCTTCTTGGATGATTATATTATATTACAATATTTAAGCCGGTGCCAAGTGGACTACCGCTATATCGAAGTGCTGAAGTGTTTGTACGAGAACGCCACTATGTCAGTCCGACTCCAGGACCAGAGCTCGAAGCCTATCCCATTGGAGCGGGGAGTCAGGCAAGGAGATGTTATTTCTCCTAAACTGTTCTCCGCTGCACTGGAGGATGTTTTCAAGACTCTGGACTGGAGAAGGCTAGGCATCAACATAAATGGCGAGTGCCTCACTCACCTTCGGTTTGCTGACGATATAGTAGTCTTGGCTGAGACCATGGAAGATTTAAGTACAATGCTCAATGACCTCAGTAAAGCCTCCGAGCGAGTTGGTCTAAGGATGAACATGGACAAGACGAAGATCATGTTAAATGTCCATGTCGCACCAACTCCCTTAACAATCGGACACTTTACGCTCGAAGTTGTAGACGATTACATATACCTAGGACAGACTGTCCAGTTAGGTAGGTCCAACTTCGAGAAAGAGGTTAATCGTCGAATCCGACTCGGCTGGGCAGCGTTCGGGAAGCTACGGCACATCTTTTCATCCAATATTCCGCAGTGTCTCAAGACGAAAGTCTTTGACCAGTGTGTGTTGCCAGTGATGACATATGGTACTGAAACGTGGTCGCTTACTAGGGGCCTCATAAGAAGGCTCAAAGTCACCCAAAGAGCAATGGAGAGCTATGTTAGAAGTTTCTCTGCGTGATCGCATCAGGAATGAGGCCATCCGCAGCAGAACCAAAGTGACCGATATAGCCCTCCGAATTGCTAATCTTAAGTGGCAGTGGGCGGGACACATAGCACGTAGAACCGATGGCCGTTGGGGCGGAAAGGTTCTCGAGTGGCGACCACGTACCGGAAGGCGTAGCGTGGGCAGGCCCCCCACACGGTGGACCGATGACCTGGTGAAGGTCGCGGATGTCCGCTGGATGCGGGTGGCGCAGGACCGGTCATTGTGGAAGTCTTTGGGGGAGGCCTATGTCCAGCAGTGGACGTCTTTCGGCTGACATGATGATGACAATATTAATATTTAAGTAGCTTTTCACACGTGCTATTCAGACTAGAGTCATTGTTGCCCTCAAATGAGGTATTAAAGTTACGGTTTTCACCACCATCATATCAGCCAAAGAACGTCCACTGCTGGACAATGGACATAGGCCTCCCCCAAATTCACGGGGGGTATATGCCATAATCGCCACGCTTGGCATGCGGGTTGGCGATCGCAGTATCTCCACCGCACTCCAGGGATGCTGCTGCTGCTGGTGGTCTAAGTTACGGTTTATGTGTACGGTTTTCTTCCCTCATTTGAGGGCAATAATTACTCTTTTTCTGAATCATTGGTGTTAAAAGCAGTATATTATGTAACTCGTTAGCCAAATGATTTCCGTCTCATGTGTAAGCAGTTGAATCCCTCATTACGCTCAAGAATCATAAAATTCTAATTTAGAATATTTAACTTCACTCAGGTTTCAATACAAAGCCCTCGCCGTAAATATATCATTTTGCACCCTCACGAGACAACTTCTCATTGAATGTAGATATGAGCACGAAGTATGCTGGACTAGTTCGATTTGTGTATAAGATTGCTATATTAGCGGTGCGCCCTCACATATTTTAAGAGGGGTTTTATAAAAATGTTTAAATATTTTTTCCTACAAACTCAATTTTTAGACTCATGTCATGTTAGTACCTACTCTACCGACAATCCTGACAAACGACACGTCCTGACTAGTCCTGTAAAAAAAATCGTGGAGATTTTTTTCAGGAAAGTTTAGGAGTGTTAGTAAGTATTTTAGATGTGGGTGGACATCCGCCACCTAATACATTTTTTAGCTATGACTACCGAAAACGTCAGCAATTTTTCCAGAAACAAGGCAATTAGCCTTAGTGGATGGCGCATCAAAAGAAAGCGCTCCATGACCATGAGCCAATTCCAAAAATATACCACACCATGATATAAGGATATAATGAATGAGTCATTGGGCGTACAGTGGGCGTATATTTAGAAAAAAACATTCTCAACCACTTCGTTACGAGTAGAAACAGGCCAAATTTGGTGTGTTAATTTATTTTATTTTAACGAAACCATTGGCTACTTCTTTGAACGTAATCGCGTGGTATACTTTTGGAATCACCTCAACAGAGCCCTTCTACTTTAAGCCCCACTCGATTCGTTTCTGAAGAAAAATTTTTTTTTTTACATACATCATTTTTTTAACGTTCTCGTTCTAGCCAGTTAGACTACCTACATGAAAACGGTCACATGATAGTACAGTCAACATCAAAAGTAGCTACGCATATGAAGGAGTCAAAATCTCATATTCCCTTATAATAGAGACTTTTGGGCTTTTCAAATGCGTCGCTACTTTTGATGCTGACTGGCACTCCTTAAACTCGGCCATCCTGACAAATATACGTCATCTTCTCACCTTGTTTGATAATATGAACATGAACACACTCACATGGTAGTACTCTGCGCAGGCTGGTGATATGACAGGAGCGGTGAGGGCCTCAGCTACGGCTGGAGAGATATCACTGGGCCCCGGCCCGCACATCACCGGCTTCGAGAACTCCCGGTCTGTGATCACTGGTGCTGGGATTGTCAGTTTGTATGACGTCATTGCTGTCAAAAAAGATCAATTTGTTTTTACTACGGTGGCGTCAATCCTACGGCCTTCCAGGTGATACTTAGCTTGATAGGCGGTTGATATGCGATTGACTAATAACAATAACTAATGAACTATTTGGCCACTTGACCAGTGTTACCGGTTTAGACTTGTAATATTGTAACTAGCTTCGTGGAATGGTACACTTATGGCAAGCAGACATCACAGTCTATAGACGCGACTCCAGAAGAATCACTAGAGTTGCCGACCCTTCATTGATTCGTTGTGTTGACAGCCCAAAATAAAATGTATTTTCTTTTTCCTATGTCTCAGTCTTGACAAATCGCACTGTTCAACACAACGCCGTTAAAATATTAATGCCTGTATGATATTTCATTTTTTTCTCCAGTCCGTGCTTATCAGGGCAGCTAGCACGATAGGTTATACATAACTAGAGTTGGAATATTTGGTGGCATTGGGGTGAACAAAGAGCAAAATGGAGTCGTTGTTATATAGGTATATTTTTTGATTGATTGAATGAATAAATGATTGATAAACCAATAATTTATTGGTTTCGTACAATTAAATCGATTCATAAAAATTCAATAAAAACATAATATATTATTGGAATGTATAATGTTATACCTATTCAAGGTCTTGAACAATTTTTCTTGGGAATAAGTTTCAGTACTACTGATACTTCAGTTTCAGTATTAGTAGTAGCATATAATATTCATTCGAAATACCCTCTCTTACTACGTCAATATTAATTCTTGATTCATTTCACTTGTACTGAATTTTTCACAAGTTGAGAAGTCAGCTCATATGGAACAAATTGCTATAGTATATGCTTTTCATAATATTGACAACTGTTTAACATCAGAAGAAGATAATATGCAAGATTTTAAAACTTTAATTCCAGTTGCAAGTTGTTCAAACTCTTGAAAACACTACAAGCTTAGCAAACTAGTAAAATTTATTTAAATGTTATAATATAAAATCATCATTGTAATTTACAGTATTGCATTGCAGTTGTCGTCAAAAATTTATGAAAAATATGTAACTAGTAAAATATGCGATGTATCACCAAACCTAACTTGTTTACTTTATACACATTCATACAATAAAACGCAAAGGCGATATATTGTAGGCCGGTACTGTAATATAGATTTATCGTTCAGTTATTCATTTATTCAAGTAAAAAAATGTACAATGGCGACTCCACTGCAATACTTGTGCCAAACTGCCACCAGATTCCTAACCCTAGTTATAACCTACGACGGACGGTATATATATATATACCGTCAAGTTGTATGGCCGAAATGTTCTAAAACGTCACATTCACAGGAATTTCCTCCCTCAGACGTTCCCCAGGTTTTCCCGAGGGACTACAGAATGGGGTTCATCAAGAAAGGAGTGCATACATTTTTAAAGGGTCGGCAACGCGCATGTGACACCCCTGGAGTTACAGGCGTCCATAGGCTGCGGTGACCGCTTACCATCAGGCGAGCCGTGCGCTTGTTTGCCACCGACGTTGTATAAAAAAGAAAACAAAACATCTCAGTATAGCCTATCGTGCTAGCTGCGCAGTTGAAGAGAAATTAAACATGGGAAAACGTAGAGGTATAAAGTCATTTTCCATAAGATGTTAGTATTGATCATCTTTTCTAAATAAAGTCGAACATCACTATGGCGTTCCTTATTTACCTATCCTACAGACGTGAGCGTTTCCGTACTCGCCTGACAAGTCGACTTTCAAGTATTATTTTATCCAATCGTAAGGGTCGAGCAATGAGGCGTTTACCTTAATTAACTTTATTAGGTACGTCATAACAAAATTCCGATCCACGATTAACAAGCAGGAATTAGAAGCGAGTAATCATTTCCATACAAATTAACTGATTAATTATATTTTGAGTAGGGACATATTATGTAATAGCTACGACATGTTTTTGTAATATATAGCGGCCTGTTTAGCAAGGAACGTCAAGTTAAATAGATTAAAGAACGTGTTGGAAACAACAACAACAACAAAAGTAAACAAACCATTAAAATTTACTAATATATACGAAAGTATAGGTAAATAACTTAAGAAAAGGACTTGCTGTATGTAGTTGTGACGTGTTCGAATAGACATTACATATTTAAAATGTGTAACACAAACAATCAAATCAATCGTGTCTATTCAAACACGTCACAAATGACACAACTACATACACCAGTCCCTTTTTTATGTTTTTTACTTATACTCTAGCTGTGATTAAAATCTGTCATACAAAATTTAAAAAAAAAACTCTAATTCAGATTGAGTTTCGAGATTATTATCACATCACATATAAAACTTATAAGAACTCTACGTTCCAATAAAGTTCCAATACTGGCCCTTGAGCCAATATAAACTCACCGTCAACAGATATTTATAGTTACCACACAACACAACACGCACATTAAAAAAGTAGTGACACATCTGCTGTCCTTACAAGTAAAACAACAAAGTATCAAAGAGGCAGAAACAGTATAAATAGGGATATCCGTTTCATATAAAACATTAATCGCTCCAAACGTTATAAGAAGCAGATCTAAAATAATATATACTAGTTCTATACCAGTACTTAGATACGCACATCTTACTTATTCGACACTATAAATAAATGAGATAAACACGTATCATATTTTTCTTTTGGTAGCGGACACGTTAATATGACGGCCTCCATTTGGTCAGTGGAAAGATACATAAGGATAATACTACCTTTAACCATTTCTTTGATGAAATGATGCCTGACGTCGGTGTTTTTCGTTCTGGCGTGATACATTGAATTAGTTTTAGAATAATTTAATTGCATAGTATAATAGGTTAAGTTATTATTAACCTATTGACCCTTTATAGGGTGTAATCTATTCGCCAAGAAACTGCCCCGCAGTTTGGCGTATAGCTGCGATAATTGTAATTTGTTTTGTTGTTCTCATAAATAATTTTTAAAAAATGCATTTAACTCTAAAGCTGACTGATTGTCATTATGCAAAATTATGCTGTTCTGTTCCCCTGGAATTTCGAACAGAAACTTGAGAAAAACAAAACAAGCATCCGACAGAGACAACATACCGCCTCTCCTCCGTACTTGAGCTACCGTTTTCTGCTTTCTACTCTTCCAATAGATGGTAGAATAACCAAGTTTCAAAACGAGACGTTCATTCTGACTTTGTGTCGCACGGCGCACGGACTATGATGATGAAATGTATACTCGACTCCATACCTAATCACTGGTTCGTTTGACTATTCACACTGGCTTTGGCTGGATTGGGAGGTTAGATAGCAGTCACTTTTGTAAAACTAGTGCCTACGCTAAATCTTGGGATTAACTGCAGAAGCAGAACCCCGACTATCCTTTAAGATTTAACCGAGAACGGAAAATGATGACACGAATATACGAAAGCAAACATGACCATAATGCTTATAAAACAGTGCTCTACCGATCCTATTATTTTAAAGAGCTTCACTTACTATTAGAGATGACACTTGGCAGAGATCTGATGGCAGTGAGTTGATTCTACGGCCACGATTCATATTATAGGTCTTGTTCTTAGGGTTCCAAAGTCGAGCGTAAAACCCCGTAGAACTGAAAAATATTTTCATTAGAGTACGTTCATTTCCTGAGGGCACGTAGTGTATGACCAAATAAATGTATGTTTGCTGAATAATGCATGTTTGCTGAAACAAATCTCATTGGAGATACTACCGCATATAAAAAAAGTGTTGATTTTGCTTAAAAATATATTACCGTAACTCCTTCAATATTGCATGTGTCGCGTGATCACTGTATGTGCCGCATTAAGTAGGTAGGCAACTAGGCATATGTATCAACTTTGTCGATTCAGATTGTCCTCGATCAGACAGTTTATTTTATAAAAAAACAATTAATAGGTACTTACCGCAAAATAATTACAGGTATCAAACGTTATATCTTGAAACGCACAGAGCGTGGCGTAGCGTCGTTGCGGGGCGGAGGCGGTTTTGCGGTAAAGCGAACGAGAGCGAAGGAGGTGACGTGTGAGACATATGAAGCAGTAATCGACAGTCGACAGTTTCGTAAAGTTCAAGAACGCAAAACCGCCCCTGCCCCTTACCGCGCCGCGCCAGCTCTGTGTGTTTCGAGCTTTCAAAACATAAAGCATTTGACAAAACATTGCGACTTTAAGCGGCAGCTGTAGCGATTATCTCTCGGTACTACTCATCCCAACTGCGTCTCGACCTTGCAATGAACAGAAAAATCGCTTGCCGTGCTGCAATTCACGAAAATTCGTGGCCGTGCCGTGACATTACGTACAGCCCCCGTCAAATATAGATGTAGGTAAAAATCATGCACTTTAAAGTCTTAACTATAAAGTCGTGATTTGTGAACACCTTGTTCGTTTCGATATATCTCTATTTAGCCCAATGGTTGGCTGGGAGAAAATGCCATTTGGCATTAAGCCAAAAAAGTAAGTGTAATGCCTACAGTATAAATAATTAAAATATCTAATGGCGGCTGTAATGACCTACTCGTATGCGAAAATGTTGTAAGTATCATTAAAGCTCGAAACGCACAGAGCGGGCGCGGCGCGGTGCGGAGCGGAGGCGGTTTGCATTTTTTAACTTTCCGAAACTGTCGACTGTCGATTACTGCTTCATATGTCACACGCGCCGCCTCCGCTCTACCGCACTACCGAATACCGAGTAGTTAATGGGTGCGACGTGTTCCCATGACGTGTCGGACCGTGTTCGCTTTACCGCAAAATCGCCTCCGCCCCGCAACGACGCTGCGCCGCGCTCTGTGCTTAAAAGACGATACACACCGAATGCGTGCGCAGCACGTGCGCGTGCGCGTAGCTCGGCCTTAAGTATCAAACATTAATTACGCACCCACTGAACCCTCAGCGCCAGAGTCCGGTTCGCATTTCTCACAGATTTTTTACAAACGACATTGTAACGATAATCGGATCGTTTAGTCTGAAAAATTGTACAGTTTTGTAGAATTGTTCATTATTTTCTTTTTGTTGAAACGTTGTCGTCATCTTATTACATCAGTCCGACCTAGGAAATTAAAAGCCTTTTTTAGAAACGGGTTAACGTAATGCATTCTTTACTTTTTTAAACCGCGCCGGTGGCAAACAAGCATACCTATGGCTTGTATGATGGAAATTGAACACCGCCTATCGTCTTTTGCGAATCAGATCTTTATTTTATAAATACTATATTTTAAATTTATTAGTACTATAAGAAAAATATTAAACAAAAATATCCACGATAATTACTGACAACTCAAATTATTAAAAGTAAAACTAGTAAAAATCTAAAAAAGGTCCCTGCGGCATGGTGCCAAGAATGCTGGCAGCATTTCCGCGCTGTATGGCGATGCCAAGACGTTGTGCGAGGAAGCTACCAGCTCTCTTGTCCCCGGTGACGTCGATCAGTCTCTTCGCCAGTTGATTAAAGAGCTCTGTTGCCCCAGGGCCCCACGGACCGAGGGTCTCGACGCCGAAGGCAACGAATTTGTATCCGGCATCCAGACCCCTGTATTTGCGCATTTTTAAGGCTTCGGCCGCCTCGGCTGCTGCGCCGGCCCTTATGTATTGTACTGTGGAGATGAGACGAGGCTAAGGTGTCCACGCAGGTTGCGTCCCACACCAGCACCCGTCCCATTTTCCACGGTATTAGGGACATTCCATCCGGTCTTTTGCCATCGTCTCGAACGATGCCGACTGGTTCGAGCACCGCCGGCACGTTCACGCTAGCAAGAGATCGGCGGATAATGTCGTTAAGGGCGGCGTGACGCGAAAAGCGGCCGGCGCTTTTTGCGCATGACAGACCGTGGTGCCCCAAACGATCGACGTCACTGCCACAGGGACATTTGTGCGGAGCACAAATCGGGACCCCTAGGCGCAGGCTGACTGCCAGTCGAAGCGTGGCGCTGTCGAGGAATGTGCCGGTACTTGGACAGGGGTAGGCATTCATCCACTGACCAGCCTCCTTGCATCCGACAGCAGTCAGTCGCGCGCGTTCCACTCCAGAGCTGCCGTTGAGTAAGGTGTTGTAAGTTAATTTAGAAATCACACCATCCCAGCACTTTTGCGACTTTGGATTTACGGGTACGTTTTGCCCCGGGCAGGCTAGCAACCAAGCATTTACGGCGCAGTCCAAGCCTGCAATCTTGTAGTGTGAAGGGAGATATCCTAGAATTTTGCCTACAAGATTGTATGAGCTATGGGCAGACGACAGAAATGCTGGTAGAGCTACACTACTAATTTTACGCAACCCTAAACCCCCGTATCGGACAGGGAGGGAAGCTTGACACCAGGATTCTTCGTTGAGCCTTATATTTAGTATTAATTCCAAATTGGTTTTGATTAGGGAGTTAAAACTAAACCAATGGATTCAAATTTGTTTTTGAGGATAGTTAGGTCTGAGAGTACGGTGTCCACATTGCCTCCTAGGGTACCGTCGTCTAAATACCAAACATTAAATTTTGAACTTAAATTTTGAATGACAGGATTTATACCTAGACTAAAGATGGCCGGCCCGAGGGGGTCACCCTGCTGGCAACCAACTTCTGAGGAAAGCTGGTTATTGCGGTACATTAATTTAGAGGGATCTGCATAACTATGGAGGAGGTAATTGTACAGTTCTGGGATATTATCTCTGACTTCTGCCAGCAGGGTGTCTCTGTTTAAAGAATTGAATGCGTTTTTAACATCGACTTTCAGCAACACCTCACATTGGTCGGAAGAAAGGTAGGTGCGTAAGGCGTGAACAGCTGCCTCGCATCCACCTTTAGTTCCGAAACCTAATTGTGTCGGTTCAAATCGTGGCTGTAACTTCGGTATTATGTGTCGAACGGCGGTTTTCGAAGCAAGACGTCTTAGCGTTGCGCCAACTGCAATGGGTCTCACGCCGCCATCCTTTTTTGTAAGGGCAATGAGATTGGCACCGTATAAGATTGGCACTATTTCCGAGTTTACTCCTCCGGACAACATAAGATTGACCACATTTTTTAGGGATGTGATTAGTTTCTTGGCGGTGTCGCCGACGCCGTGTGAAATCAGGTCCTTTAGGTGTTGCGGGGAAATTCCGTCAAGTCCTGCTGCTGAGCCGGTTTTAAAGCTGGAAATTCCTTCAACTATATGTTTCTCTTCAATTTGTAGGCAGTCCTGTATTGCAGTTGGGGGATCAAGGAATGGAGGTGTTGCTGGGGCTGGGGGATGCTTCGATTGTAAGGCTGAGAGAGTGTCAGGAGTGTCGGGTGATAGAACGTCACTAGAAAACAATAGCCGGGCAGCCCCTTTTAAATCTCCATCACTTATTTTGTTTTCTACGTTCTTCGAAAAGTTGTAAACGGGAGGTTTTTTTCTTGTTGATTGTAAATTAAAGGTTGGGTCTAAGGGCTTGAGGCAGTTGTTTTTGATTTTTTGTGTTAATGATGTATGTTTATCTTCGGTTGTAGTGGTAGTGTGAAGGGTGCAGTATGCGAAAGAAAGGAGATCGCGCCAGGATTCAATGCTGTTAGTTTCCACGCACTTGTCTAGAAGGTGGGAAAGACGTGTAGCGACACATATTCTGGCTCCGCGTGGAATCCTTTTGATTACAGGAACGTTATTTTTAAGCTGACTGAGGTGACAGTGCAAACTGGTTGATGGGTGAGTCGCGTCGGGAGTACATTGTGGATGGTTTGAAGTTGTGGCGGGAGTAATATCCTGTAAGTTTTGCGATAAACAGTTTCTATGAATTTTGGAATAGTGTATATTTAATCCACGGCGGCTTTGAAAAACTCTTTGGCATAAGTGGCATGTATGATTTGCTAGGGACGTACTATCACTGGGTTGAGACGAGGCATGCATCCGCACAAATCTAAGTTAATAGATCATTCATATGATTCACTTATATGACTAATAAAATAAACAATGTAATAAAAAATGTATCAAAAACACATCAAAACAAACAGATTGACACTGTCTAACTCTGACATGAGTTTCGCGCAGGCACTGTTTGGCGTTGCCTGGGATACGCCAGCTGCCGGGCCAATGGTAAGGCGATGTAGTCCTTGTGAAGGCTGGTCGCTACGGGTTACCAAAACGTAGTGATTATATTCTCTTTGCGGGTTACCGTGCGATAGCGGCGCGGCGTATGGCGTTCCGTCAAAGGTCACAACAGAAAATATTTTCGGTTTCCGTCAAATGTACGGCGTGCCGTAAGCTGCCCGCACGTGTGCGACCAAATCATACGACCATGGAGCGATTATACATTAATTTACGTGGTGATCGCCTTGCTTTCTATTTAAAACGATTTTTCTTGAGGGACCCACGATATGTCAGTTATAGCTTTTTTTTATTTTTTATTTTTTTATATAGGTATGAAAAACCCCCGACATTTTGATATCAAAACGGATATCTCAAAAACATGTCTAAGACTCTTGAGCCAACCTAAAAGCCTTGTGGAAAGGCGTTTTATAGGTAGGTACAGAAGGTACTTAAATACTGGCAGATGTTATTCAAAAAAATTAGGTTCTCAGTTTGACCCGTATCGTATGTATGTATGTTTGTCCGCGATTATCTCGCGTTTGGCTTAACCGATTTTGATGCAGTTTTCAGATAAGGATTTGTCATATTCTATATAAGGTTTTGGTTTACAAATAATGGATACCCTGTGATAAGAATCCAGTTCTGATGAAAGGATCCGTGACGAATTGAGGTAACTCTTCAATCATTCAAGGTAAACATACAGCGATTTTAGTATTTTCGGTAACAAACCAAGCATTTACATAGAAAGTAGTGTTTGGTGAACTGATGAAGAAGACCACGGATGGTCATCCAAAACTCCAAGTGTTTCATGAGTGGCGCTAAGATTTTTCGATCGTCAGTGAAGCGATTATGACGAAGTCAATTTAATACTGGCAGATGTTATTAAAAAAAAATAGGTTCTCAGTTTGACCCGTATGTATGTATGTTTGTCCGCGATTATCTCACGTTTGGCTTAACCGATTTTGATGCAGTTTTCAGATAAGGATTTGTCATATTCTATATAAGGTTTTGGTTTCCAAATAATGGATACCCTGTGATAAGAATCCAGTTCTGATGAAAGGATCCGTGACGAATTGAGGTAACTCTTCAATCATTCAAGGTAAACATACAGCGATTTTAGTATTTTCGGTAACAAACCAAGCATTTACATAGAAAGTAGTGTTTGGTGAACTGATGAAGAAGACCACGGATGGTCATCCAAAACTCCAAGTGTTTCATGAGTGGCGCTAAGATTTTTCGATCGTCAGTGAAGCGATTATGACGAAGTCAATTTAAATGGTCCTGATGTACTTAATGTTAGAATGTTACCATCAACCTGACCTGATGATGGAAGCCGGAAGGCAGGCAACGGTACTCGGTAATAAAAGAGCGTTGCTTAGCCATGTTTGAGGTTATTGGAATTGTCATGAGATGCATTCTGGCAATGATTCACTAAAAAGTGATAATAATTTATTTTTAATTAAAAAAACAGAGCCTTTCAAAAAAATGCTATAAATAATCTGAGATATCCAATCCAATCATGAGATGAAATGTATACCTACGATTTCATTACATGAAATGAAATCTACTAAAGATACATCAATCCTTAATTAAACACTAATTTAATTATAACAAAATACAGATAAATAATTAGCTTTAAATAATGTTTCTTAACAATTTAGGTTTAAAGAATATTAATTAAATCTTAAGAATTTTGACAGTTCACTTAAATGAGTATAACTTAGCAGGCAATATTAAGTAATATTAATATTGGCGTTGGCTAGCATCAGTCTAAATATGATTTTCCACTTTACTACACTTTTTAGCACGGCGCGGCGTCACGAGCCCCCACTCCCAAAGATTGCCACGCTTTATTCTTTTGTTTCAAATTCTTTTATATTTAGAATAGAATAGAATAATTGTTTTCTCAAACATGCAATTAAATATTGATGTTATGTTCTTTATAATAGGCTGCGAAGTATGACGTTTCAGGTGCGGCTAGGACAAGAGGTCGTTAATGGAATTTCATAAAACTCTTGCGGGCTAGGCCGGCAAAGTCCTCTTTTTTAATTTCCATTCCACATGAATTGTGGCACAGGCACCATGACATTCTGCCACTAAAAAAATAAAACTTTAATTTTTTGGTTGTTTATTTCATTGCATGTTTGAGAAAAGCACTATACATACCTCGGCGGGAAATATGGGGTTATTGGGGTTGCCCGCCTCAGACCTATCCGACCTCGCTACGCTCGGCCGCCTATATATGTCTTCGGCCGGCAACTCCTTTCGTCCCGGCCTCTGTAGTAATGTACTATTATTGTGATAAAAGTTGATAACTGTGTAAATTGTTAGAAACATGCCATAAAATAATAAGTATCAACAGTTTTCCCATTTCGGACGTACAATAATATTGGGATAAAATCAGAAACTAACAAAAAAAATGTTATATTTTCAAAATAATATATATATTTTTTAATACAACAATATTAAAACAACAACAGAAACAAAACAAGGAACACAAACAGAAAAACTATCACTTAACTAAATACATACTAGAAAAAATAATAATAAAAAATACGTGTACAATATTTTTCCCCTCACTAGCTCGAAAAGCCGTCTTTTATCCTTTGAAACAAGCGGGTAAAAACGCATTTTATCCACAAGTGGGGAAAGTAATTTGACCTTGGAGCGTGTTTGAGTAGCTTTTGACAGATAACAAAACGTAAAACGCTCATGGTTAGTTTGATATCAATTATCATTAAATAAATGGTTTGAGAATTTAACAAAAAATACCAAATTTAGCTTTATTTAATGATTTAAGTCAAACTCTATAAGTAACATTTGTTTTATAATGATATTGAGTATAATTGTAAACGCACAAGTTGAGTCGATGCAATTTCAAAACGCATCGTCAGAAATGTCATCATTGTCAATGTCAACTAAAATATACACAACTTGTCACGGACTACGACTCACGTAAATATTATACACAACTTCCAGAGTTTTCTGTTATAATATCGTAAAAAAATCGGTGATTCCAGTGATGAAAATCATGCCTGTGGAACTGTGTTTTTTTGCAGGTTGCACTTTCCTCGCTATAGTGAGGAGAAAAGTTTTGTGTTGCACACGGGTGCAAAGTTGTATTTTACTTATCGTGTGTTGAAACACTCGCTACGCTCAGGATTCTATTTTAGAACCACTCGCTTCGCTCGTGGTTCAACTATGGAATCCTTTCGCTGGCTCGTGTTTCAATTCCACACTCGCGGGTAAAATACAACTTTGCACCCTTGTATAACAAATAACTATTACATAATATGACTGACGGACTAATTATACCTAATAACATTGTTACCCAAGCCTAACCCAATTGTATACATGCATGCTTTTATTTTACTAGGTACATTATACATATTAGGTGGGTAAAGGTAGGTAGTTGATTGAAACCACGTGAAGGGTTATACTGTGCATTTATTACAGTAAAACTAAATACAAAACATGTAAAAACCAGGCGTTCTAACATTATTGGAACATACTGAGATCACTCTACAGATCCTTAAATTCACGGCCGCGAATCAAATTAATATTCCGCTGAACTCTGTTCTCCTGCAGATCCGAGCAGACAATGCTTTACTATTACTATATTACTTATGTTGTTACCTGAAAGGTGACTTGAAATGTCAAACACGACAATTACGTATAATTCGGATGAGAGCTGCCACCACCCCCCAGCTATGTTAAAAGCATTATCATACCTCTAGTACGTATAATAATGAGTATTAAGGTTTCTATCCAGTACACCGTACCATGACCAGGCAATAAATTACTTTCTATTGAAAAGTAGCAGACTATACCCACTAGCACGTTTCATCACCGACCAGCACCATCGCGTGACAACATTTCATTGTTTAAGCAGGCTTTTTTCCGATGTAATCAAATAGAGGATAGCAAGTTAAATAAAACCACATTTTTAAATTCTCTAAAATAATTTAAATATTTCATATAAATAAATCAATTTCAAAAGTTCCTCATTCTAAAAGAGAGTAAGTGACAAGTAAGGCGTCACAGCGTAATAAATCATACAGAACCACTGTTACTAAAATAAATAAATAAATAAATAAATAAAATAAATTTACTAAAGAAAGTGAGCTGCTGTTCTTTTTGTGCGCTGTGACTGTCACAATTTCATAGTAATGACGTCATTACTACGATATGGGGTTTCTTCACATTTTCGTGAATATTTAGAAAACTAATGGCAATAAAAATATTAAAAAAATATTTTGGGGTTTCTTGTTCCCAAATTAAAAAATGAGTTAAGATTTCATACTACTTAATTTTTTTTCAAATGTTGCCAAGAAGCCGCTGCGTGGTAAAATTACCGTTAATACGTGTATATAAAACCGTTTTAACCGCGACGCTCACGCGAGCACACAGGTATACCTGTTGGGTCCTGGTTGTGTCCAATCCATTGGCCTATTATAGGGTTTTGCTACCATATTATTAAGAGTATAGCCCGTCATATCATAAAAGATAAGCATACTTCATAGATAAGACTGTCTGCAATAACATTTTAGGTACCGGATTATCAACTTTAGGGCTTTTGCCAAAAGTTTAAATTGCTTTTATAGAAATGTGACGTTACACGCGACTGCTTTTTGACTGCCATCAAGCTGAACATCTGAGAATGGTACAAGTAGAAAGACATACTCGTATGGACCGCCATTATTTCTATATTTTCTATTAGTGCACACGTAATCTATTGTTTGCGAAGATAGAGTCGATTATTAATTGAAATTTTTATGTGGCTGTAATAACTTTTTACAATATGGTCATTTGTGTTTTGTGGTTTTAGAAAACAAAAGCTTTTGTTCCTTTTGTTGCTTTGGGCCTTTAAGTGAACTTCGAGCAGACTACAACTACATACAACAGGTCATCTTCTTAAGTTTTTCACCTATAATCCTGTTATGCACTATGCACACATGTTCTACTGGGCGTATAGTAGTTCGTGTCGTATTAATTCGTATCTGATACGTTCCTTAAGCTATTACGGTCATGTTATGATACGGTGTAGTGCATGGGTAGAAGCCTTTATACAGCGAAATTATCGGGAATGGAGTCCTTAGAACTAAGTTAGGAAATATCTTCTGTTGTGACGTAAACTTTAGTAATCATAATGAATGACACTAAAATACTTGTAAATTTTTTTTTACTATAAATAAGTCTGTTTTAAGTTTGTCAAATCGGCAATGATCGAGAGCTCACATGTAAAAGATTATGAGAATTTTTTTTCTCTAGGTTCATTTAGAATAATTATTTAATTGCCACCCTTTTCTATGCCAACTTCATACTTAAATTACTAATTTGCGAGATGTTTCAAGTTAGCAAAAGCGCACAATATCACCAACTCTATATATAATTAAGTTACACCTTCGATCAGTTCTTTCTATTCCCGATCATTTCGGTATGCCCCTCGTATTTTCCGTGATTACAACAACGATATATTATTATTCAAATTCGAAGTTAAAATTTCTCCTTCTCTATCGCTCTTGTATGGTTTGAACCATAGAGACGGGCATATAGGAACTTTGAGATTCGATTTTCGTAGTAAAATCACAGTTTGTGATGTGTCCGTAGATATTAGAAACGGGTGGGGCGAGTTTTGATGGATTAAACGATCAATACATATGCTATACTTTCCTAGTCGCCTCCAAAAAGCTTCTAGCCGCAGCGGTCGCATTATACAAGCATGGAGCCGAAAACGTTGCTGAATTCAAAGCCTCCGACCAACTAGAATACGTTGACATCGCAGTAGCCCCTAGCCCCATACCCATCACTAACACAGCTAGAAATACATCATACCACTTCACTTTGTATTGATCTAAACTTTTACTGTACAAGTCTTCGTGGCTGACAAAAGTTTTGTACTTAGTCTCGAACGCGTTGCGCAGGATGAGCGGGAAAGCGTCGCCATTTTTGCCGCCATTTTGTTGATTGGCCATTTTGTCATCCTGTTTTTTGATGTTATATTGAGCGTGGCAGAGTTTTAGGAAGAATAGGGGCGGGAATATGAACATTAAAGGGCCAGTTAGAGTGGAACCGATGAGACCCATGACGACGTCGAAGCTTGGGACGCTCTCGCCGAGGAAGACGGCTAGGGCGACGATGCTTGAGCGGAGAAAGCAGCGTTGGACACTAAAGTCTGTAACAATAATAAAAGATTTCCATTAATCGTAAATCAAAATTACCTATTACATCAAGCAAACTATACATTGTTCAAACCACGAGGAAGAAGCGCCTCACTCACTCTGTTTTATTGCAGTTTTAGTTTAAAGTACTACAATAGGTACACAGTTTGTTTCTTTACATAGCGAGGCCAATATTTTGTCGCTACTTTGGATACTCGTGTGTAATCCAATGAATCGTCGACTCACCAATTGTTCGCTCATTTTATTACTCCAAAAAAATGGCAATAGTACTTATCGTGCTACCTCTAGGTATTTTGAGCAAGTCCTCGATATGCTGGAAGAGTGCGGAGTTGCCGACTGCGCTGGAGAGGCATAGTTGTAACGTCACCAGGAGGGCCACCACGAAGAGGGGTATGGATGGTGGTATACCTGACGAACAATGAAAGCTTACTCGTATTTATTTTATTGTACAATAACATACTCGTAATGTAGAACAGGTGAAATGTTATGCCGATTCGCTGTATCTACTTTTAAATCGGTTCTTTGCCTAATTTTACTACTGCCGCTTCGGTTTACCGCAGCTTACTAATTCGGTGGGCCATGTCAATGACTCAAAGTCGTTCTACGAGCTTTTCAACCACCCTCATTACCCCTATAATCGAAGTTTCTGTTGATTGCGATGGCAATTCTGGTGGTAATGTAAGGATCCCGAAAATATTATGAAATAACTTAAAACATCATCAAACTGAATAGAAAATTCGACAAACATGGGGCACACGGGCAATGGCGGGTTCACGGTAATGAAGGCGGTTGAATCGCTCGTAGAATGACCGACTGTTGTCCACCTATTCAATAGGTCCTATTGGGGTTAGGTTCCAATAATCGGTGACGACTTACATCGGACTTCCCAGAGGGACAACTAGACCTTATTAGAGCACAGAATCAATATTAGTAGTTAGGTACAAATAAAAGAGAAGGTTAAGAGAAGGAGATAGCAGAGAACAGAAAAGGCTGACGATTGCTCCATCGACAAGAGTAGTCAACGCTTAAATAAAAGAAGAAGGTACGTATGTACAGAAGGTCCCCTACTAACAAACCCACGTTTGACAGCTAGAAAATTCAAGCCATGGCATCTCACTATAACGCGCAGCACGTGCTCATTCGTTTAGTTAGGGTTGTCACGTATTGCACATCGTCGTAGCTCAGTGCTGGACATGAGACGACATCGTGCCACTCAATTGTCTGAATATTGAGCCAAGTTTAGTCGCAGTGGCAAGTAGGTTAGGCACAGGGCTGGGTGGGCTGACAGTACCTTGCAGTATGTTGTTCTCCACGTGTCCCCCGTATCGGTGCGCCGCGAGCGCCGCCGTGACCGCGAACAGGGCTCCAGTGAACGCGAACCCGAACAGCACGGCGCAGTTAATCTTGCGGCTGTCCTTCATGTCCACCTGGATGGTCAGTAGCATTGGGTGGATGTCGAACTGGAATAAATAACATGATCTATGAACGAATGCAATATGTACGGTCACGCTCTTTAAGGCGACTTCCTGACTTGGCGGGGCGAGAGCGATATGCAGTAGGTATTTTATTATTTGACGTGAGCTTACCATGAGCTTACTGATGTGAGTGATGTGAAATTTCCTCACTTGACGAAATACTGTCAGTATTACGATTGCGTAGTAGTAATTGCGTAGTACAGGTCAACACTGACAGTTTTTTTATATCGTACCGCCTCCGCATCGACAAATTGGGCAGAAGCCTTATTTGTGACTCATATCGCAAAATTTTTCTTTGAACCACCTACATGTTGACAGGACTGTCAACCTTAAGGGGGTCTCAAATTAAAGTCCGTTTTTGTACCTATTGCATTGTCCCTTGGTCAACTCGGGAAGGGCATGAGGCTACGAGAGAGATTCAATTGTTAAGTTCGTCTTCGTTCGTCGTCTCTCGTCCAAACGACAGCAACATTGCGACACTCGAAATGTTCTGATCTCTTGTAGATCCAGGACCTTGCATAATATGACCGAAGGTTTGGTCATATACTTTCTGACAGATTTCCATTTCAGATTCCGAACGCAATAAATTGTCAAGTCTATAGAATTCAAATCTGTAGAGAGAGCATGGACCTATATCTCTATAAAGCCCGGTATCAATTGGCTTGCTCGCCCAGTACATCGATACCGCTAAGATGCTAATGAATCAACCCTACCGTGAGTTACTGTGTTTCGGCTCCGTAGTTCATTATCAAAAGGGATAGACAGGATCAAAGTACCTGAAAGGCGATGATACCATAAGCTTGAAGCAGATCCTGTAGCCGGGGCTGGTTCAATAGCCCGCCGGGGGGCGACTCGTCGTCTAGCAGTATGCAGGTCCACGTACAAATAGCGACCGTTGCGACGATGCCCACTGAAGTTAGGGCAAGCGGCCTGGAAACGGAAACCATAGAGATAGTAGGTATGCGTCATTATCATTAAGAATTCCGTAGATTCCGTACCGTACTCGCAAGGTATATAGCTAATTAGCATGTCTAGTTGCAGAGCAGAGTTTTTGATGTGAATTTCAATTTGATGCCACTACGCGTTCTCGAAAAAAAGGGTCACCACTCCATGATATTTTGATGACCCTGACTTTTGAGCATGTAGTAGTGTTATTATTGCTGCTGTCTAGGTATGCCCTTATTTCTTGCTAGGGCAAAAAATACTACTTGGATCTGTGGTAAGAATTGAAGAGGAAAAAATAAATACGGAAAATGAATTATTGTTTAAATATTTGAATTTACAAAGAGTATTCACTATAAACATATCTGATTTATTTTAAATTGCACTAATTGAACTTAAAAAAATATAAAGTACTCTTCTGTGAAAACAGAAATTTGTTGTGGGATACATTGCAAACCTTTGGTTTAAGATTTTTATATTATGTAGGTCTCGTGTACTTCTCTTCAGTTTTCCTGTTGTAAACACACTTTTACAGTAGAATAATTTAAAAATAAGCAACCACTATACGCTAGTAGTAATTATTTTACGTAATATAAAAAAACTACACTATAAGTTCTTGAAGTTAGCGTCTTAACTTCTGAACCCGAGCCGAGACTGAACGAACGAAGAACACATTGAACGCGGAACATTAACTTACTCAACATATGAACTACCAGTATTGTATAGTACCTACAAGTACCAGTATTGTATAGTACCAGTGTTTAGGTGTAGGTAGTCGATCAAGAATATGCCTTACCAATCTGAGATTTTTCAATAATATAAAAATTTCATGCATGTAAATTTAATAAATGGATAATAATTCATTAAGTAAAAAAATGTTTGTGAACCCTGAATAGTCAAAGTATGCCTGCTGTAAGAATTTCACGGAATTAAAAATAAGCTTGTACTATGTTGGAATAAGATTTTATTGTGGCATACATTGTTATCATGTGGTCGGCCTGTTTAGTCTGGTCGGTAGTGACACTGCCTCCGAAGCTAGAGGTACCGGGTTCGAATCCTGGTAAGGACATTTATTTCTGTGGTGAGCAGAAACATTTGTTCCTGAGACTTGGATGTTTTCTTTGCATTTAAGTATATATCTATTAAATATATCGTCGTCTAGTACCCATAACACAAGCCTTTATTAAGCTTAATATGAGTTTAGGTCGATTTGTGTGATAATTGTCCCGTAATATTTATTATTATTAATTTATACATACATGGCTACGATATTCCTAATACAAACGTACACAATCAACAGCGCATGTCAACGAGTTTAAAATGTCATAATATCATGCCAGGAATGTTGTTATTCCGGTTGACGACCTTGTTGGGAAAGCTTGTGTTTTGATAAATATTATTAAGTGTTGTGGTACTCCTAAAATATAAGATGATTATGCCTGAGTCCACCTGATTTTCCTTTAACATACTATAATATAAAGCATTGTTACAAACGTCAGCGAGGTGACATCATGCAGTGCTCTTCCTTATTTTTTTTATTTAAAAAAAACGGCCAAGAGCGGGTGGGACTCGCGCACGAAGGGTCCCGTGTATAGATATTTTTTAAGAAAAATAACCGACTCCAATGGGGGAGGCCGGTAAAAGATTATTATACTTAGATGGTGCACTCTTAGATTCCATACAATGATATCAAAATGGCTATAATATATGTATGTTTATAATGGTACAAGACTAAGTATCCTCAATACCTCATGGAATCCTCCATCAGAACTCAAGCTTGACAAAAATGTGTCTTGAAAACCTAGCTTGCTTGACAAACATAACTAAGAGAACAAATCGCCAAACTCCAACTATGCGTCGTTGAAGAGTTCTGTTTTGACCATCATCAGCAGCTCCATCATTATATTTCAGGAGTTCCCTGAATCCCGAATTGATAACCTCCTTTTTTGAAATCTTGAAGTCGGTTAATACATCAACATTAGACACTTTATTATAACCTTTTTTAATTTAATTTGAATAATAATTTTATTTTTATTTTTTTATCTAAAATTTAAATAATATCACGTAGAATTTTGGTCGTGCGAGTCGAATTTTAGTTTTCCCATACATTTTGAGACCCAGCGCCTGATGAACACAACGAGCAACTTTTTAAAAGTTTTTTTTTTTCTATGGGAGATCTCTAAAATATTTATTTTGTTTTGTTTTTAGTATTTTTTGTAATAGCGGCAACAGAAATACATCATCTGTGAAAATTTCAACTGCCTAACTACCACGGTTCATGAGATACAGCCTGGTGACAGACGGACGGAGTCTTAGTAATAGGGTCCCGTTTTACCCTTTGGGTACAGAACCCTAAAAAGGCTGTCGTCGACCTTTATTTCTGCCTCAAAACAGTAGAACTCACTTCATATCCTTAGGAGAGCCCAGCCACATGACTGGACACAGTAGCAGCCCTATTATCACCATCCAGATGCAGTAGGAGATACCCACGCCGCCGCCGGTAATCTTCCACCAGAACAACTGCATGCTTTGCGATGCTGGAATATTATATAAGATAATTTTACCAAAAAAATACCGACTCCGCTTTTGTACTTCGCTATGCCACAATTTGCGGTTTCCGTGAGCCAATCCTTGGTTACCTATAGAAATACCGAAATCGGCATATGCGTGCCTATCAAATTCGAGGAGTTCCCTCGATTCCTCCTAGATCCCATCATCAGACCTTCACCAAATTTATATGGGACCATCGTGGGGTTACCTGGTTTGAAACAAAAAAAAATATTAAAATCGGCCAACGTGGTCAAGAGTTATCGGGGAACATATACAAACATAAAAAAGCAAATATGCAGACGGACTGAGAACCTCATTCCTTCTATTGAAGTCGGTTAAAAATGGCAACCATGATTATCGACATTACCAAACACTGGGATTCAGTTTGTGTCAGTGCCCCTTACTCTCACAAATGATTGGTGATAACATGGATAATTGTGAGATTTGTGAGGGTTTTGCGGGGGTGCCCTCAACAGAATAGGTTGTATGTGGATGAAGGAAAATCAGAAGGCCAAGGCAGAGGGTAATTATTTAAGAATAAAAGATAAGTTTAGCCTACGATTCCTAAACGTTAATAAGCTAAGGGTATGAACACCGATCATTATCATATAAATATAGGAATATACAATAAGGTGCCTTGGGAGAGTAATTTTAAAACTGCACTGCAAACAATAAATACCAGTACTAAATAACAAAACGACAGGATAACTCAGGAACTATGGAAGTAATAAATAGAACTGTAGGAATTTGTGGATTTTTTTTTTGCTGCTGGATTAGTGTTTATCGACCCGAAACCAAGATCGAACTGAACTGCCAGAAAAGCTAAGCAGCATCATGTGGAAATTGGAAAAGGAAAAACAAACATTTAGAACACAAAAGTACAATATACACACAAAAGAACAATGTAAAAGTACAATGTACATCCTGCTCGGAGCATTAAAATTTTTTCAATTTTTCCCTTTAATTTGAAATTGTGCGTTGCTTTAGTACAAAATTAATTTACAATATACACGATGATTTCGGGGTCGTGGATTAAGAATAAGTTTTACGACTTGGTATCTGTTAGCCAATTCAAAAAGATTGTAGTGACACGAAACAAACGTATTTGTTTTTTAATTTATTTTGATGACAAACATCATCAAAAAAACATGGTTACCCTTGTTTCTTTGACGGATAGTATGGAGAGTTGACAGTGGGGTATAGGGTGACCAAGTTGTATGAAAAAGTATTATTTCCCATTAGAATTTAAAGAAAAAGAGAATTTTTTGAGTTATAAACCGTCATACTAACTGTGATGTTGTCTACTTTGAATTCTTGACCATGTACAATCATTATGGATCGTGACCCCAAAATCACCCTGTATATACTGACAAAGAGATACCAGTGAAATGCTCCACATAGATCGTAGCGCCGTTGTGTATCTAGTAAGAACTAACCGCACGAACGCTGTCACATCACTACGCAAGTGCGATAGATATAGCACCCAGTGACATCTGGTACAAACAAGTTAACTTAACATTTCCATAGAAAAATCCGTACTTCGAGCTGGGGGCCAATTCTCGGTCCGATCGAGATGCATCTCTATCGTGACATTGTATAGAATCGTAGAGTCACTTGTATGGAATCTCGAATAGAGATCATCTCGGTCGAACCCGAGAATTGGCCCCCTGAAAGGCCCCTGATTTAGAATCTAGAACAGTGACCAGCCAGAAAGTTTTTGTGTATCGTTTCGATAGATGCATCGTTACAATAATACCTACCCCGTGTAAACTTTCACCCCCAAAAAGTAACCTATTGTCTTCTCTAAGGTCTTACACCCACAATTATTTGAAATTGGTTCAGCGGTTTACTCACGAGAAAGTAACAGCATCGCTTTCGCATTTATGATCATCATCCAAGGTATATGCTTTCATACCGAAAATGAAATTGGGCACGCCAGCGCTGAACACTGTGGCGTCTATGAGGAAGGTGACCAGCCGCCTGGCGTGCATCCCGAACGCCAGCTCGGCAACGGCGGCGTATGGATACCTGTCAATAATTATCACGATAAATATTTTTTTTAAGTTTTCTAAATAATAGATAACGATCTACTGTCGTTTGCTCGTTGCACCAAATGTTGCGGCATCATCATCATATCAGCCGAAGGACGCCCACTGCTGGACATAAGTAGGCCTCCCTCACTCAAAAAGAGCCACAATGAACAGTCCTGCCCCACCCGCATCCAGCGGACTCCCGCGTCCTTAACCAGGTCATCAGCCCACCTCGTCGGGGGGCTTTCAACGCCGTAGTCGCCACTCGAGAAATGTTGCTTGATATGTCGTTTAATTCATGTGATTGTAAATGTAAGGAAAGGTAAGTTTCTATACCATCTACTTTCTGGGGCGTTAATAGAGCCGGGATTATGAAAGAGCCCTTGGAAGGAGCGATGAGGCTTATTGGGCCTCCTGGGATGTACCGTTACCTGGCTTAAGTACGAGGGCTGCCTTTTTAAGTTCTGTCGTTTGCAAACCTCCCGTGATTGCATAAAAAAGAACAGAACGTTTTAGTACAGCGTTCGTTCAAAGTTGACAAGTCAGTTGTGAAAATGGAAATTTGAAGGAAAATTTACGTGCGATAATTTTTTACAACTTTAAAAGGGGCTTAACGCGACTTCAGTGCTTCGAAGAGTTGACTACGGTTTTCAATGATAAAGCACCATGCCTGCGGACTGTGGAACGCTGGTATTTAGAATTTCAACGTGGTTGCTCTAGTCTTGGTGATAGACATCGTGAAGGTCGACCAAAAACAGCCGTAACCCAGGAGAACATTGATGCTGTACGGCAACTGATCGTCGAAGATCGCCATGCGACATACCGTGAGATAGAAGCTTCCTTAAGTATTTCAGGGACCAGTGTTCACAGTATTTTGCATGATCACTTAGGCGTAAAAAAGTTGATCTCACGCTGGATACCACATTTACTCAGTGAAGACCAAAAAATGGCTCGCGTTCGATGGTGTCGCAAAACTCTGCGGCAATTCAACCGAGGAAACTCGAAACATGTTTACGACATTATCAGTGGTGACGAATCTTGGATATATGCCTACGATCCCGATTTTAACAGCAGTCGACTGTTTGGGTGTTCCAAGATGAGCCAAAACCGACCAAAGTAATACGCTCACAAAGCACTTCGAAAAAAATGGTCGCCACGTTTGTGGCGAAAAGTGGCCACGTTGCCACCATCGTGCTCGAGGATCGTAAAACGGTTAATGCTGACTGGTATACCACTGTCTGTTTACCAGAAGTCATCGGCGAGTTTCAAAAAAATAACCCAAGACGTCGTATAAGACTGCACCACGATAATGCGAGCTCGCACACCGCCCGGCAAACAACTGCGTTTTTAAAAGAGCAAAACGTCGAAATTCTGGAACACCCGCCGTACAGTCCAGACTTAAGCCCTAACGATTTTTTTACTTTTCCAAAAATCAAGCAACGACTTCGTGGTCAACGGTACCAGACGCCTGAAGAAGCGGTTGAGGCATACAAAACGGCCATTTTGGAGACCCCGGCTTCGGACTGGAATAAGTGTTTCGGAAATTGGTTCGATCGAATGAAAAAGTGTATTACATATCACGGTGATTACTTTGAAAAACAATAAATACCATTTAACACTTAAATTGTCTTTAGTTTTTCCAAACGACACAACTTAAAAGGCAGCCCTCGTAAAAGTAAAAAAGTAAAAGTAAAAGTAGTTTATTCTTCAAATTAGGCATATTACATGCACCTATGAACGTCAATAAACTACCACCGGTTCGGAAAAATAAACCTCTGCCACGAGAAGAACCGGCGTAAGAAACTCGGCGAGGTGTCATTTTTTCAAAACAATATACATTGTATAGTTAAATATAAATTACAGTGTCAGCTACTACAAAATAACTGAAATAACAATGCTACAGTAGAAAACATATTTTCGCGATAGATTACCCGTGCAGGACGCTATCACTGCCAAACATCCCTATCCATGATGTAATCGTTTATCTTATAATATGCTTTTGAAATAAGTGTTTGTTTTACTACAGATTTGAATTTAGAATTACTAAGTTCAGTAATGTGTTTAGGAATTTTATTGTAGAATTTGATACAATTTCCCAAGAACGACTTTTTCGCCTTTACTAGTCTATAGAAGGTTACTTTCAGTTTCCCAGTATTTCTCGTGGCTATTGGTTTATCAGCGTTCGTTGGAAAATTGCCCAAATTCTTCCTAACATACATTATTATTTCAAATATATATAGGGACGGCAGGGTTAGAATATCTATTTCTTTGAAAAATTCTCTTAATGACTCACGTGACCCCAAGTTATAAATTGCTCGGATAGCCCTTTTTTGCAAAATAAAAACAGTTTCAATATCTGCAGCTGATCCCCATAAGATAAGACCATAAGTAATTATACTATTAAAATAAGCAAAGTAAACTAACCGTGCCGTTGCCACATTGGTAAGCTGCCTTATTCTCCTGACCGCAAATGCAGCAGAGCTCAACCTACTTCCTATCGCTGTTATATGGGAACCCCACTGCAATTTTGAGTCCAATGTAATACCTAAGAATACAGTAGAAGTAACAAATTCTAATGTTTGACCATTAAGTCTAATATTTGTATATAAGTTTCTGTTTGATGAGTTCGCAAGAGAGAATTTAATACATTTCGTTTTTTTCGGGTTTAATACTAAGTTATTGGCAGCAAACCAGTCAGATATCATGGAGAGGGTATTATTTGGTTCAATGAGATCAGTATCTCTCCTATTTACCTTGAACAGTAATGAGGTGTCGTCTGCGAACATTACAATGCCTGATCTTCGGCTTACCATATATGGCAGATCATTTACATAAACAAGGAACAGGAACGGACCTAGAATAGACCCCTGAGGTACTCCCATCTCTACTACTGTCTCTGACGAAATGGCTTTATTTATCGCTACCTTTTGATTTCTCTGTGTTAAGTATGACTTCATGAGATCTAATGCGTGCCCTCTGATGCCATAAAACTTAAGTTTACAAATTAAAGTACCATGATCTACACAATCAAAAGCCTTGGAAAGGTCACAGAACACTCCGATGGCGTCGTGCGACTCTTCCCAAGACTGCAAAATAAATTTTAATAAACTTGCACCTGCATCAGTAGTTGACCTACCCTTCGTGAAGCCGAACTGCTGTGCGTGCAAAATATTGTGAGAATTAAAGTGAGAAACCAATTGCGTAAGCATTATTTTTTCGAATATTTTGCTAAACGCAGGTAGGATAGAAACTGGACGATAATCAGAAGGATTATCTCTATGACCTGATTTGAAAATTGGAACTACTTTACTACATTTCATTAAGTCTGGAAAAATGCCATAGTCTATACAGTTATTAAAAATGAGAGCTAGAGTTGGTGCAACGACCTCCAGAATAGATTCCAGTACCTTGACTGACACGCCCCATAAGTCCTCAGTGCTCTTTATTTTTAACATTTCAAAGGACTTCAGTACATCTAGAGGAGAAACATGATGAAATTTGAAATTAGTTAGTGATTCTAATTTTACGTTGTCATTCAGAAGGGATTCAGCTTTAGTGGTAGATGATGCTAAACTTTGAGTAGTGACTATAGGAATTTTAGAAAAGAAATTATTAAATCGTATGTGTACTGACCGGTTCTTCTCCCTAATAGCGGGTGCGATCTGCTTTGCCAGTAACCAACACCGACCCAGTAGCACCGCCGTGTATACTTGCAGCCCGAATACCGCCAGTACCAATGGGATACCATATCCACCTGTGAAGATCATATTTTATTAAATTGTGCGCAAACGCTAACTACTGAGTTCAAGAAGCCTCGGATATGTTTTACAAGTTACATATTAGTAATATTCCGTCTATTGAAAATAGAGTTAATGAGGATCGTAGTTTCAACGGTTTTTGAATCACAATGCTCAGAACGCGATAACGATCGCCAGGTGCCGCTTTCATCAGGTACCTGATTGGTGTGATTTTTGGGGAGTTGAATAGGATACCTACGTACCTACTTGATGATGAATTCAAATTTGAAACGCACAGAGCGCGCGCGGCGCCGTGCGGGGCGGAGGCGGTTTTGCATTTTTGATCTTTCCGGAACTGTCGACTGACGATTACTGCTTCATATATCACACACCGAGCCTCCGCTCTATCGCACTACCAAATACCGCGCGGTTTTTTGACGTGACGTGCCCCGGACCGGGTTCGCTTTACCGCAAAACAACGCTCCGCCCCACAACGACGCTGCAGCTGCGCCGTGCTCTGTGCACCATCAATTAAGTCATGCAACATTGCAGTTTATTGTGCTTCAGGCGCATTTTTACTGTCAGTTTTCCTTACATTTTGGTTGAAGAAGTGGACTATGGTATTCCTTCGGATGCCCCAGTATTCATGTAGGGATCAATGAAATCTCCAAAACAATCTTTGAGAAAACGAAAATAATTACCACAGGCGATGACGCTCTTGGGTAGTGCAACAACCGGGAACACGCCAAATAGGTCGATAATGCATAGTACTGTGAACAACACGCTGAGACCGCCGACCGTCTCCCCGAGAGAGTATTGGGCGTGGCTGGAGACCAGCTGTGCCTTAGGGACGCCCAAGCGCTGCATCGCTGCTGGGTACTTCATGGTTCACGTCTGGAAATGTAGAATAGGGATGAAGAGTCAAATGAGAAACTTTTAATAAAACGTCAAAAACCGTTTAGGGGCATATATGTCCGAGAGTCAGAAAGCCCAGACATCATAATGTCCGTTGTCGAAAAGTCCATATATTATAAATTTATAACACACACACAGGACACAGGGGCATCATAACATTCGTACTTTTCGACAGATGGACATTGTGACACCTGAGTTATCGGAAAAAAGGACATTATATAGTAGCTCTAGGAATTTTCGACCAGTGGACATTACGACGTCTGGACTATCGGACACAGGGGCATTATAACATAAGGACTTTTCGACAACGGAGATAAAGACGTCTGGACATTCTTACACTCTGCCTAAACGGTCTACTAAAGCGTGATGTATTCCGAATAATTTTCGCGAGTTTTGTTTATTGGTAATGCAAGACTTTTAAAGAGTATCAAATACAAATACGAATAATTTATTGTATGAAAGTGCGGAATTAAAAAGGTATCAATAATCATGATTAGATCGTCAGAATCAGCCATTTATGGCGTACAATATTTTGTTTTTATTCAGTACTAGCATTTGCCCGCAGCTTCGCCCGCGTTTTAAGCGAAATTTTTAACCGTCTACAAAAAACAGGTTCGTATGTTTGTCCACGATTATCTCGCGTTTGGCTGAACCGATTTAGATGCGGTCTCCAGAAAAGTAGTTGTTACATTCTGGGGTTTCGCTTTACGAAGTTTGGTGATTGTGATTCATTAACAGATGAACAGATAAAAAGTCAGTATACATTCTGAGAACCGGCAAACTGTTGAATTTCATTTGATTTTGGCAAAAATAAGGATCGAAAACTATTATCATACATTTCCGAGAGGCCGAAGGGGAAAGGGCCGATGAAATAAAAGCATGTCTGAAATGGCTCTTAGTAAAAGTATCTGTGTACTACAGTAACACCAATAGGTCTGTAAACGACCTAACAGCGCGCAGCGGCCATAAACCATTTTGAAGTACAGAAATACGGCTAATTCAATATCATGTGTAACATTTATTTTTCCTACAATTAAATTTATTAGGTAGGTTTTGCCAGTTACCATTGGAGCATCCAAAAAGAAAATTTGGCCTCACTTCCATTCGCACTCCTTACTGTCAGTCCGTCTGTTACAACCAAGTTGCTTTTACTGGACCTATTGAGCGCTCGTGGCCCAACGGCACCCGCCTGCCGCGTGCGGTGTGCGAGGTTAAGCAATGTGGGCGCAGGTCAGTTCTTGGATGGGTGACCGCTTTGAGTGGTTACTAACTGACTCTCGTGCTTTGAAAGGCACGCTAAGCCGTTGATCCCGGCTGCAATCGTTAAGCCAAGTTAGAGGCCTTCGAGCGGCTTGCGAATTTCTAACAGTCAAGTTGCCCACTCACTTGACAAAGGGGGGTCGAAGTTGCACCGCGTCCGAAGTTGCACAGAACCCCTGGGTGGTGCTAAAAGTGCAACAAAAACTGGCAACCGTACTAGTCTTCTCGAAAATCTCACGGTTCGTAAATAAATGCCATACGATTAAAAAAGAATTGAAGGTTGATTTAAATGGAAAAAATATCGAAACCTCTATGTCGTTTTTAAAAGCAAATCCATAGATACCCCACACGCCTATATAGTAACATTAAACTTTTTTGCATATAGGTATGAATGGAGTGCCAAATTTTACCTCAGATTCGCATTAAGAGACCTCTCGGATGCTCAGATATCGATTTTGAACGAAATCGGGACGAAAAAAAAAGAAAATCAATATGGCCGCCACTTTCACAAATTTTACCCCGGATTCGTATTAAGAGACCTCTCGGACACTCAGATATCGATTTTGAACGAAATCGGGACGAAAATATGGCCGCCACTTTTTTCAAATTTTACCTCACATTCGTATTAGGTGACCTCTAGGACGCTCAGATATCGATTTTGAACGAAATCGGGTTGGAAATGAAGAAAATGAATATGGCTGCCCCTTTTTCAAATTTTACCTCGGATTCATATTAAGACACCTCTCGGACGCTCAGATATCGATTTTGAACGAAATCGGGACGGAAATGAAGAAAATCAATATGCCGCCACTTTTTCCAAATTTTACCTCGGATTCGTATTAAGAATTCAATCGGACGCTCAGATATCGATTTTGAACGAAATCTGGACGGAAATGATAAAAATGAATATGGCCGCCACTTTTTATATTTTATACCTCGGATTCGTATTACGAGACCTCTCGGACGCTCAGATATCGATTTTGAACACAATCGGGACGAAAATGAAGAAAATCAATATGGCCGCCATTTTTTTTTAAATTGTACGTCAAATTCGTATTAGGGTACCTCTAGGACGCTCAGATATCGATTTTGAACGAAATCGGTTTGGAAATGAAGAAAATCAATATGGCTGCCACTTTTTCCAAATTTTACCTCGGCTTCATATTAAGAGACCTCTCGGACGCTCAGATATCGATTTTGAACGAAATCGGGACGGAAATGAAGAAAATCAATATGCCGCCACTTTTTCCAAATTTTACCTCGGATTCGTATTAAGAATTCTCTCGGACGCTCAGATATCGACTTTGAACGAAATAGAATAGAATAGAATAGAATAGAATAACTTTATTTCGCAATTTTACACTTTATATGATACAGACTAATATATAAGGAGAGCTTAATGCGAAAACGGAGTCCACTCAGCATAATGTCGATCCACAGAAGGTGAAACGACGCTGGTATTATGTGGATCCACATGTGGTGCACTACAGAACTGCACGTCTAAAAATCGCTATGATATACGCACTCCGCGTTACCTACTTAGAGCTATGCACACAAATAATTTGACATGCAAAATAAGCAAACCTACCACACAATATTAATTTTACATACATTTAAATATGACATACAGTATATATCACACTGAAATTCTAGAGTGCAAAGTAGACTACCAAATATTGATTCACTAGTTAGACTTGGAAGGCTATGCTGGATTAACTTGTTTATCAAGTAAATATATTTTTAAGTATTTTTTGAATGTGTTCAAAGTGGAAGCGTTTTTGATGGGAGGTGGGATGTTATTCCAGCATTTCGTGGCCGAATATGTGAAGCTACCACGAAATGAAGCACTTCCGTGTCGAGGACAAATAAGTCGCAGTATCCGTCTAGGACGAGGGTTTGCAAATCGAAGCTTCTGGAAGAGGTACGAAGGTTCTTTATTTTTAATTACACCAAAAAGAAGTGTGGCTAGATGCATAGTCCGACGAGCCTCCATTTTTAATACTTTCCCCTGGTTCAGAAAGGGAGTGACATGTGCTCGACGAGGAATCGGGAAGCAAAAGCGCGCACAAGCGTTTTGTAAGCGCTGAACTAGCCTTTTTGAACGAGATAGCAAACACTCACCAAATACTGTATCCGCATAACTGAGTTTCTAGAGAATTAGAGAGTCACATAGTTTAACCCGCATATCAACAGTTAGGTGGTTTCTGAATCTATAGAGGACTTTTAGGCGATAAAAACAGTTACGCACAGTTTCTAGGATATGACCCTCAAAATGGAGACCACTATCCATAAGGACCCCAAGATTCCTAGCTTCTGAGACAAATATCAGGTCGTCACCATCTATGGACACCTTCGGATTCGAGGCTATAATCCTGGCCACCCGTTGTTTGGTACCCAAAACCAGAAACTTCGACTTGACAGGGTTTAATACAAGGCCATTAAGTTTGGACCACTGTGCTACTCGGCTCAGGTCTTGATTCAGTCGGACAATGGCTGCATCAGTACTGTTGGAATCAAAACTCATGTAGATCTGTAAGTCGTCAGCGTATAAATGACATTTGCAGTTCCTGATACAGTTGATGATATCAGCACTGTATAAAATGAAAAGGATTGGACCGAGAATCGATCCCTGAGGCACGCCTCTGGTTACCGGGCGAGTATCAGAAACTACAGATGTACCATCAGCGTTAAGCAGCTCGACATACTGAACACGATTACTTAAGTAGCTGGCAAACCATTTGACACAATGGGGCTCGAAACCGTAATAAGAAAGTTTGGAGAGTAACAGCGTGTGGTCTATTGTGTCAAAAGCACGCGAAAAGTCCAGTAAAACGAGTATAGTACCTTCACCGTGGTCTTGAGCAGTAATGATATTGTCTACAACGTCAATTAGAGCAGTGGATGTGCTTCGTCCTTTTCTAAATCCAGATTGGTTTGCAGGCGGGATATTGTTACGCTCGATAAACTCTGTCAACTGCATAGAAACGGCCTTTTCGAGGATTTTTGACATAAGTGGGAGGATACTTATCGGCCTGAGATCATTTAATCCAGTCGGAGAAGATACTTTGGGGATAGGCTTAATAGAAGCTGCTTTCCAGCAATCAGGAAAAGTTCCAGAAGTAATGGATTGGTTTACGATACCCGTCATGAGGGGAAGCGTGTGGGGTAGGGTTAGCAGCAACATGTCAAGTGATATGCCATCGGCTCCCACCGCTTTGGTATTTATAGACCGGATTATCTTAGTGACTACGGATTCTGAGACAGGTTTTAGACCAAAAGTTTCTTCGCAATGTCTATGAAATTCAAGGTAAGTTAGTTGAGATATATTTGTATTTTTGGTACCTGGCACGTCCAGAAAGTGAGCGTGAACGCGTTCAGGGTCTTTAAGGTGATGGGGTAGTTCAAGGTTTTTGTTTTTGAAATTAGCAACGTTTTGTTTAATGTTTTTCCATAGCGTACGGGGATTTCCAATTTGAGATGAAATATAGTTGTGAAAATATGCAGTTTTTTCGGCTTCAATTGCCCACATTACATATTTTTTTAATGTTTTATAGTACGATTTATGAGATTCGGAGTTAGAATGTTTATATCGAGTATGAGCGTCATTTCGTGTTCGTATCATTTCTTTGATGTTATATGTTATCCAAGGAAGATGGTGATCTTTAATAAATGTTTTTTTTTTAGGTGCATATTGATCAAAAATGTGAATTAAATAAGCATTGACTGATTCCACTGTGTCGTTAACGTTATTTGACAGTAACCGAGACCACTTGATGCTTTCGATGTCCGAGTTAAAACTAACAAAATCTATATTTTTTAACGGGCGGTAAAATATACATCTAGGACGAGGCTTTTCTTTTTTCATGGGGATTTTACCGGTAATAAATGCGTGACTGCTCAACTCGGGCACATAATCTACAATTACGTTATTTACCTGCAAGGATGAGCATATGACATCTATTAATGTTTCGCTGTGGTCAATCTAGATCAAATCTAGATGGAAATGATAAAAATGAATATGGCCGCCACTTTTTCTAAATTATACCTCGGATTCGTATTACGAGACCTCTCGGACGCTCAGATATCGATTTTGAACGAAATCGGGACGAAAAAAAAGAAAATCAATATGGCCGCCACTTTCACAAATTTTACCTCGGATTCGTATTAAGAGACCTCTCGGACGCTCAGATATCGATTTTGATCGAAATCGGGACGAAAGAAAAAGAATTTAATGACTGCGACTTTTTCCACATTTTACCTCGGAGTCGTATTAGGGACCTCTCGCTCGGACGCTCAGATATCGATTTTGAACGAAATCGGGACGAAAAAAACAAAATCAATATGGCCGCCACTTTCACAAATTTTACCTCAGATTCGTATTAAGAATTCTCTCGGACGCTCAGATATCGATTTTGAACGAAATCTGGACGGAAATGATAAAAATGAATATGGCCGCCACTTTTTCTATTTTATACCTCGGATTCGTATTACGAGACCTCTCTGACGCTCAGATATCGATTTTGAACACAATCGGGACGAAAATGAAGAAAATCAATATGGCCGCCATTTTTTTTTTTAATTTTACCTCAAATTCGTATTAGGGGACCTCTAGGACGCTCAGATATCGATTTTGAACGAAATCGGTTTGGAAATGAAGAAAATCAATATGGCTGCCACTTTTTACAAATTTTACCTCGGCTTCATATTAAGAGACCTCTCGGACGCTCAGATATCGATTTTGAATGAAATCGGGACGGAAATGAAGAAAATCAATATGCCGCCACTTTTTCCAAATTTTACCTCGGATTCGTATTAAGAATTCTCTCGGACGCTCAGATATCGACTTTGAACGAAATCTAGACGGAAATGATAAAAATGAATATGGCCGCCACTTTTTCTAAATTATACCTCGGATTCGTATTACGAGACCTCTCGGACGCTCAGATATCGATTTTGAACGAAATCGGGACGAAAAAAAGAAAATCAATATGGCCGCCACTTTCACAAATTTTACCTCGGATTCGTATTAAGAGACCTCTCGGACGCTCAGATATCGATTTTGATCGAAATCGGGACGAAAAAAAAAGAATTCAATGACTGCGACTTTTTCCACATTTTACCTCGGAGTCGTATTAGGGACCTCTCAGACGCTCAGATATCGATTTTGAACGAAATCGGGACGAAAAAAAACAAAATCAATATGGCCGCCACTTTCACAAATTTTACCTCAGATTCGTATTAAGAGACCTCTCGGACACTCAGATATCGATTTTGAACGAAATCGGGACGAAAATGAAGAAAATCAATATGGCCGCCACTTTCACAAATTTTACCTCGGATTCGTATTAAGAGACCTCTCGGACGCTCAGATATCGATTTTGAACGAAATCGGGACGGAAATGAAGAAAACTAATATGGCCGTTACTTTATTCAAAGTTTAGGTACCTCGGATTCCTATTAAGAATCCTCTCGGACGCTCAAATATCAATTTATGTCGAAATCGTATCGGACGGCACTGATTAATAAAACCATCTACAATACATAGAATCAAAAAAGGTCGTATCTTCATAGGGAATTCACGGCACTTCATGCACCTTTAGACCTTATAAGGAACTTACATGCCAAATTTGGTATCTCTCGAACCACCAGTTTGCGCTGTGCGGTGATATGTCAGTCTCTCAGTCAGTCAGTTATTTCTTGATATTTGGCACAATTTTTCAAAAGTTTTCATGACCACAATATTAAATTTCAAAACCGATGCCATTTTCGTAATTAACGTCCCAAAAAACCATAAAAACGACACCCATATTAATATTTAGACATTTCATCCCCCTCGGACCCCAACAGAGGGGATGGTATTTCACGTCCTCCACGTGGGATTTTAAAATCATTGTTGTTTTCGTAATCAGCGACCCAATAAACCATGGAAACAACACCCATATCGATTTTCAGAATTTTTCACCAGATTTAGGGGTTGATTTCTCAAAAAACCTGAAACACATGTTTACTCATTTATCGTTAGAAATACTCCTGTGAAGTTTCGAATAAAATAATCCAGCTAATCTTGATTCCCCATACAATCTTCGGACCCCCATTTCACCCCCTTAGGCGTTGAATTTTGAAAAATCCTTTCTTAATGCACCTCAAGACCTTATATGGAACCTACATACTCAATTTGGAATCTCTAGAACCACCAGTTTGCGTTGTGCGGTGATATGTCAGTCACTCAGTCAGTCAGTTATTTCTTGAAATTTGGCACAATTTTTCAAAATTTTTCATATCCACAATATTAAATTACAAAACCGATGCCATTTTCGTAGTTAACGTCCCAAAAAACCATAAAAACGACACCCATATTAATATTTAGACATTTCATCCCCCTCGCACCCCAAGGGGATGGTATTTCACGACTTCCACGTGAGATTTTAAAATCATTGTTGTTTTCGTTATCAGCGACCCGGTATATCATAAAAACAATACCCATGTCGATTTTCAGAATTTGTCACCAGATTTACCCCTTTTAGGGGTTGATTTCTCAAAAAACCTGAAACACGTATTTACTCATTTATCGTTAGAAATACTCCTGTGAAGTTTCGAATAAAATAGTCCAACTAATCTTGTTTCTCCATACAAACTTCGGACCCCCATTTTACCCCCTTAGGGGTTGAATTTTGAAAAATCCTTTCTTAGTGCACCCCTAGACCTTATAAGGAACCTACGTGCCAAATTTGGAATCTCTAGGACCAGCGGTTTGGGCTGTGCGTTGATATGTCAGTCAGTCAGTCAGTCAATCAGTCAGTCAGTCAGTTTCTTCTTTTATATATTTAGAAGATTGATGATAATAAAGGTGTCAAAATTAAGAAAACAGAATTAATAAGTAGAAGGAATAAAATTATCAATGTCATGCTATGAAAGAAAACAGAAAATAACAATATAAGAATACAAAAAAAAATTAAGAATAAATATGAAATGTCATCAATACAAAAAAATTGAATTAATACGAAATATCATCTGGGTGGTAGATCATGTCTTTGCACTTTTGTCTAGTAAGTAGTAGTGGACGGCGTACGACCCCAAATCCAAAGAAAAAGGTTTCTAAAAAAAATATTTTTCTCTTTAAAAAAAAATTACTCAGCGCTAAATCCCCCTTAGGGATTTTTTTAAGAACTGCACTTTGATGCGTGTGCCAAACGTCTAAACTGTACATCGATTTGCGGCTATTTTTGCGAACTCCTTCCACTGTAGGCCGTAGGTACCTCCCACCAAAGCTTTCCTTATTCGGGAAATTTCACTTACAATAAATAAATGAACATCGTTTTTTTACTTTAAACATGTGGATCACTTCCTGAACACTTTCACTGACACTACTGACAGTGCTGTCATTAAAAGCGTTGTTAAGCCTGCTTGGCCCGCCTGTTGACGTACATACCTACTACCACCGAACGGTCTCAACAGGCATGTGAATACTGATGTAGATCATATTAGATGTATCGTCAAATGCAAGTAAGATAATTTATACCTGAATAAAAAAAGCTAAAATTTATAACAATAAATGAAAAAAAATTGGAGGTCGCGGCTTCTTAAATGCCAAAGACCTCCATAACCGCGAGGTGTGTATATAATCTCAGGGATTATTTCCTAAATAGCAATGGCGGGATGCATCGTGACGTAGTGGCAGTGGACGCATCTTTCACCTGGCAAACGGGAATTGGCGCAGACTTAAAGTACTAAGCACCGAGGACCGCAAGGCGGTATGGAAGAGCAAGGAGCTACATGGGCGGTTCTACAAGGCTTTTACGGTACCCGACGTAGACCTGCTCGCGTCGGTGAACTGGCTACGTTTCGGGGATCTCTTTGCGGAAACCGAAGGTTTTGTCTGTGCAATTGCGGACGAAGTTATCATGACAAACAACTACCGGAAATATATCCTGAAGGACGGTACGGTCGACATTTGTCGGGCATGCCGCCGTCCCGGAGAGTCACTCAGGCATATCATTTCCGGTTGTGGTCATCTTGTTAACGGCGAGTACTTGCACAGACATAACTTGGTAGCCAAGATTATTCACCAGCAGCTTGCTCTTCTGTACGGTCTTGTGGACTTCGAAGTGCCGTACTATAAGTACACACCTGCGCCAGTTCTCGAAAATGGTCGTGCCAGGCTCTATTGGGATCGATCTGTCATCACGGACAGGACAATTATAGCCAACAAACCTAATATCGTGCTGACAGATCGATTGAAGCGCCAGGCAGTGGTCGTCGATATCACCATCCCCCATGATGAGAACCTCGTGAAGTCCGAGAAGGATAAGGCTAGCAAGTACAGACCTGGAACATGAGGTAACCGCCATGTGGGATGTTGATTCGACGATCATTGTCCCGATAGTCGTCTCTGCGAACGGTCTAATTGCGAAGAATCTCGACCAACATCTTAAGAGACTCGCTAGATGGCTGGGTCAAGGGTCAGATACAGAAGGCGGTACTCCTGAACACGGCGCGAATAGTCAGGAGGTTCCTCTCTCTGTCGCCCTAACCACCGGTAGCTTAGGCCCTGCCTCGCTGCCGGCGGCACCCTAGGTTAGGTTTTTATAATGATTTTATGTTTTGTAAATAATGTTTTATATTTTACTTGTTATTATTGTAAAAACCTAATCTAAGACAAAAAATTAATAGGTACAGTCAGCATCATAAAAATGTATACATTTCGGAACTAATGTCTGGGGAATAAGGTTCAAAATTGTATACATATTTATGATGCTGACTGTACACAACTTAATGATATCGTAGGAAATACGTTCTATTTCCTATTTTATAACGCAAAAATAATCAAATTATCATTATTAGATTACGCAGATTCACCAAAATGTGGCAATTATGATAATTGATTAACTATATATTAAAATAACTGTTTAGTAATTAATAAAATTAACATAAAATGAGCAAATAGATCGAGAACAATTAGACAATCAATCAATCAATTATTATTGATCAGACATTTATTATTGTAACTAATTATGTCGTATCATCATGTTTAATCATATTTAAAAAAACTGGTGTCAAAAAATCATTTACTCTGTAAAAACAATTGTCAATTAATAATTTGCTTAGCTTTCTTTACAGATAGCAATGTCAAGCACTATAATTTATTTCAAAATTCATCCACTTCGGAGATTGAAAAGGGGTGGATATTATTGTATGGGAAACTTGACGTTGTGTCATTGTTTTACAGTTCTTGCAAGAAAGCATATCAAAAGATTTTATTTATTTGGCACAGAGAATCGGCATTTAACGTGACAATGCCGCCAGCATTTTGGGAACATTACCCACTGCCAGCAGAGGCTTAAATAGATTAGGTTTTTTGATAAGCGCCCTGTAGCCGGGGCATAGAATACGGCCATGGTATCCTCTGCCTGTCTTAGAAGGCGATTAAAAGGGGGTCCTTGGGGTCGAAGTCGGCCACAGTTGGGCGCTGTGATCGTCTATGAAAGCAGATGGTGGGACCCACAGAGGTGTGACTCTAGGGCGGCACTGGTGTATTTCGAAGGAGATCCCAGAGCCGCGCGAAATGAGTTGAGGAGGACGATCGGGGAGTTTTCAGTCGGTGCAAGTCCGACATAACCACCGCACCAGGGTATACCGGGTAAGGACACTCCATACAAAAGGTACATCCGCGGCTCATCGCCGCGTCTATGTGTGCGCGGCCGCTTGTGCTACGCGCTAAATGATTGACGTGTCGGCCGGTCTCCGCCGTTCTAAGTCGGGGCCGCCTCGCCGTCGCGGCAACACGTTTAACGTAAAGTCAGGCCGGCAATTACTTCGCGCGACAAATTAAGTCAAGTTACGACCGTCATTGTTATGTTTATGCATGTTTCAATTCATAAATATTGCCGACCACTTGAGTCTATTTATAATAGTGTATAATATTAGGTATGAATTACATAGGAACGGAGTAAGAGCACGTTGTACCTTGAATACCTAAAACACTTAGTACTTATTTTAAAAAGAGAAATTAATGATAATAATATTTTTCATTATGAAAAATATATACTTAATAATGAAGTTCGTAATAAAGTAGTTCATTATTTTATGTCGTAATCATTTAAATACTATTTTAAGGAATAATATGATTTCTTAACTAGAAAATTAAACAACTCTTTCTTGAATAGAATATATGTACATACTTAGATCATGAATGTTTGGGATGTGGAGGAATTCGAGCCCTATTGCTGTCACTTGCGTTTCCGTCTGTCAAACATTTTGTTCCGAAGATTTTTTTGAATTCCCGTTGACATATCAACTTGAAATTTAGTGATTTGTTATCATTACGTATATTTTACCAGAAAATACCAGTACATTAATAAATCAGATTTTTTTTTACTTGTACGGAACACTCGGTACGCGAGACCGACTCGCACTTGGCCGGTTTTTTTTTCATTTATTTACTTAGACACGCATTTTTATCTATCTATTCAAACGAATAATATAGGAATGATGCTAATCACATGTCAAAACAAAGAAAGACGTTTTGTACAACCCTGCGTCCGAACGACTACTTATTACCGATGACGTCACAACTGCTCCTAACGGCCGCACTGTCCCTACCCTATTTACCCTGACCGCACTGTCCCCGCGGTGCGGTGGTATCCATAATGGATTTTCCTCCCGGGAAAAAAAGGTTTCTTGGTAAACATATACGGGGTGTGGCCTGTAATAGGAGCAAAAAATTAAACGGCACACTATTGAGCTCTCCAGCAATTATTTCCAAATGGTTTTAATTGAAAAAAAAAATGTTTTTCGCAGAAATAGCTTGTTATTGTTTTTTTTTACTCTACTTGAGCTATATTAATCAATATTTATTTAAAAAACACAAAAAAAAAATATAAAAAATTGAAAAATCCCAAAAATATCCTTTTTAACCAAAAATGCAACAAAGATTATCATTCATAACTAGATGCTACCTTAATATCAGCAGTCACTGCCGCGCTATAATCTCTAGGTGCCAAGATCCATTACTTGGAGGTCATAACTTTTGATCAAAATTTCTCCCAAGTGAAAAAAGTTAAAAAAATTTGGACACAAGAGGTTACTGTAGATGCTCTAAGGAAGCAGCCTTTAATTTTTTTGCTCCTATTATGGGCCACACCCTGTACATATACTTATCAACAGCAAAAGTAAAAAAATAAATTAAACGTAAACGTATACATATATTGGTTTATAATTGTGTTCTTTTAGTTTGTTAGGTTTAAGGTAAGATTAGGTATATTTTTTCAGATCAAAACCGGGCACCTATGAAAAGGCCCCTCAGTAGAGTCAACCATAATCAATTTCGTATTTCTTGCACCATATACATACATACATATACTCACGCCCGTACCCATTGGGGTAGGTAGAGACCAGAGAATGCCAAATACTACGTATTGAATCTCTTTCTTTAATATCGTCAAAGAAAGGGAGGCGAACACGCATCCCGAAGAGTAGTCCCATCCACTCGATTCTCGTCGGTTGCGAATACATATAACCAAAGAAATATATGTATTTACAGTACATATGGTGCTACTTTACCGCAATATCCAGTGCACAAGGCTTTACTAATGTTTCCACAACCGGCCGACCCGGGTATGTCCTAAAACTACGACCAAGACCACCGGAGGATGGGCAGCAGCATCCCTGAAGTGCGGTGGAGATACTGCGATCGCCAACCCGCATGCCAAGCGTGGCGATTATGCCAAGAAATTGAGGGAGGCCTATGTCCTGCAGTGGACCGAGTGGACGTCCTTCGACTGAGGTGGTGGTGGTGCTACTTTATCGCAATATCCAGTGCACAAGGCTTTACTAATGTTTCCACAATAGTGTGTCCTTCGTTTGCTGAGCAATACTTGCACGATGCTTCAAAACACGGTTTTTAGTGACGTGGTTTTCACGGCAAGTAATGAGCTGACAGCACAATTTCCTAATAAATATGGTAAGGGTTCATTGAGATACTGCGGACCCTTTATACACATGCTACGGACCCCTGGGGTCCGTGGACCCCACTTTAAGAAACCCTGCTTTATAATAAAGACTTTAGAACTTTTCAAATGCGTAGCTACTTTTGATACTGACTGTACAAATGCGTAAGCTACTTTTGAAGCTGCCAACAAAGAAGTATCCACTTTAAAACGTTCCAATTGACGTTTCCAGTCTCCTGTAGGTAGATCTATACAGTAGTAGAATGTAGATTAATAAGATGTCAATTACGGGACAGCATACAATTGAGTCTGGCTTTCAATAAGCTGGATGCAAGCGAGAATAGTTCAGGTTACGTTAAGTTTTAATTAAGTATTATTATTCGAGCGACATGTTTCGGATTCATCAATATTACCTACTTTCAACATTAATTTATATACTTTATTGTTTTTCCTGTTGTTGTTTATTTGTTTTTTTGATTGTTTGGTTTGTTTTGTTAATAAATTTGTTTGTTTTTATGTTTTGCTAGTAGTTAGTATTTTCATTTAAATATGTCCTCACGTTATTTGAGAAAATAACTATACAATCCTCGGCCGGAACAGGGACTGCAGGATTCGTTTTATTTCAGACCTGTCTAGCAATCCCTTAAGTACTTCACGGCCTCTGCTCTGCAGTAATGTACAGTCAACAGCAAAAGTAGATGATAATTTTAGTACCTTGTCACTTTCATAACTTTTTGGCGTATGCCTACGCGCGCAGTATTATTACGTTAGTGCGACAAATAACTAAAATGATCATCTACATTTGCTGTTAATTGTAGTATTAATTTTATTTGTTTATGGACTTCAGCCTTATTTTAGTGTAACTATATGTAATTTGTCATCTTGAGAGACCATTGGGTCATTATTATTATTATTATTATTTGCTTATACACTAGCAGCTCTTGGAGCTGATGCGTGTATATCACTGCACTAAATAAATAAACCAAATAAACCAGCCCGTCGATATCAACGTTTTGAGGCTTCCGTCCATTTTTAGTACGGAACCCTAAAAAATACAATTAGTCACATCGACCTATCAAGCCTACTTTTTACCCGACTGCGCCAGAACAAGGGTTATGTTTTTGGAGAGTATTTATGTATGTATAATTGTTGGGCACGCTCTGCAGCCTGAACGGCTCGATGGGTTTTAACTTGCGAGGTGTCGTTAGATTCGTATATTTACTGTAAGAATGACACTGGGCAAAATAAAAAAATAACAAAATGGCGGACTTTTGGCGCCAAATTCCGAATTACACAGAAACGCAGACGGGTTTGTTAGTTTTTTAATTAATTAGTCTTGTTGACGTCACATTTGTGGTGTTTAGGCGCCAATAATGACGTTATTCGATCTCATTTGTTATATCGAGTTTAATTAATTCACGTAATTAAAGTAATTTAAAGTGATGAATATCTCTCTTACATACTTCTGTCCTAATGAAAGTTGAGACTAGATAATAGGAGCAAATTAAGTAAAATATACTACGTGTTGCAACACATGGCTCAGGCTACTAGCGGCCTTTACACGTAAAGTTCGGACTGCGCATCTGAGACTGCGTTCCGAACCGAGGATAGTTCCGTCGTGTCGGTCCGTCCGCCGTAGGTTCTTACCACGGATCAAACTGTCATGCGCTAATTAAATTACGATCAAATGTGGCTACGGTTTGGACGGCGATTAAATCCGTGAGTTTGGATCGAGGTTTTGGACTGGCGCGTGAAATAGCGGCCATTATCAGTGGGTCAGGTTCGAAGAAATATCGAAGAACTATTTATTAATCTGTGGTTCAGGGCTAAAGGTGGCACTGAAAATAATTTTCGTGTGCTCTGCCTACCCCATTTGGAAATATAGGCGTGAGTTTATGTACGTATGCACCTACGTGTTGCAAATAACAACATAACACAACAAGGACATACAACTGACATTATTATTTCAAAGTACCTATTACTAATGAATCAGTACCCACTTGAGAAGTACGCATCATATCCCTGGTATTTTATTTATATAATTTACTTTACTAGATCGGGACAAATGGACAAATAAGATGGCCACCGAGATCCCCAGATCTAACCCCGTTAGATTATTTTATGGGGAAATGTAAAAAAAAAAATTACAAGAACTATTAGGATGAACGGGTCCACGAGCTACAAGGAGAACTAAGCGTTTTATTCTAAATGTCCACCACAACATGATCAAATAATTTTTAAGAAAACAAACCCGACTTCAATGGGGGAGGCCGGCAAAAGATTATTATACTTAGATGGTGCACTCTTAGATAGATATACAATAAAATAAAAATGGCTATAATGTATGTTTATAATGGTAGAAGACTAAGTACCCTCAATTCCTCATGGAATCATGAAAAAACCTTGCTTGCTTGACAAACAAAACGAAGAGAACAAATCGCCAAACGTAAACTACGCGTCGTTGAAGAGTTCCGTTCTGATCATCATCAGCAGTTCCACTTCATCAAATGTCACTTTTATGAATGAAAATGCTTGATTAGTTCATGAAAATACTAAAATCACTATTTGTGTGCCTTTCACATTTGAGGAGTCCTCTCGATTCCTAATGGATCCCATCATCAGAACTCGAGTATGACAAAAATCAATCGTGAAAATAGAACTTGCTTAACAAACACAGCTAGAAGGACAAATCGCCAAACGTGAACTTTTCGTCGTTGAAGAGTTCTGTTCTGATCATCATCAGCAGTTCCACTTCATCAAATGTCACATTTTTGTATGATAATGCTCGATTTGTTGATAAAAACACAAAAATAACTATATGTTTGCCTTTAAGATTTGAGGAGTTCCCTCAATTCCTCATGGATCCCATCATCAGAATTAATCGTGAAAATAGAAATTGCTTAACAAACACAGCTAGGAGGACAAATCGCCAAACGTGAACTTGTTGTCGTTGAAGAGTTCTGTTCTGATCATCATCAGCAGTTTCACTTCATCCAATGTCACATTTTTGGATGAAAATGCTTGACTTGTTGATAAAAACACAAAAATTACTATATATTTGCCTTGAAGATTTGAGGAGTTCCCTCAATTTCTCATGGATCCCATCATCAGAACTGCGTTTTGACATAAACGGGACCAACTTGGATATATATACTTACAATCAAAAAAGAATTTTCCAAATCGGTTAAGAAATGACGGAGTTATGGACTAACAAACAGTTTAAAAAAAAAAACATACAACCGAATTGATAACCTCCTCTTTTGAAATTTTGAAGTCGGTTAAAAATCGACAGGGAGCGAAATAATCAAGAGTGCGACTTTGTATTCAACAGAATGGGACTCATTTTGACCATTTGATAAATTAAATTGATTAATTTTGAATTAAAAATGTTAAAGTTCATGGTCTTCCTTTCATTTCCGACACTATGTTATTAAGAAAAAAATAATCCTTATGATGAAGCCTTTCGATCGACATGATAAAACTACAGGGTAATTTTTTTTCTCGTGTAGCGGGTTTGATTCCTGGTTCAACTATTTAATTATTTAAAAATCTATGAATGCAGTTTAAATTGTTTTTTAACTTAAAATAACGTCTTCTTTCAGTAAAATGTGCGATCTACAATGTCCAAGGTACTTTCCCTCCTTGTGGCACGGCACAGCCGTGGGACGGCCTGTATAACTGTATTTTATTTTTATTTTCCTAGTTATTTCATTAAACTTTTATCCCTTATTTAGTTATTACAAGTAGTAGTCGCCTCTGCGGAGTAGGCCTCTCTGAAACCTTTCTATAAGTAATTCTCTTTATAATTATAACGTGTTCTTTGCATCCAGTCGCAGCCACATCTTTGGCTGTAAGTATTTCTAGTCAATAAACATTCTTTAAACGGCAAATATCGCTCTATATTTTACTTGGTCTCCCCCTCTTTAGGGTTCAAATCTCACTCGTATGTCTGTCCGTCTGTCACAGCCAATTTTTTCCAAAACGACAGAACCCGAGTGGATTGATTGAGTTGAAAAAGTAGGTTCATATATATGTGTCAATGACACAAAAAAAGTAAACATGGAAGGCGCCTTTATTGGGTAAATTATAAAATAAAACAAAAAGATTTGAAAACAACACTCAAGAGCAAAAAATGGGCACAATTCGTATGGAAATTCAAGACATTTTATTTGATTTTAAGTTCGAGTATACATACTATAGGATGATTCACAGTAGACCGTTCCGAGTCCGGGCCGGCCCGTCAACGTAACGTCCCGTCTCCGAGCTTATTTGCATGTCGGTGTGCTATACATTTCGCTTCCGGGCCGGCCCGAGTCCGCAACGGGACGTGCCGCGTCCGAGGCTCAGCCACCGGGCCACGTACGAGTTTACCATTCATCGTTGTCGTGCCCACCGAGCCTCACCGTGACGGCCCGTTTCCGAGGCGAGCCGTGCCGAGGCTACCGTTTCGCTAATCTTCGGATCTCATCGCCGTCATCGGGCCCCACTTGTCATACATGATACATGATATTTGCAAGAATATGACAGTTATGTCAAGTTATAAAAGTCAAATGTATTTTGTTATTTGTATCTTCATCTTAGCGTTATTCCTGTTGCATTCCCGAATGATTATGTAACATATCAAATGAAAGAGCTCGTTGAGAAAATTAGAAATAAGTATGCAAAATGTCTGGCACTTGGCAGGTCGTGTGCCATATACGGTTAGGATGGGTAGTTTCGGGACACTTGCAACTAGGGTTGCCACCCGTACTATAATATATAGTATTGTACTATATTCTGGCTGTCCGTACTTTATAATATACGAAATACATAAAGTACGCTAAAATACTATATTTTCAGCATCAATAAAATATGATTTACTAAAACGTTTCCGAACGCAACCATAACCATAAAAAATATACGTGACGTGACTGACAGTGACAGTCCGGCAGTGAGTAAGTGACAGACAGGGCCCTTACCGCGAAGTGCAAACGAAATTTTCCTTCTCTGTCATACTTGCACGTTCGTACGTAAGTGCGACAGAGAGAGAAAACTTCGAAAGCCGTTCGCGGTAGGCACTCAGGTGACGTTTATTAGTATGTTTTTAAGGAAAAATAAAAGAGTACTTTATTTTGACACTGTGTACTTTATTTTTTGCTCCTTCAAATCGCCATGTACTATATTTCTCAAAAAAAAAGGTGGCAACCCTACTTGCAACACATTTTGCAAATAAGACTTTTCCCGCCCGCAGTGTTTTTAAAGTTCCGTAGTAAACAACGAACCCTTATAGTTTCGCCATGTCCGTATCGCGGAGGCTATATATACCCTGTAGCCACCTACTATACAAGACTGGCAATGAAATTTTAATCTACTGCACTAGAAAATAGAGTTGGTTTTGTTTTGTGTTGAAATCTAGCGAAACAAAACAAATGCAACTCTGTTCCACTTTTGAAAGATATGAATTCCATTGACGAAGAGTATGTATACACAAAGTACGATATATATATATATATATATAATACATATAATACTGAGATAAAGATACCAGTGAAATACTCCACATAGATCGTAGCGCCGTTGTGTATTTAGTAAGAACTAACCGCACGACCGCTGCATCCCTGTCACTTCAATATGCAAGTGTGATAGAGATGGCACCCAGTGACATCTGGTACAAACAAGTTAAACTAACATTTCCATAGAAAAAATCGTACTTCTAGCTGAAACGGCCCTGTATGTATACCGTTTAAAGCTCAAACGCACAGAGCGAGCTCGGCGCAGCGCGGGGCGGAGGCGGTTTTGTATTTTTGATCTTTCCGAAACTGTCGACTGTTGTATTACTTGTGTTACTGCTTCATACTCGTATGTCACACATGTCGCCTCCGCACTACCGCGCTACTCTACGCTCCTGATTCAAAATCTTGAGCGTAGCGAGGGACTCAAAGACACGAGATGCAAATATCTTTGCTCTCGTGTGATACATACAACTTTTCACCTCAGCGGTGAGAACACACATATAACGCAAAGGAATAGTGACAGAGAGAATGAAGTTTAAATGTTCCAAGTTAGTATTATAGGTATACCCCGCAGTATGAAAAGATGACCTGCGACTGATGCGACTAACCTACGATATAATAAAAGTTTTTTCACGCTCGCAGCAAAATTGCATTTTACTCACTGGTTTAGAACAGCAAAACCGCCTTGTTCGTGCCGCTGAGGTGAAAAAGACTGTTTTCGAATAGGAGAAGTGAGAAATTAAATTACATACATATTTTTGAGTTAAATGCGGTATCTAGGTACAGATACGTGAAGTGGCCTCTACTTATCCTCCGTTAGTAGCACAGCGATTACGCTGATTAGGCCCCAGCGTTTATTCACGGCGTCTTTGTCTAATCAAACCGTTGTCTATACTGTGTACGTGTCAAAGCAGTTTAAAAATAGATGCCACCATTTCCGCCAAGTTAACATATATTAGATACCTATGAACACAGAACCACATAGAACATATACCTATGTTCGCTGTGGAATTTATTGTTCTTTTTGGAAGGATAATCTTTGGTTATTTAATTCCTCGCAATCGAAATGAAAAGTAGAGGGTTTAACTCTGGTCTAAAAGCCTGGATATTACCCCTCGATCTATTTTAACCGTCTCGTGGTAATATGGCTTATTTTAGGCTATTGTCAATATACTATTGAATCGATTTTGCCCGCTGTATCTCAAGATAGGTACCTACGTGAGTTTGGTTTTGGGTTAACACGGCAGCTTTGCTTCCAACTTTCATTTCATTAGCCAGAAGCCAGACTCTAGACGTTTATCAAGATAAGGCGGCGTCGGTATGACATGATATGGTCTAATTATTTTTAAATAACAATAACCTTTACCAGGAAAAACTAAACTACCAATAAAAAAACCTACTCGTAATAAAACCACAGACCTAAACAACCAACCTTTCCTAAATTAATAAATGTAATAATATATTTTTAAAGAGAATGTGAAAGTACTTGCCTGTTATAATGACTGAAAAAAAAACTGAATATTCCAAATTCAGTCAATTATGTAGGTATTCACTTTTAGTAAACTTTATTCATTTTATGAATCCTCTTTATTAAATGTCATTATTAAAACACGTAAAAACATTCGAATACTCTAATTTTCTTTCCATTTACTCGCAAAAACACGTTTTAAGAAATTAACGAACTATTTTATCAGTCATCGGTCGGGGCGCGACATTTTTTTTATATACAATGTTTTTTTATTATTTTAAAGGCACAGCTGTTTTAGCCAGCTTCACAAAATACAATAAAATTTAAGTTTTTATAAGTTAGAATGAGCGCGTGTTTGGTTTTTTTTTATTTAAGGCACTAAATTTGCCAGACGGCCGCGACTCAAGCCGCCGGCAACGGATTACCTATGTGTAACAGAACCTAATTTGTTCATTCTACTGTGCAGCGGACAATCGCATGCACAAGGCTTCATTGATTATGGTATCGATACTGTAGGTATGAACAGTTCTACCAAAGTCAAAAGTAAATAAGTAGTAAGTCTCGATAAGCTTGTATAGCCCTTTTATAAGTCAAACAATAAGAACAATTAATATAATTGGCATTTTATTATTATTAACTTTATTTACTTTACAAACTAAGTAAGGTTTTTTACAATAAATTTATAAAAGTAAAATATAAAAATATACATACAAAATATAAATGCATTATAACGGCGAGGCAGGCCTATCGGTGGTTAGGGCGACAGAGAAAGGAACATCCAGACTATTGAGATTGAGAGTTTTTTTGAGTCTCTTGAGATTTTAGTCGAGAATCTTCGCTATTAGACGGTTGGCAGAGAAGACTATCGGGACAATGATCGTTGAATCAACATCCCTTAAATATGGCGGTTACCTCGTGTGCCAGGTAGGTACTTATCTATGCATGTCAACGTCCACTGGCTGGCGCTTCGGTCGATCTGTCAGCACGATATCAGGCTTTTTCGCTACAATAATTTTGTCCATGATGACTATACCTATAGGTTTTCAGTAGCTCTTCCAATTCTATTTTGATAGCACTACTGAAAACTTCTGTGTTTTTCAGTAGCTCCAATAGGTCGTGTCTATTTGGCGCAAACTGTTTAAGATAGCCCATGTAAATCAGATAAGAAATAACCTCACCCTCTCTCCGCAGCTGGCAACCAAGCCCTGAATCCAGAGTACTGAGCGGATTCAGCGCTAGGCAGAACTACAAGGGACTCAAAATGTCACCCTGGAAGATTCCTCGCTCAATCCTGATAATCCTGCGGGCCTGAGGCGCCTCCCTCTCCTGGTTGACGAAGCTGCATCAACTTTATACAGCTCTAAGATCCTCCTCAGCCATGAATGAGGCACCGAATCATAGGCATTCTTATAGTCAATCCAGGCGGCTGACAGGATCCATTGTTCTGCCGGACTCGTTGGACAATGGTCGTGTCTATGAGGAGGACCTCTTTAGTACCACGAGACCCAACCTTACATCCATTTTGAACAGGGGCCAGAACGTGTTAGCAACAGTGTGCGTATTGATTTTTGCTCTCAAAACGGAAGTACTAAGGAGCTCGTACAGCGTAGGCAAGCATGTGATGAATTGTGATGTGGGAATTGGGGTACGGGTTGTATGTATGTAAGGTAAGTGTACGGAATTACGGAGTATTAAGGCATTCGTCTGCTCGTTTGCCTCCAATGTCATAAAAAAAAATCTTAAAGGATGATTCACAGTAGACCGTTCCGTATCCGGGCCGGTCCGTTTTTATGACAGCAAACGCAACGGCCGGCGTATTTCTCTAGAAAAAAACGGGCCGGCCCGGACACGGAACGGGCTACTGTGAATCATCCTTAACTTTGTAAGCTATTTCCAGTAAAACCTTAAATCTTAGCTAATTGAAATCTGTTCACTAGTAAAGACTGGCTTTCAGGGTATAGAATGTTATATAACAACTATATATTAAACAGTGTTTTATATGACTAACAGTCATTTTTGACCTATTTGAAAATCAGCGCTGGGCAACCCGTCGGGCCGTCCAGCAGATGCTGAGGTACCTTTGGCTAACACGATTCCAAACTTACTGTATAAATAAGCTTAGATTGGTAAGCCTAATATTATCTGCAAATTATTATTCTTGATTGTTTTGTAACACCATTCATGTTTTGTTAATAAAGTTTTTTTATTTTTTTTTACGAACCTCTTAAATGTTCATTATTACGGATTAAAAATAGTGTATGCTGGTTATTCTGTAAATGCGTGCATGTAAATCCGGTAAATTCAGTAAATGCCTCCTTAATTCCTACAGAATTAATGAAATAGAAAATATAAATTAAATTAGACGTGATCAAAAATAAAATAACATTACATATTTGACAAAAAGAAGATTTATTTTAATATTAGAGGAGACGGGGGTGAATATATCCAGTCCAGAAATTTTCATTTATTCTTCTTTTCCCCACGGGAAAAATTTTAGCCGATTTCCACAAACCTGCTCCACTGGGGACAACTGGGAATTTTTCACGGAATATATAAAAATTGTTCTGTGGAATTTTCATTATTGTTTGTTAGAGTAGAAAAGCCGTTTTTTTTCGAAAACGTTCCAATTGGCCCCAGCTCCCCTACTTTTTTGGGGACATCGGAATGATATCTTCCCAGTCTTCCCCAGTGGAGGAAGTATCTGAATTTGTCCCCACTGATGGATAGGGGCAAATGGGCCCTAAATCAGAGTGTCCCCACTTTCCCCCCAAGTTCGGTCATAAAATTCGATGTGCGTTAGTTTAACTAAATACATATAACTCAGAAAATACTGAATAATCATTTGAAACATAAGCACAACTACGCAATTAGAAGCACAGCCAAATAACATTGTTGTGAATTGCGGAAGTTAGCAAAGAAGATGTTTTAAGGAGTAGGTACCTGTTCCACATCCTGAAATTACCTAAATTCTATAGTAAAGTGTTCAGACTAATAGATTTACCATGAATTATATTAAAACGTTGGACTCTAGCAGTATAATTCAGGTATTTAGCATATGGAACTCTTGTGGTAACTTTTTACGAAGTAGACAAAATTTGATTAGTTAGGTACTTTAGACACCTATTTTCATAACAATGATCCACAAAATGATTCAAAAAGTTGCAGGGACCGGCGTAAAATGGCGTATTATGCCGGAAATCGTATTAAACGTGATCATATTAAGCGGGTTTTACTGTACGTAATTTTATGGCAAACATCACGCTCATTAACCGATTCCGATATTCCGATTGTGGAATGAGCTCCCTGCCAAGGTTTTCCCAACGGACTACAGTATGGGGTTCTTCAAGTAAGGAGTGTATAAATTCTTAAAGGGTCGGTAACGCGCATGTGACACCCCTAGGAGTTGCAGGCGTCCATAGGCTGCGGTGTCCGCTTACCATCAGGCGGGCCGTACGATTGTTTGCCACCGATGTGGAATGGTAAAAAAAATTAACGGCAAAGTTTACGCTTTTCAGGAAGGTTGGTTTTTAATGTATGTATGTAATTGCGGGCCGTACTTTACTAAATAAGTACAGTCAGCATCAAAAGTAGATACGCATATGAAAGTGTCAAAATTAAACTCTTATTCCCTTATAATAAAGACTTTTGAACTTTTCAAATGCGTAGCTAATTTTGATAGACGTAGTCAGTTTGTTATGAAATCCTACACAATTACTGAAACAATATAAAATGGAAATACTTTCCCATTACCTGCGAATTTTTTAAGATAATCCGTTTAAGCACTTACGCACTCGCGAAGCACTTCGTTTCGGCGGTTTAACGCGGACTGACCAAAACAGATTACGTAACAACATACCATTTGATCATAATTCGTTGACCTCTTGTTTATTTCACGCAATGTTGTCCACGTTTCCTATATATGTGAATATATATTTATTTTGGAAATAGTTTATAGTTTTCTTATTCTCGGACCTTAACCGATAAATTTCGGAATTCCGTACGTTTACAGAATTCCGTACATTTACGTTATGTATGTATACCCACTTTATTTCAAATAAAAAAAAACAATTACAAACAAAGCAATATAACAAAATATAAAAGTACAAAGGCGAACTTATCCCTATAAGGGAATTGGGTCTATACCTAACTAGTTTTTTCGCTTCCGTGGAACAGTCAACAGATAACAGTCATCATTTTAGTACTTTGCCGCACTAACGTAACAATACTACGACAGTTGGGACGCGTCAAAGTAGTGTAAGTGGCAAGGTACTAAAATGATCATCTACTTTTGCTGTTGACTGTACTACCGAACTTGTAGAGCTGGGAGGTAACACCAGTTGTGTAGGAAGGTAGCTTATACTGTCACGTTTTATGTGACGTTTCAGTACATTTTGGCCATATAACGTGACGGTACAAGCTATCATACTAGCCGGGCTGGTGTACAATTTATGTTCAAAAAATTTTGTTTCGTAGAAATTTTGATCTAAAGTTATGACCTCCGAGTAATGGGTCTTGATTCTTGACACCACGAGATTATAGCACATTAGTCAATGCAGTGTTTGAGGTACTATCAAGGTATGTTATGAGTCATAATTCTTGTTATATTTTGGTATTTTTTATTAAATTTTTTAAATTTTATTGACTTTTTTCAATATGTTGACATTAATATCACTTCAGAAAAGTAATAAAAATACACGTAAGCCATCTTTGAAGAGAAAAAATACAAAAAAATATGTTTTTACTGAGACTACTTGGAAATGATTGCTGTCCCGCTAAATAGTCCACCGTTTAATTTTTTGCTCGTGTTATAGGGCCCACCCTGTACTATATAGGTCTTTCATTCCGTTACTACGTAATTACGAACAAATTTTGGACTTTTAATAATTACGTATTGGTTTAAAAGTTCATTTCCGTAATTACGATTTTTTTAATTTTTACGTGTGTTTCTTTTATCTGCAATCTTATTACATCATTAAATTATAAATTAAAATATTATAATATAGTTACATACACATTATGGAATATGTTGTTAAAGTTGTATGTACAAGTAATGTATAATTGCCATAATTGGTCTATCTCGACGTCTAGTGAGTAGGTAGCGAGAATATACACAGGATTGCGTGTAACCCTTTCGACTGATGGGCATCAAACAATTTATTCTACCTATACCTAACCTGCTCAATCTGGCGGCTGGAGTAGCAAAACAGGTCCAAAACCTAGCCCATGATTGTAGCTATATCACTCAGGTAAGTTGGAGCTCAGTGGCTCACTCAATCTTGAGATCGTAGAGTATCGTAGCATCTGTAGTTCACAATGGCTCCTGAGGGATTGAAATCCGCGGAATGAAGAATCCGCGGAATAGCAAAGAGCGCCATGTCACAGAACCATTTAGAAATTAGGCATTAGGCCTAGAAAATATGGAATGTACGAGAACTATCTCTACAAAAAGCTAGATGTGGTTCCTTTATGACGGAGACGAAGAAACGATTAATCAAGTTCTGTCATCTCAATTAATATTTTGACTCCTTGCAGGCGTTTCTTGATCATGTTTTCCCAAAAACCGTCACTCTGTGAAACCTATCTCATCCATCATCAGATCATCACATTCAACATATATTTAAGCCATCTTCTCTTATCTTGTCGGTGGAGTAATCGGCATTCTGTCCATTTTTCAGCCAATGCTTTGAGCTCCTGATAGTCCTGATAACACATTCATCATCATTATTTCAGCCGAATGACGTCCACTGCTGGACATACGCCTCCCCCAAAGACTTCCACGATGACCGGTCCTGCACCACCCGCATCCAGCGGACACACGCGACCCTTACCAGGTCATCAGTCCACTGTGTGGGGGGCCTGCCCACACAAGACATTACATTGACCTTATCTTTAGCTTGACCTATAAACGCAGGTCTCGGTCTTCCCCTGCCAATCCTCCCCTCTATTTTTCCTTCGATTATGGTTTTTATGTAGGTTGGCTTGACTCCTTGGCGTTGCGCAGAGCTATAGCCTTGCTCTGCATTTTCTATGTATAACGGGGAGTGCTCCGAGGAATTGTTCAGATTAATCCCTGCCGCTTCTTTCCGCCATTGCCCAACGCGACAACATTTCCATCCTCACCACTTAGACGGTTCGCTGTCCTCAACTGTGCGTTTCACCAGAAATTTCCTGCCTCGCACCGCTTACCATCTGGCGAGGGATTTGCTAAAATCAAATGAAATTCAAACAGTTTGCCGGTTCTCAGAATGTATACTGACTTTTCATCTGTTCATCTGTTAATGAATCACAATCACCAAACGTCGTATACCGAAACCCCCAGAATGTAACAACTACTTTTAGAATAGAAGAAATTTATTCAGAAAACGCTTACACACAAAACATAAGTACACAATACAATACAACAAATTTATAAATTTATTACTAAGCGGCACTGAAAGGGTCTCCACTCTGTCAAGATATATACCACTTAAGGATCTCGACGCTGGTCTTCCGTAGAAACCCTTCCGAGAGAGCGCAACTACGCGCTAAGGTACATAATATTTCATATAAGTGCAAAAAGTTTCAAAAGTGTAATAAACTTTTCTGAATACCGCATCTAAATCGGCTCTGCCAAACGCGAGATAATCGCGGACAAACAGAGAACCTCTTTTTTGTAGACGGTTAAAAATTACGCTTAGTACGTGGGCGAAGCCGCGGGCAAATGCTAGTTTCAGATATTTTTTTGCTTAAAGGTCTTCGCACACTATATCAACTCCACACCACTGTGGCACCAACTCAACTCAAATATGTACGACACCAGTGTAGGTACGTTACGTGGAGAACGCGTAGACCACACGTCGTAAATTGTGCTGTAGGAAATACGATATGAGGCTTAAATTTCAATATTTAGCTTTGAATCGAGTGGCTGTTGAGTTGTTATTAGGGATGTCACGAATGTCATTTCGATCACATTCGCGAATACGAATGCGAATGCAAATATTTAGGGTGCGAATGTTCGAATGCGAATGCGAATTCGAATGTTAAGGCAACATGCGTAATTAGTATAAATACTGATTTTCAATAAAATACCGCCTTAAAAAAATTAAAAGCAAAAAATAAACGAGAGATTCCAACCGAATCTTTACATAAAATTTAAACCTACGATTTCATGACGTGAAATCTACTATATAAGTACATACTCACAAAAAATTCTATGTAATTATCAAATCTGCTCACAACATTTCACGAGAATCGGTTAAGAAAATGTAACCTGTAGACCATCGGGAACAGCCGAAAATCCGGACATACGAAAGGAGAAAGTATGTTTGTCGAAGCTGAAACGGAGACCTTCGTTTCACTAGGTCGGTCAACAATTTCTTACATTTTTATCACCTTTTGGGTCAGGTTTCTGGTAACATTATATCAGGACCATTGTAATTGACTTGGTCATAGTCGCTCCATCTAAATATATTTATTATTCTTCGAATAAAGATCATTCATTCATCTTCATTTAAATATCTTAGCGCCACGCATTAAACACTTGGGAGTTTTGAATGACCATCCATGATCTTCTACATCAATTCCAGTTCTCCAAATCCTACTTTTTGAATGAAAATACTAAAATCTCTATATGTTTTGCTTGAATTTTTAAGCAGTTCCCTCAATTCCAGATGCTTTAAAAAAAGAAATAATTTTCCAAGGCGGTCCACAAATGATAGAGTTCTGGGGTAACACACATTAAAAATCAAAAATGTACATAAAACCGAACTGGGACACTCCTCCTTTTTTGAAGTCTGTTAAAAAGTACTTTCTATTGGCCAAAATAGGCACGCTCTGGGAATGCGCGAGTCGGCTTCTTCTTTAAAACACGCCACGAATTGCACACATTCGCATTCGAAAAATATTCGCATCGTTTTATGCGAATGCGAATGTTTAAAATGATGCGAATCATTCGCATATGCGAATACGAATATTCGTGACATCCCTAGTTGTTATAGTGTGCGAAGACCTTAACTCAGTTCCCTCAGCCAGCCCTTTTGGGTCATTTATTTAGCCCTAGAAACTTGTGTACATAACTGTACTTTCTATTCAGCTTCATTACATTAAATGGTCGTAGGAACATCCTGAATGTATTACACATAAACCCTTTTAGAATAAAAAGGACACCACAATGAGTCAATTCAGTGATCATATTCACGACACTTAACTACTCAAAACCAGTATAAGTCAGACCTCTCATTTATATACACATGGTACTTAAGAATATAGGGGTCAAATTACGCTAGAGATTGGTGAAGACATCTTGTGAATCCAGTCCAGTAGTAATTCAATATGCGTATCGACGGGGTTTTGCGTTCGTTGACATACGACTGCTTCCTTATTATTTAACTACAAATACGAGTACCTACATTTACAAAGAGTTAGTTATACAGACTTAAATCTAATGCACTGTGAATTACATATATGTGGAACATAACAAAATACTTAGGTATAATACAGCTGTAGGAATATTACCAGCTTTTTAGGGTTCCGTAGTCAACTACCCTTATAGTTTCGCCATGTCCGTCTGTCTGTCGGTCTGTCTGTCCGTCTGTCTGTCCGAGGCTTTGCTCTGTGATTGTTAGTGCTAGAAAGCTGCAATTTGGTATGGATATATAAATCAATAAAACTGACAAAGCCATAAAATAAAACCATTTTTTTTTTTTAACCCCAGTATCGCGCACTTTTCACGGACATGACCAAAGCATTCGACTACGTAAATCACAATAAACTCCTAAGTAAACTCAGTCGATATGGTATTAGGGGAAATGCATTAGATCTTGTAAAATCCTATTTGAGTCAAAGACAACAATACACAGAAATATCAGCGGTATGCCCTAAAATAAAAAAGGAATGCAAATACAAGTCACACAAACAGCATATACAATTTGGTGTCCCACAAGAAAGTGTGCTAGGTCCACTCCTATTTCTTGTATACATCAATGACCTTCCTAAGGTCTCTTGTCATCCTATGGTGCTCTTCTCCGATGACAGCACTTCAGTTATTCCATGTGATAATGTTAATGATTATGAACAAGACATAAATAATGTATTAGATAATATAATTACATGGTTAAATAATAATGACCTATTAATAAACTTTTCAAAAACTAATTTAATGCACTTTCGACAACGGACACAAGCTATTAACATGGATGTAAACTACCAGGGCACACAAATAGACAAAGTAGAGGTCACTAAATTCTTAGGGTTAATGATAGATAGCCAGCTTAACTGGAAATGTCATCTAAATATATAAAAGAAGAAACTGACTGACTGACTGACTGACTGACTGACATATCAACGCACAGCCCAAACCGCTGGTCCTAGAGATTCCAAATTTGGCACGTAGGTTCCTTATAAGGTCTAGGGGTGCACTAAGAAAGGATTTTTCAAAATTCAACCCCTAAGGGGGTGAAATGGGGGTCCGAAGTTTGTATGGGGAAACAAGATTAGTTGAACTATTTTATTCGAAACTTCACAGGAGTATTTCTAACGATAAATGAGTAAATACGTGTTTCAGGTTTTTTGAGAAATCAACCCCTAAAAGGCGGAAAGGTGGTGACAAATTCTGAAAATCGACATGGTTATTGTTTTTATGATATACCGGGTCGCTGATAACGAAAACAACAATGATTTTAAAATCTCACGTGGAGGACGTGAAATACCATCCCCCATGTTGGGGTGCGAGGGGGATGAAATGTCTAAATATTAATATGGGTGTCGTTTTTATGGTTTTCTGGGACGTTAATTACGAAAATGGCATCGGTTTTGCAATTTAATACTGTGGACATGAAAACTTTTGAAAGTTTGTGCCAAATTTCAAGAAATAACTGACTGACTGAGTGAGAGACATATCAACGCACAGTTTAAACTGGTGGTTCGAGAGATACCAAATTTGGCATGTAAGTTCCTTATAAGGTCTAAAGGTGCATGAAGTGCCGTGAGTTTCCTATGAATATACGACCTTTTTTGATTCAATGTATTGTAAGTGGTTTTATTAATCAGTGCCGTCCGATACGATTTCGACATAAATCGATATTTGAGCGCCCGAGAGGACTCTTATTAGGAATCCGAGGTACCTAAACTTTGAATAAAGTAACAGCCATATTTATTTTCTACATTTCCGTCCCGATTTCGTTCAAAATCGATATTTGAGCGTCCGAGAGGTCCCCTAACACGAACCCGAGGTAAAATTTGGAAAAAGTGGCAGTCATATTGATTTTCTTCATTTTCAACCCGATTTCGTTCAAAATCGATATCTGAGCGTCCGAGAGGTCCCCTAATACGAATCTGAGGTAAAACTTGGAAAAAAGTTGCGGCCATATTGATTTTCTACATTTTCAACCCGATTTCGTTCAAAATCGATATCTGAGCGTCCGAGAGGTCCCCTAACACGAATTTGAGGTAAAATTTGTAAAAAGTGCCGGCCATATTGATTTTCTTCATTTCCGTCCCGATTTCGTTCAAAATCGATATCTGAGCGTCCGAGAGGTCTCGTAATACGAATCCGAGGTAAAATTTAGAAAAAGTGGCGGCAGTATTCATTTTTACCATTTCTGTCCCGATTTCGTTCAAAATCGATATCTGAGCGTCCGAGAGGTCCCCTAACACGAATCCGAGGTAAAATTTGGAAAAAGTGGCAGCCATATTGATTTTCTTCATTTTCAACCCGATATCGTTCAAAATCGATATCTGAGCGCCCGAGAGGTCCCCTAATACGAATTTGAGGTAAAATTTGGAAAAAGTGGCGGCCATATTGATTTTCTACATTTTCAACCCGATTTCGTTCAAAATCGATATCTGAGCGTCCGAGAGGTCCCCTAACACGGATTTGAGGTAAAATTTGTAAAAAGTGCCGGCCATATTGATTTTCTTCATTTTCAACCCGATTTCGTCCAAAATCGATATCTCCCGTCCGAGAGGTCTCCTAATACGAATTTGAGGTAAAATTTGGAAAAAGTAGTGGCCATATTAATCATCTTCATTTTCGTCCCGATTTCGTTCAAAATCGATATCTGAGCGTCCGAGAGGTCTTTTAATACGAATCTGAGGTAAAATTTGGCATTCATACATGCCTGCATGCAAAAAAGTTTAATGTTACTATATAGGCGTGTGGGGTATATTGGATTTGTTTTTAAAAACGACATAGAGGTTTTGATATTTTTTCCATTTAAATCAACCTTTAGATTTTTTTAAACGTATGGCATTTATTTACGAACCGTGAGATCTTCGAGAAGATAAGTACGGTTGCCAGTTTTTGTTGCACTTTTAGCACCACCCACGTGTAGGGTAACGGTGGGTACTGCCTACGGACGTGGTGTAACTTCGAACCCCCTTTGTCAAATGAGTGGGCAACTTGACTGTTAGAAGTTCGCAAGCCGCCCGAAGGCCTCTAACTTGGCTTAACGATTGCTGTCGTAGACAGCAGCCGGGATCAACGGCTTAGCGTGCCTTCCAAAGCACGAGAGTCAGTTAGTAACCACTCAAAGCGGTCACCCATCCAAGAACTGACCTGCGCCCACATTGCTTAACCTCGCATACCGCACGCAATAGGCGGGTGCCGCTGGGCCACGAGCGCTCTAAATTCTTGATAGTTTAGATAAATCGGTTGTAACAGACGGACTGACAGTAAGGAGTGCGAATGGAAGTGAGGTCAAATTTTCTTTTTTGATGCTCCAATGGGAACTGGCAAAACATACCTAATAAATTTAATTTTAGGAAAAATAAATGTTACACGTGATATTGAATTAGCCGTATTTCTGTACTTCAAAGGACCATAGTTTATGACCGCTGCGCAGTGCTTGGTCGTTATCAGACCTATTGGTGTTACTGTAGTACACAGATACTTTTACTAAGGGCCATTTAAGACATGCTTTTATTTCATCGGCCCTTTCCCCTTCGGTCTGTCGGAAATGTATGATAATAGTTTTCGATCCTTATTTTTGCCAAAATCAAATGAAATTCGACAGTTTGCCGGTTCTCAGAATGTATACTGACTTTTCATCTGTTCATCTGTTAATGAATCACAATCACCAAACTTTGTATACCGAAACCCCCAGAATGTAACAACTACTTTTCTGGAGACCTTTTTGGCAAACGGTTAAAAATTTCGATTAGGCCGCGGGCAAATGCTAGTATTGAATATATGAGTAAAAACCTGTGTAAAACGGCCTACGGACTTTTTAGACTGTCAACGACTGTAAATCCAGAAGCTATTTTAATGGCCTATCATGGTCTTGTATCCTCGGTATTGAGGTATGGAATTATATTCTGGGGTAACTCGGTTCATAAAGAAATAGCCTTCAAAATGCAGAGACGTTGTGTAAGAGCAATGTGTGGACTGAAATTTAGAGATGATTGTGCTCCCTTCTTTAAATCGCTAAAAATATTAACGCTGCCGTCTTTATACATACTTGAAGTTGCCATCTTTGTCAAGACGAACCCCAAATTATTCATTAGCGTCTCACAAAGCCGGCGGCTTCCGACACGGCAACAATACAAACGTAAAATAAAAACTCTGGAATGTTGCAATACGACACTGATGAGAAAAAGTGTCTTGGGTATGGCACCGAAAATATTTAATAAAATTCCTGACGCAATTATATCGCTTGACATAGATAACTTTAAAAAACAGCTGACTTTATTCCTTATTGACAAATGTTACTTTTCAATAAATGATTTTTTAAATGATAATGATACCATAGTTTTGTATTAATTGTAGTTATAATTATTTTATTGCTTATTGTTATATAAAATTATTGTTGTTTTAGTAGTATTAGTGGATGACATGTTTACTTTTATTATAACCGCACGAAACGAATTTTGTACACCTGCATTGCGGGTAAAACATAGTGCTCAAACCTATTTTTTTAACCGACTTCAAAATTTCAAAAGCGGAGGTTATCAATTCGGTTGTATGTTTTTTTTTTTTTTTAATGTTTGTTACTCCATAACTCCGTCATTTCTTAACCGATTTGAAAAAAATTTTTTTTTATTGTATGTATATATATCCAAGTTGGTCCCGTTTTTGTCAAAAGGCAGTTCTGATGATGGGATCCATGAGGAATTGAGGGAACTCCTCAAATCTTTAAGGCAAACATATAGTGATTTTTGTGTTTTTATCAACAAGTCAAGCATTTGCATCCAAAAATGTGACATTGGATGAAGTGGAACTGCTGATGATGATCAGAACAGAACTCTTCAACGACGAAAAGTTCACGTTTGGCGATTTGTCCTTCTAGCGGTGTTTGTTAAGCAAGTTCTATTTTCACGATTGATTTTTGTCATGCTCGAGTTCTGATGATGGGATCCATTAGGAATCGAGGAAACTCCTCAAATGTGAAAGGCACACAAATAGTGATTTTAGTATTTTCATGAACTAATCAAGCATTTTCATTCATAAAAGTGACATTTGATGAAGTGGAACTGCTGATGATGATCAGAACGGAACTCTTCAACGACGCGTAGTTCACGTTTGGCGATTTGTTCTCTTCGTTTTGTTTGTCAAGCAAGCAAGGTTTTTCCATGATTTCATGAGGAATTGAGGGTACTTAGTCTTTTACCATTATAAACATACTTATAGCCATTTTTGTATTTTATTGTATGGAATCTAATAATCTTTCACCGGACTCCCCCATTGAAGTCGGTTTTTTTTTCTTAAAAAATATTTTTTACCATCTTTCATTGTAAACTATGTTTTAACAAAATAAATATTCTGATTCTGATTCTGAGTATCCCCACTTTTCAGCGGAGGTCCCTAATTATTTATTTTATTTAATCGTATGGCATATTTACGAACCGTGAGATCTTTGAGAAGACAAGTACGGTTGCCAGTTTTTGTTGCACTCTTAGCACCACCCAGGGGTCACGTGTAGGGTAACGGTGGGTACCCCCTACGGACGTGGTGCAACTTCGACCCCCCTTTGTCAAGTGAGTGGGCAACTTGACTGTTAGAAGTTCTCAAGCCGCCCGAAGGCCTCTAACTTGGCTTAAAGATTGCTGTCGTAGACAGCAGCCGGGATCAACGGCTTAACGTGCCTTCCAAAGCACGAGAGCGCTCAGTTAGTAACCACTCAAAGCGGTCACCCATCCAAGAACTGACCTTTTTATTAATTTTTTTTGTAGGGGAAAATGCTTTACGCATACCACCCGGGTGCAGGGGGTGACCCGAGTGGTTATGTGGGACTCCCGTATAGGCTGATGAGGCCCACGGTATACCCACTAAAAACCCCCCATCTGCCGCCTCGTCGCCTTGTGGCGAGGTCACGGGAACGCTTGCGCACACATCCGCGACCCCGCCGGCGACAGCCGCTCCCAAGCGGTTCCACCGCGGATGCCCGAAGGCCCTCCACGTCAGACACGCCAGGTCTTTTGGCGTGCCTTCCTCCTCGACCTCCATCTTGTACAGTAGCGGACCCCCCTGAGTCCGCTATATACTAGGAGGTCATGGGTGCCGAAAAAAAAAACTTTCGGCACCCGGTGGCGGAGCGGGTCGGTGGTTCCGCCACGAACCAGACCTCGGCCGCAGAGGATAGGGAAAGCATTTCTCTTCCTCTGCGGCCCCACCAACACCGTTTCCGCGGAACGGCCCCGCCAAGTTCGCAGGGGGTAGGGAGAGTGGCACACCGAAATACCAACACGCCTCTCCCCCTGCGATCCCGCCTCGGCCACAGAAGACAGGGAGAACGGCTCACCGCAATACCGGCACTCCTCTTCTTCTGCGGCCCCTCCTCAACGCATCCTCAGCGGGCTACCCAAGCCCGCTGGGAGCGCCCTCCTCGGGCCAGCCGGCAGCCCAAACAGGCCGGCCCTGGGTGCCTCTTAGCTTCACCGTGGGTGACCAATCCACGGTTACTAAGCCCCCCCGCCAGGTGGGCACCCTCGAGGGGGGTCCAAGAACTGACCTGCGCCCACTTTGCTTAACCTCGCATACCGCACGCGGTAGGCGGGTGCCGCTGGGCCACGAGCGCTCTAATTGTAAAGTGCAGATGATATTTTTTTGCTTCAACCCTATGGTGTGGGGTGTTGTTGGATAGGTCTTTCAAAATGAATAGAGGTCAATCATCAATACTAATATTGTAAAGAGGAAAGATTTGATTGTTTGTTTATTTGCATTGAATAGGCTCCGAAGCTACTGAACCGATTTGAAAAATTCTTTCACTGCTGGGAAGCTAAGCTACACTATTCCCGGGTGACATAAGCTATATTTATTTTTGAAAAATTAGGGATCCGTACTAAAACTCCAATAACCCAATAAACCCAACTCATAAACCCAAGGTAAAAGCAGCGCACGCGATGTAAAAATATTTTTTACATCGCGTGCGCTGCGAAAACTATTGATGATAGCTCTCTATAAGTACTAATAATAATCTATCCTATTATTATAAAAGGAAAGATTTGATTGTTTGTTTGCACTGAATAGGTACCGAAAATACTGAACCGATTTGAAAAATTCTTTCACTGTTGGGAATAATGGGAATGCTACACTATCCCCGGGTGACATAGGCTATATTACTTATATTTAAAAAAAATTGGAATCCCTACTAAAACTCCAGTAATGTAACCCGAGGTGTAAAAAAAATACTTACACATTCTTTATATCGCATGCGCTGCGAAAACTATTCATGATTGTTAATACCCGTTCGAAGTCGGGATGGACCGTTTTGATAAAGTGAATATTTTCGGAAATATTCACTCTAAAAGAAAAATAAATTGTGTCTGTCTTGTTATTGATTTTTTTAAGTAAGTTCATTGGGCAACTACGGAACCCTACACTGAGCATGGCCCGACATGTTCTTGACCGATTTTTTTGTTTAGTAGGGCAAAAATGCATTACGCATACCACTCGAAAGCAGGGGATGACCCGAGTGTAAGTAGGGCTGGGAACCGGTAAATCCCGAAATATTATGTAAGAAAATAAATTAAAATAAGAACGAAAACAATACCGGTATTATTTGTATGGAGAGAATACCGGTATCCGAGCCCTGCTCGGGTGGTTATGTGGGACTCTCGTTTAGACTAATGAAACCTATTTACTACGGTAGAAATAGAAATAGAAATTATTTATTTGCATCAGGCACACAATACAAGAATAATAAATGAAGAAAAGAAAAAGTTTAGTGCCAGCAAAAAGGATCAGGCTCAGCATGATGCTACAGCCTGGCGGCTGCAGCGCTGATTTTCAGCCTGATCCCCGTGGGTGACATCCAACCACTCGCACAGAACATTATGTGTAAAAATAAAAAAATAAACAATTATAAAGTACTTACTACTAAACAAATTAACAACTAAACCACACAAATTAAAATATAACATGACAAAAAAAATAGTGTACTAATTTTAACAATATGCTTAGAACAACATATGTGGAACAAAGGAGAAAAAAAAGGAACTTATAACTCCGAATCTAACACAGATACGCTGCTCAGTTGTGTTGAGCTTTTTGCTCGGAAAGAAGTCATCATCCTCCTAGCGTTATTCCCAGTACAGTTGCATGCTGAAGAATGCCTGGGGTCCGCTACCTAATCCCAAGAAGTGCTTGGAAAGAAGTATTATTTTATAATTATGCCTAAAACTTCCCATCGTTTTAGAACTACGAATGGGTGGAGGCAGATTGTTCCAACACTACGGTACCCCCTGTTTACTAAAAAGAGGCTAAGTAATTTGTTTTGTCTATTTTATTAAGACGGCGCAGTACGATCGGTGTGGATCGGTTCTCCATACAAACGTACTTAGGCTCTCATTTTAAAACGCCATGCTAGAATAACATGAAACTTTGTATACACAATGGGATCCGGCATACCTAGGTCGGAAATTAGTTTCTGTTGCTAGAAATTGAAAAAGAAAAAAATACAGCGGTTTTTTGAGTTTTTTACGGCTTGTATGAAAACCATAATAATCGCTGTATTTTTTCGCCATTATAATTTCAAGCAATAGAAACTAATTTCCGCCCTACACAAGCTGGATCCCATTGTGTATACAAAGTTTCATGTTATTCTAGCATGGCGTTTTAAAATGAGAGCATAAATACGTTTGTATGGAGAACCAAACGTACCTACTGCGCCCTCTTAAGTTTTCAATCCAAACTTCTATGATTGTAACAGAATATGTACTATTACTTATTCTGTGACAGAATGGAAACGTGCGTCGTATGAAAAATTGGGGACATCTTTTTTCATATCAGAATGGCTTGTGATCTTGAGTAGAAGAAAGTGGGAGAAATAATTCAACATTCCCTAAATCTAATATAGAGCAAAATTGGAGGTATATATGACAAAGAGAATATAAACACTACGTTAGTATATGACTTGTTGTATGTAAGTAGTTGTAGCATGTTCGAATAGACATTACATATTTAAATGTGCAACACAAACAAAACAAACGCCTATTGCAACACGTCACAACTACACACAACAGGTCATTTTCTTAAGATTTTCATCTATACGTATGTATATGTTTATAGAAATGAATGCACTTTTATCAGGTTTTTAATGCAAAGATGTCTGTGTTCGGAACACAGCCTAGGTCTCATTGGAATTGTTTTACCAGCGTGCTAAGGGGTGGCGCTGTTTCCAAGATATTTCCGTTCCATTATACGCAATGTACGTAATTGCGACAAAAACATGACACGCCCTTTTTTTAGTTTTCCTAATTAATTTATCGAAAAATCCAAATCTTATATAACTGTAATATTGTAACAACATGCAAATATAATTTATGATTAAACATAACCCACGTTTCATTGCGCATGTTCAAATACATTGATCGTAGCGAAATGACGTTAAAGTTGTAGATGGCGTTGCATTCACGATATCCGTACTCTTTCCTTTTGTGACATTTTTGCGAAACGTTCATCACGTTTTCGTGTGAAAACTGATCTTGAAAATCACATTAGGGCATGGTCGATAAAGTTTTTCATACGCGAAACCGTGATTTACAATCTCTAATCGTGGTTAAGTTTTTTCGTGCCAAGTGCGACTAAGCTATCAAGATTCCGCCGATACTACAAAGCCTACCCAGTGGGTGGCTTAACTTGGTGAGTTTTTTATTTAATTCTAATCAAATCTAGTTTTATTAGCGTTATATCACTATTATATGACTTATAAACTTTGCCTATACAACGTCCCCGAGGTTGTAACAGCTGCTACATAACGACTTTAATAGAGACTAATTTTGGTACGGACTAATATTACCAGCGTATAAATGGTTATGGGTGTTTTCTTACCATCTCGTCATTCTTTATACACTAATTAAGCTTACACTTGAGTTAATATCATTCGCGTAAGGTGACGATATTTACGTCATCATCACTTGGCAATACTTCAAGGAAAGAATCATCTGGATTCTAGATTCAAATGTCAATTATTGGTGAAGTATGTATACGATATAGATACATATTTTAAAATTGAATCAATTGTTATTGGGTACCTTTAGCATTTATTTTAATTAGGTTACTAATAAATAACCTTAAAATATCCATCTTGTTAGTCTTATAAGTGTTGATTGCTGATAAGATAAGGAATGCCATATAGATTCAAATAAGTATTTTGATATAAGTAGCTAAGTGCCTTGTAACTTTATTACTAAATTATAACTTTAATATTACTTAGGTAAGTAGCCACAATTGGTCTACACCGAAATCCTTACTCTTGAGTTTACACCAGAATATTTTTTAGTCTCATAGTTAACTAATCATATAGAGCTTAATTAAATTGTGTAAACTATTATGACAATTAAAATTCTCTTTTATTTACAGTAATGTATTTAGAAATAACCATATATTATATAATTATGCCTAGAAAGTACAGTCAGTAAGTTAGTTGCAAACACTTGTGTAGAAATTCTTTATGCACGCGAGCAGGACTACAATTAACGTTGTTGCTGACTGTACTAACAGTTATGTTGCGTAATGAAATGAAAAAGTGTGTTTCTACATTATTATTTTTTTTCATATTTAAATACTAAATATACATATTTTATGCTTCTACATGGTTGACATAGTGTTCAAACAATAGATATAACATGTTATGTTTTTGTAAACAATTATTTAAATTATATTTGGGTGTATTTTAATTGGGTTGAATGTGGTGTTTCTATTGAATGTAAATGTTATAGATAATGATAATCAGACTTGATGTAATGGCTTGTTTACATAATATTGCAAACATTAGTTTGATTGTCACCATCTTACCTTTTAATTATATTATTGTGGTTAAGGCATCCATTATGTCCTACAAGTAAGCAAATGTGAGAGCAACAAATGTTTTACTCATAGAACAGATTGTTTATTCCTATAAATGATAAAATAGTGCTGAATTCAATGATTGAAAATGCCTGACTTTTGTTAAGGCATTGATGACAATGAATGATCTGAGTCAGGACTAAACATGCACAGATTGTGAACATGATTGAGATATTATACAGCTTAACATAATATTCTGAAAAGCCTACTTTGTAATGTTATGATATTGTTAAGCAGCATGTCATCAATTTTTTTTTATTTACTGAAACACGCTTTTGTATTTCATTATAGGTCTGAAGTGTAAAAATTAACATGGAAAATTTAAAGAAGCAGGACTCTTTCTTCTTGCGGAGCAAGAGACAGCAGAATGGGAATATGTTTAACAATAAGGTGAAACCACAAGAATTTCCAGGTAGAAGCCAAGATTTCAAGGGAAAACATCAAGATTTTAAAGAAAATGCTAAAAGACAGGGGAATAGTGATGAAAACGGACAAAACAATAGTTCAACTATAAGAGACAATAGTGGTGATAAAAAGCCATTTGATAAAAAGACTTATAGACTCAAAAAGTATAGCAAAAAGTACAAACTGGAACAATGGGAGGAACAGCGTAAAAAGAGACTGCTCAGAAACCTACAGAAAGACCTCAAAAGTGATGAAGGAGCTGGTACATATAAGCCAAAATCTTTTGATGAGGATGCAACAGATGGGCAAGATGTCACAGGCCGGTTTGTGAAACACCCAGATTTGATAGAGAAAGAGAATGCAGACAAAGAAAGAATAGAGAAGGAGAAAAAGAAACTACTGACTCCCAGAGAGAAACATGAGAAGATAAAACAAGAGAAGTTAGAGAAGCAGCAACAGGTGCAGAAGGTTATTGAGGAAAAGAGGCAGAAAATGCAAGAGTACAGAAAGAAAAAGCAGGAGAAGTTTAAGAAGTTGAGTCAGAAGACTAAGAAAGGTCAACCGGTGATGACAGGGAGATTGGAGCTGCTCTTGGAGAAAATACAGAAAAACAAATAGGGGAATGCTAAGGCACGTTTATGGCTAAAGGCCCTTCTTTGTCAATGTCATTAACACCTAAGACCCCTGCCTCACTGGGACACCATGGCGACTTCGCTGCCTATGGTAGCCGAACAATTCATACTGAGATGTATGGTAGCTTAGAGCTTACTCACCTGGCGATGGTTTGGCACCGTCAAATGTAAGGGTGTCCTCGCCATGTTGTCCCAGCGAGGCTGAAAGAAAGGTCTAAAAGCCGCCAAAAGATACACTTTTAAGGTCAACTGTCTTTAAACAATGTCAAAGAAAATGCCTGCCATATATATATACAAGCATGATATGGAGTTTAGGTAAATGAATTTAGGTATGCGGGTTTTGGCATGCTGGTGTTAAGCGCTTTATTTGAATTAGAACTCTTAACTCATGTAACATGCATATATCAGGAAGAATTTGATTCCCTATAAGTCTTATTTGTACAGCCACGGAATGAAAAGGTTCATCACTTTTCAACTCTATTTTAATGATGTTAAGGTCGGAAAGTGACGAAACTATCCATTCCGCAACTATGCACTACGAATTGTATTGAAGCGCTGCTCTGGTTTAGAGTTTGTTTTGTTCCATTTGGTCCCATCACACCAATCACCTTACCAGGACTTAAAATTGCAAGTGGTATACTTTGGTCGACAGAGTGCTCAGTGTAAGACTGAATATAATACTCATTGGAGTATGGTGGCTGGATTTCATTCCTTATAGTTCTTAGTCCATGTACTCCACAATCCTACCGTCAATCCATCAAAGATGGCAAAATTTATTAACAGAATGATATTTTTATTGCTATTGTTAATGCAGTTCATATTTAAGTTACTTTATTAGTTATTTGCATCACAATTTGTATGTTGCCACACAAATTGTGGTGCAAGTCTTTAGTCTAAAGTGATACACATTTCAGCTATGTCATAGCTTGGTTTTCTGACCAGTTCACTATTGTTTATTATGAGTTGAACCTCAATTGGACCCAAGGTCTTAATAATCAATCATGTTGTGCTTTATGGCTGAAAGAATGTTTGAACTATTATTATCGGAGTCTTGTATAGCATATTATCTGATCATGGTAAGAAAACACCCTGTATCAGGCCTATTCCACTTTGGGCTACCACTTTTTTGTGTTACAGAAAATCATTTCTTGTCTGAAGGTTAAAAAAAAACCTAAGTATTTACTTGTATCTATGGTGTGTTTTGTAGCAAATTACTTTCGCTAGAGCACAATACTTGAACCTCTTGTGTCTGGGTGTCAAAATATAATCTTGAAAATTGAAACCAAAGGGCCAAAGGCCTGACACGGATACATGCCTAAATATTCCTGTGTAAGTCTAAATGCTCAAGGATATTGTCAGGCTGTATATTGCATATTGTCGTGTTTATTCCAATAAGAAGTAAAAATTACTGTTTAAATATAAACAATACAAATACTCTTTACTGCACACCTCATATAAAAAAAAAAAACAAGATAAAAACAACAACAAGTAAGACAAGGTAGACTAAAAGGCGGTCCTAACTTTTAGATATTAAGTTTTAAATAGTTATTGTGTATTTTAAATATTACCTAAGACCTAAATAATTTAATTGACCCTTTGAATTGAACGCGAAGAACACAAAGGTATTGCGTGTGTTCGTGCCAATTGCGCCAAGAACGACTAAGCATTATATTATGTCGAACGTTGTCAAAGTCAGCTGTACACTAACGTTAATATTCAATCTCTTATGGAAGATGAGTTGACGTGTATGTATGTGTCACTGCCGTGTATGAAGAATGGCGTTCAAAGGGTTAATTGATTACCAGCCGTAAAGCACTCTACACACCACTCAATTAGACAAAACAAACATCGAGACAACATTAAATTATAATGATATTATATATATTAAATCAAGCTAGAGTATTGAATATGCATATTTAACCTAACTAGATACAATCAAATATAAAAAGACCCCTGGGCAAAATTAGTAGGTGTACTCCACAGAATGTAAAGACACTCCCCTCCACTTGACATTGGCAAAGTGCCTTAGCAGCAAGACGCCACAAATAACAAAAAAAAAACACCTAGAAAGTGAATGAATTGAATGGTTGCAGCTGTGTCTCTAGGTTGTTATTGATAACTATTTAGGTGTGTAGAACATTTAAATTTGAGAGCTAAGAGAGTGAAACTTCTGCACTTGTACTAGGGGTATATTGCTGATTGCTGGCCACTTCGCAAAATATACACAAGCTGCAGAAAATTATTTAACATAACTTAATGAAGGGCTGACTATTATAGTGACTTCCTGTATCTATTTTGCTAAAGGTGACCGAACACGAACATTTATTATGTGGCTAGTTATTGGCGATTTACTCTTACTTATTCTGGGCCTTTTGTAAATAGTGAAAATGGTGTAACCGGACGCCGTAAAATCATGATGGCATTTCTTTTCATGTAAATATAGTGTAACTTCGCAATATTAACTAAGTCGATTGGCAGAGCCAATTCGATCGTTAAACTAAATTGTTTTCTTCAATACCATTCTTTTGTTGGGTTATTGGAACATAAGTGTGACATTTTAAGTGTTAAACAGAAAGATCTATATTAAAAGACTCTGTTAAGAATCCAATCGTAAAGCTATAAATATAAGGTTGAAAATAATAAAACGGCAATTTTGGAAATAGTCGTTCTATTAAGCATACTTATGTATATTCTTGTTTATTACAAGTTAACGAGAAATATACATCCTAGCTAGTGTTATTTTTTATTTTGCTCAAGTAACATGCTAGTATTTTAATTGTACTTTGAAATTAACTGTAAGTACATGCTTTGTGTTTATTAATTGAGTTTTATTTAAGTATCCATTATGAAGTTAGGCCTTGAAGTAAACTCATCAATATAAATTCATTCATTCATTTATTTCATAAACAATAAAAATTGTGTTTGAAAATACATACATTAAAATTAAAGTAAATTAACAATTTTAAAGTAAAAAAATAATAATATCAAAGTTATAAATAAAAAGTAAAAAACAGTTCAAACAGGATTATGTTACACTAAAATAGAAAATTACAATAATTACAAAAATGTCATATAAATGAAATAATAATGCAGTTACATTGTCCAAACCATTCTACAACTGAACACCCGTCATAAAGTCTTCCACAGAATATAAGCACTGTTTCAGATTATCAATCATATTGTATTAGCCTTTAGTGGAAGCCACTAGCCACCCTAGCCTAGTGGTAAGACATGTGGCTTTCCAACTGGAGATCGTGGGTTCGAACCACCGGGTAGTACAGTCAACGTCATATAGTACGTAGCATTATAAGTGGCCAAATAGCTCAGTACACGATACGAAAAATATTGAAGGCTTAGTTCACAATCGTACTAATTACGAGAAAAAAGGTAGCGAAATTAAGACTTTATGATTCAGCGAATGAAAAAAACATAGAAGCACAACTAGCGTCGCAAAATGACACCATCAAATTTGTGTCCACTAAGGCGGGGCGTCAAAATTGTGTCCAACGGCTGTCTAGTTTGAACATGGCGGCGCAACGTAACAGTTGTATTAACTGAAATCTCAAAAATAAAAAATGTGCCTTTTTATACAGTGAAGTGGTGCGTTAATCACTCTAGAAAACATAAAAAAAGATGGAATCACTTTTCATATGTAAGTAAAGCGGTAAACATAATTGTTTAAGACGAGGCAACCTAAAATAATTCCCACGCTTGCTCCGCCCATCACCCGCGCCAACCCGCCACCGCTAGATACACTCGTTCGCCATGCTCGCGCGTGCGGCGCGGGGCAAGAACATAGAACGAATAGAGATTTTTTTATTGAAATACGTTAACTATTTTTTTTCATGGTGCCATTTGAACCAGTTTTTGATGACAATCAAATGTCATTATCGTAGTTGGTCAACAAACCAAGGACAAACCTAGCTCGATGCTAGTGGCCTCCGAAAAGGCTCCTACAATATGACGTCACGTGCCACTTATCAAACCAACAGTTGTATGGGAAAATAAGTACCCATCAAAAACATAAACGTGAAAATGAGAGCCAATTTCAATATTAAGAATATGCGACGCGTGACAGTATGTTATAATACCATGAAAGCTGTTGGGTATTTAAGAAAACTGCCAAGTTTAAGCTCAAAATGCATTAAGCCGCAATAAATTAGTTTTACTGCAAACAATCTAGTGCCAGACTTGGCACCTTTTTAGATAATCTATGAATCTTGGCACCCATTTAGATCTCAATTCTTTTGTCGGTGAGGACGACAACCATGCGTCGCATATTCTTAATATTGAACTTGGCTCTCATTTTCACATTTATCTTTTTGATGGGATATCATTCCTTTTTGTCAAACTTCAACAAATGGTACTTTTCACTAGCGAATGCTCTAGACACGCGGCAGCGTGTCCAGCCAAGTTCACCCCGGGAACTAGCGGACAGCAGCCGTGTGTTATATTACACGAACCTTTTGGAGCCACTTTAGACCCCCCAATAACTCCAAATTTATCTAACATAAAAAAAAAATTGGTACACGTATTAAGATCCTTTAGAAAAACAAGAAACCCAAATTTCATAAATATAGGTTCAATAGTTATTAAGATATTAAATTCCAAAAAACGGCATTTTTACCACTGACTGACTGACTGACTAGTAATCAAAAACCTAACCCACTTCTAGGTGACCTAGAAAGCTAAAATTTAACATGCAGCTTGATAATTGTCTGTGTACACCAGAAAAAATCCGAAAACAGTGATTGTTTTATTAGTTTTTTTATTATTATTATTTATGCTAGTTACCCCAGAACTCCGTCATTTATTAACCAATTTGGAAAATTCTTTTTTTGTTTGAAACGGTATAGTTCAGGTGTAGTCCCATAGATATCAGGTAAGAATTTGATCATAGGATCCAGGAGAAATCTAGGGAACTCTTCAAATATTTGAGGTGCATCTATAGCGATTTGGGTATTTTGTAAAGTAACTCGTGCATTCGCTCTTAAAAAGCACCATTTGGCGAAGATTGACAAAAAGTAATGATATCCCATCAAAAACATAAATGTGAAAATGGGAGCCAAGTTCAATATTAAGAAAATGCGATGTTTGGTTGTCTTCTTCACCGACAAAAGATTTGAGATCTAAACGGGTGCCAAGTTCCGTAGATTCTCTGAAATGGTGGCAAGTCCGGCACTACATTAATATTAATTTACTGTGGCTTAATGCATTTTGAGCCTTAACTTGGCAGTTTTCTATGCATATGTATAATACCATAAAAGCTGTAGGATATTTAAGAAAACTGCCAAGTTAAAAATCAAAATGCATTAAGCCGCAGTAAATTAATTTTACTGTAAATAATGTAGTGCCGGACTTGCCACTATTTCAGAGAATCTACGGAACTTGTCACCCATTTAGATCTCAAATCTTACTCTGACTTGATGACAATGGGACCACCCCAAAAGTATACCAATTCAAACATAAAAAGAATTATCCAAATCGGTTAATAAATGATGGAGTTCTGAGGTAACGACTAATAATAATAAGAAAACTAATGAAAAAATTAGAGTTTTCTGATTTTTTATGTGCATGTACACTATTACCAAGCTGGATGCCAAATTTTACTTTTCTAGGTCACCTGAAAGTGGGTTAGGTTTTTGATTACTAGTCAGTCAGTCAGTGGTAAAAATGCCCTTTTTTAGACTTTAATATCTCAATAATTATTTCACCTATATTTATGAAATTTGAGGTTCTAGTTGTTCTAAAGGATCTTAATACATGTACCAAATTTCATTCTTTTATGTTACATAGACTTGGAGTTATTGAGGGGTCAAAAGTGGCTCCAAACGGTTCGTGTAAAATAACACACGGATGCTGTCCGTCAGTTCCCGGGGTGAACTTGGCTGGACACGCTGCCGCGTGTCTAGATATTGCTGTGTCATTCGTGAAATTCTGCGTTAAGATACATAGTTGTGATACAATTAATATTTAAAAAAGGATTGTATTGAATGTATTGAACACATGAATGTATTTTAATAAGATGTCATACTTTCAGTTGAAAAAAAAGTATAAAGTATTTAATCATAATAAAGTTTTCTAGAAATATATAAATATTGTAGTATACTAGTAGGTGGACGTTTCCCGGCTGCAATGATGATGATAATATAAGTCATTCCTTCACAAATATTGTCGACAACAGCAGGGTTTGTGTATGACTGTGCAGTGTGACTATTTTCGATACTAATTGTCAGCCCAAACAAAACCTGACAAAACGAGCACATGGCGATTTCAAGCGCGTTGGACAATAAGCCCTCAGAATCAATTTTGAGGAAAAAAGTATCGCCGTACCTTATTATTGGTAAAATGAACTTAATCGCGTATACTGAAATGTATTCACCTTTTTTGGAGGTTTGGCCGACGTTTCGAATGTATTACAACATCCCTGGTCACGAGCCGACCCAAAAAAAGTCGAATGCATTTCAGTTGTAAGCGATGAATTCGGTTCAGTAATAATGTGTAAAAATCGCCATATCTATTCATTACTATTATTAGACACGTATATTGACATGATGCGTTTTCTTTAATATGCTTTTGATATGAGTTTATGCTTTACATAATATATATATATAATATATATATACGCATAAATATCTTTTGACTACTGACCGAATTGTATCGACGGAATAGTTGTCCAAATTTAAAACTGTCAATGATGATGACTCCATTGGCTTTTTGCTCTGCTGTGCTCCGTGCGCTTTCATTTACGAAATCAGCGCAATTTTGGCACACATCCGTCATCGGCAAAAGCCACAGGCGTCTGAAGGCGGAGTCTTGATGAGATAGCGTCAATTGCTTTCGCGCGTAAAAAAAGAGACAAAAGACAGTGATGGCGCTCATGAACACAAAGGCGTATGCGGCATAACTCCCGAATTTATAAAATAATTCATATAAAATAAACTACACAAGTAAATAAAATGATATATCCCAGTTTGCTAGATAGATAGTATTACCGTCGTGTCTGCTGAAAATTTCAAAGGTTGGATGCTTATAGTTCCGGAATAATTAGCAAAAGAATAAAAAAATGGACCACAGTTTGGAACGAAAAACTATCGAGAAAATTTTCGCTTTGCGTGTTTTCCGATCCCAGTTTGTTAGATTATATAATGAAAATTAACATATCAAAATTTCATATGCGTAGATTAACTGGTTTGCTTACAATATCAAAAAGAACACTACCAAAAATTCGAATGCCTCGTCTTAATTTTTTTAGTTTGTATAGGATGGTATACACACACCTTACATCATCATCAAAATGTTAATAGGTGAATGAAAAGGTACCTAGATACTTATTAAACATTTTAATTTGTTGAGATACATGCTTTCATGCACATAACTAATTTGTGCTTTCACATGTTTCTCAACCTCGACAATTTAAAATGTTCGAAAAAGGTAAACTAATTCCATAATAAATAAATATATAATATTTTTAACAAAAACTAAAAACGAAATAAAAATAAAAGAATAAGTGTGTAACTACGCTAAGCATACAATATATACAATGATTATCAACTACTCAAAGAGTGGATTTAAAGAGCCCAAACTTGGTATGATTGTGTTAAGAGGACTCCATAGCCCAGCCAGCCTTGAGAATTGAACGCCGCTTCACCGCCGGCCAAGTTTCCCCTGATCTAAACATCGCGGTGACTCGCTACACGACTTCGCTTTGTTCGATATAGCGTGAGGTCCTTACGCCGAGCACGAAGTTCTTATATTAGTGTTATTTAATTGAAACTACACTCAAATGAAACGGATTCACTTCGTATCGAATTTTCATACAATGCAGTTTCATTTTGTATGCACTATACGTTTGCATTACAATAATTACATATCAATAATTGATATGTTATATTGTATACGTAAATTAATGAAATATTATAGTACCTATACTTACTGAAAACATCAATATACTACTTCCAAAGTATTTACTAACTAGTAAATACTTTACTAAGTATGTTAGTCACTATATTTCTTTGTTTTTCAAATACGTCTCGTAATAGTAAGTAAGTAATTTTATTCCATAACAATACGTACAGTACGCATGTAATATTAAATTGAATTTAGCGAAGATTTATTTTAATACCATATATCTTGGCTCTAAGTAGTTTCTTCCCTGTAATGCATGACGCAGCTAAAAATTCGTTTAAAGTTTAACTCTAACGTACGGCAATTAGAGTCGCGAATCGTATCTGCCATATATGGCTTCGTATGCACTAGAGCCCTATTGAAAGAAAAGAAAGAAAATAATTTATTGCAAGCCAAAATTACACCACATCAAAACCTTAACAGAAAATCTTTAATCTTAAATCTACTTAAATAGAACTAAAGCTGTAACAAGAATACAAAAGAAAAAAACACTATCAGATAGTGGTGGTGCTATAGAGGCCGCAAGTGGACACCACTCAGCATAATGCTCTGGCATCAAGCAATGCCACAGCGCTGGTCTTCCGTGGAGCCCAGGGCTGTAAGGTAGTTCAAAACAGCTAAATGTTACGAACGTCGGACTACATAAATACATAATACAAAATAGATCTGACTTATTTTAAGTTATCTTCATGTCCGTGAATAAAACATACAAAACATAAAACAATTATAAATAATAGTTTTGGTGAGGAGTGGCTAACGGATTCTAAGAGATGATATATATGATAAGATGATAGTGTACACATACATAATGTTAACCTTTAGGCTAGTTATTATATAGGTTAGTTAGGTACCTACTATAATTTAATCGCGGCGTTGCGTTTTGTTATAAATACCGGCCGAGATTTCATGAATGCTTGGGAGATTATTCAACCTTAATTTAATTTTATATTTTGTTAATGACAGTTAATGAGACGGATTAAGAGAGCTGCAAATTAAGTAAATGTTGTTTAAGACGTATTTTAATAATGTTTAAAGTTTTGGAATTTCGGATTGGGGGAGGGATGTTGTTCCAGCATTTCGTGGCACAGTAGCGAAAACTGCCACGAAAAGCTGCTGATTTTCCGTGTCTCGGGCAAGTAAGGCGAGTGGCTTCTCTAGTTGGTCGCGTAGAGAATGTTAACTTCTCGAACAGATATTGAGGCTGACGATAGCGCAGCACACCGAAAAGCAAGGCGGCAAAATGCAAACAACGACGGCCCTCCATCTTTAACATTCTGCCATGGTTAAGAAAGGGAGTGACGTGCGTACGTGGTGGAATGGGGAAACAAAATCGAGCGCAGGCATTCTGGATTCGCTGAAGAAGAGCTTTAGAACGAGCCAGTAAGCACCCGTTTATGACTGTGTCGATGTAATTTAACTTCGATAAAATCAATGTATCACAAAGCTTTATTCTAATGTCAACGCTAAGATATGCCCGAACCTGGTATAAAACCTTTAATCTATAGTAGCAGTTTTTGACAGTATCCAAGACGTGCTGTTCAAAACGCAACTGATCGTCCATAAGTAGGCCTAGATTACGCGCCATGGTCACACGTTGCAGACGTTCATTCCCCAGCATCACTTCAATGTTGTAACTGGAAACTTTGTCTCCCTGACCTCTGGTGCCAAGCACCATGAACTTGGACTTGAGAGGATTAAGAGACAAGGCACAGTTCTTAGACCACTCGTCAATACGCTTCAAATCTTCATTTAACAATTCTACGGCTGTAAGTGTCTCTGAGGGGCGGAATGTTTTGTAAATTTGTAGGTCGTCTGCATACATGTGGTAGCTGCAATTCTTAATGCAGTTAGTAATATCGGCCACATACAAGATAAATAACATTGGACCCAGAATTGAACCTTGCGGTACTCCGCAAGTCACCGCAGTCTTTTGAGAGAAATCCGTCAACCCTGAGGAGTTATGCAGCCCCACTTGTTGAGAACGACCAGACAGATAGCAAGCAAACCATTTTATTGTTTTTTCACTAAACCCATAGTATGCTAGTTTGGAGAGTAGTAACGTGACATTAATGGTGTCGAACGCGCGGGAGAAGTCCAATAAGACGAGTAGAGATGGTTCTTGTCTGCCCTGTGCTGAAAGGACGTCATCAATTACATCCAACAGAGCTGAAGCCGTACTACGAGCCTTTCGGAATCCCGACTGCTTACTGGGTAGTATATTATTCTCTTCCAAATAATCAGTTAACTGCATACATACCACTTTCTCCAAGATTTTGGACACACAGCTCAGAATACTGATGGGTCTTAGATCTTTTTGATTAGTGGGTTCGAGTATTTTGGGTATCGGTTTAACAATGGCAGTCTTCCAGGCATTGGGAAAAATACTTGTACTAATTGATTGATTTATAATAGCTGTAATAATACTTAGCGTTCTTGGTAAGGTCAATTCTATCATATCCAGCGTGATTCCGTCAGTACCAACTGCATTACTGGAAAAAGATTTAATAGTTTTCAATACAGTGACTTCATCCACTGGACGTAAATCAAATGTTGACGAACCGAACCTGTGAAATTCGTAATACGTCAGACCGGAAATGGTAAGGTCTCTCCCTTTGGGCAGATTAAGGAAATGACTATTGATCTGATCCGGGTTATTAAAATGAGCCGGGAGATCAATTTGTTTTTTAAAATCTACTATGTTGCGCTTAATGTTTTTCCACAGAACTTTGGGGTTATTCTGATTTTTCGTAATATGCGCCCGATAAAAAGCCGACTTTTCGGTAAATAAAGCCGTACTGACTATATTCTTTAAGTCCTTATAGTACCGTTTGTGCTCCTCCAGACCAGTGCGACGACTTCTTGCATGCGCTTCATCACGGAGCCGCATCATTTCTTTGACTGTGTGAGTGATCCACGGGTAACTTTGTTTTTTAATAAGGACTTTTTTGAAAGGAGCATGCAGATCAAAAAGTTGTAGGACATAGAAACTGAAATAATAAACCGTATTATTAACGTTCTCACACAACAAGCGCTCCCAGTTTATGGACTCCAGGTCTACGTTGAAAGTCTCGAGATCGATATCCTTAAGCGGTCGGTAAACTATCCACCTTGGAGACGGTTTATCTTTTTTAATGTTTAGTTCGCAGCTAATAAACGCATGACTGCCCAGATCAGGCATGTAGTGAACGGATACATGTTTTAAACTCGTGTCCGAGCATACTAAGTCAATCAAAGTCTCCGAATGATCAGTAAAATGCGTAGGATGTTCAACAAATTGTGAAAGTTGCAAACTGCTTAAAAAGTCGAATAATTTGCTTGTGTTCGGATCATGCATACGTAAAATATTTATATTAAAATCTCCCAGTAGCACAATCCGGTCGTACGTCGACAATGTGCATATTGTCTCGTTGAGTGCCTCAAGAAAAGTGTCAATACTCTGCCACGGAGGACGATAGGCGGTACCTATAGCAATCTTATTGCCATTAATGTTTATGCGGAGCCACATTTGCTCAACCTGCGGTGCCACTGGAGTCGCGAGTACCCGCGCGTTCACATCTCGACTTATATAGAAGCCAACGCCACCTCCACGAGTGCGCTGGCCAGGGGGGCGAGGCGAGTGCCGCAGACGGAACCCAGGCGGAGACGACGCGCGCGCCTCCTCTCCCGCGCGCAGCCAGGTTTCGTTTATCGCTAGGATATCTACTGGGTGACGGTCAAGAGCTACCAAAAACTCATCATGATGGGTTCCAAGTGAACCTGCATTGAGTAAGCCTAGTTTTAGATTTTTAATCTTACTTACGAATTTTATGACGTAAGAAAAAACCAGTTGACAAAACAAGCTATTCACGAGAAACTGCTTTAAAAGTGTCATATGTCGTCGATCAATTGATGTGAGATATAATAAATTGAAAAAGGCTCGTGGTTGAACTGCGCACTCCATGACGTAACGACTTTTCTGATGGTCAAAGGTACAGTGATTAGTAATATACAGTATACAGTAATAATAATAAATATACAGCATAACTAACAAATATATATTTACTTCATTAACGATACATATAAGTAGATATATTTTTATAACATGTGTGAAAAAAGATGTGTATAAGACGGTCAGATATAGATACATGCGTGGAATTTTTGTTTCTACCTTACACAAATAAGTTTCAAAATGTATAAAAGACACTTGTATTGACACGTACTGAAAGGTATTTAGGTATGCATACTTCATATTACTCTTTAAAAGTTGTAAAAGTATTTTGCATTTGCTTTGTAACCGTAATGTACAATTTTTATAGTTTAATATACTAAAACATAATAGATACAGCGTGCAATAAAATAACCGATTGGATTGTGGCTTATTTAGAAACTTAGTTGACATTATCCATAAACTCACAATGTAAACAATTAATAGTACACTAGGAGCTAACTTATTCATACTTAAAAACCCTTGCTAAATCTGTTTCCGAAGCAATTTTTTGCGCTGGGTGTCCAACGTCACGTCTCACGAAAATATTTCCATGGTTCGTCCAGGGGGCCCGCCACTGCAAGCGCCGGGTTTCCATACGGGTCTTATAGAACAATTGCCGATTCGTAGACGTGAGACGCTCATTCACATAAATTCGACTGGATTTTCCGGGAAAGCCGAAACCCTCGGTGTTGATCACGCGGCGGACGCGGGCCGCGCGGAGCAGCTCGTCCCGCCGGTCACGCCGCACGAACCGCACGACGAGAGGTCGCGCCGTCACGCGGCCCGATGTACTTTTCTCGTCACTCATCGCCCCGCGCTCAATCACGACACTCTCGCTCGCCTCCTCGCTTGGCATGGTGTTTCCACCCTGATCCAATACTGCGCGACGAGCTCCAACTCGCGTCACGCTTACAATATCCTGCTCCGAAATTGACACGCCGACCTTCTGACCTATGAGCGATATCAAATGAAACTTGTTTTCGTTGGTTGATTCGGGTAATCCAGTAATTTCCAGGTCATTTCTTAGCACATCTTGATCACGCTTATTAAGTTCACACTTCAGTCTTGATACTTCCGAAACAATATCGTCGTGATCAGTACATGTCTTGCCCTCCAGTCGCGTTTCCAAGGACGTGATACGTTCGTCAAACGATAATAACCGCGACGTAATTGTGTCCATCGCATTCGTTAGCCTGTCTAGCCGGGAGATAAACTTATCTGCAAATTCCTTCAATTTTGATATTACATAGGTTTCCATGGTCGATTTAAAACAGTCCTGTATTTGTTCTGTTATGTCCACGGGGCCATTAGAGAGTAACTCCGAGGTCTTATCTATCGGGCTTGTTAAGGTGACCTGCGTAACGGTGTGCTTGTGGGCAGTAATATTGGGGTTTAAATTGCCTTTTTGTAACACTAGAATCCATTCAAATATCAACCTAAGCAAGAAGGTTCAAATGGAAATGCTCGTCATTATTTGTTTTGTGGTGCGTGGGAAGCGACTCGACGAGAGCCAGGCGCATAAAATTTGGAAAACCTGAACATAATTCGATAACTGTAATTTTCTTTTTCTATGATTTAAAGTATTGTTAGTTATAGTTAAAATAAAAAGAATTAAACATTTTAAAGCTCCGCGTCAATGTTAAAAAAACAAAAAACTAAATTTTTACACATTTTGATTTCGTAAGTAAACCATAATAAATAACTTTGTAAAAGTACCTGTATTATGATAAAAAAAAAATTAATCAATTATGGATATTTTTTGTTTAAATTGTTTCTTATAGTACTAATAAAATGTTGACGGTCTGTTTAGCCTAGTTAGTAGTGACAGTGCCTTCGAAACTAGAGGTCCCGGGTTCGAATCCCGGTCAAGATTTTATTCCTGGGTCTTGGATGTTTTCTATGTATTTATCTATATAATTATGTATATCGTCGTCTAGTACCCATAGTACAATCTTTGTTTAGTTTGGGACTAGGTCGATTTGTGTAAGATTGTCCCCCAATATTTATTTATTATTTATTTATATTAAACAAAAAATATTCTCGATAATTGATTAAATGATATTTTTTCATTATACACGTCTGAAATCAAAATATGTTAAAAATTTAGTTTTTTGTTTATTAACATTGACGCGGAGCCTTAAAATGTTTAATTCTTTATATTTTAAGTATAACTAACTATACTCTAAATCATAGAAAAAGAAAATTACAGTTATCGAATTATGTCCAGGTTTTGCTAATTTTATGCGCCTACCAGTGCAATGCTGACATTTGATCAAAGCAGTTAGCCCGCGCACTGAGATGTTTTTTTCGTAAAATGTTACGTATGGATTTGAGTCACTGATAAACATTGTGTGAAAAAGACTTTTATTTCATGTAGTTTTTATGTGTGAAAGGGCGCTATTTGAATGATTTTTTTATGCGCGATAGGACCTTGTTAAAATCTGTTTCCATAACTATATAAAGTAACTTAGTCAAAAAATATATTGTTTTCGCGCAAATGGACGCTTGAATAAAGGTAATTAATCGTATTTCTACGCGAGAACACAAAGAGAAAAATATTTCCTCGGAAGAAAAAGAATGCTCAATCACGGTGTAAACAGGCTCAGAAAATGAATGAATTGATGTTTTATTGTTCTTATTACTGATAAATAAATTAATATATATGTTATTAGTGAAATTAAATTAAAAAAGAGTTAATAAAATGTCTAATGTTGTATAGATTATAGTACGGAACCCTTCGTGCTCCTACTCGCACCTGGCCGGTTTTTTTCTAGAATTTTAAACGTCATAGTTTGGAAATTAGAGGGTAGGGGGGGACACACTTTTTACAACTTTGACAGCTAATATCTCACCAACGGTTGACTTAAATGGAAAGGTTTTTTTAGAAACCTGTTTGTCATTTTTGACGGCCTATCCATAGATACGCCACACGCTTATGTGCATCGAAAAAAAATGTATGACCCCCTAATAAATGTTTAATATTATTTTAGTAACTTGACATCATATTTCTATAGGGGTTCATAGCATACACCTTCCTATCAAATTTCATAATTGTAGTGCTCATAATCTCCGAGTAAATCGGCTGTGACATACGGACGGACGGACGGACAGATATGACGCATCTATAAGGGTTCCGTTTTCGCCATTTTGGCTACGGTCACAATTTTTTTTCTTTAGAAGTGAATATTTCCGAAAATATTCACTTTTGAACTATAGCCGACATGATCAGTTAAGCTGTTTATGAGTTATCGTAAAAAGTCTTCCTTTCTTAGTAAAAGACGTATGAGACGCTGCGAAGGTACTTATTTCCTTTCGCTTGTTATTGAATTTTTTAAAGTAAGTTTATTGGCCAACTACGGAACCCTACATTGAGCATGGGCCGACATGCTCTTGGCCGATTTTTTTAATGACATCATTTTATAAGGTAGGGGGGGGAGGGTCATTCGATTATGATGCCGGGATGATTTTAGGGGGGAGTGGTCAAAAATCGACCAAAACTGATGACGTAATTTATGAACGCCGCCTAGGTGTCGGTACGGAACCCTTCTTTGTACGTGATCCGACACGCACTTGGCTTGGTGGATTGGTTGGATAACTCGTTTGTGTGTGGGTTTTCTGTGGTGATTCAACAGTTTGCGTGATATTTAACTTTAAAGTGCTAATTTTTGCTGGTACCAAGTGTTACTTCGCGCTATGAAGAAGATGGTGGCGGCAAAGATAGTTAGAAATCCAGTCGTATCTTACACTATTTCACTTTATTGTAAATAAACAGATCCTGACAGCAAGCGACACAGCCTCCCCGCTCGAAGGTCGGCGCTAGACTGAGCGCATGTACCTTTTCGCGACATTTTGAATAAAAATTCATATTATCAGAACGAATGATCGTATCGAAATTTCAAACGTTCACATTGTAGATAAATCAATTACCAATCTTTTTCCGAAAGAAGCGTGTAAATATGACTTGTAGTTTAGAAGGAGTAGTGAATTTTATGTTGAAAACAGCCTTTTTTAAAGATTGATTTTGATATAGTATTTAAAGTCATACAAAAAATTTAAACGTTCAGATTGTTAACAAAGGATCAAAACATATTATATATTTTTTCCAGATTTTTTCACAGGGCTGTTTCAGAGCCTTAGCGTTTCAAAGTCTATAGTTTAGGGCATATCCGCGCCTTAACTTATTACAGAGTTCCTATGACCACTTTCCGGTTCCATCATCAGATCAGCTCCATAATAATATTATCATAATATTGCATTGTCACTGAATTTACAGATATGCAGTAAGCTCGGTCCTCCATACAAACGTAGTTTAGCTCTCATTTTAAAATACCATTCTAGAATAACATGAAACTTTGTATACACAATGGAATCCGGAATATCTAGGTCGAAAATTGGTTTCTGTTGCTTGAAATTATAATGGAGAAAAAATACAGCGATAATTAAGGTTTTCAAAAAAGACGTAAAAAACTCAAAAACTCGCTGTATTTTTTTCTATTACAATTTCTTGCAACAGAAACTAATTCCCGACCTAGATATGGCGGCTCCCATTGTGTATAGAACGTTTCATGTTATTTCAGCAAGGGGTTTAAAATGAGAACGAAACTACGTTTGTATGGAGAATCGAGTTCAGCCGGTCGTACTAACGTCAAATAGCTCTATCGGAAATCGAGAAATGGGTCTAATTTAGCTTCTAAGATTTGACCCACACAAACAAAAAAGACATAAGTTACTGACACGGCAAGTTAAATAAAAGCTTGTAAAAATGAGTTAACGTACGAATGTTAAATGTTTGCGTTGTCTGAATATACTGTAAAAGTTTCGATTACGAGTGGTTGCTGTTCTCTATGTCTAACAGTGTTTAGCAAGCTATAAATTATGTACATGGTCGTCCAATATGCATAGTATAAGTCTGGTACAGCTTAATTAGCGACTAGTTCGATTTTCGTAAGGTTATTCTATGATATTTAAAAATAAAATAAAGCTTAAATTCAAATTTAAGCTTAATTTAAGTATTTTTTCATTTTATTTTTATTAATGCTTTTTTAATTTATTTAATACTGCGGTTTTGCGTATGAAGATGACTTTTTGTTGCATGCAACCGTCCACCCGTTGTCGTTGTCGCCGTCATTTTGACGCAAGCGTTGTCGTTGTCGCCGCCATTTTGACACATAAAACGTCAGCGCTAGGATACCAAACACAGCCACTCATTTTGAAATTTACCAATCACGTTTATTTGTTTTGGGTAATAGAAAATCGTCTGACATTTTTGGCTATTCTTATTGGTACAACACCGCGCGTGCGTATTACGAATAAATGCCCCGTTTCATAGTGAACTTTTTTAGGAAGCCCGCGTTCTATGCTTTTTTTGTTCACTGTTATGATTCGTGCATCATAGTTCTAATTACAGCAAATTTTTCCTCGTAATTAGTACGACTGTGAACTAAGGCATCGATATATGGGTAGTTTTAGTTATAAAAGCTCCGAACATAAACTAACCTTACCTAACCTACAAAAACTAAAATGTACCTACTGACTAAAATACTAACTGTGCGAATACTTTATGAGCGAATTATATGAGTAGAGTATTTTAGTCGTAAGTTCAGTTTTTATGTGTGTCTACTGGTTTATTATTTCTCAAAATATATGGTGTACCGAACTATTTGGCCACTTTGATTGCTACCTACTATGTGACGCTGACTGTACCACTGGGTTAAAAAAACTCCATTTCGAAATATCATTTGATATTATAATATAATTAATATTTCTGTAAAGGAACAAATAATGAAGAAACCGGTTGAATAATATCCTATTACGGCATGTTAACACGGGTTTCAGTGTGCGTGTGTAGAGAACTTGACAGTTATCACTTTCATTTTGATAACATTTATATCTTAAATAACCGGCAAAGTGCGAGTCGGACTTGCGCATCGAGGGTTCCTTAAAAATATTTGTATTATATGATGTAAAAATAAAATTACGGTTTTTACAATTTTTCCTTTATCTGTGCTATAAGACGTTTAGTCTATAGGCAAATTTGGTTAAAATCATATCTAGAAAACAGAGTACAAAGCGTTCAGATACAACACTACAATATAAAAACGGGAAAACTTGCTAATATCTGATCAGAGCCTCTAATAATTAATAGCTCAATACCACAGGGGAGCGTTCTCGCATGTATCCTGTTTGTAATATATATAAATGATTTACCAAAAACTACGGAACACCACTGTACCCTATTTGCGGACGATGTATCTCTGTTATTCAGATGCCCGAACCATTACAACATCAGCAGCGATATAAAGGACACGTTAACAAACCTTAATAACTGGTTGCGCGAACACTGTTTGGAACTTAATACAAACAAAACTAAGTTAATACAATTCAGGCCATACCAAAAAGTACCTTTGGACTTGGCGGATATATCAAACGAAATCGGTATCAAAGAAGTTAGTAGGTACATTCAACTTATTAGGAATTACAAATGACACAAACCTAAACTGGAAAAAGCATATTGAAGTTATAAACAACAAGATATCTCGTTTCATATATGCGCTAAGTGTACTAAAGCGTAACACTCAAACTGAATGTGCACTGTCGGCATATTATGCGTATGCATATGCATGGCTGCGTTATGGAATTATCTTATGGGGAAATAGCACTGACGCCCACGACTTGTTCGTAGCACAGAAAAAATGCATACGCATAATTGCTAACATATATCGCCCGGAAAGTTGCCGACCCCACTTTGTCAAATTTAAGTTGTTAACCCTACCGTGCATATACGTATTGGAACTTGCACTGCTTGTAAAAAAACAGTTGTCTCAATACAAATTTGTGGAAAGCGCTCGTCGAAATAACCAATTAGCTCCCGGAACCTAAGCTCAATATGTTCAAAAGTGGACCTTATTACCAATCAATCAAAATATACAACAAAATCCCTGACTTCATAAAAAACGAAGAAAAGTATACTAGTTTCCGCAGTAAGCTTAAAGATTGGCTCATAAGTAAATCATATTACTCATATAAGGAATTTATGACAGACACCATTAAATAGTTTAATTTACAAGTTCTAATAAATTGAGATAGAAATACATATTTATATATAATTTATCAAAAAATGTTGTTTAGGTATAGGTATTGACATTATTAATATTTTTTTTTGTATTGTGACCTAGTTAATAATTATAGTTAAGTAAACTTTATAAAATTTTAAATGCATGTTCATGACCTACATAGGTAATTATTCATAAAATTTTGCAATACCCTATCAGGGTTGCACTGTTAATGAGTATAACATGTGTCATTGTAAAAAGGACAAAAATCAACGACCGTCGGCCGCCATCTTTATGACGTCACAGCTATGTGTGTTCCCCCCTCCATGAACTAAAACAGATAGATTCGTGTTCTAGAGACAACAAGGAACACATCCATACCTGTTTTAGGTATACAGAAGAGATGTCGACTTTGTTGTCGATTGCCTCCAGACTAGTTGCTTCGTACCAAATTTCAAGATTCTGAGTTCACGGGAAGTACCTACACCGTAGGTTTTGATTCCCTTGCGAGTGACGAAAATTTGCGGAAGTTTGCGGCATAAACGGCTGAATCTTTTGATTGCGTTAGCTTAGAAGTTTGATTTTTTCACACCTCCAAGGGACAATAGACCTGAGTATTGATATAAATTCCAGCTTGATACCTCCCCGCGTTCCTGAGAAAAATGGTCTTGACAGACAGACGGACGGACGGACGGACAACAAAGTGATTCTTAAGGGTTCCGTTCTTTCTAGGTACGGAAAACCCTAAAAACTGTTTTGGTCATTACATTGTGAAGTCCTAGTAATAGGTTCCGCATCAATTATATTTAATTAACTTATAACAGTTCTTACAGTTCTAACTTAATCTCCATAAGAACAAATATTTGTATACTTATATTAGCACAAAACAGTTACATAATAAGGGTTCTTTAAATTCGAGAGTCGCTGTAAGAAAACGAGCGTAGAGACTCGAGAATTTTAAGACCTAATTATGTAACGTAGCATACAATAATTTTTCTACGACAGCAAACTATTTTTATTTAGATACTTAAAAATCGATATGGTGGCAGAATACGGGCATTGACGAATGCCTTTTTTAATAATAAAAAATAACGGTTGTATAATAATGTATGAAAGTCCATTTTGATTCTCCCTACAGTTATTCATATACTTAATGACTTGTCTATGGTATAGACTTGAATTTGTATAAAAAGTTTATTGTTTTATTTAAAACTGCTGTCAGTCATGTAAATATCATCAATATCATTTAAATTAAAAAAAAATATATTACATATTATTTAGGGACACTTTACAGTCCCGAAATATGTATAATTATTATCCTCTCAAGAATTATCGTGCGTAAAGCCCATCAACGCGTGATACGCAGTTCGCTGCGCATTGTGTATAGCGTATAAATGGGAATTTGGGTCACCAAACACGCTTGCGAACCTCATTTGTAGCCATGGTATCCGTAGGCTCGGAAGGTTGTGGTTTGATCACCTTATGCCCGAGATTCGGTTAATATCGCTCAACCAATCTCACTGGAACGCAAATTATTACAGTATTTTGGACGATACACACCGAACGGCTGGAGTCGGTGCGCACCCCACTAGACTCAAAGGAATGATTGATTCCATTCCTTTTTGGACATATTCCGTTTTCGGCATATTCTTGTTTCGGCACATTTTAGTAAATAAATTATACTATGAAATACTTGTGACTTTGCTTGCGTAATAAAATAAAATAATATTTATTAGTAAAATATTATATTTTAATCAATAAATATAAAAGACAAAAATTAAACAATACCTGCACTGATTACTTAAAATAATTGGGCAACTAACTAATGATAACCAACTAGGTATCTAAATTCAAACTAGCGCGTACTGGCGACTATTTTGATTTGACGTGACATAACGTGAAGAAATGATTTGATGAAAAGGTGATTAAATATTTGAAACTAGATGAAAGCCCGGCTTCGCTCGGGTGAAATAAATAAGAAAGAAATAAAGTAAACATTTATTCGTGACAGTTATGCGAACGACGAAAGAAATAGTGTACAAAAATATATAAAATAAAAACTTTACAACAACGGATTATGATGAAACTTCGTATAGAAATATAGTCTGTAGATTAACATATGGAATAGGGAGTAAAAGATTACGCTGACGACGTCACGGGCAAAGGCTAAGTATCTTTGCAAGTTAATCCTAAGCATTTTTATAAGGGTAGTATTTAAAGGCACATAACAATTTTGACACCGTAATCAGTACTGATTTGTATAGCTAAAATACTAATCGTTCATTAAAATTCAGTTCAGATGTGCAATTGTTAAATATTGATGTGCCAGTCAGTATTTTTGGTGCGAAGTCAGAGCTGCTAACGCGAACGAAAACAAATGAAGTTCGTGTATCTCCCTCTCTGTCGAACTTGCAAAATCGAGCGACACAGAGGAAAATACACGATGTTCGTTTGTTTTCGTTTCGCGGTAGCAGCTCTCTATTCTCCGCCAAATTCTATTAAGTGAGGCCCTTTACACTCAATACTATGTGTCAATATTATCGCGATTTTTAAAATTGTATGGGGTCTGTTAAACGCTTAATACTATCACAATACTGGTGTGTCAATATTATCGTGGTTTTCAAAATCGTATGGATTTTTCTTCAATATTCATTGCACGTGATACGGATCGTGATATGATCGAGTATATCGCGTGATAATAATAACCATGTAACAGGCCCCTATGGATGTTGCTTCAATATTCAGTGTTTCACGTGATAATAATAACAGTTGGTAATATTTTCTCCAATTAATGGAAGCTATTTAACAACTTGTTCCGTTTTGCCAAAGGTATTTCACATTCCGATACGCGCACCATCCAGGAATAGGAGCCGCCAGACCACAGGGCCTACCACGATCTGAAAACAAAGTATTTCCCTCTCCGCGCTCGAATATGCAAGTGCGACAGAGAGGCATATATATTTAGTTTTCGGTTGGTAGCACCTTAGTCCGAGCGTGGCGGACGGTCGAAGAAAGTCAAAGAACATTCCGTGTGTTGTCTGTCACACATATAATTTAATCGACCTATGAACTTGAAATTAGGTGATAATGTTTATTATGAAGTATATTTTACCAAAAATATCAATATATTGATAAATCACATTTGTTTTTTAGTTGTACGAAACCTCAGTGTGCGACTCCAACGCACTTCATGTCAGCCGAAAGACGTCCACTGCTGGACATAGGCCTCCCCCAAAGACTTCCACAATGACCGGTCCTGCGCCACCCGCATCCAGCGGACACCCGCGACCTTTACCAGGTCATCAGTCCACCGTGTGGGGGGCCTGCCCACGCTACGCCTTCCGGTACGTGGTCGCCACTCGAGAACCTTTCCGCCCCAACGGCCATCGGTTCTACGTGCTATGTGCCCCGCCCACTGCCACTTAAGTTTAGCGATTCGGAGGGTTATATCGGTCACTTTGGTTCTGCTGCGGATGGCGTCATTCCTGATGCGATCACGCAGAGAGACTCCCAACATAGCTCTCTCCATTGCCCTTTGGGTGACTTTGAGCCTTCTTATGAGGCCCATAGTAAGCGACCACGTTTCAGTACCATATGTCATCACTGGCAATACACACTGGTCAAAGACTTTTGTCTTGAGACACTGCGGAATATTGGACGAAAAGATGTGCCGTAGCTTCCCGAACGCTGCCCAGCCGAGTCGGATTCGACGATTAACCTCTCTCGAAGTTGGACCTACCTAACTGGACAGTCTGTCCTAGGTATATGTAATCGTCTACAACTTCGAGCGTAAAGTCTCCGATTGTCAAGGGAGTTGGTGCGACATGGACATTTGACATGATCTTCGTCTTGTCCATGTTCATCCTTAGACCAACTCGCTTGGAGGCTTTACTGAGGTCATTGAGCATTGTACTTAAATCCTCCATGGTCTCAGCCAAGACTACTATATCGTCAGCAAACCGAAGGTGAGTGAGGTAGTCGCCGTTTATGTTGATGCCTAGCCTTCTCCAGTCCAGAGTCTTGAAAACATCCTCCAGTGCAGCGGAGAACAGTTCAGTGTCCGACGCACTTGGCTGGTTTTTATTACATTTTGAATTTTATTTCTCTTATAGTAAAATACCCTATTCGTTTTAAAGTTGACGCCTGAGGGCCTACCGCGAACCAAAAACGAACTATCTTCCTCTCTGTCATTCGAATATACATGTGCGAGAGAGGCAGATACTTCGTTTTCGGTTCCCGGTAGCGCCTCTAACGTCCGAGCGCGGCGAACGGCATGAGCTGAGGGTCTACTCCGAAATTCAAAATCCTAACTTCGTATGGTGCCGTCCCTTTCACTGTCCTGTCATAGACTATATGAGTGAAAGGGACGGCACCATACGAATTTCGGATTTCTAATTTCGGAGTAGACCCCCAGTACCACTAAGTTATAAGATAGAGCGATATAGGGATAGAATTTTGCTAGACGTTTAAAAGCCATAAGTCACCTAGTAGTTTGTCACAAACAAAATAGAGACGCAGCTTTAAGATGGCGGACAGACTCAGCAAACATTCAAGTGGTGTCCTTTACACGATTAATATTATCACAATACTGGGGTGTCAATGTTATCGCAGTTTTCAAATTTGTATGGATTCTGCTTCAATATTCACGTGATACTTATCCTGATATGAATGTATCACGTGATAATAATAACCATGTAACAGGCCCCATACATTCGCTTTGAAGGTGGTTGTTGTGACAATCAGCCTAGCTAACACGATAGATTATACCGTTACGTTTTATGTGACGTTTTAATACATTTCGCCCATATAACGTGCCGGTATAAGTTATCGGGCTAGCTAGGCTGATAGGTGTATAGAACGCTTCAAAACTATAAAAACAAAACGCTGCAGACGCGGCTAGCCGAATTCACACAATGGGCGATGATGGCCCATCACCCAGAGAGAACGCAGCCCAGCAACCTGGCACACACACCGGACGCAAACATAGTTTACAATTTCCGAACGTACCCAACCCGACGCTGTCAACCAACGAATTTAATATGGCCGACCTTTCGTCATAAAATTAACACTTTTTAATGCAAAATACGCGATAATCCGAATTTTGCGGATACATATGTTCAACTCGAAATCGTTATTTTTATACGTTCTTCAATTTGAGACAGGTCTCGTTCGGGTCTACCGTACCCCTGCACGAAATTATTAATATAGATATGCGAAGTCGCCCGCGTGGATCTCGTTTAGTCGCTATATAGAGGACAATTGCTATTTAATTATTTCAGATGTTTGCTTGATTATCGCTCTCCCGTACAAACTTCCACCCTTCTTTTCACTTCCTTAAAGGATCATTTCCGGGTTCGCCTCAAACTACTTATATCTCCATACGAAATATTTCCTGAATCGGTTTTTGCGTAAATTGTGGCTTTAGAATTATTTTGTATGTATGTATGTATTGCTTTATTGTACATAAAACACGGTAAAATGACAAACAAAAAGTGGAAGTACAAAGGCGAGCTTATCCCTTTAAGGGATCTCTTCCAGCTAACCTTTGAGCAAATGAGTTGAAAGAAAATAATGGAAGATAATAATTATGCACTGAAAAAGAAATTTAAAACAAAGCAAATCGTCGTCGTTTTGTATTTTCGTCTGATAATACGAAATGGTAATGCATAAATGTTAATATAAGAATAATAATACTTAATTTAATGTTATCGGTTGCGCTGCTCCGCCCGTGTATTACAAAGAACGTAAGCAAAGCCGCGGGATATAACCAATCTAGAAAAGTTGAAAAACCCCCGACATTTTCATTTCAAACACCAATATCTCAAAAACGGCTTAACCGATTTTGACGAAATATATTTAAGAACCGGTTTCGTTTTTGGTTTAACCGTTAGGGAGCTACTCTTACGATTCAACAGACAAATACACAGATACCCACGTTAAACTTCTAAGAACCCTCTTCGTTGCGCCGGGGATTAAAATATTAGCCGATTTTATGTAGTTTAGGAGATTACTACTATTACGTCGCCTACACACAAACACTATTAGTATACCTAGACTACCCGCTAAATGTCTTTTGAGTATCTACGGAATAGAATACAAAACAATGTTTTGGTAAATATAATAATCTTGTTCAGCAGAAATGGAGAGGTGCAACCCTATCACTCTAACGAAGCGCAGGTCCAAAAAGGTCTTAAGCGACTCTATTTGAGTTACTGACTTAGGCTGAGTTGCACCAACTTACGATCACAGACCGATCAACGTTAAATATGGCGCCGACAGCTGTCATCCCATAGAAACTTGTCAAACTTTCCATACATTCAGATTTTAACGAACACAGCTTACGATAACTGGTGGGTTGGTGCAACCCAGCCTTAAACTATATATATATATATACGGTGCTATTTCACTGCCGTCTACCTTGTATTAGGTATCTGTTGTGGGTAAGTATATTACAAAATAGCCTAACTAAATGTATGGTCGCTAATTTGTTGAATATAATGATTTGTGCCGAAAACGGAATGTGCCGAAACAAGAATATGCCGAAAACGGAATATGTCTAAAAAGGAATGTGCCGAAAAAGGAATCAATCCTCAATAAAGCTTGTATAATGGGTACTAGACAACGATATTTTTAATAGATATATATTTAAATACATAAAAACATCCAAGTTTCAGGAACGTTTCTGCTCACCACAGAAACAAATGGTCGGCAACGCTTACCATCAGGCGGGCCGTACGCTTGTTTGCCACCGACATGATATAAAAAAGTGCCCATACCGGAATTCGAACCCGGGACCTCTAGCTTCGTGGGCAGTGTCACTTCAACTACCAACTAGGCTAAACAAGCCGACAAGACAAACTACTACTACGAGAGAAGTGATTACTTTATTAAAACTTGTTTTACTCAAAATTTTAACCTTTAAACGCCAATTTTCATGATTTAAATGAATGGCAATAAAATAACACACGCCAATTCATTTTCCATAAGAGATAGCACGGAGGTGAATTTGACAACAAAAGCCATTACTCATAACACTGTCGTTATTGACGCCGGTGGCAAGACATCATGCAATGCATGCAATTCTTGGCGTGCAAAGGGTTAAATCTAGTCATAAATCATATCCTTATAGAGCCGCATGTTACGCAGTGCTTATACGTACAACCGATCGTATTTTTCAACATGAAGATACTAACAAATTGATAATTTTATTTAATTAAAATTGGCACCTACTTTATCATATCCTCATATCATGAACATGTGTGACCCCGCCTTAACCCGTTGGCGCCTCGCCTTAGCATTGGCCCGTCTGCTGATCGATGTAAAAAAAGTAAAACAAAAGTGACCTGGAGATAGACTATCAAACACTTGCTGTAACCGTGGGCAGATACTGGTGATTATATGGCATCGTCTACGTCATCTTTAAAGCTTGATACGCACAGAGCGCGGCGCAGCGTCGTTGCGTGGCGGAGGCGGTTTTTCGGTAAAGCGAACTCAGTCCAAGGGCGTCGCACCAAAAAACCGCGCGGGATAGCGGAGCGGAGGCGGCGTGTGTGACATTATGAATCAGTAACCGCCACTATACACAGTCGACAGTTTGGAAAAAACGAATTCAAAACCGCCTCCGCCCCGCACCGCGCCGCGCCCGCTCTGTGCAACTGCAATTGTTTCTTAGCTGCCTGTTTGTTTGGTCCTCTGTGCCGCCAAATAGGCATTGGGTCGATATGTGAGATTCTGCGTGTTTTATTAACCTGCATGGGAATAAATTGGTTTGAGTGGGCAGGGTCGCTCGATCGAAGAGCGTATCAATATCAATCATGATTGCTATCAGACGAAAGTAGTTTCTTTCGGATCCTGAATTGACATCAGTTCTATTTAGTGCATCTTTGGAAATATGGTAACGGCGAGCACTTACTTGGCCCTTTCCAAGTCAAGGACGCCAAAAAGGACGTCGTTCTGAGGTGGTCTGCATAGAACGTCTATGTCGTCTATAACTGACATAGCGTACGCTATCAAAATTATCTTAGTTGGTCCTTTCGAAATTCTATAACCTTTTCCAGGACGCACCAATTACAAAAACACAAAAACAAAGTATATATTCAAATTTGACGACCGCTTGACCCTGCTTTACGAAGCTGGTGCTCCATGGTTCGTATCCAGGGCATTTATTTGTGCGACGAGCACAAAAAATTGTTCCGGAGTCTTGGATATATTTAAGTATATCTACCTATATCGTCGCCTTAGTATCCATGTAGTACAAGCTAATGCTTGGGAGTTGGGACTAGGTCGATTTGTGTAAGATAGTCCTCATTTTAGGGTTCCATAGTCAAGTAATTCATATATTCTTTGTGAAATAAAGATTCATTCATTCATTCATTCTAAGAACCCTTACAGTTTCGCGGTGTCCGTCTGTCTGTCCGAGGCTTTGCTCTGTGATTGTTAGTGCTAGAAAGCTGCAATTTGGCATGGATGTATAAATCAATAAATCTGACAGTGTTAAAATAAAATCTAGTATATAAAAAATATTTTTAAGGATACCTCCCCTACACGTAAAGTGGGGATGAAATTGTTTTTGTTTTGGCTTCAACCCTATGGTGTGGGGTGTTGTTGGGTAGGTTTTTCAAAATGAATAGAGGTCTTCATCAAACATTTTTCTAATAAAGTGAATATTTTCGTAAATAATCACTCCAAAAGAAAAAAATGTGTTCCCCCTCTAACTTTTGAACTAACTTTATGGGTACAAAAAAATGAAAAAAAAATGAAAGTAAAGCTTAATAAAGGCTTTCTAGGAAAACTATAACGGACATGATCAGTTAAGCTGTTTTTGAGTTATCGTAAAAAGTCTTCCCTTCTTAGTAAAATACTTATGAAACGCTGCGAAGGTATTCCTTTTAGCTTGTTATTGTTTTTTTTTTATTAAGTTGTTTAGGCAACTACGGTACCCTTCCCTGAGCATAGCCCGACATGCTCTTTGCCGTTTTTTTTATTTATTTAAAATAGTTAAGTTTTGCTGATTCAGACGAGTCACTTTTTACGAAAATGCAATCTAATTTAAACCTTAAATCTGAGAATTAACCTCTTCACCGCCACAGTAGATTCCGTAACTTGTTTCTCATTCGCCAAAGTCTTTGTAGCAAAAGACAAAAAATGAACCTTATTTGATAGCACGTGTTGCCGTTACATCGACATATGAAGTAATGGCGTGTGGGGCACTAAATGTATTTGTATAGATACTGACTTTGACCTCAAGTCAATGGCGGCAAATTTTACTAACACGAATGTCGTCGATAAATCTTACTTTGTCTGGAAAAGAGTCAATGTTTTGTCCTGTTAAATCTTTATTATGTTAATTAATTCCGTTCCAGTTCATTAAGCTTATCGGAAGCAGATCACATTTTCCTAAAGAGACGGCACGTGCCTTCCTTTCTAAAGAGCAATAACTTAATTAAATATTAACTTAAATATATTTGTACATAATACTTCTGTATCGCTCACGTGTGCGTTTATCACTCGTCACTCATTACATACGTGGTGTAAACGCCTATAGCAGGTTTTATTAACGTTTTGCAACCGTGAACCTTTTAAAATTTCAAAGAGCTCGCGGGCCCTTTCGGAAAAAAAAACCCTTTTTCTCAAACATGCAATGAAATATTGATGTTATGTTCCTTATAACAGGCTGCGAAGTATGACGTTTCAGGTGCGGCTAGGACAAGAGGTCGTTAATGCAATTTCATACAAATGTTGCAGGCCTAGGCCGGCAAAGTCCTCTTTTTTAATTTCCATTCCACATAAATTTGTGGCACAGGCATCATGACATTCTGCCACTATGCGTATTAAAAATAAAACTTTGATTTTTTTGTTGTTTATTTAATTACATGTTTGAGAAAAGCACTATACATACCTCGGCGGGAAACATGGGGTTGCCCGCCTGAGACCTATCCCACCTCGCTTCGCTCGGCCGTCTATATGTCTTCGGCCGGCAACCCCTTTCGTCCCGGCCTCTGTAGTAATGTACTATTATTTACGTTATTACGTCCGACGTCCGTCTCACGGTCAGACGGTCACGGTCCGTCCGTCTTTGGGTCACCAACTTACACATGTGTTCCAAATTTCAACTCTCTCTTAATCGTGATGCCATTTACACGCTTGTGGGCTAAGTTAGGTTATGAATGAACCAGGTATAGTTGAAATTATTCAAAATGTCTAACTTTTTAGGAAAAAATATACTTATTGGATTTTTTATCTTCTAATTTGGACTATAAAGTCGCATTTTGAACTGATTACTTTGTTACGACTCGGTCAACTTTAATAATTTAAAGTTTACCTACTATCGTGGATTTCGCGGCCTTTTGCGATAGTACCTACTTCTACACGCATCGCGATTGCCAGCAAGATCTTCTCAAATGCTGCGATGGAGGTTGAATGCAATGGAAAGAGTTCGGAAGTTTATCTCTCTGGAAGTTTCTCTGCATACCTAATCGCATTAGAAATGAGGCCATCCGCTGCAGAAGTAAAGTAACCGTTATAACTCTCCGAATCGCTAAACTTAAGTCGCAGTGGGGCACATTGCACGGAGAACCGGCCGTTAGGGTGGAAAGGTTCTCGAGCGGCGCCGGCGACCATGTACCGGAAGGCGCAGCGTGGGTAGACCCCCCACAAGGTGGACTGATGACCTGGTAAAGGTCACGGGAGCCCCCTGAATGAGGGTGGCGCAGGTCCGGTCATTGTGGTTTTTGGAAGAGGCCTAAGTCTAGCAGCGGATGTCCTTCGGCTGATGTTAATGACGATGAAGCTTGACAGCTAGGTGTTAAATTTATGGAAACACATCTTCACACCTCTCTCTCTCTCTGGTGAATGCTCGCTTTTATCCTGTACAGAAAATTATTAAATATAAAATATAAATCTATAAAGCATTATCAGTTTTCGATACACGATACATCGTTACTTGCACGCCGTTTAATATAGCACATCAACATCTCAAAAATAGGTCGCAACATACATAAGAATATCTTTGCAATACAATGAGGTCTTCCATACTTATCTTTGAAGAGTTGAATGTACCCATCTTTTTCCCTTGATTGCGTGTTGCTGGGGCAGAATGACACATGTCAAGTCCGTTTATTAATGACAACTTGTGTGCCTAGGTGCCTTCTTATTCCTATGCCACGTTCCCGCACAAGCTTAAGTCTCCCGTACGCTCGACCGAACTCGATTCTCCATACAAACGTAGTTTCGTTCTCATTTTAAAACGCCATGCTGAAATATCATGAAACTTTGAATGACAAGACAACACAAACATTGAATACACAATGGGATCCGCCATATCTAGGTCGGAAATTAGTTTCTGTCACTAGAAATTGGAATGGAAACAAAATACAGCAAGTTTTTGAATTTTTTAGGTCTTGTATGAAAACCTTAATAATCGCTGTATTTTTTCTCCATTATAATTTCAAGCAACAGAAACTAATTTCCGACCTAGATATACTGATTCCCCTTGTGTATACAAAGTTTCAAATGATTCCAGCATGTCATTTTAAAATGAGAGCCAAGACCGAGCGAGAACCGATCTTACTGCGGACTTTTAAATGCGCTTGTCAAAATGTATGGAAATCCAGTGCGTTAGACAAGCGTGCCACCTGTGCGTAATATAATGGCCAACGACGTGGCTCAACGAAGGACTGGTGTTTGTAACAACTATTTCTGATCTGAGTCAAAGTATAAGATTTGTCAAAATTGACAACGACAGCGCTCCAATGCTATTGGGCCAATCGACTTTTATCTCTTACTAGTTACAATAGTGACCATGGTTACGTCTCTTGGACCACTTCTTAAAACCATTTTATGGGTTTAAATCCAGCAAATATTAGGGTTTACTTTTTTACCGACTTCAATAGAAGGAAGGAGGTACTCAGTTCGTCTCATGTTTGCTTGTTCTTTTTAGGGTTCCGTACCCAAAGGGTAAAAACGGGACCCTATTACTAAGACTTCGCTGTCCGTCCGTCCGTCCGTCTGTCACCAGGCTGTATCTCAAGAACCGTAATAGCTAGACAGTTGAAATTTTCACAGATTGTGTATTTCTGTTGCCGCTATAACAACAAATACTAAAAACAAAATAATAATAATAATTAAGGGGGGCTCCCATACAAAAAACGTGATATTTTAGCCCTTTTTCATGGCTACCACTCGCCGAGCTAGATCTCAAGAACCGTAATAGCTAGACAGTTGAAATTTGCACAGATTATGTATGTGGTAACAACAAATACTAAAATCAAAATAATAATAATAATTAAGGGTGGCTCCCATACAACAGAGTAGTTGCTGGCGATTTTTTTTCTGGTACGGAACCTTTCGTGCGCTAGTCTGACTCGCACTTGGCCGGTTTTTTTATGTATGTATGTTCCCCGATAACTCTTGATCACATTGGGCGATTTTGATAATTCTTTTTTTGTTTCAAAGCAGGTACCCTGACATTGGTCCCATATAAATTTGGTGAAGGTCTGATGATCTAGGAGGAATCGAGGGAACTCCTCGAATTTGATAGGCACGTTTATGCCGATTTCGGTATTTTCTGTAGGTAATCAAGCATTGGCTCACGGAAACCACAAATTGTGGCATAGCAAGTACAAAATTGGAGTCGGTTTTTTTTTGGTATATATTATTGGACTAATCTTCTAACATCTAAGCATGTTAGTCCATGTCGTAAGATCTTTCTCCTGGCTAACTGGACAGAGATAACAAAAAATACTTGACTGACCCTTATACATCCAATTTAGTGACATTGAGTTAGTGCATTAATTCACTGAAAAGCGTTTCCTGACACTGTCTGGGTCCTATAACCAACTTAACAATGATTGATACCTGGCACTGACAAATCAAAATCGTGAATATCAACGCGTGAATAGTATACCTGCAGTACAGTATTTCTTTTGGCAACTTACGAGAATAGTATACCAGTATTTCTTTTGGAAGACCAGACCCATCTATCATAATCCCCTGTCATGTTCATCATCCTGCAATATAATCATCTCAACATATTTGCGCTAATTTCCTTATTGACATAAGACATCTCTGATTGCGGTAATTAAGTTACTTATTTGATAAAGCAGTGTTATATTTTTATTTATACAAACTGAGATGAGATAATCGGCACGCGCTCTGATAGTGGTCCTTGAATTGGCTGGTAACAAGCACTTAAAACTGCTTACATCTGGTTCAGGTCTCTTGTGCCTCAGCCTGTATTCAGCATACTGGTACAGAACATACGAAGCATTAAAAATAAAACAGATTTGCTCGTGCATGCTCAGTGTAGAGTTTCGTAGTTGCCCAATGAATTTAATTAAAATAATCAGTAACAAGCAAAAGGGAATACCATCTCAGCATTTCATACGTTTTTTACTAAGAAGGGAAGACTTTTTACGATAGCTCAAAGCTTTTCGTTGGAAGTCTTTATTAAGCTTTACTTTCATGTTCTATTTTTCATATTTTTGGACTCAGTTCAAAAGTAAGAGGGGGGAGGGGCACACTTTGTTTTTCTTCTGGAGTGATTATTTCAGAAAATATGCACTTTGTCAAATAATGTTTGAAGACCTGTATTAAATTTTTCTTTACACAAATCGAACTAGTCCCATAGTAAGCTCAATAAGGCTTGTGTTATGGGTACTAGACGACGATATATTTAATAAATAAATATGTACAATACAATACAATACAAAAACTCTTTATTGCGCACCTCAATAAATTACATTGCTATTGCTATTGTATATATACTTAAACGAATAGAAAACATTCAAGTCTCAGGAACAAATGTCTCTGCTCACCACAGAAACAAATGCCCTTACCGGGATTCGAACCCGGGACCTCTAGCTCGGGAGGCAGCACCAACTAGGCTAAACAGGCCGACTAATTTATTGATTTATGTATCCATGCCAAATTGCAGCTTCCTAGCACTAACAATTACGGAGCAGTCTCGGACAGACAGACGGACATGACGAAACTATAAGGGTTCCAAGTTGACTGTAGCTAACCTTAAAAATTGCCTGTTTACTAGGCAGTTTTATAGTGCTGTTATTGATGATATTCCAACCACACTGTAGCTAAGAATTAAGCACCAATCATTAACTATATATACCCAGCTATATATAGTCTTTAGGGGAGGCCTATGTCCAGCACTGGACGTCTTTCGGCTGACATGATGATGATGATACAACTATTTACTATTACTATTGCCATACTTAAATGCCCCCGATAATCCTGATTATCGGCAGCGGCACACTTTTACCCCTAATTTTAAGAGCAATTATAGAACGACTTACGACCTTACTCATGTAGATATCTGAAGATAAAATAATAACAACCTAATTAATGGCCGATAATGAAGCAGTACTTATTTACAAAAATGATCGTGCTTAATATATTGTATAGTACATACGGGGTCGATAAGGAGGTGATGTAATATATGTTCAAATAACGTCATTTATCGGGTCGCGAACAATGACTCCTGTTACCGAAAATTAAGGAAACTGGAACCTAATTTTTAACCAACTTTCGTAAAAAGAGAGTTATCTCTTGGATTTTTTTACATGTTGCTTCACAGGTAGAAATGGTATGGTACTTACTTATGACTTATTTGGCCGGTTTCTAATCAGTTTTTTGGGAAGCTGACCGAACCTCATTATCCATTAAGGAATCGATGAAACTCCTCCCATGTTATAGGTGTGTACCTAAATGTACTCATAGTATTTTTTTCTTAAGGCCGATTTCGACCTGACAGGAATGAGGTTAAACGGAAAATTGATTGAATATGAATTAAATTTCCGGTCTCCCCGGTGCTCAAAATACGGTGGCAGTACGGAATCGCAGTAACGAGAGGGAGAATAGTACATTACTGCAGAGGCCGTGAAGTAAGGGATTGCTGGACGAGTCTGGGATAAACGGCCGAGTCGTAGACGAGGCCGGATAAAACGAGTCCTGCAATCCCTGTTCCGGCCGAGGATTGTATAGTACTTTTCTCAAACATGTTAGAAAAAAAAAACTACAATGTTAAAAAAAAAATACAAAACGTCCAAAAATAGCAAAGCATCACGACAAATAACGGCAAAAAATAAAAATACGAAAAATGCTACAAAATACAAGCACCATTTAAAAAAACATTTAAAAAGTCCAAAAATATCAAAATACACAAAAAACGCTACAAAACAACACGAAAAAACTAAAAAAAAATACATAAATACTCGTAAAATTCGAAAAAAAAAACCAACAAAATACAAAAATACAAGTACGATAAAAAAACCGGAAAAACCAAAAAAAATACCAATTTACATAACAATTTAAAAATATATACAGGTTGATTTTGGGGTCCTGATCCGGAATGATTGTACATGGTCAAGAATTCAAAGTAGACAACATCACAGTTGGTATGACGGTTTATAACACAAATAATTCTCCGTTTCTTCAAATTCTAATGGGAAATAATACTTTTTCATACAACTTGGTCACCCTACCCCACTGTCAACTCTCCATACTATCCGTCAAAGAGAGAAGGGTAACCATGTTTTTTTTTGACTTTTTGTATTTTTGTCATCAAAATAAATTAAAAAAGAAATACGTTTGTTTCGTGTCACTACAACTTTTTTGAAAAGGCTAACCGATACCAAGTCGTAAAACTTATTCTTGATCCACGACCCCGAAATCACCCTGTATACAAAATCGTGGCGGTTGGCTCTATATAATATTTCCTTTATCAGTTGATTTTAGTAAGCAAATTTAAAAAGTTAGAGCAGCGGACAATAATGTTAGTTTCATACATTCACCATACATTACTTCTTGGCCGCCGGCCAAGAAGTAATGTAGGGAGCCATAAACAGGTAACTTCATGTCCTCTTTTCGTGACATTAATGCATTCATTTAGGCGCATGTTTGAGAAAACTTATGTTATAAAAACATCACGCACGAGGCACGTCACTGCGTTTACGGTGCATCAGGTGTACCGGACCTTAAACTTGGATAAAACCTTATTCTAAATTGGTCAAATGCAGCCTTAACTTTAGTAACTCATCTCAGTGTAGTTGACACTCAGTTATCATTTCTCGAACAGATCGGGAAGGTATTTATTGTTGTTGAAGTAGTTTTCCAGTATGCGAAGCGTCCTTGCCACACGGATAAGGGAAAGGCTAGCTGCTATCTATAAGTGAAATGGCACATCTAATTAGCTTGATTATACTTAAGCTGCTTATTTGTTTAGACTCACCTTGGCCGTTTCCTGCCATCGATCGCAAGGAATCAATACACTTAGATACCCTTTGCCCTCGATATCTGTTTACCGAGCCGGGGGGCGCGTGCGGCGATACAGAATTAGTCCGACGAGGTTCGAACTGGACGCTGCTGGCTGTTGAGTAAACAAGTCTTTGTTTGTGCGTTGAATTTCGCTGTTCATGTGTGCTACGCTCTAATAGGCTAGTTTCTAAAAAATATTAACGATGCTATTCGAACTAGTTTTTAAAGAGGATTAAATATTTGTACGGGACTATCCACTATTAAAACACAAAAAATGATTTCGAAGTTAGTGCAGTAAGTTTTGAAGTAAATATGGGATACTATTTAGGCAAACCTCGTTGTTGTTTTGTTAATACGATAAGCCATTAAAACATGAAAATACGGATAGTTCACAGATCGAAGAGCATGGGAGCTAGTAGCCCGTTAAGATAATTTTTTGAGTTAAAAAAAAACTCCCGGAATCAAATCAAATGTAACGTAAACTGATTCAGCGGTTTGAACAACTAGACATAAATCTTAACCATTTTTATTATGAAGCATGAATGCAGACATTTTGCTGTATTTATCCAAGCTTTAAGATAACATTTATTATGATGGGCACAATAAAGTTGCATCAACCAGACCAGACGTTCCCGCGAATCGCGAGATTAGGTATTCTTGTTTATTGACGTGTATTTTATCTAAGCTCTGTCATTATCATGTTTACATAACATAATTATACAAATTTTCCTTCTTAACGGGATTGGTCACGTGGGGGTAAAACGGCTGGAATGAGTCGAGGAACTAGTTTTATTTCAAACAAATATTATAGCAGATCTGATCAGCACAGTGGGATCTAGTGTATTCTGACATAATTGACACAGCGAGGGCGAAGCGTTAAACGTTTCCCTGGGTGAGGCTAATACGTTTTTGTATGTCTGTCTGGCGTATGTCTGGCTTTTCTCCTCTACAGATCGCATTTCTCAACCGATTCTCGTGAAATTTTGTGAGCACTTGAGCAAGCTAAGTGGATTTTTTGTCGAATCATATTGTTTTTTTTCTCAAAATTACTATTTGTTCTATGGCATATTGCTTGTATTAGGGCTTATTGCTTATATGAATGAGCATTGAGCAGCACCCAATTACCTATGTGTATTCTGGAGACGCTACTATGAAAAGCATTGCTACAATTAGGTATTATAATGCTACTTATATCAATCTCATCCAACCTTCATAAAATATGTTTTCAGTTTGATCGTAGGGCACGTTTCACGGTACTTGGGTCGTTTATGAACTAGTTTTAAAAATTGAATATATATCTACTGCAAGAGCTGGACCTACATAAATTCGTCGTCGTAGTCGGGTAAGCAAACGACCAACCAATATTGAATTAATACTCCGCAAAGTTCATCACCCCGTCAAACAGCCAGCTAATCAAATGGTCACGTTTCCTTATCGACCCTCTACTTAAGAAACCTACACTACCCACTCGTGACGTCACACCAAAGCGGTTTGTACGAGACTACACACAACACATTAAATTACGCATCTTAATAATGATAACACGAGAAGACATAGCTGATAACGCCACGTATAAATACTTGCCCTGGTAGCCATTTTTATCAGTTTGCTGCCAACACACCCTTGTAACCGTTGCATTCCAATTTTGAAATTGTATTTACGATTTTTCGCGTGACTCGCGTTTAAGTCAACGTTTTTCCCGTTTAATGTTCATTTAGCAGCAACCTCAGGTTGTTGCTTACCAGTGTATAAAAACTTTGAGAATTCCGCTCTTAAAGGTAAGATTCATAGTTTAAGACACATATCAGTTCCAAAATAAGCTTTTTTCTGAAAAAAAGGCAGAAACAATTTCAATTTGAATGGCTCAGGCTAATAGATGTAAGGACAAAGTATTTTAAAATATTGAACTGAGACATTGTCTTCGGTTCCGCGATTGTTACACACTAAATGAAACTATACCTAAAAACGGATAAATATATTCTAATATATTTATTATATTCTACACGCGATTAAATCCATTTATATAGTTTCATTTAATGAGTTAATAAAAGCTTTCAATAAATGATAATTTTGTGACTCTTAATTGTCCTTTAAACATTCACAAACTATGAATCAATGTCATAGCAATGACGTAAAGTTGTGCATATAATAAATAAGTAGGTAACAGTTATTATCATATTTTAACGAATTATAATGGTATTGTTTAAGTATTTGTTCAATTGTTACGCTTGTGTACCTCACATATCTGCTTCTTATTGTAAGAACAGTTGAGTGGAATTTTCTCGAAAGAGATTTATTCTGAATGAGATATGGGACGTACTATATTTCATCGGTTGTTTTGCCCTTTTATTTAAGACCAATGTTACATTTGAAACATGTCGACTTTTTATTTACCTTATGTTGCAAAGAGTCATTTAATTTATTAAATAAAAAAGTAAAACTTATTTATGATTTAGAGTTATATTCTAATTTTGTACGCTTCTCCGGTCCGGGAAATGGTCTCCATTTTCCGCCGCCTGTTACCTAATTATATGAAAGTCTCTGTAATTATATGACCATGGCCTAACATAAAGTATTATGAATTGTTTGATAAAATTTCTTAACTAAGCATCAGTAAATAACGTAAAATCTGCTGAACTAATTTATGAATACATTTTTATATTCATTAATGATGTTTCTAGAATTGTTCAACCCGTACCAGAAAATAAGGAAAATTTTCTATAAAATATCACCATCATTGCAAGTAGTATAGGTATAATGTACCTATTACAGTCTGTGGAAGAGCGGGGCTTCCACCAATACAGGCATTGCTTACCGGGCGCGGGCGGCTCCATCCTGGACCATAAATATAGATTGTAATTTATGGAAATAAATATTTATGTATTTGTATAATATACTTTGCGCGGTTCAGACTGTAGACAGACATCAGACATTTTTCACCAATCGTCTCTTCGTAATAAATTTCAAATTCGCGTGTATTCTATACTTTTAGGTGACATAAGTGTGAGTAGTATAATAAAGGCAAATCTAAATCAAACGACATGAACAAATAAAGGAATTGTGACATACGTATTATCATACATTCGATAATGACTCAATTCGCCTGTTCGAAGTACTGTGATAGTTCGAATGAAACAACTGTGAATGTATTCTGTTACCTATGTACTGCTATTTCCGTGCTATGCCTGCCAAGGTAAAAATATGGGTGCATACAATTTACTCAAAAATATGTCCCATAGCTCTTATGTCCGCGGATTAAGTTTGCGGTACGTATTTATGAGAGGATTAAATCGATACGTATTTTTACACTTGACCGTACTACTAATAGGACATTCCTTTATGGGAATCAGTTTTAAATTGGGATTGGCATTCGTTTCGTTAATCTTTTCAAACATTCTAAATTCAACTCTATTTCCTACACCAGTTGAATCAAACTTCACTAGGTTCATTACCTTGTTTATCGTATTGTGGGGCTTAGGAGGCTAAAGATCTAGTTTCCTTTATGAGTTGGAAGGTCAAGTAGCATTCGCTTCCGCTCAAACTAGTGCCTCTGCCAATTCTAGGGCGTAGATAGAAAACTGGCATTGAGTTCTACTAGGATGCGTCTGGGGTGACATGAAGGGAGGACAAGTCAACCCATTTGAGGACCACGAATGCTGCGTTGTGCTACGCGGCAGCGAGTAGCAGCATTTTCCCGCCTTGTAGAAAAAAATGCACGTAGAGGCACGACTATGCCGCATGGGTCAGAGAAAAAGAGGAAGAACTCAATGTGTGTGTATTTTTATTAGCAAACTTATCAACCACTTTCTTTCCTCTTCTGAAGCAAAATAGTAACGTAACGAATAGTAAAGTAACGAATTTTGCAATATCTACTTTTGGTATCGTAATGTATCGATTGGTATGTGTCGATTTATTTTTGAAATATGGGTCATGACTTACTTCAGAGAAAACTTGTATTATAAAATATCTCTATTTAATTCTGTAAGTTTCTTTTTCTTTTTTCTATTTAAGAGTTTCACTCTTGTCGGTGCAGTTCTCTCCAGTCCGTTCTACTTAATGCCAGTTCTTTGACTTCTCGATACGACCCGACGTCTGCCTTTTTCTTGATCTGGTCCAAATCCTCGGCCTTCCTCTTCCTCTCCTTCCCTCAATTTTCCCCTCCATTATCGTTTGTATTAGATCGTCGTGTCGTATCAAGTGACCTATCATTTTCCCTCTCCGAGTTTCCATTGTATGAAGTATATGTCTTTTCTCCTTTACTCTTTTTTTTTTAATTTAGTAATAATTTAAATATCCGTTCTACCTTTTATTTACTTATGTGTGGAATTCTGTTTCTAAAGGAATGGCCTTTGAATAGGTGACGTTTATCGTTATATTTAGCCAATTTACACAAAACCACAATTAATTAAACACATAAACCTTCCTCATGAAACACTCCGTCCATTAGTGAAAACTGTACGAAAATCCGTTCGACAGTTTTTGAGGCGTACAGGAGGCGGCGCGGGACTATCTTTTATGATATGAGGTGAATAAAACTGGCGAACATTTCACCAACATAGTAATTGGTTTGGCAATTGTCATCCAACATTGACAATTCGCTGGAGAAGCATGGGTTGGTCCATTGATACTTGTCAACCCAAAAAAAATTCAGGTGACAATTTGTCAATAGCTCAGAATTATGGCGAATACTTATATCTATAATAATAATTCCGTGCAGGGGTACGGTAGACCCGAACGAGACCTATCTCAAATTGAAGAACGTATAAAAATAATGATTTCGAGTTGAACATATGTATCCGCAAAATTCGGATTGTCGCGTATTTTTAACCGACTTCAAAATTTCAAAAGAGGAGGTTATCAATTCGGTTGTATGTTTTTTCTTTTTTTTTTTTATGTTTGTTAGTCCATTACTCCGTCATTTCTTAACCGATTTGGAAAATTCTTTTTTTGATTGTAAGTATATACGCGTATCCAAGTTGGTCCCGTTTTTGTCAAAACGCAGTTCTGATGATGGGATCCATGAGAAATTGAGGGAACTCCTCAAATCTTCAAGGCAAACATATAGTAATTTTTGTGTTTTTATCAACAAGTCAAGCATTTTCATCCAAAAATGTGACATTGGATGAAGCGGAACTGCTGATGATGATCAGAACAGAACTCTTCAACGACAAAAGTTCACGTTTGGCGATTTGTCCTCCTAGCTGTGTTTGTTAAGCAAGTTCTATTTTCACGATAAATTTTTGTCATGCTTGATTTCTGATGATGGGATCCATGAGGAATTGAGGGAAATGCTCAAATCTTAAAGGCAAACATATAGTGATTTTTGTGTTTTTATCAACAAATCGAGCATTTTCATACAAAAATGTGACATTTGATGAAGTGGAACTGCTGATGATGATCAGAACAGAACTCTTCAACGACGAAAAGTTCACGTTTGGCGATTTGTCCTCCTAGCTGCGTTTGTTAAGCAAGTTCTATTTTCACGATTAATTTTTGTCATGCTCGATTTTTGATGATGGGATCCATGAGGAATTGAGGGAACTCCTCAAATCTTAAAGGCAAACATATAGTGATTTTTGTGTTTTTATCAACAAATCGAGCATTATCATACAAAAATGTGACATTTGATGAAGTGGAACTGCTGATGATGATCAGAACAGAACTCTTCAACGACGAAAAGTTCACGTTTGGCGATTTGTCCTTCTAGTTTGTTTTTTTTTTTTTTTATTAAAAATGGGATTGCTCTTGGCCAGCATCTAGCCAGGGGGCAAAGATGAGGCCGACGATGAAGCGAGCTCATCCAGAAGATGCCTATTCACTGCTGTGTTTGTTAAGCAAGTTCTATTTTCACGATTGATTTTTGTCATGCTCGAGTTCTGATGATGGGGTCCATTAGGAATCGAGGGAACTCCTCAAATGTGAAAGGCACACAAATAGTGATTTTAGTATTTTCATGAACTAATCAAGCATTTTCATTCATAAAAGTGACATTTGATGAAGTGGAACTGCTGATGATGATCAGAACGGAACTCTTCAACGACGCGTAGTTCACGTTTGGCGATTTGTTCTCTTCGTTTTGTTTGTCAAGCAAGCAAGGATTTTTCATGATTCCATGAGGAATTGAGGGTACTTAGTCTTCTACCATTATAAACATACATTATAGCCATTTTTATTTTATTGTATATCTATCTAAGAGTGCACCATCTAAGTATAATAATCTTTTACCGGCCTCCCCCATTGAAGTCGGTTTCTTTTTCTTAAAAATTATGCATTAAAAAGTGTCAATTTTATGACAAAAGGTCGGCCATATTAAATTCGTTGGTTGACAGCGTCGGGTCGGGACGGGCACGTTCGGAAATTGTAAACTATGTTTGCGTCCGGTGTGTTGGGCTTGGTCCAGGTTGCTGGGCTGCGTTCTGGGTGATGGGCCATCATCGCCCATTGTGTGGATTCGGCAAACCGCGTCTTGGTTCGCGGTAGACCCTCAGGCGTCAACTTTAAAACGAATAGGGTATTTTACTATATGAGAAATAAAATTCAAAATGTACGAAAAACCGGCCAAGTGCGTCGGACTCGCGCACTGAGGGTTCCGTAGAACTAAAAAACAAATGTGATTTATCAATATATTGATATTTTTGGTAAAATATACTTCATAATAAACATTGTCACCTAATTTCAAGTTCATAGGTCGATGGGAAGTTAAAAAATTATATGTGTGACAGACAATACACGGAATGTTCTTTGACTTTCTTCGACCGTCCGCCGCGCTCGGACTAAAGTGCTACCAACCGAAAACTAAATATATATGCCTCTCTGTCGCACTTGCATATTCGAGCGCGGAGAGGGAAATACTTCGTTTTCAGATCGCGGTAGGCCCTCTGGTCTGACGGCTCCTATTCTTGGATGGTGCGCGTATCGGAATGTGAAATACATGTGGCAAAACGGAACAAGTTGTTAAATAGCTTCCATTAATTGAAGAAAATATTACCAACTGTTATTATTATCACACGAAACACTGAATATTGAAGCAACATCCATAGGGGCCTGTTACATGGTTATTATTATCACGTGATATACTGATATCACGATCCGTATCACGTGCTGTTTAATGAATATTGAAGAAAAATCCATACGATTTTGCTAACCACGATAATATTGACACACCAGTGTTGTGATAATATTAAGCGTGTAACATACTCCATACAATTTTGAAAATCGCGATAATATTGACACATCATATTGAGTGTAAAGGGCCCCACTGAATAGAATTTGGCGGAGAATAGAGAGCTGCTACCGCGAAACGAAAACGAACGAACATCGTGTATTTCCCTCTGTGTCGCTCGAATTTGCAAGTGCGACAGAGAGGGAGATACACGAACTTCATTTGTTTTCATTCGCGTTAGCAGCTCGCTTTGCACCAAAAATGTTTGTCTAATCAATATTTAACAATTGCACATCAGAACTGAATTTTAATGAACGATTAGTATTGTAGCTATACAAATCAGTACTGATTACGGCGTCAATTTTTTTTACGTGCCTTTAAATACTACCCTTATAAAAATGCTTAAGATTAACTTGCAAAGATACTAGCCTTTGCCCGTGACGTCGTCAGCGTAATATTTTACTCCCTATTCCATATGTAAATCCAGACTACAGACTATATTTCTATACGAAGTTTCATCATAATCCGTTGTTGTAATGTTTTTATTTTATACATTTTTGTACACTATTTCTTTCGTCGTTTGCATAACTGTCACGAATAAATGTTTACTTTATTTCTTTCTTATTTAGTTCACCCGAGGGAAGCCGGGCTTTCATCTAGTTATAACAATAAAGGGTTTCGATAACTCTTGTGTGCTTTGGTAATAATAACAATTGTAGGTTTTCCTTTTCGAGTCGAATGGCCTTGCCCGCGAATTTTTACACTTCGTATGACGGTGCGTGTGACGACGCAGTTCACGTCTCGTTATGATTGATCCTTTGTTGATAATTTATCAATGGAATTTTAGAGAATTTCTCGATATGCGGCGGACTCATTTTTTTATCGACTAGCATTGGGTCGCGACTTCGTCCGCGTAGATTCCAGAATAAAAGCTATCCTTTGTCCTTTCCTGGGGGTCTCAAACTATAAAATGCCATCTAAATCCGTTCAGCGGTTTACGCGTGAAGAGGTAACCGACAGACAGAGTTACTTTCGAGTTAATAATATTAAGCATATATATAGGGTGCTTTTATTGAATTCCGTTAATTTTTTATTAAAAATGGGATTGCTCTTGGCCAGCATCTAGCCAGGGGGCAAAGATGAGGCCGACGATGAAGCGAGCTCACCCAGAAGATGCCTATTCACTGCTGTGTTTGTTAAGCAAGTTCTATTTTCACGATTGATTTTTGTCATGCTCGAGTTCTGATGATGGGGTCCATTAGGAATCGAGGGAACTCCTCAAATGTGAAAGGCACACAAATAGTGATTTTAGTATTTTCATGAACTAATCAAGCATTTTCATTCATAAAAGTGACATTTGATGAAGTGGAACTGCTGATGATGATCAGAACGGAACTCTTCAACGACGCGTAGTTCACGTTTGGCGATTTGTTCTCTTCGTTTTGTTTGTCAAGCAAGCAAGGATTTTTCATGATTCCATGAGGAATTGAGGGTACTTAGTCTTCTACCATTATAAACATACATTATAGCCATTTTTATTTTATTGTATATCTATCTAAGAGTGCACCATCTAAGTATAATAATCTTTTACCGGCCTCCCCCATTGAAGTCGGTTTCTTTTTCTTAAAAATTATGCATTAAAAAGTGTCAATTTTATGACAAAAGGTCGGCCATATTAAATTCGTTGGTTGACAGCGTCGGGTCGGGACGGGCACGTTCGGAAATTGTAAACTATGTTTGCGTCCGGTGTGTTGGGCTTGGTCCAGGTTGCTGGGCTGCGTTCTGGGTGATGGGCCATCATCGCCCATTGTGTGGATTCGGCAAACCGCGTCTTGGTTCGCGGTAGACCCTCAGGCGTCAACTTTAAAACGAATAGGGTATTTTACTATATGAGAAATAAAATTCAAAATGTACGAAAAACCGGCCAAGTGCGTCGGACTCGCGCACTGAGGGTTCTGTAGAACTAAAAAACAAATGTGATTTATCAATATATTGATATTTTTGGTAAAATATACTTCATAATAAACATTGTCACCTAATTTCAAGTTCATAGGTCGATGGGAAGTTAAAAAATTATATGTGTGACAGACAATACACGGAATGTTCTTTGACTTTCTTCGACCGTCCGCCGCGCTCGGACTAAAGTGCTACCAACCGAAAACTAAATATATATGCCTCTCTGTCGCACTTGCATATTCGAGCGCGGAGAGGGAAATACTTCGTTTTCAGATCGCGGTAGGCCCTCTGGTCTGACGGCTCCTATTCTTGGATGGTGCGCGTATCGGAATGTGAAATACATGTGGCAAAACGGAACAAGTTGTTAAATAGCTTCCATTAATTGAAGAAAATATTACCAACTGTTATTATTATCACACGAAACACTGAATATTGAAGCAACATCCATAGGGGCCTGTTACATGGTTATTATTATCACGCGATATACTGATATCACGATCCGTATCACGTGCTGTTTAATGAATATTGAAGAAAAATCCATACGATTTTGCTAACCACGATAATATTGACACACCAGTGTTGTGATAATATTAAGCGTGTAACATACTCCATACAATTTTGAAAATCGCGATAATATTGACACATCATATTGAGTGTAAAGGGCCCCACTGAATAGAATTTGGCGGAGAATAGAGAGCTGCTACCGCGAAACGAAAACGAACGAACATCGTGTATTTCCCTCTGTGTCGCTCGAATTTGCAAGTGCGACAGAGAGGGAGATACACGAACTTCATTTGTTTTCATTCGCGTTAGCAGCTCGCTTTGCACCAAAAATGTTTGTCTAATCAATATTTAACAATTGCACATCAGAACTGAATTTTAATGAACGATTAGTATTGTAGCTATACAAATCAGTACTGATTACGGCGTCAATTTTTTTTACGTGCCTTTAAATACTACCCTTATAAAAATGCTTAAGATTAACTTGCAAAGATACTAGCCTTTGCCCGTGACGTCGTCAGCGTAATATTTTACTCCCTATTCCATATGTAAATCCAGACTACAGACTATATTTCTATACGAAGTTTCATCATAATCCGTTGTTGTAATGTTTTTATTTTATACATTTTTGTACACTATTTCTTTCGTCATTTGCATAACTGTCACGAATAAATGTTTACTTTATTTCTTTCTTATTTAGTTCACCCGAGGGAAGCCGGGCTTTCATCTAGTTATAACAATAAAGGGTTTCGATAACTCTTGTGTGCTTTGGTAATAATAACAATTGTAGGTTTTCCTTTTCGAGTCGAATGGCCTTGCCCGCGAATTTTTACACTTCGTATGACGGTGCGTGTGACGACGCAGTTCACGTCTCGTTATGATTGATCCTTTGTTGATAATTTATCAATGGAATTTTAGAGAATTTCTCGGTATGCGGCGGACTCATTTTTTTATCGACTAGCATTGGGTCGCGACTTCGTCCGCGTAGATTCCAGAATAAAAGCTATCCTTTGTCCTTTCCTGGGGGTCTCAAACTATAAAATGTCATCTAAATCCGTTCAGCGGTTTACGCGTGAAGAGGTAACCGACAGACAGAGTTACTTTCGAGTTAATAATATTAAGCATATATATAGGATGCTTTTATTGAATTCCGTTAATTGCGAGGGCACATTCCTGAGATAAAATAATCTTCTCTAAGACACTAGTATCCCAATGCGTACCATTTCGATATTCAAGAATTCATTTTCGTTAATCAACACCCCTAGTACAGTATAAAATATCCTTAAGAATTAAACAATGTTGGCGTGCGTTTCATTCGAATTCCGAATATTGTCATACTTGACATTAACTTTAGCTTAACTCTGCGTTAACGCTTAAGGTCGTTTTGCATTCACCCGTTGTCATATAATTAATTATTATGTATGAAAATTAAAATAATATTTTTTTCTTGAATTTTGAGAAACTAAATATGCTACGTTGTTTCAATAGATATACACGGCTATACGTTTGAAGGAACGGAAATAAATAAAAACACCCTGTATAAGTATAGTAAGATTGAAGTTTGCCATCGTCAGATCTCAACCAATTTATTATTCCACCCTCACCAATATAATACCTAGATAATAACTTATCCTCCCTTTAGGTAAATAGATCTAGTTTTCCTAAGCAGTCTCTAAACTAATATAAAATTAGTACCTGAATAATCGAAGCAACCGCACTGACGAGGAGACATGGTAAATGATATGTTTACTACCCCAAATTATACTGCGTTAAGCCCCTAAGCTTAGTAAATATGCATGATACCGCATAGTGGCCTAATGAATTATGCAGATTGCCTATTATGTGGTTACCATAGATAACTGGTTAATATTGTGTTTACTTTTAAATAAATTGAAGTGTATTTTATTTAGTAATTTGATTAATGACAGGGCATTGTAAATTTAGGCAGTTATCTTTTCTTTCAAGTGATTATATCTGAAACCTTTTAAATCCAATTAATATTATCAATGTTTTGTCTTCGCCATTATCACTTAATGTCGCCTATTTTATAATTGCAAGTAAACCGAGTTTTAATCTTATACTCGCTGTTTTAAAGTTAATATTTCTATTACACCGTATTTCAGACAAAAAATGTTCAGTCCCGAATAAAATGTTTGTCAACTTAAGACCTTGGCGGTATGGAAATAAAGTGGAAAATTGGCGAGCTTTTCATTCCTCTGCTATACGAGGATGACGTAATACCGTACAGTGGGCTACTATTACGTAAATATGCGATAATAGTCGCTACGCGAGAATCGCCGCCAGTTTTTTATTATCATTATCATTCAAGGCCAAGCATACGTTATATCACTATGAAATACTTCGGATGCCGTGCTGATTGCCAACACTAACATCACGACAGTGGAATTATAAAATGATAATTGTTTAATATACGATACAGTTTGACTTAAATTCATATTTTAAGTCAAGCTGTAAATAAACGCGGCATGTCCAGAGATTCCGGCCTGGTTTAGGGTAGTATGGATAATTTGTCAAGTTTCTGTTCTATGGGATGATAACTATCGGCACCATACATATATAAAATAAAAACGAGATAAGTGACATCTGACAGCAAATTGGATTATTGATTAATATAAAAACAGACTACCCAGCTTTGCGGTATACAAAAAAAATGAACCAGCATGATTGTTTGTCCGCAGGGAGCACCGGGTGAGACCGGCGCGTCTGCCTGTGCCGGGCACTCGAGCCCGCACGCCGCGCGCCCGCGCCCCGCGCCGCGCTGCTGGCGCCGCGCCCTCAACGTCGACCCGCCCTGGCTGCGCCGCGCGCCGCCCCGCTGACGCCACACCACACCACACACGTGAGTAGTCTTTGTACGGCAACACTTCCCCTCTGACGTTAAACTACACGGCAACAGAGACCATACATCCCCCTCCCTCCTGCAGAACCGTCCTCGGTACCCCGCTGACGGCACACCACACACGTGAGAGTCTTCTGTACATGAGCAACAGTTTCCCTCTGGCGTTGACTACACGATAACAGAGAACATACATCCACGGGGATGCCGAGCCAGGACGGATCTGCAATAGGGACGGCCCTATATATAGTCCCCTGTTCCCTATGAGTGCTGCTGTCCTGCTTGTGCCAGGCAAGTCGCCTCATGCCCTGCCTTGTCAGGCTTGAGTTTGACACGAGACTAACATGAGCGCATGAGGACGGCAGACATGAGTGTTTTATGTTTTATCCAGCTCATGGATAAAGTTTTCCGCGGGCATTTTACTACTAACTAATGTTTCCATCCCTCCCCTAACTGCAGGAACGCGGGACTATTAAGTCAGACCCGTTCACGCCTTCACCTTTTCCTAACATCTTGACCCGTGTCACTTAAGAGTGACCAGTAGAGTAGCGTAGTACTAATTTCCTCTACCTCATCATGGTCTTTGGCTCGTGGCATACGCTCCGGAACTGCTACGCATTCATTGCAAAAACAAACTGTATCACCCTCTGAGCTGGCGTTTCTTTTTGCGCGATTACATGAACCATTAGTGCCGGCACATACAGTACAGAGACCATTTGCAGCAATACAGTCTTTTTTCGCGAAAATGTCTGCATCGCTTCTGGGCTCCAATGGATAAGGGAGCGTATTTGCTCAAAACTGTGTGCTATAGCGTGATTGTAACAAAGCTATAAAATATCACTGTCTATTTTCTCTTAGACGCTGGACCTATAGAGTAAGTACCTACTACCATGACTTGTCCACGCTATCAAGCTGACCAGTGTACGTTGTTCCAGCTGACACTTGTGGACTAGCGCTAGTGGGCCCCCACCGCCCGGCCCCCCCTGACCGCGCGCCCGCCGCTCGGCGCCCGATTGAACTCGAGCACACGGGGCCACGAACCGGCAACGCAACAGGACTGTTTGCTACATAAACTGGTTACGATTATTAGGTGAGTTACCAACCAGTAGACCAAACCGCATTGTATTCGCTGGCTCAGGGTGCGTTGCACCAGACTGTCTGTAATCGTAAGCGGTTGTTCGTTTAAATCTCGATTGTACGGAAAGTTTGACAAGTATCTATGGGATGATTATCTAGGGCCAATAGAGTCGATCGGTCTGTATTTCGTAATTGTTGGTGCAACCTACCCTTAGCCACCTCGCTAGTAGATTTTGGCATATAAAAGTGCCATTGCGGCCTACTTGCAGAATAAAGTTCATTTATTTCGTGAGGATGGGAGAAGATCGACAGGCGCAGGAAGCTTGGGCCGACCGACCGGACGACGTTCTGTCGGTTTAATTTCTGAATGATCTGAAAATCAATTTAGTATAGTTAGCCACCATCAATCCAGTTCATCATCAGTTTGTAACGAGCAACCGATTCAAGTTAGCCACAACTCTGAATACGTCATCGGGTTACTGTCAACGAGAAACGAAAGCACTCTGCGAATCAAAATCAATTCATTCATTTTCATTACACCGTAAAGTAACGTCCTGCCTCCTAAATCAAATTGTATGCAGAAACTGAACAATGTATTTATCATAGGAGGATGAAGGTGATTGAGGAAGAACCACGCATCCGCGTGATGGATGGCTCATGGAGCGTGGAGTCTGCTGCGAGGGAGATAGTGGAAGGGGGCGCCCAGGAGGATCCCTTCTACGTGATGGACTTGGGGGAAGTGGCTGCACGGTACCAACGCTGGATGGAGCTCATGCCGCGTGTGGAGCCATTCTACGGTGAGTTGCACGGGGTAGATAGGGACCCTGGGGATGAAGGCGATAAAAATAAAATATGTACGCTCGTTGAAGTCAGATGACGATACAGTACCTTTTGTAATATTTGTAATACTGCTCAGTATTACAGCCACCAAGCTGTTCTGAAGGTGATAAATTCCTAAATTACACATGGTAAACTCGTCGATGTATGTGCTAAAGAAAAAGTACAGTCGTCCAAAAAAATCTTGTCTCAAAAATTAAATATTTGACAGAAGCGAAGCTTTTTCCGGTATCAGTGGCGCTTTACCGCAATGGCGGCGAAATATCTTTTTTTTTATCTTTATTTTATATTTGATGTGGGCAAGGTATATCTGGCGAGGTCCACTGGTGACGAGTAGATATTTACAGATGTAGTACACAATGCTGTCCCATCGGCTAGATTCGGAATACGACTAGACCCGAAGACCTTATTATTTAACATCTGACATGTCGAATAACAAATACTACCATTTTTCATTCTGACATTTGACATTGAAGAATAAAGTTTCAGGTATGAACTTGTCAAACATTTAAGGCGAAGGGTAGGCAAGCAAGGGTAGGCTTTCGATACAAACTTCGTTTGTGTTTGCGCTACAGTTATTATTTTTGGTCAATATGGTTTTTTTTTGTAGGTACGAGTATGACTTGATGTTTTTTTTTTTAAATAAAGCAATGTTTGAACATCAAGTTCTGCGTATATCCAATGCTGTAATGCCAAAACTACCGAATAAATAAATATTAGGGGACATTTTTACACAAACCGAACTAGTCCCACAGTAAGCTCAACAAGGCTTGTGTTATGGATGGGTACTAGACGACGATATATTTAATAGATATATACTTAAATACATAAAAAACATCCAAGTCTCAGGAACAAATGTCTGCTCACCACAGAAACAAATGCCCTTACCGTGAATCGAACCCGGGACCTCTAGCTTCGGAGGCAATGGCACTACCAACTAGGCTAAACAGGCCGAATAAAACTTGCACAACGTTTGTATGGAGAATGCCTAGCCCTACCCTATAATGAATGAATGAATAAAGATTTATTTGAAACACACAACACAACATTACAATTTGCTTAAACTAGAGAAAAATAAGGGTAGTACAGTGTTGAGAGTGGTCTCAAAAAGGAGTCCACTCAGCATGTGTCGCAGCATGAAGTGCCACGACGCTGATTTTCAGTGAATCCATTTAGAATCCAATCCCTTCGCCTTAATACGTTAATTGCTAACCACTTCGGGTGTAGTCGTATTACGAGTTTGGCATTATTCACTACACAATTTTTTTTTTGCCATAAAATTATCTTATCTTATCTTACACTACATTTGTACTTCTAGACGCGACGCCGAAGTCTATGGCTCACGCCGCCCACGCCTTACGCCGCCCCTGTCTATTGGACGGCATGTCATAACTTGTCATCTTATTCCTACGATTTTCGCAGCGGTGAAGTGCAACGATGACAAGGTGCTGATCCGCACTCTGGCTGCGCTCGGCGCCGGCTTTGACTGCGCTTCGCGCAACGAGATCGATCTCGTCATGGGTCTCGGCGTGGCACCCGAGTGAGTACTCAATTATTGACTGGGGCAGGTTGCTGCAAATAAATCTGACACCCTTAATTATTGACTAGGGCAGTGAGCTACAGATAAACTTGACACCACCTGCAAACACAGTTCTATGTAGAGGTGGGTTCACGTTTCTCTGCAGCTGCATGACGGTATATGGAGTTTCAACTGTATTTTTTGGTATATACACTGGCCAGCAAAAGAAGGCATAACACTTACAAACGTGACGGTAACTTCTGTACCTTACCTACTATTTAAATTAGAAACTTGAAATAAAAAGCATTATGTAGAAAATTTAGTTTTGATATATAAACTGCTTTTTGACAACCTCCTTTTAAAAGATGGCTGAAAAAAAAAGAAATACGCTCCCTTTTCAAATGCTGTAATTTTTTACTTTTAGATTTCTTGAACAAAAAACTGTTATACCTTCTTTTGCAGGCCAGTGTAGATTTATATATTTTAATCACGAAAACATACTTAATAGACTAATAGCGTTGTCTCAAACATGTGCGGTAAAGTAGAACTTACGTTCGTGATAATAGACTGCGAAAGCCATCGTTGCCGGGCGTCGTGAATTTTTAGGTTGATAATGAGATTTGTATATGTAATTGCCGGCGTGTGGGCCGGGCCCCGTGGCGGCGCCTACTGCAACACGCGTTTTCAATACTGAATTTTTACAATTTCATTTAATCGCGTTCAGGGTGCTGATGGGGCTGCCCAGATTTGGGACTGGGATGTTTGTGGAAGCGCGGGTAGACTACTTCTACACCACTATGCGCAAGCGAGCCACATCCCTGGTGCGCAGAGTTCGGGCTAGCTCTAACAGCATTCTGAACATGATAGCAGACAAGATTTATGGCCTGTACTTGTACAGCTGCTGCCGCATGCACGCAGGAACAAGTAGTGAATAATAATAATGTATTGTACTAACACTAGTTTAATAAGTAATTTAATTGTTAATTTGTTACTAACATCATAATCCAAGTTGGTCGTAAATGAACGGTTTTTTTATTATTATTATTTAAATTTATTATAATTTTATGGTCGTCTAGTACGGTCAGGGACTTTAATTGTTGAGCCCAGTCTGAAGGGAGCTCTAAATGGCTCAACAATTAAAATCTGTGAGTGTACCCATAGTACAAGCTTTGCTTAGTCCCAAACTAAGGTCTATTTGTGTAAGATTGTCCCCCAATATTTTATTCATTTATTTATTTATTATAATTCTCAAAAAAAAACTGAGAATACTATACATACCTCGCCCCCGACAGGGATTGCATGCCTCATCTATAACAAACACACTGCAATCAATGCCTTTCTTCCCGGCCTTTGTAACTATGTTCTATTTCGTATCCGCAGACGCATAATCTTCGCGAATCCAGCCAAAATGGCGTCCCACATCCGCCACGCCAACGCCGCGGGCGTCGATACTATGACCTTCGACTCGGAGCCGGAACTGCTGAAGATCAAGCAGCATATGCCACATGCGCAGTGAGTACCATTATCTGTCTAAAAGGCCGCGTGTTCCAACAGTTCCGGAGCAACTGGGCCCAATTTCACGATAGGTTGTAATTCGAGTGAAGTTTTTCTCTATTAAAACAAGTTTAATCCTCTCTCTCTCTATTAAAATTGTGAGTTCCAGCCTCAAATGCGCTGTGTAGAACAAAAAAAAAGTCAATAAAAAATGCAAATAGGCTGTCCCAAAAATTTGTATCTTATATGGATACAATGTCAAAAAAGGAGTTAAGGGAGACTTCCGCTAATATTACAATTTACAAGCCTTTGTAGCATGAGACAATCTTGTAAAATTTATGGATCTGTAAATACTTGAAAGGTAATTTTTGAATCCATAGTTGAAACTTTATACATTATAAGTCCAAAAGTACTGGTTGGATCAGGTGATGAAACAATTATACCACAGAATAAATAAAATAATAGTACTTATTCTTGACTTGACCGAATTGTATCAAAGTAGCACGTCGGAGGTGCGTGAGAGCAGAGTAGCCGAGGTGGCAAGTGGGACAGGCCTGGTACGGTCGGCATCACAAGGCGCTTAACACCGTTGTACCTTGTCGCTTTAACGTCATGTTTAAACTGTCATACTACATTTAGTAACGGGTGAAACAGTTCTAACGGGTGAAAGCAACTAAGTCCCATAGTGTCCAGCTACTTATGAGGCCGACTGTACTAGTTGTAATTGGACACAGCAATACAATTCCATTGTTAAAATTTGTGCACGAACAAACTAACAACGCCTTTATCTACTTTTATCTATCTATTCAAAATTGTTATTAGGCTAGTAAAATCAACAAACTAATATCGACTCTACCCAACAATAAGATTGAATCTTGTCCTCAGACTGGTGCTGCGTATCCGCTGCGATGCCGCTGCGGCCCAATGCCCGTTGGGGATCAAGTTCGGCTGCGATCCGGGCACTGACGCACCGCGTTTGTTGAAGTTGGCCGCTGTGTTGGGGCTCGAGGTTAGTTTTTTTTAGTTAGCAACAGTTAAGTTAGTGGTATATTCGTTAAGGCGTAAATCCTGGCTATCTCTGCCAGCTGGGTCGTTCTTCTTTTTTTACCTACAATATATCGTCAGTTTTCTGTTTTTTGCGTTTTTCAACTATTGATAAATGGTTTTAATGTTTGATTTTAATAAACGCTGCATTTTTTATTAGGTCTAATTAATTATTCTTTCCGTAGCGATAGTCTTTTTCCTCTAAGGTGGTTTTTCAGAAAATACTGTGACAGAGTGGCCGTTTTCAGCGGAGACCACATTTTGGATTACCACTCTGTCACACGATTCTATGAAAAACAAATTTATAAAGAAGCACTGGATAGAGAAAGTGAAAGACTATTTTAGTACTAATAAATATAGTACTAATAATAATAGGGTCCTGGAGAAATCGAGGGAACTCTTCAAATATTTTAGGTGCACCTATAGCGGTTTGAGTATTTTGTATAGTAACTCGTGTATTCGCTCTGGGAAAGCACCATTGGATAAAGTTTGTCAAAAAGTAATGATATCCCATCAAAAACATAAATGTGAAAATGGCAGCCAAGTTCACCGACAAAAGAATTGAGATCTAAATGGGCGCCAAGTTCCGTAGATTATCTGAAAAGTTGCCAAGTTTGGCACTAGATTCCATACAGTAAAACTAATTTACTGCGGCTTAATACTTTTTGAGCCTTAACTTGGCAGTTTTCTACTGCATAGAAAACTGCCAAGATAAGGCTGTTATAATGCCATAAAAGCTGTTGGATATTTAAGAAAACTGCCAAGTTAAAACCCAAAATGCATTAAGCAAATTATTTTTACTGTAAACAATCTAGTGCCAAACTTGGCAACTTTTCAGATAATCTATGGAACATGGTGCCCATTTAGATCTCAATTCTTTTGTCGGTGAACTTGGCTGCCATTTTCACATTTATGTTTTTGATGGGATATCATTACTTTTTGACAAACTTTATCCAATGGTGCTTTCCCAGAGCGAATACACGAGTTACTATACAAAATACTCAAACCGCTATAGGTGCACCTAAAATATTTGAAGAGTTTCCTCGATTTCTCCAGGACCCTATGATCGGATTCTGACACGATGACAATGCACAATGGAACCACCCCGAAAGTATACCGATTCAAACAAAAAAATAATTTTCCAAATCGCTTAATAAATGACGGAGTTCTGAGGTAACTAGCATAAATAATAATAATAATAAAATCACTGTTTTCTTATTTTTTCTGGTGTATACACATAATTACCAAGCTGCATGCCAAATTTCAGCTTTCTAGGTCATTTGGAAGTGGGTTAGGTTTTTGATTACTAGTCAGTCAGTCAGTCAGTGGTAAAAATGCCGTTTTTTGGAATTTAATATCTCAATAACTATTAAATCTATCTTAATGAAATTTGGGGTTCTAGTTGTTCTAACGGATCTTAATATATGTACCAAATTTCATGTTTTTATGTTAGATAGATTTGGAGTTATTGGGGGGTCAAAAGTGGCTCCAAACGGTTCGTGTAATATAACACACGGCTGCTGTCCGCCAGTTCCTGGGGGTTAACTTGGCTGGACACGCTGTCGCGTGTCTAGACACTAAAACATTAATAATCAATACTCTAACTAATGACGTAGGTATGAAAAGACCCTCAGGTGATGGGGCCAAGCCTCTATGAAAAATTACCGCAGCTAGTGAAAGACATATACTGCTTGAGAACACAATATATTGTATGAACGAATTCATGACCTTGTGAAGCTCGGCGTTTTTTTGATTTCGTATTGTATATTTGTATAATAAATAATTTCAATGTTTGCAACTTTGACGATCATAATATTCATTCGTATAGATTGACATTAATGTAATTTATAATGTAATGTAATAATATGAAATAAATAAATATCAATATTGTAAAATGAGGACAGGCAATTGTAGGTAAAAAAGAGGAATGACCCAGCTGTCGTTTGAAATTTCCATGTCCCTATTTTGCCGTGGCGCTAATCTTATCACCCCAGCTCGTTCACGAAGGTAAGCAATGTCTTGAGGCGTTTTTACTCAAAAAATGGAACTTACTTTTTTCTCAGATTTTGTTTTTTGTATTTACTGCACAATTGAGTAAAAACACCCCTAGACATTGTTGCTTGGTGTTCGGAGATCTTTTAGGAGGTGCTTACCCTTATAACCTGTTTACAATACGGTAGAATTTATGTTCTAACGACAACTTTGTGAAATAAGTGTACTGTGTCTAGGATATCAATAAAAAATATTCCTGCGGCGCGGTACAACTTCGTGTATTGTATACTGATATAATCATTGTTGGAAGAGCGTGGCGTCTCCACACAGGCTCTGTAAACTTAAAGGGAGGGCCCCGCAAAATAGTAAATCTATATAGTTTGTTAGTGGTAATAAAGATATTTCGTTTTTTTTTTGTATACTCTTAGACCACTGTAATAATTTCCTATTCTCTCCCAGGTGGTGGGAATATCGTTCCACGTGGGCTCCGGCTGCGAGGAGACCGAGGTGTACGGGCGCGCCATACAATACTGCCGTGCGCTGTTTACGCTGGGGGCCACGCTGGGGCACGCGCGCATGCGTCTCGTTGACATCGGAGGCGGGTTCCCGGGAGGGACTAACTCTAGCATCAAGGAGGTCAGTTATACTTTAGTTTACCTTGTTGCACATATGATACGTCGCTCCATTGTCTATGTACCACATTTTTTGCACGTTCACATCAAGGAGGTCAGTTACCTTAAGACTGCGCAGTACGTTCGGTTCTCCATACAAACGTATTTATGCTATCATTTTAAAACGCCAGGCTAGAATAACATGAAACTTTGTATACGCAATGGGATCCGGCATATCTAGGTCGGACCATAGTTTCTGTTGCTTGAAATTATAATGTAGAAAAAATACAGCGATTATTAAGGTTTTCAAACAAGCCGTAAAAAACTCAAAAAGCCGCTGTATTTTTTCTTTCTTTTACAATTTCTAGCAACAGAAACTATGGTCCGACCTAGATATACCGGATCCCATTGTGTATACAAATTTTCATGTTATTCTAGCATGGCGTTTTAAAATGAGAGGGTAAATACGTTTGTATGGAGAACCGAGCCAGACCGAGCGTACTGCGCCCTCTTAACTAAGGCACGTATTCTACTCATCCAATATCTTTGTCCAATATAAATTTGATCAAAGAAATTGGATGATTTCATCCAACTTGGATGGGACCCCGACATTTGATCAAAGATTCTGATGACATTTAAATCAATATAGCAACGCATGAAAAAAAAAAAACTTGGACAGAGATATTGGATGAGTGGAATGGGCCTACGTCAAAGAACTTTGATCAAAGATTTGACAAAGATATTGGACGAGTGGAATACCACCCTAAGTAAAAACTAGTTTGATGTATTCAAAAGGTACTTATTTTTATGTTCTTTTTTATGTATTTAAAAAGTGTTACATTTCAGTAAAGCGCTCTTAAACCATGATTATTTGTCGCCAGGTGTCCCTGGTCATCAACGAAGCCCTGGAGACGCACTTCCCGGACCGCGGCGTGCGCGTGATCGCGGAGCCCGGCCGGTACTTCGCCGCCGCCGCCTATTCGCTGGCCGTCATGATCCATGCCAAGCGGGAGGTATGTGAGGCTGCAGTCTCCATCAGTATGTCATGTTACCATCTCATATCAATTTAAGGCGACCCCTCGCTACTCGTAAACCATGCCCCTGTGTACTAGACACGTCTATATCCTCAGCGTAAGAGAGAAAGAGAGGCGACTCATTGGGAAACCTTTCTCGTAGGAATGTCAATAAATATCTAAATTTTTGAAGTGTATTCAAATTTACATCTTTGAAGCTATGGATGAAAAGAAATACCGTCATTTTAACTTGATTATGACGTTTAATAATGTATAGGTCGATTCACAAGAGCTGGCGCGGAATGTCTATGAAATTAATGACAGTTTCATACATTTTCCGCGCCACTCTTGTGAATCGACCTATATTTATTGACGTGTCTCACAGTGGCGTGCCTAGGGTTGCAGAGAAGGGCAAGCCGAGGGATACATTTTTGTATTTTTTTTTACACACAATATCATTAAATCTATCTCCTACCTTGATACATTGCCATATTACCATACTAGTAAATCTTCACTCTTCATTATCACTATATCACTAACTGGTGTGGCGTAGACAGGACAGACTAACAAAACACACTGAAGGCATGCTATTACTAGATAAAATTGTACAGACATCTCAGCAATCGCACCGATCTTTGAAATTGTCGTTTATGTGACTTGCTTATCTGAGAAATACTCAATCAAGCCAGGCGTAGGTTTCGGTGAAAAAATAAGTTGCTTTTTTAGTGCAAAGTTTAGCGTGCCTACCTTTTCTGCGCCGATAACTTGTGCACATTTTAAATCGTCACACGGAACAACTTCATCCATCGTCACTTTCCATTTTAATAAACTTTTTAATACAAAACACTATCCACTCAAACAAAATACGTTTCAAGTTTCCGTACGGAACAATCCGTTTCAAGTAATGTACATAATTGTAATCAATGAAGTTAGCATCACAATCCATCCAGTCATGAACGCGCACGCGCGAAATTCGCATTTGACTAACATCTGTTGATAACTTCACGTCGAAAGCCGGGCTTCTAGTCACAAACTATTTGCGAAATCTAGCTATAGATACGTATCTCTCGTTTTGTAGCAGTTTTCATAGATAAGAAAGAGAAAAAAGATATCAGCATTAAAGCCCGCTTGCAAGCCCGCGCGTGCGAGCGAGATGACTAGCCCGTGTCTCAACTCTATCGTGTTAAGACCGCTCGTTTCGCGCGGCAGTAGCGCCACTTGCTACGGTCGAATTTTGTACTACTACCCCGACCAAGATGAATAGAATATACAGATCAGGCGCCGTCGCGCGGATTTTAGTTAGTTTGAAATGGAAAAAAGAATTAGTCGTACATATATTTGGTTTTTGCTAATTTAGTAACGCAAGCCAGGCTTTTGGGCTTTTAAGGCTGTACCGCCACTGGTGTCTCAGATAGAATAAGGAAAGGAAAATAAAATTCTGATTTTGTATCTATCCAGAAAATGTAAAGCAATCGTGTTTTGATACAGAAAATCAATAAAAAAACATTTATTTTGCAATTGTGGCCTATTTACAAGTCAAAATCTATCCGTATCAATAGAAAAAACATACTCAATGTTCATTTGTCGGCCTGTTTAGCCTAGTTGGTAGTGTCATTGCCTCCGAAGCTAAAGGTCCCGGGTTCGATTCCCGGTAAGGGCATTTGTTTCTGTGGTGAGCAGAGACGCTTGTTCCTGAGACTTGGATGTTTTCTATGTATTTAAGTATATATCTATTAAATATATCGTCGTCTAGTACCCATAACACAAGCCTTATTGAGCTTACTGTGGGACTAGTTCGATTTGTGTAAAAAATGTCCCCTAATATTTATTTATCCGAAAACTAAATCTTTTGGTTCACTAGTTCAGCCTTTGAAAATTGTCCATAATTTTCCAATACCCAATGTTTTACGAATAGTAATAAAAGCTCCGAACATAAACTAACCTAACCTACAAAAAACTAAGTTAAGTTTTTCTGTGTACTGGTTTATTATTTCTCATGTTTTACCTTCAGATCGTGACCAAAGACGCCATGGGCGAGGACGAGACGCACACGATGTACTTCATGAACGACGGCGTGTACGGCTCCTTCAACTGCGTGCTCTACGACCACCAGCAGGTCGAGGCCACCACACTCTACGTAAGTACCTACAGAAGCATAGATAGTATAGGGGAATCATGTCGGGGCACCACTATAGGGTATTGCTATCTGGGAGTATGAATGAGAAGACAGAGTAGCTTAGTGGGCACTTCACAGGTTCCTATGAAATTTTGTTGACGTAGCAACCAGTGCTCGTAAAAATACACAGGAACTGAAGGACCGACGGAACGCCTCAAATATCATCGGCCCATATAAAGTGACTTATAGTGGTCGGCGGTTACGAAGTACATCCTGACACCTGTCATTTCCATAGATTTTATAACGCATAAGTCAGTTTGAGGTTATAAACTGTATGGAAATGACAGGTGTCAGGATTGACTTCGTAACCGCCGACCACTATAGTTGGGATCTGTAGTAAGCACCTCATTTGCCATCGGAAAGCAGTACAGGTGCTGAAGTGGGAAGGATATGTTAAAATGTCATGTATTTGGTATAGCTAAGTACATATTTTTGTATAGATTATAATATAAACGTTTCTGTAGCCGCACACGGAGAAGCCCCTGCCTTGCTCCCTCTGGGGCCCGACGTGCGACAGCCTGGACTGCGTTCTGCCGAGCACTCGCCTGCCGGCGCTCCCCGTGGGCTCGTGGCTGCTGTTCCGCGACATGGGCGCTTACACACTGCCCGTGGCTTCCGCCTTCAACGGCTTCCCGCTGCCCAAAGTGCGCACCCTCATCGACCATCGCCTCTGGTCAGTATAAATAAATAAAAAATATATTTATTTTCAGATTATATAGATCTATAAATTGTTAGTTACAAAACTTATAAAAAACTACGTTAGTAAATTAATGGATATTAAAATTAAAAGGTTAAATTTTAAACTACTTATCTTAGCTACAAGGTCGTAGGACATGAAGGTCGGTGTAACGGCGGTATACACCTGGGTATACACTTCGTTCGAGAAGGAAATAGTGACTCATCACTGTCCTTCCGCCAAGTTATACCTACTGGCAAATTAGGCAGCAGTAAACTACAAAGCAGAGTTCACATAGGCCGCTGAAGCTAGCTTTGGAATGCAATGGTCGTGTCGCGTTAAATAAAAAATTGTTAAGAGTCCGCAGTAAGCTCGGTTCTCCATACAAACGTAGTTTCGCTCTCATTTTGATGTCGCTGTCAGTCTAGGTTTAATAATTATTTCTCAGATGATAATGAGACCTAATACAGTTTTGCATACAATTTGGTCACCCTACTCGAAGTGACATCCTGTCATTTCCCATACATCGTGCGTCAAAATTCATAGGGTGACCATGATTTACTTAGTTTGTGATTGCTTTTTGGTGTAAAGCACAAATAATAATTGAATGTTATTTGATCAAATACTGCCGTATCATAATGATAATCAGTTACAGAGTCAGAAAAAAATGTTTTGGATCACGACCTAAAAGTCACCCTGTATAGAACCCCGGCTGAGCTAGTGGAACGAGTAATCGCCGACGCACGCGAACACTAGCTTATAGCCGAGCGTCAAAACTATCAAAACTATACTAGCTTCTCGCCTCTCGCCCACTAGTTTGTAGTTTATAGTTCTACTCGCTCATAGTTTGTAGCCGGCGGTGGGACCAGTGCCTATAACACAAATAACTACCCTGACTGGGATTTAGAAGTTGGGACCACCGCCTTCGTAGGCGAGTCACCGGGCTCGTACCAATTAAGCTATATGGTCGTCAACTTGACACTGAAAGTCCTTAACTTTAACTCGTCAAGTGTCCTATACCTTAATTAAACTTTTATTGTTTATTGAAAATTGAACTCTTATACATGCTAAAATTAACAAATTTTAATTAGGAAAATCAACTAGTCTAATATATATGTTAGTACACATAACACAAGCCTGAGCTGACTCTGATTGAGCTGATTGAGCTTACTCTGGGACAGTCAACTGCAAAAATATGGGTGCATAGAACTTGGGTCAAAAATATGTCCTATATAGCTCTTATGTCGGCGGGTTAAGGTTGCGGTGCCTATTTATGAGTTATTTTTGCAGTTGCCCGGACTAGTTCGATTTGTGTAAAAAATTGTCCTCTAATATTTATTTTGTATCCCCCAGGTCGGTCCTGAAGGGCCTGTGGCCGCTGTCGGAGTCTCAGTTCGAGCCGAACCTGGGGCAGGTGCCGGCGCCGCAATCGCCGCCGCCGTCGCCGCGCGAGGAGCGCTGCGTGTTCGTGGAGTGCGCGCTCAAGTGACGAGCGCCCCCGGCGCCGGCCCGGCCCTGGCCCACAGTCTACTGAATAGACTTGCTCTCCTGATTTAAAACTTCAGCTTTTGTCCATACAAGGTGTCTCGGGATTCCGAATTACGGGCAGCGTATTCCTGGTCATGTATAGAAAATATGTCATTAAAGCTCGAAACGCACAGAGCGGCCGCGGCGCGGGGCATGGCGGTTTTGCATTTTCGATATGAAACGTATCGATTGTGGATTACTGCTTCATGTGTCACAAACGTGGCCTCCGCTTTACCGCGCTACCGAATACCGTGCGATTGTTTGGTGCGACGTGCCCCGTGCCGCGTTTGCTTTACTGCCAAACTGCCTCCGCCCCGCAACGCTCTGCGTTTCAAGCTGTAAAGTAAGCTGGATTCAGCTCGGGTTTCTTTTATATCTTGTACCTTCTTACAAACATTGCCAGCTTGTCCTTGGAAATTTTTTACTGAACAAGCTTATTTTGTTATAAATGACAATAAATAGACCTGCTCATATAATATTGTTAACTCATTGCAACTTCATAAGCTTTTGAGTTTGTCCCGAGCACGTTGTATAATACAATACAATATTCTAACGAATTCGTTACAAAATATTCAAGCTATTAGTTTATTTTTGTTTCGTTACAAATATAAGTTTTACTTATTAACGAAACAATAATGAAAAAGATTCAGTATCTCCGTTTTAATTCTGGATTCGAAGTCTATCCACTTTACACTGTGAAGTTTTCGTTTCATTAATATTATTTTGTACCGGTTGCTTTGGGGTATTCATTTCATGTAATATTTAAATAATTTTCAGTATATATTTGAAAGTAAATTTTTAATTTCATGTAAAGCCCCGTGTTATATTTGCTTGTGATTTTTTATTTTATTGATTTGTTAAATTAAAATGAAATTATGTATTTATTGGTTTCTAACGGTCTAAATGAATTAAATTTCATTGAATTTACCATTTATATATTAAGATCAAGTTTTTAATGTCTTAAATGTAATTACATTACATCAAATTGTATCAGTAGTCACCTTATTCATTTAGATGCCTTTTAAGTAGTAGTATTTTTAAATCGCTAATATTATATCTGTGATCTTCTCAATATTGATTTTAGACATGTTAAATTACAAATAATAACATGCAATTATGTTCTATCTATTGTATCGAATCTTTACTCCTCCCATGCCCACTCGTTAGTCGGATTCTCTGCTCGTAGAAAATTTCCGCTACAAAGTGGGAAAACCTTAGGCTACCCACGAAGAGCCACTGAATATGCTAAATATTCAAATTTGTTTTGCTGAGTTTAGACGAACTGCGGCACGTAACAAGAATCTGTGCTGTAGTAAATTTTCGTATATTTCTATACTCCAGTTAGTTAAATATACTACTTTAGCTTCCCCATCGCACGTGGTAACCACTGCAAATAGAAAATTATACATAGATGTAGTCATCATAGCTAAAATGTTCACGCTTTCCTCCACTTCATTGTTCACGTAATACCTACTTTTAATCTCAATTTCATTAAAAATACTGCCGAAATGTATTTAAATTTAAAGCTTTTTAAAACTAACGTAGACTTAGACATTCCTTTGTATGAAATTGACTTATTTTTTAATAATTATCACAATTTTGATAGTCCTTTCTTGTGTAACCCATGTGTAACCACGAAGTTTCGCAAAATGTTTTATTTCAATATATGTTGCAATTGGACAATGTGTTCTTATTTAACTTTCCCGAGTTAATAACTGTTGTAAACTAATGTGTGTTCCAAGACGGATACATTCTGTCATTCACAGGCAAAAGGGTACATTTGACCGCATTACTAAATAAGGCACCCTTTCTCTAGTGACACAATATAGTATTTTATAATAGTAAAAAAAAATGTAGATTGTTCAGTCAGCGTCATATAGCCAAAGTGGCCAAATAGTTCGGTATCATCATTATGTCAGCCGAAAGACGTCCACTGCTGGACATATGCCTACCCCAAAGAATTCTACAATGACCGGTCCTGCGCTACCCGCATCCAGCGGACACCCGCGACCCTTACATATGTAATATACCGAACTCTGGCCACTCGCTGCTACGTAGTATATGACGCTGACTGGACAACAAGTGCATAAAACAAGCCGTCATATCCGAGACAATTCGGCCCATATAAATTAAAAGATAAAATGGGTTTTAAACCCGAGATACACTCTCTGCTTTTCACTTCTGAAGAGATCCTGTCTCTTGCTAACTTGCCGTCCTTGTGGGGATTAAAGGCCGCGGCACACCAAATGCGTGCGCAGCACATGTGCGTGGCGTGCGCGTTGTATCGTATGAAATGTCATAGTAGATGACACACCGCTTGCGTGCAGTGCACGTGCGCGTGACTTGCATTGACATTTCATACGACACAACGCGCACGCATTCGGTGTGTCTCGGGCTTAAGTAAAATATCATGGTAGCTTATAGTGTATTTACTGTGCGTGTTAACACTGACGAACTGACTGTGACATCCCTTTCCGACTAAAGCCCGCGCCACCGCTATGTGCCTAGTCAGCGATCTGTGTTCCCACAGTAGTCGCCTTACAAAAAAAACGAAAATCCAAAATTACTCATTAAATGCTACACATAAGACAATCAATCGGACTACATAACTACAAAGCTTGTTTTTACTTGGACTCGCTCGCTACATTATCATACGCGGCGTCAGCGATTCGATTACAATCGAGCTTCTCTCGACGCCCGGGCACGTTACGCGAACTCAGCAAAGCCGGCCTGCGTCGTTCAATTCCCCGTACTAGCACGCCTATCAAATGTCTGTAAGCGATACCCGAAGTAAAACAAGCTCTACTAAGAGGAAACAAAAAAAGAATGCTTAATACAATAGCCTCTCTTGTGGGGCGTAAAATAAACATATACAAAATTCTAAGTTGTTGCATGCAAAATTCCAGGTTGGCGCACCGACGCTGGCAATTCCATCAACATGCGGCACCCAACTTTCCTTTGCAGCGTGAAAGTGATAGGTTTGACAAATATGTTTGCGATTGTGACCAACTGGGGACCACAAAACCGATACTCCGAAACGCTTTATCACAACCGATACTTAACCTGTCGTCTCCCAGCGACACCCATGTGCGACGCAACATGGCGGCCCGGTCATTTGACAGACAATTCGCGAAACAGTGCAACGTTATGTACTTCTGTCGTACATGTATGTTCTCGATTTTGTACTCCGTCGTTTACTCGGACCCTACCGGTACGGTCTAGGAACAACCAAGTGAAAAAAGACTTTATTCTAAATTGAATACGTATTATATTATCTTGGGTGTGTGCTTATTCGAACCCAACAAAATTAGAAGCAAATTGGTGTCAACCTCAACGTCACACTTCACAGATACGAGAAGTTATGGTCAGTTGAAAAACCGTTGCCGAACAAAGTTCTCGTCGTATTTCCAAGTGATCTAAAAAGTGTTTTTTCGTGATAAAAACGTACGTAGTGATTGTTTTTATGTAACTAATACTATTTAGATGACAAATATACCATGTTGAGTACTATTTTGATAAGTTTCGTTAATAAATTTGCCAAACGAAAAATTGGATTTTAAACTTGAATATCCGTTACAAAATTTTCATCGAGTGATTTTTTATATTTAAATATTGTTTTTACTATTTATATGCAATTTTGCTATTTGATTCTTGATTTCGATTAGTTTATTGGCGTTAGGAATAAAAAACAAACCAGATATATCTAATAATTACTTAACAACAAGATCTTGAAAAAAACGGTCTTGATGTGTGCAAAAAATGTTCAGCGCTCCGTACTTCACAATTTTCAAGTACCATAAAAACGATGTTTTAACAGATAGCCCTTTAACAACGTACCCCACGCGTTATGCAACAACTATAAGTCACAACTTTTTTTGTTTTTTATTAAAAATTGGCTTGCTCTTGGCCAGCATCTAACCAGGGGGCAAAGATGAGGCCGACTGTCAAGCGAGCTCACCCAGAAGATGCCTATTCATTCGTGCCTTAAAAAGGCCCAGGTTATATGAACTCGGAAATACAGATGCCGGCAGAGAATTCCAAACCTTAGAAGTGCGCATAATGAAGGATGATGCAAAGCGCTTGGTTTGAATAATGAATTTGAGGAATTTCGACCAGTTAAGGATGGTAGCCAGCCGTACTTCTGGATGTCCGATGGAAGAAGGGGGAAGGCGGTATGAGCTCATGGAGCTCTTGAGCACACTCACCGAAGTACAATCTGTAGAAGACGCACAGACATGCTACTTTGCGTCTATGTGCTAGGCTCTGCAGTTTATTTCCCGCTACCGTACTGCCGCCAATGAGCCTCCTGGCTCTGCGGTCCACCGAGTCGAGTGCGGCAAGTTGGTACTTAGCCGAGCCATCCCAAAGATGACTACAATACTCCAAGCCAGATCGGACTTGGGCTTTGTATAAATAAAGAAGCTGCCCAGGCGTGAAATATCGCTTGACCTTATTTAGGATACTCGGCTTTTTGGCCGCTGTTCCGGCTTTGGACTCGATGGTAGTGCCGAAGTTAAGGTTTGAGCTTAACCTCTAACTACATACAACAGGTCCTTTTCTTAAGTTTTTTAACTATACAATGACGGTTAACATGCGCGCGGACCCAACTATGAAATGCACCTTATGTAATCGTACCGAGAGTACTAAATTCTAAAACTATGCACTGTACTTATTCTAATGCTACTGTACTGCACTGAGTTAACACGCACTAAAACTTGACGAAACGCTGGGCCGCTGCCGGAAGCACCTGCCGCTACGTTGGCGGCTGCCAGCGGCAGGGCCTTCGGCACTTGTGTGACTGAAGTGATCGGTGACTCTTCTACGTAATCCGGCTCTCTCTGCGATAGCTCGGCCGCTTGCTCGGAGAGGTGCCGGCATCGTTCCGCCAGACGCGCCATCTCATCCTCTAGCCGCCGCATGTCGTCGCGGTCGCGTGTCTTTGCCACCTCGGCAACCACGAAATCCGCGTACCCAAACATTCTTCTTACCGCGTGTTCTAAAGAGTCGGGGTCGCCAATGAAGAGATCGTTTGTCTCTTGCTAACTTTGGAATTTGCAGTGACTTTCGGGCCGTCCTTGTGGGGATTATAGTGAAATACCGAGACTTAGACTGTATTTACTGTACGTGTTAATGTTAACACAAACGGGCGCGGCGGAGGACTGACTGTGGAATCGCGTCCGGCGCGTCCCGACTAAGCCCACGCCACCACTAAGTGCCTAGTCAGCGATGTGTTCCGACACTTCGATTGCGAGAAAATTTAAACATAATTAAGATCATGTTATCATATGTATACATATATGTCGACCTCGAGTGGTGGTGCAGGGTATTGCCCCGCCGCGGCGCCGGGTCTTGCTGCTTTGCACTAATCGAGCATAAAAAACGACTTTATGTCGCCTAAGCACAACATAAAGATGAAATTTTAGAGCATGAGAAGTGAAAATATTATATTTAAGGTACTAACAAACAAATCCTAGGAAAATACTCGGAAAACATCAAGCTTCAGCTTAATATAAATAAAAACGGCCTCGGAAAATTGGGACCATAGCGGAAATTACCATATTACTCATACATACATAAAGGGAACCAAAATACCGTATTAGAAATCGTCAAAGGGACCTAATGTTTGAGAAAGGCACAACTGACCATGAACCATAGTTTTTTATTCAGTTCAATATAAATCGAATTTCTTCTATTCAGTTAAATGTATACGTAAATTTCACCAAGTTACCCTTAAACTCGGAAAAATTTCGACCCAAATTAATTCGCGTGTAAGTACGAAAATATAATATATGTTAATACAAGCTTGAATCAAACACTTAGGTTCTTGTAAGCCAGCTCTCTATAATCAATATTTCGAAATTTATATTCAAAGCGACTCTTAAGGTCAACTGCCGGCCGTTCGTGAAATATAAGCCGAAGCGTAAAATGGCGGCCACACTCGCGCTATCTCGCTCACACTTCCTTAATGTGTCTACTACTGTCTCATACTATATGTGAGTACGTGGCACCATATTAAAATCTATTCTTTGTTGGCACAGGTGTCGTTATACATACAGTGGTAACAAGCCAACATCTTCTTAAAATTATAAAGTACAAGCGAATATGAAGCTTACGTGAAAGCTTGAAGGTTACTTTCGCAACGTAGGCCATGACATCTATAGTTTTTGGCGTTGTGGGCGTGACCTAATTTAGATGTTCTTAGCGTTTAAAGGGTTAAATAAAAAGGTTATTAAAACAAATGTCTTTTATTCAACAAATTATTACAACAATCGAACAGTCAATAAAATGCTCACAGTAAAATAACACTTTCACAGCTCTCACGGATATGTTAAATAATAGTAACTAAGGTTGTACAGTCAGCATCAAAAGTATTTACACATATGAAGGTGTCAAAACCTCTTTTTCCCTTATGATAAAGACTTACCCCCTTATTCATAAAACTTAACAAGCGTCTGTTAACTAAAATTTGTTTTGTCCCTTTCTCACAAACATAAATGTCAAAGTGACAGATAAGGACAAACCAACTTTAGCGGCTTGTTAACTAATATAGGCTTGATGGGCGTTTATGAATAAAGGGGTTAAACTTTTTAAATGCTACTTTTGATGCTGACTGTACAGATGTACTGAATAGCGCTTTCCCATCGGCTAACCTCGGAATACGATTAGACTAGAGCTGCTACAGCGATTCGAAAATGAAGTTCGAATATCTCCCTCTCTGTCGCTCGAATGAGCAAGTGCGACAGAGAGGGAGATATTCGAACTTATTTCGTTTTTGTTTCGCGGTAGCAGCTCAGAGTGGCTATTAATTATCGTATTAAGAGGGCGCCGTACGTTCGGTTCTCCATACAAACGTATTTATGCTCTCATTTTAAAACGCCATGCTAGAATAACATGAATCTTTGTATACACAATAAGAACCGGCATATCTAGGTCGGAAATTAGTTTCTGTTGCTTGAAATTATAATGGAGAAAAATACAACGATTATTAAGGTTATCATACAAGCCGTAAGAACTCAAAAAACGGTTGTATTTTTCTTCTTTTACAATTTCTAGCAACAGAAACTAATTTCCAACCTAGATATGCTGGATCCCATTGTGTATACAAAGATTCATATTATTCTAGCATGGCCTTTTAAAATGAGAGCATAAATACGTTTGTATGGAGAACCGAGCGTACTGCGCCCTCTTAAATGATTGACAAGTTCATGTCTACCACATGGAACGATCTCAGTAAAAATGTATCGTAATTTCAACTATAACTATAAAAAATCTAGGACAGAAAATCTTAATTCGTTAGTATCACACGTATGATACTAGCCCGTTTGACAGGTTACGAAACTTAATTAAATAAAGATGTTAAATATCACCAAATCCATCATTGGAATTGTATATAGAGATGGAGACAGCAGCCTCAATCTACGACAGCACATATGAGCGTAATGAACCCTGCACCTTTACACGGCACAAAATATGGTAATTGAGTGACAGTAGTGATTCTAGTGAAACATCTTCGGGACTAGACCCGAAGTGTCACTACTGTCTTCCGAATTTAACCGAAGGGAAAGCATTATTTATTACACATGTAGCAATGTTTGACATAATAGTTGACACGGTTGGCCCTTATTGTTATGTAGACATAAGAATAAAAGTGTCAATTATCGGGTAAGTGTCGAGCACTGGAATATTTACGTTCAAACGATTTAACATTAACAACATTATAAATGAAAACAATAATCAATAAATGCAATCTAAGCCTAGACACTAAAAATATGAATAATCTTATATTTTTTATTAAGGCAATCTGAAAGCGTATTCTTGTTCGTGTAGTAAATCTGTAATGTCGCATGGTCCATTCTACTTTTGCAATAAACATCCAGACATAGTACACTTATAATGCGTAGATAAAATGTTTTAATTGCACCACAGATAGCAGAGTAAAGTAGATCCGCTCATTTAAGTTTAACGATTTATGTACATCTGATCAATTCTCACTAATGAACAAATTGGTAAGTTTGAGAGAGACAGATAAGTAATATCTGACAGGTCTTCACCTGTCAGTATCTCCGTTTTCATAACTGAAAATTGTACTAAACTGACGTTTGTGACGTTTCGGTTTATATGGGATTTGAAATGTTGGTGTGCTTTTAAATGGAGACCATTCGTTAACATCTGAAAATGATTGTACTATCTGTCCCGTTCTAACTAATCTTGGTTAACCATAAGGATTCAAAGAGACAACTATATGAAAAATCATCTTGCTTAATACTATCTGTTGGTGTTATTAATCTAAGAATTACACCAGCCTAGCAGTAGAATGACTCCGTTTATATAGCTGATATTCACAATGCCTACTGACGTCCGGAACATTCCCCTCGGAAGAACCAGTACTATCCTGAAATTTGATTATGTGTAGTTGTCACAAATCACGAGGTCAGGATATAATAAGAACAAATGGTGAGGCGAGTCCAGACAGTTGTAAGTGGTATTTGAAAACTTGTTATTGGTGTATAGGCGTGCCATTGGACAGACGACGTCTGGTAAAGTTGAAGTCAATGAATAAAATGAACAAATAACTAATTTTCTTAACACATTGACAGGTATCAGCATATTTTATCTACCTATCTTAGTGCTGCAGCGTGAATTTTCGTGAATCCATATGCAAGTCGGGTCTAAAGTGACCAATTTTTAGTTCACAAGCTGATAGCTTTTATAAAGTATGCAAGCCAGTGAACACTTCAATACACACATCGTCACTATCTTACCTAGCAATTAGTCTCTCTATTTCTTCTCAAATCTTCAACTGCTCAGCGTACAGCTCTCTAATCTTCTTCTTGTCCAACTTCCCCATCACGTTTCTGGGCATGTCCTTCACAACCAGCATTTTCCGAGGCAGCTGGTAGGGCGCAAGTCGCTTGCCGGCCTCTTGTTTCAATTCCTGTTAATAGAATTAAACTTATTTATTTTTGCTGCGACTGTTCTTTTCGTGATCGGCAATCGGCATAGTGTTTGACGACCACTTTGGCTTAGTTGGTAGTGACCCTGCCCACGAAGCCGGAGGTCCCGGGTTGGTTTCCTGTTGGGGCATTTATTTTCTATGTTGAGTACGAATATTTGGTCCTGGGTCATGGATGTTTTCTATGTATTTAAATATTTAGATAAATCAACTTTTCCTTGTTGCTAGTGAAGTCGTTACCATTTGTGAGGAGAGTCACTCTTTAAAACCGAGATGTTATAGGGCTTAAATGGTCAATAACCCATTCTGACGTGGGTCATCCCTGGAGCACGCTAGAAGTCATGTTATAACATTATTTCTAAGAAATTGGGTTACTGTGGTCACCTCGCTGACGGGACAGAATAACAACAATGAATAGTTGATTGACCCATTCATTTATCTATATAAGTCATATAAGTATGTATATCGTCGTTTAGTACCCATAGTACAGGCTTTGCTTAGTTTGTAACTATGCCCATTTGGGTAAAACTGTCCCCCAATTTTTATTTATTTCATGTATTTTTAATTACTGGCTTTTTTAGAATTTGATTATTTTTTCTTTATAATTTTCAATAATTTTTTGTAAACTCACACTTACAGACTTAGGGTGAGTTGCACCAACTTACGATCACAAACCGATCAACGTTAAATATGGTGCCGGCAGCTGTGATCCCATAGAAACTTGTCACACTTTCCATACAATCAGATTTAACGAACACCGCTTACAATTACAGACAGTTTGGTGCAACCCAGCCTTACTTTAATCTTAAATAAAAACTTTAAAAATCCTATATAAGCTAAAACTAAATACAAATTAACTAATATATACATGCCCCGAGGTCGCTGCCTCTGGGGAGGGTGCCCATAAGGCTGGCCACATTTCCCCGCTGGATAGTAATACCTATCCGTTGACCGATGAAGTAGCCAGTCCTGTAGTCAGCCGTATTTTCTTATACATACTTCGGCCGGAGCAGGGATTGCCTGCCTCGTATTACAAGGCGAGGGTTTTCTAATGAACAAAACTTTGACAAGATAACACCGAATCATTCTATCCCGCTCTACCGCATAGCATGTGCGCTGTAGTCTAGTTAGGGTGTGTTTCCACCATAGATGTACTATGCAGATGTGAACGCTACGCTACGAAAACCCGTTTCCACCAGTACTATAAACAATAAAATAAAATAAAATTCGTTTAATTCAGACTAGCAGTCCATAAAATTTGTTAGTTATACATTCTATGAAAACTTAAGTTCAGGCCTTGAAATAGCGCTATTTTCCCATATTGTTATGATTCATAACGCTACTTTGTCAATAAAACGCTTTACTAAAAACGATATTTGGCGCGCATTTATAGCGGTATCCATTATATCCTTATAAATATAAAGCAATATATATATAGCGATATTTTCCGAAGCGCTATAATAACGTTATAGGCTATCTCTGTCTCGCACACAGTCTCGCTCTTACGTGCGCTGTGACATGTAGGTCAAACTCGAGCTCGTCATTGTGGCCAGCGCCACCATCTTAAACGATATTATAACGTTATTATAACATTATCATATACGAGGGGTGTTCAATAAATTCTCGGTATTGACATCTTTTAAACCTCTTTGGTAAAGTTTTTAATACTGGCCGGTAAAAGTCATTCATTAATATAAAAAAAAGTAAAATTCAAACGGCGATGTTCTTTTGTTTTTTTGCAAGTACCGAACAAACGTGATCACTATGAGCGTTTTTTCAATGTTGGTTAAATTAGAGCACCGAGCGTTAATAAAATTCTTGACCAAACAGGTAAAAAATCAATAAGCTATAAAAAAGAAATGGATTATGTTTACCGTGAGTCTGCTCCTTCTTTATCAACAATTCAGAAGTGGTCAAGTCAATTTAAGCATAGGGGAGAGAGTATCGAATACGACCATAGAGCTGGTCGGCCCGTCGAAGCTTCTTCATAAGAAAATTTAAAAAAGTGGAGAAAATTATATCTGAAGATGGTTGAGTCCAGGTGAAAGCAATAGCTTAAAGAACCAACCTTTCTATTGGTACTAGACACGATATAGTTCATGACCATCTTAATATGTCAAAAGTCAGTGCGAGATGGGTACCGCGAATCCTGACACCGCTTCAGAAGAATACGCGTGTTGCTCGTTGTTCTGAATTTCTTGAGGTGTGCGGTGAAATTCCTGATAAGATACTGTAAAATTTTGTTAGTAGAAGTGAAACGTGGGTTCATCATTATGACCCTGAGAGCAAACAAGAGTCCATGCAGTGGCACATTAAAGGAACTCCTCATCCCAAGAAGTTCAAGGTCGTGCCTTCAGCTAGCAAGGTCATGATCACAAAATTCTGGGATTGTGAAGGAATATTGCTGATCTATTATACAGAAAAGGGTGTAAGTATTAAAGGAGAGCACTACGCTAATATTATATGCCAAATAAGGGAAGCAATCAAACAACAGAAGGGGAAAATTACCGCCAAAGGTGTTCTGCTTCTTCACGACAACGCCTCTGTGCATAGTGCTTATATTGCCAAGGCTGCTGCTCTTAAATCTGGACTGGAAACTATTACATACCCACCGTATATTCGAGACTTGACCCCGAGTGACTTATATTTGTTTCCCAATCTCAAAAAGAATCAACGTGGAAATTAATTTTCTAACGATGAAGCATTGAAAACAGTAGTGTAGGAGCATTTTGACACCAAAGACAAAAAAATATTTTTATGAGGGGTTAAAAAAACTATTTGACCGGTCTTATAAGTGCATAAACATAGGAGAGGAGTATATTGAAAAATAAAAATAAAACACCTATAATATTCTTTTGTTTTCATTCTAATACCGAGAATTTCTTGAACGCCCCTCGTACGGTTATGATTTTCATTTTGTTATGATATGAAATCTCAATATTTTTTTTTTAATAAATTCATATTAATAGTTTTGAAGCTATTAATTTACTTGTATTTACTTATTAGAACATAATTATATGTATTCGGCCATTACCACCTTAGTCACATAATAGCCCGCCCCTAAACGTTCCTGGTGCGAAAGTGCCCATGACACTAGCGGCATTTCCGCGTTGAATAGCTATGGAGAGCTTTTGCACCAGAAACGACTCGGAGCGGGAGTCCTCTCCTTTTTGTCTAAGTCGACGGCCTATTTCACGCACAAACTCTTTTGCGTCCGTCCCCCAACAGCCCGCCGTTTCCACCGCCAAGGGGACTAAAATGTAGCCCTGTCCCAGGAGAGCATATTTTCGTCGCTTCATCGCCGCCTGAGATTCTGCCGCCGCTCCGGCCGCACGCGTAGTGCGGCTGACATGGGAGGCAGCGAAGGTGCTCACACACGTAGCGTCCCATACTAGACACCGCCCCCTTTCCCACGGGACCAACGTCAGGCCATCAGGCCGTTTGCCATCCGAGCGACTAAGACCCGGTGGCTCCAGTACACATGGAACGCCAGCCGACCTGAGAGATCTCTGGATGATCTCATTGAGGGCATGGTGACTCGGGTGCCTGCCGGTGCAACGGCGGCAACTCAAGGAGTGATGACCGTCAGCCCCCACCATGGTACCGCAGATGCATACATGTGGTTGACATACATCGCAGCCCAGGCGGAGACCAACGGACACACGCAAAGAGTCACCGTCTAACAAAGTGCCCAACTGAGGAATATGAAATATCGTTATAAGGAATATCGATTATGATTATAACGAAATTTTCGACACTAACGAAATATATCGTTTTAATGTCGCTTATTTTCATAACGTTTTTAAAGGCTGGCTTAAGTTTAATGTTAAGGTAAGTAGGGGTCAGAAGCCAGGCACACTCGCTTAAGTCATTATTGAGTGTACTCTATTCCAATGAGTGAGGAGCTGGCAGTCTAGCCTGTCCGTACTATTTGGACCAATGAATATTATTGGTGCATTCAAACGCATCCATAGCAACGTGGCGCAGCACCACAGACATCAGAGAAAAGCAGACTCGCAGTATTAAGCCAGATGATTTTCCATATAGTTGTCTCTTTAATCCTTATGGTGCACCAAAATGAGTTAGAATGCGACAGATAATACAATCATTTTCGGCTGTTAACAAGTTGTCTCGATTTGCGAGCACACCAGGATGTCAAATCCCATATAAACTTAACACACCATAACGTCAGTACAGTACAATTTTCAGTTATGAAGACGGAGACACTGACAGGTGAAGACGTGTCAGATGTCACTTGTCTGTCTCTCTCAAACTTTCTGATTTGTACATTAGTGAGAATGGATCAGACGTACAAAAATCGTTCAACTTAAATGAGCAGATCTGCTTTACTCTGATATCTGTGCGCAGCACATCTCTGGTGGAAAGGCACCCTTAGGGTAGTCTCGTTTGCGGCATGGTCTAAGGAAACAAGGTCTGCCACTCCGGATTGTGACACAAGCCTACGTCACCGTCGTGTTGCCACTTTATAGTAACAAAACGACTCATGAAGGATTTTTTTCTTCCGTAATCATGCAAAATGTATTATTTACGCATTACAATTGTCATTTGTTTGTTTAAACGAACAAAATAGATCAAGTTAAACATGAAATAACGTAATAATTTAATAAAACACTCACAGGTATACATGGGGGTCGGGGAGTGTCATAATACAATACTGGCCATACAGCAACTCACACTTACGCCGGCAGAACCATCGATACCACAGATATGAGCAGAGCGCGGAATTGCTCATGGCAAAAATCAAACTTCAATAGAGTTGGAACGTTTTTTTATCGACTTTTTCAGCTATCGATAAATATCTTTTTTTTTTTTTATTCAAGAAAAATACATTAAATTTTACATACAATAAAACTCGCCAAACTGTGAAGTTTGATGGCTAGGACCGCTCATTTTTATGCTTAGCTTAAAATTAAGTATAACTTAACCTATTTACTTCACTCTAACAACTGAGCATGCTGGTTAGTCAGTTCTTATCATTAAAATTTTATTTTGACGGTGACGTGTTATTAAGAAGTAAGCCCTTTAACTTTGACTTTAATACAGTTTTACCTACTTTTGGACTTTGCCTTAGTATATTAATTTTGTTGAATATTTTTGGTACTACATATTTCGACGTTCTTTCGCCATAATAATTTGTTGTTTTTTTATGTACTAATTTATTTTCTAATCTATTTTCTAAAGACAAACATTTGAAACATCTTATTTATCTTTGGTAGAATCATTTGAGATTCTAGACCATGTGCGAACTATTATAGATTGGAGTGGATCCAACACAGTCAAACTAAAACTGGAAATAGTACTGGACAGGATTCCTGATTATGACACCCTTCGTGACTTCGCCGATTTAATAAAAACAAATAAATACGAACATAGCGTAACTGAGTTCTATAAATATGCACCTGTTACATCATCTGAAGTAGAACGCTCCTTCTCTACGTATAAATGGATTTACGATGAGAAAAGAACCAGTATGCAGGCTGATCATATGGAAAAAAATATGACTCATGTATTATTACAGAGAAGACGAGGAAAACGTCATTAGCACAGACTTAGATTACTATACTGTTTTATACGATGAGTAGTTCACAGGTGATTTGAATCCTTACGTTATATTATTGAAACTTAGGTAGTTTATAATGCAGTACTAAGTTAAGTAGTTTTTAAAATTATCGTTTTATATTGTCTTTTGTTAAAATGTTATTCCGTAATGTTCGTATGAAGTCTATTATTGTTTGCTTATGGATTTGAGGTTTAGTTTCGTTAGTAAATAAATAAAGATACGCTAGGTAAATATAATTTCAGTTTATTCGATAGTCGATAAAATTCAACGTTCCAACTCTATTGAAATTTGTTTTTGCCATGAGCAATTCCGCCCTCTGGATATGAGTAAAGAAGATCCGCTCATTTAAGTTGAACGATTTCTATACATCTGATCTATTCTCACCAATGCACAAATCAGTAAGTTTGAGAGAGACAGACAAGTGACAACTGACAGGTCTTCACCTGTCATTGTCTCCGTCTTCAAAACTGAAAATTGTACTAAACTGACGTTGTGGTGTATTATGTTTATATGGGATTTGACATCCTGGTGTGCTTTCACATGGAGACAATTCGTTAACAGCCGAAAATGATCGTAGTATCTGTCGCATTCTAACTCATTTTGGTGCACCAATAAGGATTTAACGAGACAACTATATGAAAAATCATCTGGCTTAATACTGCGAGTCTGCTTTTCTCTGATGTCTGTGATCGATACAAGTGATGACGTAGGCTTGTGTCACCCACACTACTGAATTTCCCCGAAGTGCTATACCTTGTATTCTTGTTTCATGGTTTGCGGGTGAACACCGTCACCTGGTAACGCGTTTACGCAACTTAGTTGAATGCTGTCACTGCCCGGCGGTGTCAACCGCGTTCATTAACACCCCGGGGATGTTTGAGAGCAGAGGTTAGAAATGGCAAGAGGAACAGGCCAGGACCGAGGCAGGGGTTCTTGAGTGGAGACCGCGTGTCGGCAAACGTAGTGTAGGACGCCCTGTAACTAGGTGGGGTGACGACATCCGTAAGCCAGTAGGCAGGGATTGGAGAAGAGCTGAAGACCGATCTCAGTGGCGTGCCATGGGAGAGGCCTATGTCCGGCAGTGGACTGACACAGGCTGATGAAGGGGAACAGCCCGGCAATGGTTACCTGTAATGTCAAGCTGGCCTGGTCTTTGAGTACAACCACTGCGGACACCACTTCTCCGTACTGCGGGTCATCCACGCCCAGCACAGCCGCGTCGGCGACGTGAGGATGTTCCAGTAGAGCCGACTCCACTTGTAGGGCGCTCACCTGGTGATAAATACATTCATTTTAAAAAGTATTTTATTTCGAATTGAAATAAAATGCTACAATATAATTCCTATATACATTACTGAACTTACGGATTCTTAATTCAAATCTGTAGTAAAACAAACACTTATTTCTAAAACATGTTATAAGATTTATAAGGTAAACGAATTACATCATGATAGGGATGTTTGGCAGTGGTAGAGTCCTGCCCTCTTATTCACAAACCGACTGGTCCTCACCTGTCACCTTACACCTCACCCGTTTTTATATGGAAACTGTTAAATGTCATTTGTCAAAGTTTGACAGTTTCCATATAAAACCGGCCAAGTACGTGTCGGGTCACGCACAAAGAAGGGTTCCGTACCGACACCTCCTAATTTACATTTAAAACCACTACACAATGAACTAAACAAAAAAGGTCGTATCTTCATAGGGAAGTCACTGCACTTACGCCCTTTTGTTTGGGCAAGACAGTTTCTTAGCAATAACTCAAACACCGTTACACCTAACTTGTTCAAACCAAAAATCGTTGAAAGTATTTGTAATTATACATCATCTGGATTTTTTTCAAAATTTTAAACTTCATAGTTTGGAAATTAGAGGGGGGACACACTTTTTACGACTGACAGCTAATATCTCACCAACGGTTGACTTAAATGGAAAAGTTTTTATTCATATTCATATTCATTTAATCGTATCAATCATACATCGTCAGGTTACAGAAATTTTTAAATACAAGGAAGAGCGGTGTCTCCTGGCACAAGCATAATTGTAATGCTTAATAGGAGGCTCCAACCTTGCCTATTGTAAAAATATGTCAATGACCTAAATAAACTATTTTCATTTTCATTTTCATTTTCATACAGAATGTTAATAATAATAACAATAATTATAAGAAATGGTACTTAGTGGCACACAAAATACAATAAAGATTACTTAATTAAAGCTGGTCAGCCAAGAATTCGGCTACCGAATAGTAAGCCTTTCTCATTAGTAGGGATTTTTTAGCGTAAAACCAAGACACGTCTGACAGTTTTTAATGGCTGTCGGAATTTTATTGTATAACCGCGGACCCAAGACTCTCATGCTATTTGGCAGTTTTTCTAAGTCGATGTCTCGGCACCTCCAGGTCATATTGCCTGCTATCCTGGAATCGATCACTCGTCCATTTCTTAAATTTCTTTCATTTAGAAAGCTCTATGTCATTTTTGAAGGCCTATTCATAGATACCACCACCACCATATCAGCCAAAGGACGTCCACTGCTGGACATAGGCCTCCCCCAAATTCACGGGGGGTATATGCCATAATCGCCACGCTTGGCATGCGGGTTGGCGATCGCAGTATCTCCACCGCACTCCAGGGATGCTGCTGCACATCCCCCGGTGGTCTTGGTCGTAGTTTTAGGACATACCCGGGTCATTCGGGCAATTCATAGATACAGCACACGCCTATGTGCATTGAAAAAAAAATTTGACCCCCTGTTACATGTATGGGGTGCCCCCCCAGTTTAATATTTTTTTTTCGTAATTTCACATCATATTTCAATAGCGGTTCATAGCATACACCTTCCTACCAAATTTCATAATTGTAGTGCTCATAGTCTCCGAGTAAATCGGCTGTGACATACGGACGGACAGACACGACGAATCTATAAGGGTTCCGTTGGCTACGGAACCCTAAAAACGGGTGAGGTGTGAGATGACTTACCTGTCTCTCACAACTTACTGATTTGTGCATTAGTGAGAATAGATCAGATGCACAGAAATCGTTCAATTTAAATGTGCGGATCTGTGGCCCGATCAGACTATCTAAATCCGAATAGAATATCTGTCCATTGTATATGTACGAGCGTTGTTGCCTGAAAATAAATCGCATTCGATTTTAACTCGAGTACCTTGTACCCGCCAGTCTTGATAATATCAACAGAAGTCCTGCCGAGTATTCTGAACTTGTTGTCGGTAAATGCAGCCGTGTCGCCCGTGCGGAACCAGCCGTCGGGAGTGAAGTCCGCAGGGTTGGGCGCGCGGTTGTAGTACCTGAGAATATTTGGGGTAAGTTGAAAGATTTTTCTCAAAAATGGCCGTAAGAGTGGACGTTAGTCGCTACATATTGAAAGGCGAAGCGTAAAGTATATGGTCACTCGTAAATTTAAAAAAAAATGCAGGCTCGCCACGCTCGAATACAATTCAAGTCGCATTTTTTTTTTGGAAACGTGAAGTTTTTGTACTTGTCTGAAATAATTTGCAGTTATCAATGGAAAAATACTTTCGCTTCTGTTTAAATAAAACGGCAGCAGAGCATAAATTTTTTTAACGTTAAAAAAGGTTATGTTTATCAAAAAATAATTCCAATTTAGTTTCCCCCCCCCCCCCATTTTTGAGAAAAGCCTCGGCTGGAATGTCAATCCCAATCTCCCAAGGTCGTCCGTTTAAGAGTCCGCAGTAAGCTCGGTTCTCCATACAAACGTAGTTTCGCTCTACCGCGCTTGCGGTTTGCGGTTGGCTCCACTATCGAATCCAAGGCAAAAACTGCAGCTAAAAAACTTGGTGTACTGTATAAGGTGAGGCGGTATTTCACACGGAAACAGCTTCTTTCCTTGTACCAAGCTCAAGTTCGATCGTGCATGGAGTACTGGGAACCTTTGGGACGGGTCCGCTAAGTACCAGTTAGCGGCCTTGGATTCGGTAGAGCGCCGTGCTCGTAGGCTTTTCGAGGACGATCCGGAGGTTGAATCTAAGTTACAGAGCTTGGAACACCGCCGTCGAGTCGCTTGTTTGTCTGTGTTCTATCATTTTGTAAAAAATGTATCATTTTGGAGTTTCCTGTGCACACAATTACATGACTTAGTTCCGCTTTCCCCGTTCCATCACCGGACGTCCAGACGTGGTGAGCGGTTGCATCCTTACGTTGTCAGTCTACCATTTATTCGCACGAAGCGATTTGCTTCTTCTTTCCTAATGCGAATAGCTAAGGACTGGAATTTGCTGCCGCCGTCTGTATTTCCTGATACATACAATCTGGGTCTCTTTAAGACAAGAGTGAATAGGCTATTACTGAACCAGCGAGCAACATCTTAGGTCTTGTCATCGCTTTCAATCAGGTGAGACTAAGGCCAATCGCTGGTCAGTCTATCATAAAAAAAAATTAAAATGGCATGCTGGAATCATTTGAAACTTTATATACACAAGGGGATCCAGTATATCTAGGTCGGAAATTGGTTTCTGTTGCTTGAAATTATAATGGAGAAAAAATACAGCGATTATTAAGGTTTTCATACAAGACATAAAAAATTCAAAAACTCGCTGTATTTTTTTTCCATTCCAACTTCTAGCAACAGAATCTAATTTCCGACCTTGATATGGCGGATCCCGTTGTGTATACAAAGTTTCATGTTATTTCAGCATGGCGTATTAAAATGAGAACGGAACTATGTTTGTATGGAGAATCGAATTCGGTCGAGCGTACGGGGGACTCTTAAAACTAATACTCAGCCTGCAATTGCCTCCTTCCAGGCCTTGACAATAATGTACTATTAGAGAGGTAGCTAGGACACAGTGGAACGTCATCTCATTACACATTTGGAGTAGTCAGGCCCGACTGGAAAACACCTATGCACATGTCTGCAGAGCAAATAGAAAAAGTGCACATATCTTCAAAGCAATAGTAGATTGTACAACAAGTACATAAAACAAGCCACTTTATTCGAGACAATTTCGAGTCAACATAAAGTAGAGTATAAAATGGGTTTTATACACGAGTTAAATACACACTCTGCCTTTCACTTCGATTGCGAAAAAATTAAACAAATAATTAATATTATTAAATAAATAAATAAATATTGGGGGACAATCTTACACAAATCGACCTAGTCCCAAACTAAGCAAAGCTTGTACTATGGGTACTAGACGACGATATATATACTTATATAGATAAATACATACTTAAATACATAGTAAACATCCAAGACCCAAGAACAAATATCCGTGAAAAATGCCCTGGCCGGGATTCGAACCCGGGACCTCTAGCTTCGGAGGCAGGATCACTACCAACTAGGCTAAACAGGTCGTCAAAGTTATGTTATGAAATTAATAGTTACACAGCATAAAGACGAATTTTTAGAGCATAAGAAGTGAAAATAGTAATTTAGTGCCTAATAGCTAGCACGATAGCTTATACCGTCGCATTTTATGGGAAACAGACATGTGCATAGCTACAAGGACTGGTTAGATTTGTGTAAACAATTGTCCCCTAATATTTATTTATTTATAAGTCTTGACCAACTCAGTGGACATAAAGGCTAGTCTGACGACTCCTGGTCAGCCACGGAGGTGACCAGCCCAGCTAGCACGGTAGCTTATACTGTCACGTTATATGGCTAAAACGTCGTGTGTGACACAAATCGAACCAGTCCCATAGTAAGCTCAATAAGGCTTGTATAATGGGTACTAGACAACGATATTTTTAGGCCGGGTTGCACCGACTTACGATCACAGACTGATCAACGTTAAATATGGCGCCGGCAGATGTCACCCCATAGAAACTTGTCAAACTTTCCATACATTCAATCATTTAAAATTACAAACACAGCTTACGATTACAGACGGTATGGTGCAACCCAGCCTTAATAGATATATACTTGTCGGAGTGACGCTGTCACAATGACATTTGGGCTGCGTTTACAAAGTGCGCCAACAACAGATCGTTCATTCAATCATTCGTTATTTTAGTCTGTCAATTGATTTGTAAATGAACGTTACACTTGCGGAATATTGTTATGCTGCATTGACAGGCTTTCCGGACCGCCGAAGGCGTGTAAATGCAACTTAAGGCGGTACGGCCAGACAGTTGGGTGAACGGACAGGTCTGGAGGTGGGGGAGAAGAGCCGTCAGACTTGACAAGTGAACACTTCTGTTTCGACGGTCATTGGGTGCACACCTTATGCGAGTTGTAACGTTCCATCCGTGAATATTAAATCAATCACTGTATATTTTTGTAGTCTCATGAGTGGATCGAATTAAAGGACAATTGAAGTATTCGAGTGCGTTCTTATTTGTATCGAATTACGAAAAACATGGACAGTGATGATGATGAAGGTCATCTCTGTTCACCGCCTCGCAATGCCCATTCTCCGACATCAGAAGTGCGGCCGGGCCCCGCCAACACCGACGAAAAGTGGAAAATGCTGTTCGAACAACAAAATCGAAATTTTTCGTGCATTGATTCAAGCTATGAAGACACCGTCAGCGAATCGAAGCGTTCACTTGCCTGAATTCGATCCTGACAAAGGCGCTGTAGACGCGAGTGCCTGGCTATCAACCGCCGACATGTGCATGGCAGAAAACCCGCTTCGTGGAGCGCCGCTTATGATTGCCTTAAGCAAAGCACTAAAAGGTGAAGCATCGGCATGGCTGTCACAAATATCGTATGCAGGTATGGCGTGGAATTATTTTCAAGATGCTTTCACAGCTCGGTTTGATATTCACGAAACCTCGGCTGCACCCTTATCAATTTGTTGAGTAGTAAGCCGAAGGATAACGAATGCCTCGCTAATTACGCCGCTTCCAAGATCAACTTGCTAATGTCACGTTGGAAAGAGTTGGACAAAGAGCAAATAGCGATTGCAGCTGTCACCGCACACTTATCGCAGGTAGAACCACGTGTCAATCGTATTGCATTTACTACCGACATCAGCACGCGCAGCAAACTCCATCAAGAACTAAAGGCTTTAGCATACCTCAAGAGAAAAGCCCCGTCAAGCAGCGAACGTGAAAACGAGGCATCGGATATGAAACGTCAGAAGTTCGTGCCTGCCGGAAATACAGTCAAATGTGCGCACTGTGGAAGAATTGGTCACCATGTGTCCGTTTGCCGTTATACACGGGACAATTCAAGGAAGGACAATGGATTTCATGGGGTATTACGCGCGGATTTTCCAAAAACAACACCAACCTCTAAGCCCGGTTGATCGAATACTACCGTTACGTGCTACAACTGTGGAGCAATGGGCCACTACGCTTCGAGGTGTGTGGTTGAGGAACCAAAGAAGAACACGAGTGGAAACCAGTCTGCGGCTGCTTTCGCGTCCAATACTGCTGAGCGCCGCGTTGATGTCTGCGTAGTCAATGCCCCTACAGGAATGCTGCAGCACGCCGGTGAGTCGATGACATTTTGTTATGATTCTGGGGCTGAGTGCTCACTCATAAAAGAGTCAATGTTGTCTAAGTTTCATGGCAAACGTCTCAATAAATCTGTCAAGATGTCTGGCATTGGTCAGAGCTGTGTGTATAGTACTATACAAATTTTGGCTGTTGTGAATATAGACAACATTGATATTGAAGTTCTCTTTCATGTTCTTCCCGATGATTATCTGCGACACAATATAATGCTGGGCTACGAAATATTGTCGCTAAAGATAGAAGTTCACATTTCTTCCTGCAAAGTCAAATTTTCTCGCGATTTGAGCGTAAATGCCTGTAGCATACCAAAGACTGACGCAGTTAGTTTTGAAAATATTGACACTGATTTGACTGTTGACTCTAAACAAAAACTAGTCCACATCTTGGCTGACTTTAAAGACTACTTTGTTTGTGGTACCCCTTCCGGACATGCTAATACAGACCCTGTAGAAATACGACTTGCTGACCCCCACAAAACCGTTTACCGCAGACCGTATAGGTTAAGCCCCTCGGAACGCGCCGCAGTTAGGGAAAAGATTGACGAACTTCTTGCGGCTAAAGTCATACGTCCTAGCACGTCCCCTTTTGCAAGCCCCATTCTCCTTGTGAAGAAAAAGGATGGGTCAGACCGTCTTTGTGTTGACTTTAGGGAACTTAACCGCAATACAGTGCCAGATCGTTACCCTCTACCCCGTATTGCAGACTAGATCGATCGTCTTCATGGAAGTCATTACTTCACAACCCTTGACATGGCTAGTGGCTTTCATCAACTGCCTATTCATCCCGACTCAATTGAAAAGACCGCATTTGTGACTCCTGAGGGGCATTACGAGTACCTTACTATGCCATTTGGTCTTCGTAATGCTCCTGCAGCTTTTCAAAGGGCCGTTAACAAGGCATTAGGTCCATTGGCAAACACTTACGCAGTCGTCTATATGGACGATATTCTTATTGTCGGAACATCTGATGTTGATGAGTCTCTTGAGAGGGTTCGTACAGTTCTAAAAGTTTTAACGGACGCAGGCTTTTCGTTTAATTTAAACAAGTGCACCTTTATGAAGGAGAGGGTCGAATATCTCGGCTACGAGGTCAGTCGCGGAGAAATTCGACCAAATCCCAAAAAGAAGGAGGCACTGGTGGGTTTGCCTCCTCCCCAAACCGTCACCCAATTGAGGCAGTTTATTGGACTTGCGTCGTATTTTAGGCAATTTATCCCAAAATTCGCGCAGATTATGGCCCCATTATACTCCCTCACGTCCTCTGGGAAAGGAAACATTGATTGGAAACCCGAGCACGAGGTAATCAGGCAGCAGATTATTTCCTTTCTGACTAGCGAGCCCGTCTTAACTATTTTTGACCCGGAATGTCCAATCGAGCTTCACACGGACGCGAGTTCAATCGGCTATGGTGCCATTTTAATTCAGAAGAAGGACGGCAAAGCAAGCGAACCACAGCCGCTGAGTCGAAATACCACTTGTACGAGTTGGAGACCTTAGCGATTGTGAACGCTATTGGATATTTCCGACATTACCTTTATTTTTCGCAATGGAACTTCGCATGGGTCACGTGGATTTCCTTTCCAGAAATCCTCCCCCCCCCCCCCTTCCCCCCCAGAGTCCATTAAGAAAATCGAGCAAAAGCGAGTAGACATCGCCCATTTACCCGAGAACTGGCTACAAGCAGAACAGCAGCGAGATTCTGAAATCGTTAAACTCATTAAAGATCTTGAAGAACATCGTATGGAAGAAAACGTTGCAAAAACGTATGAGGTTAGATCTGGTGTCCTCCATAGAAAAGTGCAACGTAATAACAGATCTCGCTGGCTGCCTATTGTACCCAGGGCTCTACGTTGGTCGGTAGTTAGTTCCACTCACCAAACTCTCATGCATCTGGGAGAAGACACTAGAAAAGATTTACTAAATGTATTGGTTTGAAAAAATGTCAAAATTTGTACGTAAATTCATGGACAACTGCGTGACGTGTAGGATTTCTAAATCAGCTTCTGGAAAAATTCAGGCAGAAATGCACCCGATACCAAAAACACCCATTCCATGGCATACATTGCATATCGATGCGACGGGTAAACTTAGTGGGAAGAATGATAGGAAAGAATACATTTTTGTGTTAGTTGATGCGTTCACCAAGTTTGTTTACTTACACCATGCCGTGCGCATCGATACAACAAGTAGCGACCAAGCTTTGAGAAGTTCTATTGCCTTATTTGGTGCTCCTAAACGATTAATCGCTGATCAGGGCCGCTGTTTCGCTAGTGCTGAATTTAAACAATTTTGTGCATCCCATAACATAGATTTACATCTGATTGCGACCGGGAGCTCTCGTGCAAATGGCCAGGTGGAGAGAATCATGAGCACTCTTAAAAACATGCTCACAGCTGTTGAGTCTAGTGGCGAAAAATCATGGCAGGATGCAATTCCTGATGTACAACTGGCTCTCAATTGCACAGTGAACAGGGTAACTAATTCCAGTCCCCTTGAATTGTTGATAGGGAAAGTAGCGAGACCTCTAGACCTTCTGTGTCCTACCGACGATGACTTTGTTGTTGATATTGACGAGGTTAGACAACAGGCCGTTTCTAACATGGAAAGTAACTCCAAATATGACAAATCCCGTTTTGACCAAACCAAAGCTAAAGTTCAGAGTTTTACAGTTGGAGATTTCGTTCTTCTAAAAAATGATGAGCGTAACCAAGTCAAGTTAGACCCAAAATATAAAGGTCCTTTTCGAGTAACCGAAGTTTTGGATGGGGATAGGTACATTCTTAAGGCTTTAAAAGGGAACAGGACATACAAATACGCCCATGATCGATTAAGAAAAATGCCTGATGCTATAGTGCCAGATGACTTGACGGATGAATGAACATGAAAGTGAGTCAGAGGATAACTTGGCTTAGTAGCAGAGTAAATAAGCGTATAGGAAGCTGATTATTGTTATTTGTTTATCAATTGATACATTTGTTTATTTTAATAGCTCTGTAATTAAAGAAAAAAGAAAAAGAAAAAGTAGACTAAGTGAGTTGCTGGTTAAGTGACCACGGTGTTGCTGGTTAAGCTTAGGCATAGTGTTACGATAAAAAAAAACCATGGGAAAGTGTTGTGTGTAATCAGTATCGTACCATTAAGACTATTACAACGTCCATATTTACGATCTTGGGTCAGGAATGACCGAGCCAAAAAAAAAACCTACTGTTTGAATTTTCTGTTGTTCTAGGAGCATCACACGAGGACGTGTGAGATCGTCAGAATGGCCGTGTCGGAGTGACGCTGTCACAATGACATTTGGGCTGCGTTTACAAAGTGCGCCAACAACAGATCGTTCATTCAATCATTCGTTATTTTAGTCTGTCAATTGATTTGTAAAGGAACGTTACACTTGCGGAATATTGTTATGCTGCATTGACAGGCTTTCCGGACCGCCGAAGGCGTGTAAATGCAACTTAAGGCGGTACGGCCAGACAGTTGGGTGAACGGACAGGGGTGCTACCGCGAACTTCGAAAATCGAACTTCGTAGCGTGCCGTCCCTTTCACTCTCGTGTTATACACCATATGACGGAAAGGGACGGTACGATACGAACTTCGATTTTCGAAGTTCGCGGTAGCACACCTGGTCTGGAGGTGGGGGAGAAGAGCCGTCAGACTTGACAAGTGAACACTTCTGTTTCGACAGTCATTGAGTGCACACCTTATGCGAGTTGTAACGTTCCATCCGTGAATATTAAATCAATCACTGTATATTTTTGTAGTCTCATGAGTGGATCGAATCAAAGGACAATTGAAGTATTCGAGTGCGTTCTTATTTGTATCGAATTACGAAAAACATGGACAGTGATGATGATGAAGGTCATCTCTGTTCACCGCCTCGCAATGCCCATTCTCCGACATACTTAAATATATAGAAGACAAAAAAAAAGACATCCAAGTCTCAGTAACAAATGTTTCTGATGAAACAAATGCCCTTACCAGGATTCGAACCCGGGACGTCTAGCTTCAGAGGCAGTGTCACTACCAACTAGGCTAAACAGGCCGAAGATATATCACATGTTTAGATATTTTTCTCCCTCTCTCTCACCTGGAGAACACTCCAGATCCTTTAAGCAGCAGCTCGCCCTGGCAGTCGTCGGACACGTGTCGGGTCACCTCCGGGGCTGTCCAGGAGTCGTCAGACTCATGTTTGTGCCCAGTGAGTTGGTCTAATGATATCTGAAAAGAAGTTTTATAAATATTTATCCTGCTGATATTATTTATTTGTTTATACTGAAATTTACAGATAGAATAAATTTAGAGTATTTAACAAAAATTGCAACTCACTTACTCAATATTTGAACACTCCTGCTTAATAAAAAGAGATGCATAGGATATAAATATAATACAATTTCGTAAAAGTACAAGATTACACACATTGTAATAGATGCAAATTCCAAATATTCCAAGTACAAACATTGCATACTAACAAGTGCGCACACGGACAAATTAGTAAGTGCAAATTTTGTAGATCTAGAATTTAGATAGAACTGACATCATTGAAAAACTGATATGATAATTTTCGCCTAAGGAATTGCGCAATTAAATACACATATAAATAGTAGGGGCATGGAATGTTAAAGAAATCGACCTAAATCTACAGTAAAGCTTGAGTTATTGTTTTTAGACGACGATATATTCATATTTTATTGGTAATATTCCATTACATGTCAAAAAAAATTACATTAATTATACATTTAAATCACAGTGTTACTACACCAGTACTAGTAGGTGATTCTTATCAACTAGAAAATAACTCTCTATGGTCGTGAAACGCCTGCTCGATAAGCCATTTCTTTAGTTTCTTTTTAAATATTAGCGCACTTTGCGACAATATCATCCGGCAGGTGATTGTACACTCTGCGGCCCATGACGTGAGTGAGCTTTTGGGTTTTCACAAGTTTGTGTGGCACCAGGGGCAATTTTACCGCCCGCGAACTGCGGGTCGCGTACCTGCGTGGCTGCTTATTAACATTTTTGGGAGTTCGGTCCACTTCGTCCCGTGTGTTCACATCCACTTGCAGGATTAACAGCGCAGGTAGGGTTAGAATACCTAGCGACTTGAAAATAGGTTTCGCAGAGCTTGTTTGGAGGACGCGTGCTATAGCTCGCACGGGCCGTTTTTGGAGACGGAACACCCTGTCCCAGCCGGCGGCTCCCGCCCATAATTCGACCCCGTACTGCAGATAAGCATGCACCGACGCAAAGTAGCAAGCTCTCACCGTTTCAGCCGGAAGAATTCGTGCTAGTCGTTTTAATATGAAACATGCCGTTGCTAGTTTTTTGCAAACTTTATCCACGTGATAACTCCAAGTGAGGCCAGCATCGATATCGAATCCTAAAAATGTGAGGCTGGTAACTTGTTTAATAGATTTACCATTCACCAAAACCGACAGCGACCTCGCCGCCCGGCCAGAGAAGTCAAAGTTGATGTGTTGCGTTTTCCCAGTGTTGAGAATCAGACCGTTTTTTGTGAACGATATACTGACTTAAAAATACGTAGAAAAACATTCAAGACTAAGAAACAAATGATTACCTGTGTTCACCATATAAATATTTGCTTTTAGTGCTGCTGAGCTAGTACTTACCGTTACGTGTTTGCGTTGGATAGACGACGGTTGGAAGACAGGTAGAGGATAAATGGACGAGGCGAGTCGGAACCCCTTAGATCAGTTATGGTAAGGGTGTGTAACTAAGATGTAAAAGTGACATAATGCATTAGGACCAATGTGTTATCAACGGATCACTGCGTTTGACAGCATTAGGCTAGGAATTGACGATGGATAAGTAGTCTAAAGATGTGTATTTCGAGGCCAAAAAAAATGTATACGTGCAATTTGTGGTATTGGGCCTTACGAATCATGCAAACCGATGTACCGTAGACTAAATATTTTACCGTTGCCTTCTCTGTATGTTTTCGAAACATCTAAATTTGTAAAACAACATTTACAAATGTTCATCAAGGCTAGTGACTTATATCCCAGAAATATTAGAAACTGCGAAAGACTAGAGATTGAAAAACAACAAAGAACAGCGATGTTTAAGAAAAATTGCTATGTGATGTGCATAAATATATATAATAAGCTGCCACCTGATATTAAGAATTTGCCTCTCAACAAATTTAAAAAACACTTCACGAGTGGTTACCAAATAAGATGTTTTACTCTGTATAAGATTATTTGTATACATAATAACCATTAATAAAGCAATGTATAGATAGATTTTAATTTAAATATTTCTATGCTGTTTGTGGACGGTTGAATTAGGAGATACTTAAAACTAATGTATTATAAGAACTGTAATCTGACCCTATTCACGCAAATAAATGATTTATGATTTATGATTATGTAAAGTTACCGTGGTATCCACCGGCGGCGCAGTAACAGTGAGCAGAGGAACCAACTCCCCATCCCGGTTGGCAGCGATTCTCGCGGCCACACCGGGTAAAGGAAGGCCGACACAGCCGACAGCGCGCTCCGACACAGGTCGGTACGGGTTCGACAGCGCCATGCCGACTTCCGACATGCCGTAGCGCTCTAGCAGACGGAGACCGGATATCTGAAACAAGTAGATTTAACACGTCATCCTCTTTAACGTAACGTCTTCAAATATGGGCGGCCGAGAGTTGCCCCTATGGTTTTTTATATTTCTATTTTATTCTATACTAGCTTTGGCCCGCGACTTCGTCTGCGTAGAACTCGTTCTTGCCTGAGAATTATTTGTTTTCCCATACAATTTTTCTGAAGCTGAGATGGTTGGACGGCGTCCAAAAGGACACCAGGACCTTAGGGGTGTGTTCTCTCGAAATCTTATAGTCAAAACGAATGATTGAGTGCTTATTTCGGAAAATCAACCGTACCGATTCTAGACAAATGAATCCCGTCAAAAAATAACAATTATAATGATAGAAGTCTCGCTACGCAATTCTGCCGTAAAACGTAGTCCCAACAGAGCGAGTTCTTCATGTAAGTATTATGGTCAAAGGCCCTAAGCAGACCGGCAAGACATGCGGGCCTATCATTCCAACAGAGCAGGCTCCTCATGCAAGGCTGAGGGCCGAAGGCCCAAAGCAGAGCGGCAAGGCACTTGAGACCGAAGGCCGAGCGTCCCAACAGAGCGTGTTCTTTACGTAATGATAATGGCCGAAAATGCGAAGCAGAACGGCAACAAATGTGAGACCGAAAGCCGATCATTCACACACAGCGGCCTCCTTATGTATGGCTGAGGGCCAAAGGCCCGATGGGCGTGCCAAGTCAATCCAAGAGTGTTATACGCGATAATGAAGGCGTGGTGGAGGGCGGCAAGGCACGCGGGGGTTGACGCCAGAGCGTAGTTATGCACACTATGTATAGGTTATTTAAGACAACATCATGTGTCTTATAAGCGACCATAACGGCCTAAGGCCCTAAATCGAGTAGTAAGGCACGCAAGGCCGTAGTTTGAGCATCCCAACAGAGCGGGCTCTTTAATAAGGATGAGGGCCGAAGGCCCGAAGCTGAGTGTTAAGGCACGCGAGGCGGAAGATCGAGCATCGCAGCAGCGGGCTCTATAAAGCTGAGGGCCGAAGGCCCGAAACTGAGAGGTACGGCACGCGAGGCCGAAGTTCGAGCATCCCAATAGAGCGGGCTTTTCATATAAGGCTGCGATGGGCGTGCCAAGTCAAGCGCAGAGTGTGATACGCGATAATGAAGGCGTGGTGGAGGGCGGCAAGGCACGCGAGGCTGACGCCAGAGCATAGTTATACACACTATGTATAGTTTATTTAGGACAACATCATGTGTCTTATAAGCGACCATAAGGGCTGAAGGCCCCAAGGAGAGCGGCAAGGCACGCGAGGCCGAAGGCTGAGCGTACCAACAAAACGGGCTCTTTACGTAACTCTGAGGGCCGAAGGCCCGAAGCTGAGTGTTAAGACACGCGAGGCGGAAGACCGAGCATCCCAACAGAGCGAGCTCTTTAATAAGGCTGAGGGCCGAAGGCCCGAAGCTGAGTGTTAAGACACGCGAGGCGGAAGATCGAGCATCCCAACAGAGCGGGCTTTTCATATAAGGCTGAGGGCCGAAGGCCCGATGGGTGCGCAAGCGACTGAATATTAAGTAATCGGCAAAAGTAATAGGATTACAGAGTTACACATGTAGATTTTATATCTAGAAAACGGGACCGAAATTTGGGTTCAGGGTCACAGTTAGGTACTTAAGGCGCAGGGTAGGGCAAGCCATTCTTCATACAAAGGTTGTGCAAGTTTTTTGCGTTAGTTTTGTCACTTCAGCATTTAATTTTAGTTTTTTTGCTACATATTGGATATACGCAGAACTTGATGATGAAATTTTGCATTATTTAAAAAAAATACAAAAAATAATTAAAATTAAAAAAGAATAACATCAAGACATAGCTAACAAAAAAATAAGCATATGGACCAAAAATAGTAACTGGTGTGCAAACACAAACGAAGAAAAACTTGCACAAAGTTTGTATGGAAAGAGCTTGCCCACCCCTTCGCCTTAACACTTAACCATTGACGTGTTTTTTCTTTCATACGAATGACATTCGTCTGTTTATAATAAGTGGTCTAGTCTTTTGAATTTATATTGGTTATGGTAATAACTATTTTAATACATATCTCATTTATTAGAAAAATAAAAAATGTGTATTTTTTATAAACAACAATATTTGGCTTGTTACTGGCTGAAAATTAGCGCTGTACATAGGTGTTCGGCACCTCAGCATAATGCTGAGCCAGTGTCCGTTTCACTGCCGCGGGGACACACATTATATGTGATTTGTGTGTACCTACGTTTTTACTTTGTGTTCTAATTTTTGTCATGTGTGTGTCTTCTATGTGTCTGTGAATAAATGTTTCTTTCTTTCTTTCTATGTACTGATATTAAAGTGATCAAATTTAAAATATCAGCAATAAATCAAAAACGAAAATATTTAAAAAAAATGTAATTTTTTTTAGACGTAATAAAGGATGATTTTAATAGAATTATAAAAAAAAATTCTCAAAAATTTGTTACAATGAATTTTTAACGGCAACTTCGACTCCGGCTTCTTCACCAGAAGAATTACTTCGATTAGACAAAATGTCATCGTTTTCATCTGCCGAAGAATCATCTGACTTGTTGAGCCACGATTCTATGGCCTGATCTGCATTTTTTTCACTAATTTCAACTTTTTGTCTTTTTCGTGAGGTGTTCATACTCGCGCCGTTGATTTTATCGATAAAACTTTAATTGTTAATCGTGTCAAAAAAGTTACACTAACACTGACCATACGAAGCACATACGTCAAGAACATAAATATAACTATTTAGAAATATTGTACACGCTCCTTCTTACCTGTTTTGGTCGCGTCACTGCATGCTAGGAAAATACTAAAACCGGCATTAAAGGCAATAACAGTTTACGCGACGTACCTCATTCGTACGTCAGTGGTTAAGGGCTATAGGGCTAAACGCTAATAGCTTTCAAATTTTGAAAGGGCTAAACGCTAATAGCTTTCAAATTTTGAAGAGACCGTGGTGGCTGGCGCGCACGCACACCGGGGAACGCCGCGGCGCAGCGCTTGCGTTTACTTTTTTTTTTCAGTTTCTATCTTAATATTTCACAAATTTTGAATGAGGATGTTTTTCCTTTGTCGTCAAGCATATGCTTACCAATTTTCATACTTGTAACTTATGGATTATAGGAGTTCCCATACAAAATTCAACCCCTCTTTTTACCCCCTTTCATCAAAATCGGTTCAGCCGTTTTTACGTGATGCGCGTTCATATAAACAGACAAAAATTCTAAAAACTGTTGAAACGTGTTCTGTTATCGATTCTAAGTATCCCCAGTCAATTTTTTTTCGAATATCTTTCATGTACAGACTTTCGACCCTCTTCAGTTTTATTATATGTATAGATGCTAAATCCGTGACTCAATTCTTAGCAGTGGAATGAGTGTAGTAAAATCAAATGTCAAGAACAATTTAGCGTTAAATTTTATCGACTTACCATAATTATTCTAACGTATCACATGTTTTACGTAAATAATGTTTTACGAAAGCAAAATAATGTACAAAACCCATTTATTATTTAATTTAATTGCAATTATAATCAAAACCAAAAACGTTAATGATTATGAGGCATATACTCGTAGATGGTCAACCACGAAGATATGAGCCATTCTTCTCCCTATTCGCTTACAGTACAAGTGTGCAACCTTTTGTTTAGTTGTTCGCAAGTATGGAAAATGTGTTCTCAAACACATGTTCCATACTAACCTATTCCATAAATGTGAACAGCGGCCCCAGCAGCGGCACTAACCCACTTCTTCAACGTTGTCGTCACGTACTCCACTATCTTCAAACTGTGGAACATCTTCTCATGGTCAGCCGCGAGACGAACGTACATCGATGGGACTCCATGGAACACTGTGACCTTGGTTTCTTCATCTCACATGCTGAGGCCGTGACTTAAGTATTCTCAGCACCAGAAGTGGAAAAAGTGATCACAAGAATGGAATAAGTTTCCTTAACAGAAGAACAAGTGTTCCCAAATGTGGAACAAATATTCCCTAGCGCGAAACAATCTTTCACAAGTATGGAACAGGTATTCACAAGCGTGGAAGAAGTGTTCTCAACAATGGAACACGTGTTTCCAACTATGGAACGACTACTCACCTGCTCCCACTTATGGAACAGCGACTCCGGCAGCGGCGCCGACCCAGCACACATAAGCCTCATCTTCTTTAACGTCGTCTTAACATACTCCGCTGTCTTTGGATTGTGGAACATCTTCTCATGGTCGGCCGCGAGTCGAGCGTACATCGCTGGAACTCCGTGGAAAACTGTGACCTTGGCTTCTTCCCGTTCGCCCATGCCGAGTAGACGCGCCCACACGGTGTGGGAAACGAAGGAGGGGAGCATCCTCAATCTGGTGAAAGAAATAATAATAATAAATCACACACAAAGAAATACATACACACACACTCTAACAAAAGTCCCATAGAAGTGAAGCTAGTAAGGCTTTGTAGCGTGGGTGTGACCACAATATATTAAAATGATATATAAATACTTAGAAAATAACTACCCAATTTAGAAAAATTTAAAAACCCCCGAAATTTTCATTTCAGAATTCAATATTACAAAAACGGCTTAAGAAATTTTGATAGAACATGTCTAAGAACCATCACTAGAAAACCTGCTTTCAAATAAAAGAAACATACACACACACACATATACACACAGATACATATGTTAAACTTATAACACCCCTTTTTTGCGTTGAACCAGGGGTTAAAAATCGCAGCCATAATAACACCACTACTTACTCTGTTGATAGAGATAGATAGATAGATAGAACGGGAGGGAGGGAGAGAGTTAGAGAGAGAGAAATAGGCTGAAAGTATGAGTTAGTGACAGTGGTTTGAGAGGGATCTTACCTGGCGCCAATAGCGAGTGTTGAGAGCATGGAGGGAGGGAGAGAGTTAAGAGAGAGTGAGAGAGAGAGAGAGAAATAGGCTGAAGGGATGACTTAGTGACAGTGTTTTGAGAGGACCTTACCTGGCGCCAGTAGCGAGTGTTGAGAGCATGGAATTCAGTTGTCCGTGTATATGGTGCAGAGGAAGAGCGTGAAGCACCACGTCGTGCCGCGAGTACCGCCACGCTAGCTGCAGGCTCGCTATCTGCGCGGCCAGCATGGCGTGACTCCACACCACGCCTTTGGGCTTGCTCGTGGTCCCTGCCAGAAGTTATATTTAGTTAAACAAGCGCCAGTAGTAAACAACAACAAAAACCGGTCAAGTGCGAGTCCGACTCGCGCCCCGAGGGTTTCGTACAACAATTGTGTACCAATCCCGATCCCATTAATGCAGGAAATGTTTTGTAAAATTTGAACGCCATGGGTACGGCGCCAGCTAACTAATTTTCGCAACTGAATGACGTCGTATGTATGTTGGTTTTTCAAGGATAATTCTTTATCACGTGAACCGAATCCAATAAAATAAAAATTATTTGTAACAAGGTATTTTCAACATATACGAGTTTACGAGGGTAAAACTGAAAGTTTCGGGAATAGAAGAAAATATGCAGTATAAGTGAGTTTATTTATTTTTATTGTTTTTCAAAATATTCTCCTTTGTATTTCATGCACTTATGCATGCGTTCAAACCAGTCCATAAAGCACTTTTTGAACTCTGAAGTAGGGGTCGACAAAATGGCTATTTTATAGGCCTCCACTGCTTCTTCTGGCGTCTGAAACCGCTGACCACGCAGTTTGTCCTTGATTCTGGGGAATGTAAAAAAGTCGTTGGGACTTAAGTCAGGGCTATATGGAGGGTGGTCCAATATTTCGACTTTTTCACCGTCCAGGTACTCAGTTGTTGTCCGAGCGGTGTGTGGGCTGGCGTTGTCGTGGTGAAGGATGATGCGACGACTAGGGTTTGTTTTTCGGAGTTCAGCAAAGACGTTCGGCAAACAAATAGTGGTGTACCAATCAGCATTGACTGTTCTACGATCCTCAAGAGCCACAGTAGCTACGTGACCAGATTTAGAGATAAACGTAGCCACCATCTTCTTAGCCGTACTGCGAGAACGAACAACTTTTGTGGGTTTGAGCTCGTCTTCGAAGACCCATACTCGGGATTGGTTTTTAGTTTCAGGCTCATAAGCGTATATCCACGACTCGTCACCTGATACTATGCTAAAAACAGCATTTGAGCGTCCCTTGTTAAATCTTTTCAAAGTTTTGCGGCACCAATTGACACGGACTATTTTCTGCTCGTCAGACAATAGGTGAGGTATCCAACGGGAAAATAACTTTTTCACGCCTAATTCTTCTTTTAAAATAATTTGTATTTGACTCATTCCAATACCCAGGTGCTCTTGAATTTCCCGATATGTCACATGTCGGTCTTCATTTATCAGACGACGCACAACATCGACGTTTTCTTGCGTGACTGCCGATTTTGGTCGACCTTCACGCACTTCGTCGGTGAGGGATACACGGCCACGTTTAAATTCTGAATACCACCTGTATATTGTAGTCTTTGAAGGAGCTTCAATATTAAAAGCAGCAACCATCCGCTCTTCACATTGTTTTTGTGTTAGTCCACTTTTAAAGTCATAATAAATCATAGCTCTGAAATTTTCACGGCACAATTCCATTTTAAGCAGTGACTCGACGACTTCAATAAACAATTGAAACCGAACCATACTTTTTTTTTTCTAAGTGGCCAGTGTGTTGAGATAAGGAAACTTCAGAGATTATAAAAAGGTATAATACATGTTAAAAATAAATTAATAAGTATTCGATTCCCGCCACTTTCAGTGCAAGCCTCGTACATAACAAAAATACATGAAAAAAGTGATTAAATCACAAACATAGTTTAAACCCTAATTAGGTATGAACTATATATTTGACAAGGTATTGATTCGTGAAATGTGGTTTCTGACCCCTTAGTAAAATAGGGAACCAAACTTACCACTTGTATAGATGAGTAGGGCATCTTTCTGTCCATACCACAAGTTGGACCGGCCGATATCGTTTAACACATCTTCTTTCGGCTTTAAGAACGAACTGTTCGGATTGTATAGCTGAGCGGTTATCTCCTTATCCTGCAATAGAAATTATTATAAATAAAATTGCTGTAATTATTATAAATAACATGTGAAATTGCTTCTGGCCTCAACAAATAGTTACCACCAAAGGCCGCCACAGGCGCTATTCGCGTCGCCATACAAATTGAGGCTAAACGCAAACGCGTTGGTTTGCGTTTATGTTTCGAAAAAAATATACTAGATGTACTGGATTTATCAACTTTTTCTTGGCGTTAATCTAGAGTTTTAGCAGTTCTTTTTGACAGAACCACCGCGAACTAGGAGCGAAGCGTCTCCGCTTCAGCTTGGGAAAAACGCTTTCGTATGTCTGTCCGGGTGTTCAGCTGTTCTCCTCTACAAATCGCACTTCTTAACCGATTTTCGTGAAATTTTGTGAGCAGTTTCGATAATTACACGGATTTTTACGAGTAGGTATGTTGATGTTGACTATGTTTTTTAATATATTTTTTTCAACTGTTGGCAAAAATGGCACAGCTCACAGAGTCTTTTTCACAGGGTTTCTCCCTTCCTGATATTTTATATTGCTATTTACCTTTCCAGTCACTAGTAAAGGTCTGGATATCTCCTTAGCTAACGGACGGAGTATGTTCTCGTACTCTGTAGTGCATATGACCAGGCCGGCCGTGCTGTCCTGTAGGAAGTACTTCAGCATTTCCGGCGGATGCAGAGGGGTTAGTGGCACGGCTGAAACAGAGACGATGGAAAGTAAGAGTGGAAATTATTTAAAAAATTAATAAAGTTTCTGGCCAAAAAATTTTTTTTGTTACATGTTTTTGTTGGAGATTGTACCATTTTTCCACAGTCATCAACTAATCGTCTCAGACGGGTCCAATGAGTCCAAACGCGACGGGGGTATCTCGTGTAGTTTAGGTGTTTCTGTGGCGACCTTTTGTCTCCATCATTAGATTAGCTCCATGGTACTATAAACCATAGATTGTCATCGAACTTACACAAGTATACCAAACTTTAGCTCAATCTGTTGAACGGGATATTGGCTATGTGCACGTCTGAAACATCAAACGTCAGAGGTCCCGGGACAATGTCAAACTCTGAGATGTCAAATAATGACACATGAATATTTTATTTATTTTAGTAAACGAGAAAGACCCCTTACTGGAAATTTTACTGAAATAAATAAGAAAATAAATAAATAAATACAAACCAAACGAATCTTAGAAAACCGTTAAGAAACCAATAGGAAACGTGAAAGTAAATTTGACAGATGTCCCCGGTAAGTACACATTTCTGCCATGGTGTGCGCTGCGATCGCCTAGCTAACCCCCACCACCTACTTCGCACATAGCCAATACTCCGGACTACTTCGCCCCTGGCGTTTGTCGCCCAGGGCCATGGCCTACTTGGCCCTAGGTAAACATACCTATGTTGCCAGACATCCAGATGGCCCACTGCACGATGACGTGAGAAGCGTTGTTTCCACACATGTAACCGATCGTTCTCTCGCCATCGCCCGCTGTAACAGAACCGTTTTGTAATTAAAATCAAAAATACAAATACAAAATCTTTATTTTAGTTTTTTATACACATTTTAACAATAGAGGAGATGTTGGAACCTTCCAGTAAGCATATCAATATGCTTGTGTTGGAAGATCCCGCTCTTCTTTAACTCGGAAATAGAAACTAAAACCAAATGTTTGATATATTGTTAACGATAACAATTGATAAGACAGTTACCTGTGTAATTGTTATATTATTATTACTTATTACTTATTTAATTATATGTTGTGTTTGTGAGTGTGTGAGGGTGTGCGTGTGTGTGTGTGTGTGTGTGTGTGAGTGTGTGCGTGTGCCTGTGCGTGTGTGTGTGTGCGTGCATGTGTTTTTAGCTTATGATGTATTCATTTAATTAACTATTATATTGTTGTAGCCTAAGTTTAAGTTGTTACTTAAGATACATGAATGAGCAGCGCCTCTGTTTCATCGTAGTCTAGGTTCATTATCTACTTAGTAATTACTTTTTTACAGTTTCGCAGCTGCATAGGGTAAATTTCGAGATCTGCATTAATCCTGTTATACAAATAAGCAGACTAAGCAGCAAATTGTTTTCTAGCATATCTAGATTTGCACACTAGTAGAGGGGCAACTTTAGCTTTATATTAAAATCATTTCAATTCACCGAATTGTATCAAATTAGTAAGTTAAAAAGCGACTTTACCACCCAACCAAGAAGGTTCAAAATCGAATGACATTTAAAAAAAGTCGGAAATTTAAAATAATTTAAACATTCAACAAGGATGTAACAAACAAGGGGTGGGTTAAGGATGTTGGTTTATTATCACTTAATGCACCCCACGCTCATAAGAGCAGAGCGCTTCGTTGTAGATCAAAGTGAGCGGTCTGGAGAGTTATTTCTCGTATGACCTGCTGTAGTATTAACCCTAGAGTACCAGGGCATCAGAGAGCCTAGGAGCGCCACCCACAGCTGTGCTGAGATCTCCTGGCTCAGCTAATGGGCGGCCTGATGCAGCATGGCGAACGTGTATAATTGTAGATCCACACCTCATTCACATTCTTGGTTTACTAGCCCCTTGGCAACTAGATATACAAAAGATCCACACTTTTGTATATCTAGTTGCCAAAGGCGAAATTGTATCAAATTCTACAATAAAATGCCTAAACACATTACTGAACTTAGCAATTCTAAATTCAAATCTGTAGTAAAACAAACACTTATTTCAAGAGCATATTATAAGATAAACGATTACATCATGGATAGGGATGTTTGGCAGTGATAGCGTTTTGCACGGCTAATCTATCGTGAAAATAGATTTTCTGCTGTGGCATTGTTATTTTGTAGTAGCTGACACTGTAATTTTATATTTAACTATACAATTTATATCGTTTTGAAAAAATGACACCTCGCCGAGTTTCTTACTCCGGTTCTTCTCGTGGCAGAGGTTTATTTTTCCGAACCGGTGGTAGTTTATTGACGTTCATATGTGCATGTAATATGCCTAATTTGAAGAATAAACTACTTTTACTTTTTACTTTTACATGTCAAGATACCTAAGGGCTTACTACAAACTTCTAAAATCGAACTTCTTATCGTGCCGTCCCTTTCCGTCATATAGTGTATAACACAAGAGTGAAAGGGACGGCACGACACAAAGTTCGATTTTTCGAAGTTTGGAGTAGGCCCTCAGGTATCTTAGGACGCCAGGAATACAGGATGGTTGCTCATCATACTCTGCCTCGGTGCAAGTGATGGTTTGATCCCGAGATCGACCCTCAAGTACCAGGACCTCACGGTGGCTAGGAGGGTTGTCAGTTGTCACTCACCCAGCTGTGCTGAGATCTCCTGGCTGAGCTGGCTGGCGGCCTGATGCAGCCCGGCGTATGTGTAGATCCCCACTTCATCCTGAAGTGCCACACGTGAGGGGAAGAGTAGCGCGCGTCTGAACACTGGAACGGCTCCACCTGTGCATTAATAAATAAATAAATAATCATGTGATATGATAATTTTTAGGGTTGCTTACCCAAAGGGTAAAACGGGACCCTATTACTAAGGCTCCACTGTCCTTCCCTCTGTCTGTCTGTCTGTCCGTCTGTCACCAGGCTGTATCTAATGAACCGTGATAGTTAGACAGTTGAAATTTCCACAGATGCTGTATTTCTGGTGCCGCTATATCAACAAATACTAAAAAACCGAATAGGATAAATATTTAAGGGGGCTACCATACAACAAACGTGATTTATCTGCCGTTTTTATAGATACTAGTACGGAACCCTTCGTGCGGGATTCCGACTCGCACTTGGCCGGTTTTCTTTTACAGGGATAACTGGGGTACGACTGTCTGCAACTGCGCAGGATGCTCTTCTTGGCAAAATTCAGCATAGATGTCAGAACATACCGGTATACGCGCCGACCTCGGCAAGTCGGCACACTCCGACGACGAGTTGGAACCATTGTATGAGCATGTAACAAAGGTCAAACCTATTTCACCGTTGTTTTGTGGGGACTTTAACTCGAAACTGGGCAAGGGAGATAGAAAAGAGTTGAGAGTAGGGCAATCTGGAGTTGGAAGTCGGAACCATTTGGCGCCAACTACTGGCTGGTTTCTTGGAGAAGGAAGGACTCTACATGATGAACTCCTTCTTCAAGAAACGCGAGCACTGAAAGTGGATCTAGATGAGTCCCACGGCAAGGGGCTTGCAATGGGCGGAGCGCGTCGCGTTTTATACCCACCGCTTGCAAAGCCCGGGGTGATCAGTCAAGCGAGGGCCGTCGCCGCGCGAGCACGTGCGTCGTGTCGCGATCCGCCTCCGCCGCCGACTTGAATTACGACGAACCGCGCCTAAATAATGTGGATGTCTTTACAGAGAATCAAATATAAACAAGTCACTAATTGTATATAAACTTTGTTATAAGGCAATCATATTAATTTCCAATTCAAGTCTTTTTTACATTTATTTAAAAAAAAAAATTTTTTACTCCTATTTATTCTGTGGTTTATAAACCCACGACTAAATTGTTAATGAATTATTTGTAACCTCTCTTGTACCTTCTTATGTAAGTAAGTAAATGCAGGACATTACCAAATAATTTGTACCTTTCTAATATAAAAGAACGTATCCTCATAAGAAAACTACGACACTTACGTCGTTTTGTGTAAGGAGGAGTCTTCCGGTGATTATTTATCCTTTTTGAGCTATACTCAATGGCTATACTGTTCAAAATAATCTTCTATAAAAGGGGGTACGAAACCCTAAAAAAGTATCTTAATAGAACCGTAGGTATACTTTATTAACTTACTTTTTGTGTTACTCACTTACAAATTAAAGTTACAAGAGTTAAATGGAATTTCTTTCACGAGATCAGTTTTATTATTGGTGTTATTCATAATGACTTAATGACACTGACATACCTACATGTGAAGTACTTATTAATGTATTCATGGAGTGACAACCCCAACGCTACACGTGCCGCGCGTGAATGAATACAAGTTATGCGATAGACAGAGATACAGAGAGTAGGTACGTTTCTTAGGCCTAAACGCCGTTTTTGTTAGGAAGTGAAATTTCTGTATGTACTATTACTTATTCTGTGCCAACGGTGCAACTAAAATTGATTACATAATGTCGACGAAGAGGCATATATTCAATGATAGACATAATGGCTAAGATCAACACGGTTAAAACCGGAAGTGATCACCGTCTGGTAAGAGGGCCATTGAATTATTATGTAAATTGTATTATTATGTATTAACCTAGAGCGCTCTCGACTGATAAAGTCTACCCTCCGACCAACAGCAGCCCAAATCCAAAACCACGAGCGCCTTCAGCTGGAACTCCAAAACCGTTTCGCTTGCCTTTGCTTTGCGGCGATGTGGCCAAATTCAACGACGGGTTTGTGGAAGCCGTCCATAGCACTGGGTCTAAGTTCTTTAAGGCCCAACGGAACCAAAAGGCTCTTTAACTCCGCTCAAAGGCTCATCGAGAAAAGGAGTAAAATGGTTTATTTTGATGGAGTCTTCAGCTGATGCGACATTATACCGGCAGCTCATGTTTGTTCATCTCCAAGTCCCTTACCCGTGATCTGCGCCAATTCAATACAAAGCGTATTGAAGCTGCCATCGAGCAGAATTAAGGTTCTAAAGTTTTCTCAAGAGATGTCTATAGCAGAGCCAGCTCGCCAATTTAAAAACTGAAGACATGTAGAATCGTTTCATCCAGACCTGACCTTCTGAGTGAGATAGAGTGCTTTTATGGACAGCTATACACGTCATTTAGTTAACCCGAAGTTGGTCTGGGGGCCCTGGAGCTAGACTAAGCCGGCACTAAACCGAAGACATCCCAGACATCAGCCTGTACGAGATTAAAATGGCTCTTAAACAGCTCAAAAACAACAAGTCTATTTTGCACTGCACTGCCTGTGGTGGGGGAAACAAACTGCCCCGAAAAAACACACCGGCCGGCTATTAACTGTTCAGGTTACTGTTTTGACAGTACTGTTCTGTATCCACCTGTGCGTTCTAACAGTAGCAGTACTGCAGTAGACAGTATTTCTCTGCCTCACTGTTCTGCCGCCGTGTGAAATGCGCATTACGGTTCTGTTGGATTCTACTGCCTCAGAGCAGATCACACCCCGTGTGAAATCAGCTGAAACCTTGAAACCGCAGCTTCATTGCAGGGAGGATGCGGTTTTGCGGTAAAGCGAAACGCAGTCCGGGGCACGTCGCATCGAAAAAATCAAGCGGTATTTGGTAGCGCGGTAGAGCGGAGGCAGTGTGTGACATATAGAGCAGTAATCAACAGACGACAGTTTCGAAAAGATCAAAAATCACTCTCAAGCCGCGCCCGATCTGTGTGTTTCGAGCTTTAGGGAAGGGGTTAGGGGAGCAGGGCATGTCCTTGCCGCTCGTTTCCCATTCGAAGAGGCTTCGCCTTTGAAGCCATCACTCAGACGCGATAGACCTATATTAGTTAGTATATATCCAAGTGACTTAGAAAGATTCTAACCTATCTGTTGGTGATAAAATTTTTAACACAAGAATGTTTAAATTACATAACAAAGTTTTTATCAACATTCTCGGTTTATCTATCATTAATGTTTTGGATGCTTGCATCACTCTTACCATCTTGACATGCTTATCATAAAATGAAGGGTATTGATAAAGGTACTAATATCATGTGTAAAATATTATATTTAGAGTAGAGTAAGTTTTTTTGTATGACTGAAAAAATGGCCCCTATTTATTGGACACATTTTTAGATTTCTAGTGTAACTGTCTGTACACAATATATAAAAAAACGCAGCATAGTGGAATACGACAGATGGATCTTTTTTTTTCTATATTAGAATCAACTTTACGCTACATGATTCCCAGCATGATAAACAAAAAAAACTGGCCAAGTGCAAGTCGGACTATTATCTATTCAACATTAGACACTTTATTATTACTTCTTTTAATTTAATTTAAATAATTTATATATTTTATCAGTAATAAGAGCGTTAAATAATATCAAGTAGAATTTTGGTCAAGTGCAAGTCACATTTTAGTTTTCCCATAAATTTTAAAACCCAGCGCCTGATGAAGACAACAAGCAACATGAGATACAGCCTGGTGACAAACGGACAGACAGACAGACGGACGGAAAGAGGAGTCTTAGTAATAGGGTCCCATTTTACCCCTTGGGTAGGCAACCCTAAGAAACAAAATTCTGAGAAAAAGTATACTAACAAAAAATTACCTATCAATTCAGCAGTAGCACAGATTAATATATAGTTCTTTGAGTAGTAGTAAGAAGTCTAATTCAAGACAGATTTAACAGTAGTTATTATTATTTATTTATTACTTGTATGTACGCAACCTCTTTGTTGTACACAATTACAGGTTGAAACATATATGTCACATAACATTAAAAAAGTACAAAGGCTAACTTGTACTCGTAATAATAGGTATGTAGAGAATAAATAATTTGACTTTTTCTTTCAATACTAGCCAACTATGCACCTCACTACAGAGTATGCAGATGGAGCCGCCTTATAAAATATAGTCCTCATGTTAATTTCGAAGGTCTGTTCTATGTACTGGTGAATGTTTTTTTATTATTGAATTGAGAAGTTCTGGAATTGTGGTGTTGTGTGCCTGGTGGTGAGTAAAGTTGCCAGAGCTTCCAAGGATGTGCTGTATTGAGAGTGGAGGATTCCACAATTCATCTTCAACTGTCAATACAATGAATCCTCATATCCAAAAAGGGTAGGCAGTGCACTTGTGATTGTTGCAAGTATCCATAAGCTATGGTGTCCGCTTATCACCAGGCAGACTGTACACTTGTTTGTACATTTTTTTATAATATTAGTATAGATTATATTTAATATTATCTCCATGTGGTGGGTTAAAATGGCACCACTACCTTTCTTAGTTAAGGTGTTAAAGTCAGAGTCAATTAGGGGAATAGGGCTGAAGTGTGTTGAGGATGATAAGCTTCCACTCTGACTAAAATCCAGGTAGTTGTCTACGTATTATTAAGAGGGTATCAACAAGTCCACTAGAGCCACTCGTAAAAAATGAGATTATTTAAATGTGTGGATCCACTGATGCCCTCTTAAATCCCAATTTTAAACACTATAAAGACATTAAGTGGATCCGTTGATACCCTCTTTAATCACAATTTTAAATACTAAATAAACCTAATAGGCATCTCATTATCAGAATGAACATTGTACCTAAACAGTAACATTTTTACAGCTTCAAAAGGTTCCATGAAGTAGGAATTTCAAAGCACAGCTAAAATGAACAGCATTAGAACAGTAGGACATCTGAAGAGAGAGCCTTGCAGTAGGACATCTGAAGATTTTGGAGAGTAGAAAGAGAGGGAGAGAACTGCAATTACACACACTTGACAATCAGCTGGTTGCCTGAAAAGTAAGGAAATTATAAAACAATCAAAGATTACCTGCTTTAATATCGGCATTGTAAGTGTTCACCAAATCAGTGTCGATCTCTTCTTTCACTGCTGTACCAGTAATTGCCGATATTTGTCTACATGATGTAACTGAAGCCGGATTCCGAAAAAACCGGCTGAAAGCCCGAAAAGAACGGATAGATACTTCCATGACACCCGAAACTAGTAAGAATATATATTTAATAGCTCACAAAATTCACTTTATCTCAGTTTCGGCTTACCAAAGCCGTTTTAACTGAAAATAGGAAAACAAATTCAATTGCGACTCGTTACTTTATTTTCCTGAAAGCGAAACTTCAGATGTAACTTTTTTTACATTACAGGAGTAATGAGTAATGTTGCCAGCCTAATAATTGTATTGACATTTCACAGAAAGGTCATTTATTAGACCCGATCTTTGTGGGTTTTGGAACATACAAGTGTAACCTAAATATGAACTACGGGAAAATGTATCTTATTTATAGATCCGTGATCTTATTATACAGGATTAAAACTTTAGAAGGCTTAAAAAAAAACGAATAGCTGAACAAAAAGATAAACAACAAAATGGAACTTAAAACAGATTGTATATTTATAAACTGCATGTGCAGATTGTTGGGAGTAAAAAGTGCCTTACCATTGACGTTTACTTGACTTGACGGCCTTGACGATGTCAACTGTCATGCGTGTTGTTGATCGATTTAGTTTACTCGAACTCTTTTTGTTTTTAATAAAATGAAAACAAAGCGTTATTTGATATTCTAATGCTTCCATCAGTATTTCACAATTTAATCAAATCATTACAGTCATAGTGTCAAGTCAGTATTGTATTATAAAGTATTGTTTTGGATCAAAACTAAACGTGTAGTGATCAGCTGTTTTTAAAAATATGGGTTTTGTGGATAATTACACAGCTAGCCTCACGGCTACGTTTTACGAGATGATTGGTAAGTTTATTTTTCAATATTTGTCTATATGTTGCAGTCATAACTGATTCTTTATAAGATATTTTCCTGGGAAATCTAGTCATTTCAAATTGTTTCAAACTCATGGTGATTGCGCCATGGCCTCTAGAACCGGTTTTCAGTTGCCGAAATATTCCATATCATTTTGCAATCTATGGAAAAATTGTCTGATAAGATACCTGTTGCATGTGACTCATCAAATGTATGTCAATGTATTATGTGCTAATTATAAACCAAATACAGTGTAACACAAACAGTGTACAGTAAAACGAGACTTTTTCTTCTTAGTATACGTATCTTTGTAGTACAATATGTTTTTTAGTTATAAAAAATGTCTTCACTATATTTCACTAATCAAATACAGGAAACATAATTAACAATCTACTGCCTACATTAAATCAATGTTATCCAAAGTCACTCAATAGTTATTGTTGTTTTGGAGTATTGAAGTTGAAGTGCTAACCTCAAGTGCTGCTTGAACTTAGTTAAAATCTTATTGGTCCTGTTTACAATGCTAGGTCTTCCGCATCATTTCCTGTCCATTGATTTTTGTTTGGTATCAATTGTTGATTGTGGTGATTTCGCATTAAAATTATAAAACAATGTTATTGTTAATATTCAAAGTGAATAATTTATCACCACAAGTGGTGGTTGTTATGAATTACACAGTCTGGCCTAGTACAAATTGGGGAGTTCACCGGTTTTTTAGGAAAAAACATGGTGTTTCCCTTGAAATTGCATTATCTAAGCAGAAACAAATAATTCAGCCTAAATCCGGATATTAAAAAAATGCTGAATGTGCCGATTACAAATTATATGTAGCTACCGAATTTTCAGCCCATCCCTAGTTCTAACTAAACTATCTCATCATATTTAAGGGTAATTTTCAAATTTTTTATACCTAATTAAAGACTTAATTATGTCTACATTCTAATTGAGTCATGTGAGTAACGAAAGTTACCCATATAAAGTGTATTATTAATTTTCGTTACTCACATGACTCAATTAAAATGTAGTCATAATTAAGTCCTTAATTAGGTACAAAAAATTTAAAAATTACCCTTAACCGTTAGCCAAATCTCATTTGGTTTGACTGGCTTGGAACACACTTTTTTTACATTTTGCATATTTTAGAATAGAATAGAATAGAATAGAATATCAATTTATTTGCCAAACATCATGTACATTATGAAGGTGTTTTTACATACAGTGGGTCTCAATAATGTTTGTTACCTTATAGTAAGTAGTAGGCATGCAAACAAACAAAGTATACCAACAATCAAAGTACACCAACAAGAAAACCTATCACCGGTATTGTTATTTGACGTCTTCTCTAGGGTACTCAGAGCTGCTCAAAGAATATAATACTCACTAATGGAGCTGCTACTGCGAAACGAAAGCGAACGAAGTTCAAATCACGTTCAAATATCTCCCTCTCTATCGCTCGAATAGTCAAGAGCGAACATATTTTCACTCCTTTGCTATAAAATGCATAAATCAAAGAATATGAAGCCAGCTATACTACCCATTCGCAAGTTGGCAGTAGCTTCCCGTCCTGGACAGTCCCCGTTACCCACACCACAGAATAAGTAATAGTACAAGTGCCCACACTGCACTCGGTTCACGCGTCGCTAAGTTCCGAGCAGTGTTAAGGGCGGAGGTAAACACGTCGCAGAGGGAGCTACCATTGGGGCCCTTTACACGATTAATATTATCAAACACAATACTGGAGTGGCAATATTATCGCGTATTTAAACTTTACGGATTTTGTTTTAATTTCATCAATATTCACGTGATATGGATCGTGATATGAGTGTATCGCGTGATAATATTAATATTATTATTAATTTTTGCGGTTATCCGTGTAAAAGGCCTCATTACGAAGCAAACACCTAGTACACAGTACACACATAATCTAGTTCTAGATTTATTCGCTCAGTGTTTTTCCTTAATCAATCCATTGAGATGCATTTAATTACAGAATATATAAATTTCCTGCTTGAATCCGCTCTTAGTAATTTAATTGCTTTAATGCGTGATAACAAATAAAAACCAATTCCACAAAATATCATAATTCTATTAGATGACTTTTCTAAATTAAACCTTATAGTTTAAGTTATAAGACTTATAAGGTCCTATTATTGAAACACTATAATTAAACGAGAAACTTCGCAAAGGAACATATTTCCATTGAAATTTAGTCCTTATTTGTACTTGTTACTAAGATCCAATCTTGAAGATGTTATAATTAAATTAGTTTTTTCATGTATGCTTCTAAATTGGTACTTGTGTCTATACCGATTAGATCCAATTTTAAAGGAGTTGTCTCGAGAAACTTAAAAAGGATCAAAGATTATACCAAAACTGCGATGGCATGCCATTTTTCTTAATGGTCCATTGTTTTTTGTCTAATTTCTATCGTCATAGCCGTGTGGCTATGTGTGCATGTCATTTTTCACTAATGATTTTGAACTTAATGGCTTTAGATATTGGGTTGAAAATTATAATGCTACTGTATCATGTTAGTAAAGTATCTATTGAATTTTCCATTGCCTATAAGCAATCGACTGTCCAAAAGTTCGGCTTTACCAATAGCCAGGGCTCGCTCTAGGGTAGAGCGAATGGAGCGGCTAACCGTTCTATGCGCTAGGTGCCTAAGGCGCCTAAATGCTGAATGATAACAACTTAGAAAAGTTGAAAAACCCCCGACATATTCATTTCAAAGCTCAATATCTGAAAAACGCCTGAACAGATTTTCATGAAACATGGCTAAGAACACTCGGGATAAAATTATCTATAACACAAAAAAACTAAACGAAAATCGGTTCATCCGTTTGGGAGCTACGATACCACAGACAGATACACAGACAGACACGTTTAACTTAGTATAACACCCCTCTCATTTTGCGTCGGGGGTAAAAAAGGAGTGAGCGGGTTGCATCGGGGATACAACCCACCACCATATCACACAAAGGACGTCCACTGCTGGACATAGGCCTCCCCCAAATTCACGGGGCTTGGCATGCGGGTTGGCGATCACAGTATCTCCACCGCACTCCAGGGATGCTGCTGCCCATCCCCCAGTCGTCTAGGTCGTAGTTTTAGGACATACCCGGGTCCGAGGACATACCCGACCACCCACCACAACCCTAGTAGTATTTTATGCAACACTTACATAATCGCGCGCGCCTTCACCTTCCGTCGTCTTTGTGTAATTCGCGCCTTTATGGACGATTCACAGCGAACGGCTGGAGTAGGCGCGCACCCTACTAGAGTCAAAGGAATTCGAACCCTCCATACAGACGTTAGTTTTCATATTTGAATGGGTTGTGGGCAGCCGGTCGGCTGCCGCCGGCTCTGCCGCTGCCGTTTGGATACGGAGTCTAGCTTCTGTATGGAGGGTTCGAATTCCTTTGTCTCTGGTGGCGTGCGCGCTGACTGCGGCCGTTTGGTGTGAATCTTTCAAAGGCTGCTAGCTGTCACAAGCTGCCAACAAAGAAAAAATAACTATGCATTATTTTACTACTATCGTGTCTTAGTTTTACTGAAGACATTATGCAACGCTCATACAATGCATAATTTACCTGCCCTCGATTTGCGAAAGGGTTTATCTATCATTCAAAAGTCTTTTCTAAAATACACCTAACGTCCTAAAACATACAGTCTAATTTAGAACTGATCTTGAGTTTCACGTCCGCCTTTTGATTAAGTAAGTCGCCGTTCGCCGTGCAAGTGATATCTCCGTAATCGGTTTAACCATGACTCCCATAGCTCACGCATACTATTAAGTACCTATTGACTGGTTAAACCAAGCGTGCGAAGCGTCTCCGTTTCAGCTTGGACAAAAAGTTTTCGTATGTCCGGATGCCCGGCCGTTCCCCTCTACAGCATATTTCTTTGATTAAAGAGATCAAATTATTTTCATCAGGCCTTTTGCTTTCAGCACATTTGTATTTATAATAATAATCGTATGGCATTTATTTTCGAACCGTGAGATCTTCGAGAAGACAAGTACGGTAGCCAGTTTGTTGCACTTTTAGCACCACCCAGGGGACACGTGTAGGGTGACGGCGGTGGGTATGTGTACTCCCTACGGACCTGGTGCAACTTCGACCCTCCTTGTCAAGTGAGTGGGCAACTTGACTGTTAATTAGAAGTTCTCAAGCCGCCTAAAGGCCTCTAACTTGTCTAGTCTTGAGAGTAACGGCTTAACGTGCCTTCCAAAGCACGGGAGCGCTCAGTTAGTAACTACTCAAAGCGGTCACCCATCCAAGAACTGACCTGCGCCCACATTGCTTAACCTCGCATACCGCACGCGGTAGGCGGGTGCCGCTGGGCCACGAGCGCTCTTGCTTTGCTTTACTAAGTTCGTAGGAAGCCACACATTGTATAAATATAGTTAAAAGTAGGTGAGTGTGTCATCGGAGATTCCTTATTAGTAATTTCTTAGGCAGTTTCCCTCATACTAATTCCGTTCGCCAGAAAGGTACCTAATGGGAAATATTAATTACTAGCTTATGCCCGTGTGGTGTGCGTCCTCATCACGCTATGATCGATCTCGCGCCACCCGCATCCAGCGGACTCCTGCGACCTTTACCAGGTCATTAGTCCACCTTGTAGGGGTTTTTTGGTGCGACGTGCCCCGGACCGCAAAACCGCCTCCGCCCCGCAACGACGTTGCGCGGCGCTCTGTGCTTCAAGCTTATTTAAGTGGAAGAGGCACGAATGCTTAATGTCACGTCACGTTTATCCCGTCATGGTGTAACCACACTTCAGGTAGCGTGTTCGCCTCCCTTTCTTTTGCGATATTAAAGAAAGAGATGTAACACGAAATGTATACGATTCACACAAAACGGCTGGAGTAGTCGCGCACCTTACTACAGTCAAAGGAATCTGAACCTGTTTTACAGAAGTTAGATTTCATATAATTAAATGCAACCGCCTGCTCGTGATCAATGCTCCTCCAATTAAATATGTACCACTGCCGATGCCGTTGAAATATACAGCGTCCGCTATATCCTTTGAGGTCTGCCATCTTGCGCCGCGTGCCGCGCAGGCGCCGTCTCAGTAAAATAGTAGGTCTATAGCTATTTAGCTATAGGCAGTGCCCAACACACAAATAATTGCCCTTACTGGGACTCCAACCCAGAACTACTAGCTTCGTAGGCAGCCTACCAACTGAGTACCAACTAAGCTAACTGGTCGTCAAATTTGATAGAATCCTCACTAAATAATGCTACTGCGACAAGATACTCAAATGTTCAACTAAGTTTATCGTACTTATATATTGTCAATAAAAATATATGCTTTCCTAATCATTAACACTAACTAGCCAACATATGCGGAAGTCATTGCCTTAAAGTTTCGTAACTAAGTTGAACGAACGATACAGTAATTCCTAATCCTCACTTAGTTATTAGTTAATAAAATCGAGCAAGATATCAAGGAAAAGCGAACTTGAGTAATTTTAGAATGATAATGATTCCTTTGGTCAGCAAGACGCCGGGCGAGTCATTCTTCACCGGGCCTTTGAGACAAACATACGTTTTACCGACGCATCACACTGTACTTCACACGTTTCATGACTTATATGCAATTTGGCTGTATCAACGTTAACGGTAGCGGTCGTTGGGTTATCAGTGTTATTAAAAAAATAAAAGGTTTTTTTTAGTGAGCAATGGTGGACAGTCAGTGCGGCGCGCGCCAAGTGAAAGCTTACATCATGAGTGACTTATTAAAAAAGTTCGATTTGGACGCGACAAATGATTTTGTGAAAATAGCTATAGCTATAGCCGGCTTCTATATGGGAATATTTAGCTGTGAGTATTTATTTGAATTGGCATTTTACGTAAAAGTCTGCAGGTGTGCAATTTTATTTGATTTTTGATGAAGTTGTTGATAAAATTCTAGGTAAACTTAAACTAATGTTAAGGCATGCGTTTTTACTGCTGACGAATACAATAATATAGTCGATTATTTATGACTTTAGTGATTATTCTGTCACATTTGTTAAGTTTGTATATATCAAATGAATTACGAAAGTTAAATATGATATTAGGATTGCAAACTAAGCGGTTTCCCAAAACCGCAAAGCGCGTTTCAAATTCCGTGCCATTTATTTCCATACAATCACAACGCCGGTCAATGGACTTGTACTAAACCCAATTCTGCCATTTGTAAATTTGGAACGCATCCAAATTTCCAAATGATCTAAATTATAACGTTTTTAGACTTTTTAGGGCGGGAAAATGTAGCAAGTCTTTTTTGACGCTCATTTGGGATTTGGGTAGTCGAAGGCTGCTGGAAACTCGTACATCTAAAATATTTTACTACAGTTAAAATATTATTTATTAATTCAGATATACATACAATTTAACAGCATTACAGCAAATGCCAAGCTGGCGCTGGAAATAAGTTTTTCTCAAAAATGGCCGAACAAGTGGAGTTTATCAGTTATATAAAAAAAAAACTTCGCAAGCTCGCCCCGTGCGACTACAATGCTACATAGGAATTCCGTTATTTGTGCAATCCGAAAATTTTTAAAATACAAAAACAGTTATACAAAAGATGGCACAGGTAGGATACAGTCAAGTCGAGACGTATTTTTCTGTTGGAAACGCGACGTTTTTGTTTGTGCCTGAAATAATATGCGGTTTTCGGTGGAAATATACTGTTAAAAAAAATAAACGGCGGGAGAGCATAATTTTAGAGTTATGTTTCATCATCATCATCATCATTCAGCCGAAAGACGTCCACTGCTGGACCTCCCCCAAAGACTTCCACAATGACCGGTCCTACGCCACCCGCAGGGAGAGTTATGTTTATGAAAACCTAATTCCAATTTAGTTTTTTCCCCCCATTTTTGAGAAAATCACTATATTAGCCTCGGCTGGAATGTCGATTTCAGGTCTCGTATTAATTAAACGGGGTCCCAAGGTCGTCCGTGAAACCACAAAACTAATACTTAGCCTGCAATGGCCTCCTTCTATGCCTTGACAATAATGTACTACTTATTAATGATTACCCTTTTTCCGGATGTAGTTACTTATAAATGTAGTCATATTATTCATTTTTGATTAATGTGTAACTATAAATGTGTGTTACTAGTGCAAGACGCAAGGCTGAGTCAGAATCAAGCCCAAAACACGTGACTTATTAAAAAAATTAACACTGTCAGTTTGTTGATGAAAATGTAATCTGCTGAAGATGATGACTTGAGTTATTACATACATAGTTGCACCGTTGAAATACCGTCGAGATTATGTAATATTTTTGTCATAAATAATCAGCGATAAGACTTACTCGGCGTTTCAGTTCATGGCCTTTCTGAAATTCATTTTAGAATGTATGTATGTACATACTTTTGTATCTTTCTTTAGCGCGTTTTACATCCAAACGGCTTGAAGAATCTTCTGTATTCGGTCTTTATTACTCAGTAAAAGATGAACTTTCATTAGGCAACCTACTTACCGACTTAATACATACTTAATAGGGGACCTATTACGGCATTTCCCTCATGAAAGAATGCAGCGTGGAAAGCCTCGCAACGAGGTGGAACGACGGTCTGGTCAAGATCGCGGGAAGCCGTTGGATGACGGCGGCGCAAGACCGGTCATTGTGGAGATCCTTGGGGGAGGTCTTCCAGCAGTGGACATCTTTCGGCTGATATGTTGATGATGATGTTTTAATGCTGATGATTTAATGCCTTAATAAAGCATCTTCTACCAGTCAACTTTAACATACTTTTGAGGTGTCATTAGACTCGTTTCTATTGTGGATTTTCATCATTCGCTTGCCCTTTTGCCATTTACTTGGAGCATGATTTTTTCCATGCCTCTATTGCCCGTCATCTCGACGCATATCCGTCTTCTTCATATCCTCTCTCAAGCAATCCATCCAAGTTTTCCTTGGTCTACGCCTTATCTTACAACCCTTCACATTCATACCTAATACCCTTCTTGTTACATGACTTTCATCCCTACGATCTCCGCATAACATGACCATACCAGTGTTACACCGTAGGCGATTAGCTCTTAACTTATCAATTGGATGGTAGGTACTTTTTTACTACTTCAGTAGCGACTGACCCCGCGCTTCGCAGATTACAATATAATGCATGTGAGAAATATACATAAATTATACACCAAAACCATCCAGAAGAATCAAGCTGCATGTCGGTGAAAGCCGCACCTAAAACCATCTAGCCGTTTTCGAGTTTATCGCGAACATACAGACATACATACGGACAGACAGACCCGGCGAGGGACTTTATTTTATAATATGTATAGATTTCTTATCCGATCCATTCCCGTCACGCCACTCATCCATCTCAACATTCTCATCTCCGTAGCATTCAATCTCTTCTCATCCGTCACCTTTACGGCCCAACATTCCGATCCAGGCATGACGACAGGTCTTACAATGGATTTTGTTCTTTAATCAAAGGAGCTTTCCGGTGTCGCATATTGTTCCCGAGACCTGTCACCATTTCATCCATCTTTTTTTACCGTTTGCTGTCTAGCAGCCTGTAAGCTTTTGCTGGATGTCCGGTCTCTCTGTGGGTATCACTACGGAGCCATCCGACTGAACGATAAATATTTCCCTGACCGAGATTCGAACCCACCAGCTTCGTAGGCATGTTAGTGACTCTAGTGACACAAGTGACTAACCAGGCCTCAGAGGGCGTCCAACAAAGTAATTAAATGTGAGCGAGATAGCGGTTAAAAGTTAGTCACAATGAATAATCATTGCACAAGGTTACTATTCGAAAATCGACCGAATGTTATTTAATTTCTTCAATAAACAGATAGAAAAGTATCGAGCAATCGCTGACCGATAGCGGGGGCGATAAAAGGAACGGTCATGCACGAGTCGGGCGCTACGTAAGGGTTCTTTAGGCACTACAAAATGATAGAGTAAAACCATCTCCAACTAAACCCTCTATTACAAAATAATTTATATCAAAAAAACCGACTCCAATTTTGTACTTCGCTATGCCACAATTTGTGGTTTCCGTGAGCCAATGCTTGGTTACCTACAGAAAATACCGAAATCGGCATATGCGTGCCTATCAAATTCGTGGAGATCCCTCGATTCCTCCTAGATCCCATCATCAGACCTTCACCAAATTTATATGGGACCAACTTTAGGTACCCCAAAGTTTAGGTTGAAACAAAAAAATAATTATCAAAATCGGCCGACGTGGTCAAGGGTTATCGGGAAACATATATACAACATGCAGATGAAATGAGAACCTCCTTCCTTCTATTGAAGTCGGTTAATAATCAATAGTACAGTCAACAGCAGAATAGCTAAGCAGTAATAATACGTTAACAATTATCTACACAGAGGCTTATTCTTTTCACATTAGAGTCTTGTGTGCAGCTCATTTTGAGCACTACGCCCGCGTAGCTCCTTCTGCTGCTGCGCTGCAACGCTTGCTCATAAACGAAACCTTAAAGGGCACTTATTAGAGCCTCTCGCGTTCTGCAACACGATTAACTGTATTTAGCGTCACCTGCGCATCTGTCTAGCCTCTTTAACACCTGCATGCCACATGCTAGATAAATATCCACCTTATTTTCTTTCAAAAAGACTCAATTTGTTTAGCAAATTGTAAAATGATTATGATCGCATAAGTGAACGGTTAGAGACATTTTATCATCATCAGCCTATAAGGACTAGCTTATAGTTAAGTCCCTAGTGTAATTCACAGACATCAGAGTAAGGTCTGAATCACACTGGCGTGGCCTGCGGCCGCTATCAATAGTAAATTTGACAGCTAATGACAAATTTACTATTGACCGCCGTAACCAGGCCGCGCCAGTCTGTGCGAGGCATAAAGCCTGTCACAAACTGGCGCGGCCTAGGCCGCGCGGTCAATAGTAAACTTGTCATTAGCTGTCAAATTTACTATTGACCGAGGCCGCGGGCCGCTCCAGTATGTGACACACTTTAAGCAGATTCGCTCATTTAATTTGAACGATTTCTGTACATCTGCTGATCTATTCCCACTAATGCACAAATGAGTACTTTGAAAGAGACAGATAAATGACATCTGACAGGCCTTGAACATGTCAGTGTTTCCGTTTTCATAACTGCAAGTTTTACCGAACTGACATTTGTGACGTTTTGGTTTACATAGATTTTGACATTTTGGCGTGTGAGGGAGAAAGTTCGCAAAAGTTGAATAAAGGCCATAGTATCTGTCTCGTTCTAACTTATTTTGGTTAACCATAATAAACCACGGGGACAACTATATGAAAAATCGTCTTCATTAAGACTACGAGTCTGTTGGTATTAATTAGCTCAGAAATAGAATTCATTTATGTGCATCAGGCACACAATACAAGAATAAAAAAAGAAAAATTAAGTTCTGTGCCAGTAAAAAAGATCAGGCTCAGAATGATGCTACAGCCTGGCGGCTGCCGCGCTGATTTTCAGCCTGACCCCTGTGGGTGACATCCAACTACTCGCACAGAACAATATATGTAAAAAAATTAAAAACAATAATAAATTACTGCTAAATAAATAATTACTAAAAATAACTACTAAATAATAAGGTGTATTATGAAATAATAAGGGGTAGTTTGCTCCGAACTGAGGCCTCGCGATGTATGTACTTACGAGTGAGTACTCGTAGATCCACCTACCGCCATCTAGTGGTGTCTAGAGAAACCATGTTTTCAGCATATTTCAATTATCACAACTTCACAACTCTTTATATCTCTGCAATCCCTTGACCAAATTTGATTTTATTTGTCTTATTATTATAATTCGCCTACCAAATTTCACGACGTTCCGATCAACGTTACCCGAGTTACCGACGAACAATGATATGTAACTCGTTCGTCGTATTAGTTGACGTTCAGGTCGGATTTTTCAACCGATTCTCGTGAAGTTTTGTCAGCAGGTTCGATAATTAAATGCATTTTTTTTGTTGATTCAGTTTTTGGAAACCGAATATCGCGAATAACGCTACCGAATACCGCGCGGTTTTTTGGTGCGACACGTGCCCCGACAATACCGCCTCCGTCCCGCAACGACATTGCGCCGCGCTCTGTGCGTTTCAAGCTTTATCGTCGTGGATAAAACACCCGTCACTCTCGCACTCGCATACTTGTCAGAACGTGACGAATATCTTATCCACGCCGATACGTGATAAAATGGGAATCATCATACGCCTCCTGTGCTCAGCAGTGGGCGATTACAGACTAAGAATGATGATGATGAATATGATGATGATGTGTGTAATCAGGGGTGAGCCTAGATTTAGCGACGTTTAAATTTATTTCGACTTAACTATAAATAAAACGAAGGACAATTGTAGACCCAAATATACGTTTGGGTCTACAATTTTCAACACATGGTTTCAATTAAATAGCATATTAACGTAGTAACAAATAAGTTCTGGGTTTTTGAAATTCCAAACGGAAATAATTAAAATAATAGCTGGTTAATAAGGGGTCATATGATTTAATAGTTACGGTTACGGTATTATATACAAATCTGTATTGAGAAAGAAATCATATGTGACTGTGAGTCCTTGGCCCCTTCACGGTACCGTGACATCTGTGTACTGCCTACTCTACTAAACCTTGTCAAAGAAGATATATTCTATGACCTTGTACAGATGTAGGCACAAAGTACAATATATATTCTGAGGTAGAGATACCAGTGAAATACTCCACATAGATCGTAGCGCCGTTGTGTATTTAGTAAGAACTAACCCAGGGGTTCCCAAAGTGGTCCAGGTGGACCCCCAGGGGTCCACGAACGATGTGACAGGGGTCTACGCTGGAGTGGCAAAAAAATAGGGGTTCACAGTTTGTACGTGGGGGTCCACGAAAATTTATCTGGTTTCGATGGTAAATAACGAAACAGATAATGATTTTTGTATTACTTTTATAGCCTGGACGACTGATAAATATATAATAAAAATATTGCGTTCCTCCGTGATAAATATTTCGGTGAATCAAACTACCTATACTATAATACTATATTATTAAAATTACAACTTTCGGCTCCAAAACTTGTCGACTGCAAGTCTGCAACATATCGCGAACGAGCTGTTGGACAAACGAACAAGTCTAGGCTTGCGAAGCACCGTCGCGTCGCTATCGCCGGCGCCGACCAAAACGCTTGTTCGGACGTGCAAAGGGACGAAATACCTATGACTTACGGTAATGTGCTGTGCTTGTATGCACTTGTTTGATTCTTCACCAATAAATACGAATGCTAAGAACAAACGTTACTCATTTGTTTCCGGATTTCGACTACAAAAGTAAAGTGAATTGCTGTTCCTGGTTGCCAGAATCGTGTCGGAAAAGTAAGTACATTATTTGTTTATTTGCTATACAACTTATAGGTATCTCTTTTTGTAGTTAATATATTTGTCTTCTTTGTGTATGATAGACATGTATGAAATATGAAATAATGTACATTACGATTATTACCTACCTACTTCCATAAAACAACAGACAGCCGAAAAAAGTTTATTAGTATTCTTTTTTTGATTCATAGCGAAAAATTATAAATTCTGTTCTATAAAATAGCCATATCCTGTTAAGTAAGACTAAGAAGAAGTTAAGTAAGAATGTTAAGATCACAAAAACTTTTTTATACTTACAGGTAGCTAATTTGAAACATGGCGGAGCTAAAGAAGAAAATTAAGTGTCGACAGTACAGTGTGGAATATTTAAAATTTGGCTTTCTTCCATCAAACGCGGACAAGCGATTGCCCATGTGCCTTTTATGCAATAAAGTTTTGAGCAATGACTCTATGAAACCATCGAAGCTCGAAGATCATCTAAAAAGGTGCCACCCTGATAAAACAGGTAAAGATTTGAAATATTTTCAATCATTGAAAGAAAAATATGAAAAGAGACCCACCCTGCAAGGTATGTTCGCTTCAACATCTGAAAGTAACGATGATGGCTTGCGGGCATCTTACAACATCTCATTACTCATAGCGAAATCTGGAAAACCCCACACCATTGGTGAACAGTTAATTTTACCCGCTGTTGAAGAAGTTTTAAAAACTGTTCTGCACAAACCTCCATTTGACATACTCAAAAAAATTCCTTTGAGTAACAACACTGTACAAAGACGTATTGACGAAATGAGCTCTGATATTGAAAGTTTCTTGTGTAATTATCTGCAAACAACTCATTTTTCTATTCAACTGGACGAGTCAACTTTACCTGATAATGAGGCATTATTATTAGCATTTGTGCGATTTGTTATGGACGAAGAAATTCATGAAGAGCTATTATTCGCCAAAACTTTGAAGACTGACACTAAAGGTGAATCGATATTTAACATCCTGAGCGATTTTTTAAAAGAAAAATCAATTCCGTTCACAAACGTTACATCGGCGGCAACAGATGGAGCTCCTGCAATGGTCGGGAAATATCGTGGGTTCATAAGCCATCAAAAAAAAATGATACCAGATTTAACTGCAATTCACTGTGTCATCCACCGACAACACTTAGTAGCAAAAAATTTGAGTGCTAGACTGCACCAATCGCTCCAATTTGTGATTAACGCGGTTAATAAAATAAAAAGCAATGCTTTGAATACGCGTTTATTTGCCCAATTGTGCGATGAAAATGATGAAGACTTCCGACGATTCCTCTTACACACTGAAGTACGCTGGTTGTCGAAAGGTGCATGTTTAACAAGATTTTACTCACTTTTTGAGTCTGTCTTGGAGTTTCTGGATAGTAAAGCTCCAGATTTAAAAGAAAACCTGATCAAGTTCAAAGCAGATATCGCGTATTTGACAGATTTGTTCAAAAAGTTTAATGATATTAACTTACAACTGCAAGGGGACAACCTCAATTTAATTAAAACAAAGAGTGTGATTTCCGCTTTTCTTGGAAAATTGAAGTTAATGAAGCAAAACATTAGTCGACGCGAATTTTCCCAATTCTCAAGCTTGTCACAGGTAGAATGCGAGGATGATGATATTCAGACATATGCCCTGCATGATGATTTCAAAACCAGATTTGAAGACATTCTCACGATGGAAATACCACCATGGATTATAATCCATTTGATGAAATGGAAGTGGAGAACGTGATATTGCAAGAGGAGCTACTTGAGCTTAGCACTAATGAGGAGCTGAAGGTGAAATATAAAAAAGGGTATCAAACTTTTTGGCTGCAAGCAGAAATACCCGAAAAATATCCTGGACTGTGGAAAATGGCGAGGAAGCTTTTGATATCATTTCCCTCGTCATATCTTGTGGAAAAAAGTTTCAGCACCGTTACAAACCTTTTAACGAAAAATAGGAACAGACTGAATATCACAGAACGAGGAGATTTGCGATTATTCCTGACAAAACTGAACCCAAATATTGACAATTTGTTGTCAATTCATCAAGCTCATCCCTCCCATTAATTTTGAGTGTCATTGTGCTTAGAAGTTACGTAACAATGTTTAATTTTAATTATTTTACGACTGTTATTATCATCATAAATATTATAAAGTACTCGAATAAACACAACACAAGCATAATATACTATATTTAATTTTATTTCACCACTCCGAGATTTAGATTTGATTGATTTTATTTTATTTGATGCTGGAATAGATAGGTTGTGAGTAGATGTCAAAAAAGTAAAGTATTTATTATTGACAGCATATTAACCAATCATTTTTCACTTTTTTTTCTAAACCTGTAAAGAACATTTATGTCACACCTGGCTAAAAGTGGATTTTTTCGCCCGATACATGTGCGGAAATAGCCGCTTTTTCGCCAAATGTTGACATAAAATGATGTATACAACACGGGAGATAATAAAGAAAGCCTTGATCGCACATTTGCGTCCTTCGCTTGCAGCTCGGGCCGTAAATATCTGCGATCTCGGCCTTTCTTTGGTTCTAGTTCTAGGTGTACATATAATATACTATACTATTTCATAGTTATATCGTCACCAGAGTTAGGTAATAGTCACATTTTTGTAATTTTTTGGGAATATGGTGTAGGCTGTAGAGTAGGGGGTCCACCAGAACCAGCAAATTTTTTAAAGTGGTCTATGAGAAAAAAAAGTTTGGGAACCCCTGAACTAACCGAACGACCGCTGTATCTCTGTCACTTCAAGATGCAAGTGCGATAGAGATAGCACCCAGGGACATCTGGTTTCCATAGAAAAATTCGTACTTCGAGCTGAAAGGCCCCTGGATTTTCCGTAGGGTCATGGGCCCTACGGAAAATCAGTCCCGATTTGTATGTAATTTCCCGGGAATTCCCGGGAAATTTACATGCCCTAGCGCCGGCTGTAAAGCCTGCATTTGCTGAGTAGGTCCCCTTTCGTCTTTCGTGACTGTCGTCTTTCGTTTTCTGAACTCAGAATACGAATAGACTCGAAAAGTTGTTGATGAATTAGCGTATTATTTAACATCTGTCATGTCAAATGGCAAAATACTAGCAGTTTTTATGCTGACATTTGATATTGACTAATAAAGTTTCACATTAACAGACATTGAACTTGCCAATCATTTAATGACGATGATTGATAGTCGTACTTAGAGTTTAGCCGATGGAGAAGCATTATTCATCTGTACTGATTTTGAGTTCGAGTATAGCATTTGATACATGGATTTTTTTATACCATATCGGTGCCAAACAAGCGTACAGCTCGCCTGATGGCAAATGATCTTTGTACTCCTTGCTTGGTACTCCAAGGGTGTCAAATGCTTGTTGCCGATACTATAAACTCCCCTCCCTACTGTAGACCCTCGGGAGCTCATTCCACAACCGGAACCGGGGTGTTCGTGGGAGGAAACTCCCACTACTGAATATATTTACCCGGTGAAATAGTAAATAGTATAGAGGATAAACCCATAAGATCAAATTTCTCATCAAGAAAAGTATTAAAAAAATACTAGATCAGTATAATATAAATACATTGGAATTAGATTTAGAAACTTTTAGCGTATAATCTAAAAAAATAGAGATCACAGTCTACGAGATTTAAGACTGTTCTTTTGACAGCTGTCACCCTAATACAAGAAACGTCATATATGTCATAATGTGACATAAATTGTACTGAGATGACCACTGTCAAAAGAACAGTCTTACATCTCGTAGACTGTAAAGTATTTTTTAATACAGTTGCTCAAAAAGTGCTACTTTACGTAGCTGTTTAGCGTGCGGAAAGTTGGTTTTCGCGCACTTGTGCTTTTCACTTTTCCATTTTTTTTAAATTTATGCTTGTTTCAATGCATGACTCCTTATTGCTGGGTGTTAAATATTAGTTTCCTTTAAACGTCGTAATCAACATACAAAACCTACTGTTAATATCAGAATACGAAAAATATACACATTTCATATTTTATTACTTACCTCTTCATCATTATAACACGTTTATTTTTTAATATTGAATATTGAAAAACCGTTCTTCATAAGTTGTCTGAGTGGAACGGAATAGCTGCCGAAACGCCTGTCAAAGAAGAGGCGTTTTTACTTACTGCAAGCATGTTCGATATTGTTTTTATAAATATTACTTGTTGTTTTTCTTATTTTTTCGCAACTGTATTAAAAAACGTCGTTCAATACACGTGCGGAAATGTCATTCTTCACTCGTCCCGAGTGTTGCCACTCGCCTGCGGCTCGTGGCATCCCTCGGTACTCGTGAAGAAATGACATACTTTCCGCACTAGCATCGAAATGTACTATTTTAATACAGTTGCTCAAAAAGTGCTACTTTACGTAGCTGTTTAGCGTGCGGAAAGTTGGTTTACGCGCACTAGTGCTTTTCACTTTTCCAATTTTTTTAAATTTATGCTTGTTCCAATGCATGACTCCTTATTGCTGGGTGTTAAATATTAGTTTCTTTTAAACGTCGTAATCAACATAAAAACCTACTGTTAATATCAGAATACGAAAAATATACACATTTCATATTTTATTACTTACCTCTTCATCATTATAACACGTTTATTTTTTAATATTGAATATTGAAAAACCGTTCTTAATAAGTTGTCTGAGTGGAACGGAATAACTGCCGAAACGCCTGTCAAAGAAGAGGCGTTTTTACTTACTGCAAGCATGTTTTAAGTTTCTAAAGGCAACATTCGATATTGTTTTTATAAATATTACTTGTTGTTTTTCTTATTTTTTCGCAACTATATTAAAAAACGTCGTTCAATACACGTGCGGAAATGTCATTCTTCACTCGTCCCGAGTCTTGCCACTCGCCTGCGGCTCGTGGCATCCCTCGGTACTCGTGAAGAAATGACATACTTTCCGCACTAGCATCGAAATGTACTATTTCTCAAACATGCAATGAAATATTGATGCTATGTTCCTTATAATAGGCTGCGAAGTATGACGTTTCAGGTGCGGCTAGGACAAGAGGTCGTTAATGGAATTTCATACAAATCTTGCAGGCCTAGGCCGGCAAAGTCCTCTTTTTTAATTCCATTCCACATAAATTTGTGGCACAGGCATCATGACATTCTGCCACTATGCGTATTAAAATTAAATTTTGTTTTTTTTTTGTTGTTTATTTCATTGCATGTTTGAGAAAAGCACTATACATACCTCGGCGGGAAATTTGGGGTTGCCCGCCTTAGACCTATCCGGCCTCGCTTCGCTCGGCCGTATATATGTCTTCGGCCGGCAACCCCTTTCGTCCCGGCCTCTGTAGTAATGTACTATTTTCAAACTGTATCTATCTTTTTTCTTTTGCTTTAAGTATTCAACATCAGTGGTTCTTCCATACTTATCACTGAACTCTAAAACTATTTCCACTCATTATCTATTTGGCGTTTGCCCTTGAACTTCGAAAACATTCCCGTTCTGAATGTTACTTACATGTTTCAGTTATCTCGCAAAAACAGCATACTGCCCAATATAGTACATGATCGTAATAATAAAGAGAGGTCGGACACAGCTCAGCGTAATGTCATCAGCTCATGTTTAGAGCAGTTTTACCGGGGAATCACCTTGCAAAAGACCGGAGCCATAGTAAATGAAATAAATGAACACTAATATGCAAGTAGGCCACAATGGCACAAGACAAAATCTACTAGCGTTACTGAAAAAGAAGACCTCTGCCGAGAAGAAACGCCGATACTAACTCGACAGTCAGTCATTTTCTCCCATAAAATAAGCTTATTCCAATGATAATACTCAACCTACCTATAGTACTTACTACTTACTTAAATCTAGGTATGAATACAAATAAAACGATTATAGCTGTTATATTAAGGGTTGTAAAACAAAGAAAGGCCGATATCGCAGATGTTTGAGCCCCGAGCCACAGGCGAGGGTCATAAATATACGAGAGAGGGCTTTCTGTTTTACGACCCGTGTTTTGTACACAATTTTACGTCACCACTTGGCCAAAAAGTGGCTTTTTGGCAAGGTGGGGTGTAAAAAATATTTCCAGTGCGTAGTTCAACAAGAGAACATTTCTAAACTTGTACTAAATTCGAGATTGAGGGAGAAAATAATGGAATTTTTTGTCTACTAGACTAGACTATAATTTATACCCAAAGAAACCGACTCCAATTTTGTACTTCACTATGCCACACATGAGATATTCACATATTTTTCCCACTTCACCACATGTACTGCTTTCCGATAGCAAATGGTTACTACGGAAAATGGCCAAAACACTTTATATGGGCCGATGATATTTGAGGAGTTCCGTCGATTCCTCAGGGAACCCATACTGACCTTCAGTTCACAAAGTACAATACATATACTGAGATAGAGATACCAGTGAAATACTCCACATAGATCGTAGCGCCGTTGTGTATTTAGTAAGAACTAACCACACGACCGCTGCATCCCTGTCACTTCAATATGTAAGTGCGATAGAGATAGCACCCAGTGACATCTGGTGCAAACAAGTTAAACTAACATTTCCATAGAAAAATTCGTACTTCGAGCTGAAAGGCCCCTGCTTCAGTTCCTCATCATATGTTCCACTTCAAAATGTGTATTTTGAATGGCTACGTCAACGAAATTTCATATTGATGACTATTACGGTGTCGGTGTTGCAAACGTCCACAGGCAAATGTGTTTGTTTAGCAGCACCCCGTGATCTTTGCACCGTCGTGGTAGGAAAAAGCCGAAAACCGAACCACGAAATTGCCTTTTTTTTAAATAGCATACAAAGTTTGCTCGATTCGGTCTAACTTATGAGATATTGATTTTTATGTAAACTATTTTATGTCGTAACTCGGTAGAAAAAACCCTTTCAGTTGTGACGATACTACTAATGTAGGTAACTAAGTCTCAAATTAAAGGGAAAAAAAATTGAAAATTTTAATGCTCCTAGCAGGATTCCAACCTGCGACATCTGGCATACGCGGACAATCGCTCTAGCCTCTGAGCTATCGGAACAACCAAGCTCGTCCACGAAATCCTTCAATAGTTCCCTCTTACAACGCCTTAGGGAGGCGTACAGCGACATCTACCGTAGAAGACTTAGGCTTCTATGAACGGCACCAACGTCTCAAATCGACGAATCGTCTCGAATCGTCGTTTCGTGGATGAGCTTGGTTGTTCCGATAGCTCAGAGGCTAGAGCGATTGGCCGGGTATGCCAGATGTCGCAGGTTCGAATCCTGCTCGGAGCATTAATTTTTTCAATTTTTCCCTTTAATTTGAAATTTTCGTTAGCAGCGTTACTGCTTTAGTACAAAATTAACTAAGTCTCACTCTACATAGTCACTGACACTATCAAAGCGATCGAACACGAAATCACCCCCGAAAATTTCTCTACTACTACCACTATTCGCCAAAGGACGTCCACTGCTGGACATATAGGCATCTCCCAATTTCATGGGGGGTAAATGCCATAATCGCCATGCTGGTTTGCGATCGCAGTCTCTCCACCGCACTCCAGGGATGCTGCTGCCCATCCCATGGTTGTCTTCAAAAAATATTTTACAGTACATATGGTGCTAATTTACCGCACGAGTGCGATAATCAGCAGATTACGTGCATATGTCGAAACTTTAAAGAGCCATATGTACTGTAAAACGTAGTACGATACACGTGCGAACAGATAATTCGCAACTCGTGTCGATATAAAACACTCCCTTCGGTCGTGTTTCAATTTATCACCACTCGTTGCGAATTTCCTGTTCTCTGCACTTGTATCGTAATGTACTATTATATTTCGTTTTAGGTGATGTATCCAACAAAGTGACATTACTTCGTTTTATAAAAACAACAGTGGCAGTTTTTTTGCCGAATTTCACCAATGTTATAACTTTCTTTACTCCTTATTAACCTCAGAAATGCATGTTTAAAGTCTGCCGGGTTACTCGTTCCCACCGTGTATAGGCTTATTACGTCAATTGTGAGAGGATACAGTGTAAGGGTGTTAGGTTTAATACTCGTACTGTTTTTTTTTACGAATTTAAGTACACCTCTTTATTCCTTTGAATGAATGACGGGGCGATGAGAATACTATGATATTCAAGCCACTCAAACGGGTTTCACAATAGAATTAAAAGAACATGCGTATGTTTACCAAGGAACAGGTTGAGGGACCCGCTAAGTCGAGTTTAGTTGGATGGTGGGACTGCTATAGTACATTGTTTAACGAGGGGCGTAAGTGGGAAATGGCAATTTTCTTACGTCCCGAGGTAATCACAATGTTTTCATCACATTTGCGAGGAAATAAATAACTCCAAAACTAAGCAAAATTGAAGAAATCGACCACTTCATCTCCGTATCAATGCATGGATGCCGAGAGGAGCGCACGCCTTCAATATTGCGACCAATCAGAGATATTATATTCTTGTGCAGCGCGGCCAATTAGATTTTTTAAACCAATCAGATCACAGAGAAACTCATAACTCCCTAGGGAGTTATGAAAATCCATAACTCCCGCGGAAGCTAAATTCGCTATAACTACTCTATACGCCCTTTACGAGCAAGTGTGATGAAAAAACTGTAATGCGTTTTACTCGTAGCTTGAGTACGCTCAACTTTCAACCTGTCATGACAGCAAGTATACACATTTGTACATATATACATACACCCACGACTTAATTCCCAAGAGGGGTAGGCAGAGCACACAAAAATTAATTTCATTGCCGCTTTTATACATTTTTGGTTTATTGATGGACAAAATGTGATATTGCAGTTAGGGCTTGCATTCCGGATTTCCGGAATTTCGAAAAACCGGAATCTCGGCCATTTTTTCCAATATTACAATTCCGGAATTGGATCACTCGGAATTTCGAAATTCCGGAATTTAATATGATGCAGTTCCTTTTAGCTTTTATACGTTTATTTTTAATTTTTTTACTATAAAACTGGGAAGCTAGATGAAGGTTATCAACTTTTAGGTAGATCAGGTATTAGCTATCATTTTAAAGCACCCATTTTGACTGCAATAAATCGTCAGACACATGAACATTACGAGAACCAAATTTCAATTTTTAATAATTGTTTTACCATCACCACCATCCACCAAACAATTCATTGACTCCAGTTCTCAGAAATTATTTGTTTGATAATCATCTTCAATATAAATTGGTGAAGATTTAATGATAGGAATCCTGAGGAATTGAGGGTGCTCCTCAAATATAATAGGCACGCATGTGACGATTTCGATATTTTCTATAGTAAATCACACATTTGCTCGCGAAATCTTTGAGCGTAGTGAAGTGTAAATGGTGATAAATGACCGCATCGACCACGGAGTGCCACGGATGATTGTCATAACAGATCATCGTCAACTGCATAAGCCTTTTTCTATTGTCGCACTCTCCACTCGAGAAAATTTTTGGCGGTTTCTGCGTCGATATTTGCCTCTTTCTACTGGCCGTTGTCAGTCAAATGGCGGGGGTCTTCCATGGCCACGTTTCGTCATCGGCAGGTCTAAAGTTACTTGCACCATATGATCAGTAGGTCGTCTGGGAACAACCGTACCAGCGCAGATAATCGCTTTTCCTTCAATGGGAGAGACTCTAAAGATAAAGCTACCTCCTACTTATTGCTTCCGGATTAGTATCCTTTCTGGTTACACCCACTGACCACCGTAACATGCGCAATTGCGCATTTCTGTTGTGAGTTTTTGAATGCGTTTTTTGGTGGATGCTCAACATTCGGTTTCGATCGTATATAGCATGGCGGGACCTGCCGTTTTATACATCTTACCCTTGATCTTTAGATGCATTCTTTTCTAATGTCGCACATATGTAACACCAATCAACTGCTTCCGCTTCATCCAGCCTGCTGTGGTCATATACGTTTGTTTCAATTTTGGCATCGCTGAGGGAAGTCCTCAAATATAATAGGCACGCATATGACGTTTTTAGTATTTTCTGTAGTAAATCAAGCAATTGCTCGCGAAAACTACGAGAGCAGTAAGTGACGTGTAACTAATAATAATGACCACATTGACCACAGATGACCGTTTACATAGCAAGTAATGCTAATGAAAATGCACATTTTGAGGCGGAACTGATATTAATGAAATACAAAATAGGTAATTTTGAGATAATTGGAGTTTTGATAGAACTTCTCAAATACGTATTTATTAAACTAACTTACATTAACAGGTAAGTAACCATACACGTAAGTTATAGGTTGGGTACGTGTCAAACTTATTACTAGATATTAAATAGTATCGATACACATTTGCTCTTGGAAAGCTGTTTCTGTATGAATTATTAGAGTAGTGTATCCTATTTGTAGGCAGTATATATTGCCTATAAAACGATAATATAAAATAATTTAAGGTACATTGTATTGATAAAAATAAAATATATGATAGGTTTAATATTTCATTAAGGAAACTGTAAGTCAAGATTTAGCAATCGTCTTAATGTAATAACTATAACTATAAGAGACTGTTTGTGTCTAATAAAAAAAAAAAAAAAAAAAAGGGCATTGGAGGCCAATATAGAAAGCAATTCCGGAATTGAAAAAATATCCGATATTGCACGCCCTAATTGCAGTTACAGGTTGCTAGCCTATCGCCCACAACACACTTGGTTCCCATAGTAGACTCTTACGACACCCAAGGAAAGAAGGTGGTGCTATTCTAACCCGTCACCACACAGGGGCAGTATACACAACTTCACAAAACAAAACGCACAATATTTTATGGGGGTTTGGCAAAAGTTTATTTTGTTACTAGAAAATTTTCAACGTCTTTCTATAATTTTCTGATTGCGATACCAATTAACGCCATGCATCGGCATCCATTTATGTTACACCCTTAATAACCTCTTTGACGGTTTAAGGCATATCCTCCGCAACGTCTGAAAATGGTGATTTTTACGGCTAAGAAACTAAGTTACCGAAAATTCTGAAAAATAATCTCATACTTTGGTATCCCACTCACAATTGTTTGAAATTTCGTGAGCTCAATGAATACTAAGCAAAAAAAAAATCTTCTAAGGTTGTTTTTAAATTAAAGTTTGCTACTCCTTCTAAACTAACTATAAGTGATATACTGGCCACATTCGGCAAAAATTTGAATAAAATCGGACCGTAAATAAAAAATATTAAATGGCGTCCACTTTTTTTAATTCTGTCCTGCGATTCTTATGCAAGGATCTCCTGGAAGCTCATATATAGATATTAAAAACAAAACTCGGAAACCTAATTTTAACGTAATTTTAATGAAGAGGCGTTCAGTGCAAGATTTAAAAAGTTACACAATTACCCTTCTGTTTTTATTTTAGAATATAGAACGTTGACTTTAAGTGGCTATCAAAAGAAAGATAAAAGTTATTGTTTATTGAATCCGCTTATCTGTGACAATGGCGGGCAAGTTGAAGGACGCGCTATCGGCAGGCAATGCTCACTTGTGAAAAGAGCACTCACTTATTTACACTTTTGCCACAAGCAAATAACCGTTAAAAAATATGTGCCCCACTACTGGACACAGGGGCCTGCTCTTATACCCCGTCACTATATCACCCTGTATACATATGTAGGTATACAGGGGGATTTGGGAGTCGGGATCATGAATCAGTTTATCCGACTTGGAATCTGTTAGCCATTTTAAAAAATGTGTCACGAAACACACGCATTTCATTTTAAATTTATTTTGATGACAAAAATACAAAATTCCCAAAAAACATAGTTTCCTACTCTCATTGAGGGATAATATGGAGGGTTGATTGTTGAGGGATATTATGGATTGGTATGAGTGGGACAGGGTGACCAAGTTGACCATTAAATTATGAAAAAAAAGGGAATTATTTCAGTTATAAACATTCATACCAACTGTGATGTTGTCTACTTTGGATTCTTGACTATGTTGAATCATTCCGGATCACGACCCGAAAATTACCCTGTATATATATATCCCACTGCTGAGCTCAGGCATGTATGATTGAGAAGGAACACGCAGCACGTCGGCCTAGTGCGGATAGACACAGCCTTTGAATTTCGTCGCTGGTGTATGCAAATTTTTAATTTCTTAATTTATATGGGGCATCTTGGTAGCCTATTATGGTTTGATCAACCAAAAACATATATTCTAAAATCGGGCAACGTGAAATTATCATTGGACCTTTGTAAAAAATTTAAACAAAACATGAATACGAATTGAGACACTCCTACTTCCATTGAAGTGATATCTACTCGATAATAATACCGACAAATTCAGAACCTCTTTTTGAAATAAAAACCACGCGGTCGGTAGCGCGGTAGAGCGGAGGTGGCGTGTGTGACATATGAACCCGTAATCGATAGTCGACAGTTTCGAAAAGATCGGAAATTCAAAACGGCCACCGCGCCGCGCCCGCAATGTGCGTTTCGAACTTGAATGTCGACTATAATTTAATTTCCGTGAACTCATGGAGAGTTATTCGGTTACTTTAGAATTAGGTATCCCATACTTTCGAAGCAAAGAAATTCAAATCGCAGGATGTAATGACCTAAAATTAGCGGTCTGAGGTCTCGCTGTGGTTCCCATTCCCAGTAATAGTATAGTCCTATAATTAGACAGGCAAAAAAAATGGAGTACGATTATATCATACTTTTTTTTATACATACACATCACCACGCCTGCTTTTCGGAGGGGTAGGCAGAAATCACGAATCTCTGTTTGATAATGATAATTGCTGCCAAAATTAATTTGCTTAGTTCTGTGACGAGTAACTCTTGTTATATATTGATAAAAAGGCCCGTATCTTTAGTTTGATGACTCTATCATTCTTATTTTGAAAGACAGAAAAATTAAACAATCATACGCCCCTTTTGCCTAGCTGGCGTTATCGTACGCATAATAGCATTCGTCCTTCACTAGCAAGTGAATAGTGAAGTGTAGTGTGTAACAAAAATTGGATGCCTTCCTATTTTTTTTTATCTAGCTTATAGTATTCTGGTACACAATGTTGTATACACGCTTAAATGAGACAGAAAATTACTACCTTAGCTATAATTGCATACAATTCGCTTAGCGTCTGCGGCCTTGACTTTATCATCACCTGCCATCCTGCCAATGTATTGACCTTTTATTCACACGCCATAGTCATTTGATACTCGTGTTAAGACCTATTCTGATGTTCTACCATAGCAATGCACACTAGTACAATTATTATACTAGAAATACCAAAGTAAAGTATCTATATGTTTTGAATACCGCCATGTTGGTTCTTCTTCAGTGCCGGGAATTGAATACAAAATTATGGATTTCTATCGCATCAAACACTTTTAAGCTCCCTTTATTATTGTGTCTTTCACGTCACACATATGATGAAAACGTTCGTTAGCATATTCTTGTCATTTCGCGCATAATGACTGATGGCGTCTGTTAAGGCGAAAAACATACAAACACCTTTCTTATACGTTTGTCTTGACAATCATAATAATTATAATTAAGTATAGCGTTGGACCCGGGTATGTCCTAAAACTACGACCAAACCACCGGGGGATGGGCAGCAGCATCCCTGGAATGCGGTGGAGATACTGCGATCGCCAACCCGCACGCCAAGCGTGGCGATTATGGCATATACCCCCCGTGAATTTGGGGGAGTCCTATGTCCAGCAGTGGACGTCCTTTGGCTGATGTGGTGTGGTGGTGGATAGCGTTTCCATTATTTATGCTTTTTAATCGACTGGTGAGAATTTTAATAAGTGAAGTATATTTACTTATTAAAATATATTTTCCTAACCAAAGAACACTACAAATGTACATAATCATTCGCTTGCCCTTTCCCATTTATTTGGGGTCGGTGCAGCATGCCTTTTTTCTACATACATCTCTGTTATGCGTCATGTTGTCATTCACTTATTTCCTATTCATATCGTCCCTTACACAATCCATCCTCCTTTACCTCGCAATATCTGAAACCACGACCTATAATAAAATGACCCGGTGTTAGCGACCAAGATCCCTCAGAATACACCCCTAAGCGTAAATGGTAATTTCGTTTTCGCTCCACTGAGGCTATTACGTGAACTGGAGTAATTTATCAAATTCATAATAATCGGTCGTCTTGAAAAACGGGTCTGGAGTGCGCTTTCGATTTTTTGCGCCCAATTATAGTAGGAGCGAATCTGTAAACACTCGAGCAAAAATCAACCTTATGTTCCGATCATATAGTTGTTCCTTGTTGCGTTCTTTTGACCAAATTATTACTCTTAGAGAGCATATGCATATAATATATAACATACCCTGTTATATCTTTTTGAGGTCGGCGTGGTTGGTGCAGAAATTTTCAAGATTATTTTTGGATAATAAAAACTTTTTAAATCGCAACGCTAATGTTAAATTCAGAGTCTAAAATGTATTTTAATGCGTTTCTTTATATCAAAACGTGAATGTGTCATTTCAGTCATATTTTATACTAGCTTTTGCCCGCGACGAAGCGTGGAACTCGTTGTCGCCTTAAAGAAATAATTGCTATTACAAAAATTATTGTGGGCGCACGCTCAATGATCGCTTTCCAATACAGCAAACTTCCACCCCCCTTTTCACACCTAAGGAATGATTTCCGGAATTAAATTTATTCTGTGTGCTTTCCAGGGACGCAAACTATCTCTATACTAAATTTCATATCAATTTAACAGCCAGATTAGACAGACAGACACACTTTCGCATTTGTAATTTTAGTATGGATTATATATCTTTGATATTTAGGTTCTAGTCGGTCTTTTCTATGAATGATTGTTAAAGTATGGATAGAGAAAAGACGTGATCCAATTTTTTACGTTAGACGTCGGTAAACCCTCATGACGTCAGGATTATTAAATAGGTACCTACAAAAGAAGGTAAGGTGCATACAACTTACTCAAAAATATGTTCCAATGGCTCTTAGATCGGATACGTAATTGTCTAAACGACCCCCAGGCAGAGGCAATGATCTTGCAACCATTGTCATAAAAATACTGATAAGAGATAGTCATAAAAATACAGAAGAACACATCACGACAGCTTTATTGAGAAATCGTGATCGTTACCTTATCATAAACTTAGACAATTACCTTAAGCAATATTAAAGTAATAAATAAAATAACACTAACTGAATTCCCCTTTAATATGGAATACTGTAATGATAGGTGTCAACCCACGACCGGTCGACGATGACGGCAAAAACTAAATTATAACAAGATGGATCACTCGTGCAATTTGCCGACTTTTCTTTTTGCGCGCCAGAGCGTTAGGGCCCCGTCTGCATTCTTTCACTTCATTTCGCAATTAAGGGCCTCCTGCATAGCTGATGTTCACATTTGGTTTGCATAATGTAATAAAGAGCATGGTTCTTGCCAGTATAACCACAGAATAAATAAGTGCTTATGTACAGATGGTACGTGGTCTAAGAAAACCGAGGTTTGGCAGCTAGAAAAGTCAACTCATCCCGGTCTACACATAGCAATGTAGTGCATAACACTTGCACTTCCGTTTTTAGGGCCGTCATAGTTATAGCACAACACCGGCCCTACGACGATTGTATTGAAGAATGGTCGCCGCGGAGGTGCGCGAGAGTCGAGTTTAGCGGCAAATGGTACCTATAATTGTTTTATAGTTTGATGTAATGTACGCGTTTCGTCGTCGATACGGGGTATTGTTTTAGCATAAAGTTAGACGCGTCTATTCGACTTGCGTAATGTGACGTGTGAGTCTCTCTGTGTTCATTTCATTTTAACCAACAGAAACATAAGTATGAAGATGTTTCCTAACATGCTTGGGACATTTGTGTTGTGGGCGAATGACAAGCAACATTTGTTATATCGCATTTTCTCCAGCTTACATTCATGTGCTCTTCCTTCTCCTTATGAGTGTAGTTTGCGTTTGTGAGACTAGTCAGTTTATGTATGTATTTATTTATGTAATGTAGAATTATCCAACAGCGCACACAGCTATAGTATATAGACAATAAAACGCGGCAGGTATATTTACGACTGGACTATCTTTTTATTAAACGTCTGTGTCATATTGAATGAGTAGCCTATATTTAGTGTCGGATTAAAATAAGGTGACCTTCATTGTGGTCAACTGCCATGCTGTACCGGCCATAATGCAAGTTTTATATCCAGTATGGATTCCGTTATCCTATTATAGGGCCATTTACTTCGCCACCGCCTTAAAAAAACTAGGGTTTCGTAGTCAGGGAGTAAAGGACCTTATTATTAAGCCAACATCATAATACAGACAGAGCAATCCCATTTTCAATTTAAAAAAACATGTACGTTGGTAAGAGGAAATGCGAGTTGGCACTTGGCACGCGGTCTATACACAAAAACTTGAACTTTGAGCCACGGTACAAAATATTAAAACATCAAACGTAAACGTTACGTAACGTTACGTTACGTAACGTTATGTTACGTAACGTGATGTTTTATCAAATAAATTATCTTATCTTATCTTATCTTATCTTATCAAAACATAGGAGCACAGTAAAATTCTTCATTAGGTAATTTATATTAGAGAATTAATTTATATAGATTTGGATTTGGCGCAGAAAATAAGGGGGCCTGCCGCGACGCGTAATTCGTGTTTTTGTAAGGAATGGGTTTAGATGAAATTGTCATGTCAAGGCGACAGTTTGAGACCCCCTGAAAGACAGGTTAGTTTTTATTCCGGAAATCATTCCTGAACGCGGTAAAAAGGTGGGTGGAAGTTTGTATGGCAGAGCGAAAATAAAGCCAGCGCCTACAATAAAATAATTGCAATAATTCACTAAAGACTTATTTACACACGTAGGAGACTTGTATGCGAGTTTAACTACATTGCGCGGTTTGACAGGTGCATAGAAATCATTATACCTCGGTAACACGCAATGTTCATTACATACATACAACTCGCACGAGAGTCTATTGCGCGGTTTGACAGGTCCATAGAAATAATTAAACCACGGTAACACGCAATGTAATGAAACTCGCACGAGAGTGTCGTATATGTTTACAGAACAGACAGGAGGCCTTATAGCGCTAACGAGTTCTTTTACGCACACAAAGTAACGGGTAGAAGCTAGAATTGATATAAAACAAATCGCTACTATGATATAAAACAATTCTATACTTATCCTCCATACTAATATTATAAATCCGAAAGTGTGTCTGTCTATTACCTTTTCACGCTTAAACCGCTAAACCGATTCAGATTTTATTGGTATAGAGATAGTTTGAGTCCCGGGAAAGGACATAGGATAGTTTTTTTTATCCCGGAAATCATTCCTTAGGGGGTGGAAGTTTGTATGGGAGAGCGATATTTAACCTGCGCCTAAAATAATTTAAAAGCAAATATTTCTCTAATGTGATAACAAGTTCCACGCGTACGTAGTCGCGGGCAAAAACTAGTTGTATATAATTAAATGAAACATGCTAACATAAATGTAGATTTAGATTTATTTATTTATTAGCGTTAAATTGCAGGATATAAATTTACCCATAGGGTGTAGCTAAATATTAATTATACCTAAACAAAACAATACATTGACACTACTTAAAACTATTGATAATAAATACAGTTGTTATTAAATGTCATTTCATTATACTATACCCTAAAATAATTTAAATTATATAAACTAACAAACTATAAACTAAAAATCATCGCAATAATATTAAATTTGAGTCAATTAACATTATAAAATAATCAGAAAACATTATCATTGTAACATTCATGTAGGTTATAGGGACATAATTCAATAAGGTACTTTTTCAAAGCAACTACAAATTTGGAATATGTTTGTTATTAAAATTTTATGCTGGAAATGCATGCTCAGGCACGAGTATACAACTATTGTTGTATTTTTTTTTTATTAAAAATGGGATTGCTCTTGGCCAGCATCTATCATCTACCACCATCTCTGTATGGAATGGAAAAAGCCAGAATTAAATCATTCGTTTCAATAACTATCTGAGATGTTATCGTTACCTGTGTATACAATATTTCCTTTAAATAATGATCAATGATATTATTTAAATGCATAAAATAATTAGTAGACAACAATAATAGGTCAGAAATGATCTAAAGTCGTCAGACGCAGACAAATGATACATCACACAATCAATTATTAGATATTAATCGATTTTACATGCGAGGTTAACTTTATTGACATTCTGTAATGGAATCTTAGCGGTAACCTACATAAATTCACGCCTACATTCCCAAGAGTCGTAGGCAGACTGAATGAAAATTAAATTTCGGCACCAGTACCACTTACAATTATAGTTTTAAAGGTGGAGAATGTAAATTGATATGAACCTCGTGATATATAAAGTATAACAAAAAATCGATATCGATTCCTCATGGATCTCGATCTCGTCATCAGAACTGCTACTGCGTATCCAAAATGATCGAAGTTCGTGTATCTCCCTCTCTATCGCGCTTACAAATTCGAGCGACAGAGAGCGAGATACTTGAATTTCATGCGTTTTCGAGTCGCGGTAGTAGCTCAGATCTTTACCTAAATTATATGGAACCAAATTGGAAGTACTACCTTCGCTCAAACAAAAAAATCCAAACATATTAAAAATATATATATATTAAAAAAGTGTAACTAAATTGAGACCCTTATCCTTTAAAAATGAAAAAAAAAATCATTCTATTCCTGATTTTGAACCACTTTTAGAACCTATGTGCCGAACCGAGTCCGCCTGAAAATCAATCGGCTATTATATAGAAAAATGTCTACAATCGACTAGCCAAAATGTATGAAAATATATTTAGTCAGTTGTTCTTTTTTGCCTCGGACAAAGTTCGTCCCATAGTAAAAGTTGATCAATATATTAATATATCACATTCAAGTCAAAAGTCAAAAATATTCTTTATTCAAATAGGCCTAGCAGCAAGCACTTTAGAATCGTCAGTTAAAACATTATATTAAGTTAATTATTTAGAGCAATTTATTGATGCTATTATTATTCTTTAAAAAAATATTGTCAAAATTAAGAAATTATTATGTAGTAAAATTCACAATAGGATCGTCAAACATAAAAAAATAATGTATATAAATAAAGAAGTCTAGACAGTTTCTAGAATAAAATCAAAATGTCAAAAAGAAAATAATAAGTCAATAATATCTAATGCCATAATTATTCAATCATGAATTTAAGAGTATTATCCAGAACCAATTCCTTGGTTTCCATATACGACACGACTTCTATTTTCTCTTTTATTAAAACATTATAAATAATTCAGTAATATTTCAGTCACAATTAATCTCATTGTGTTTTATCATTCATGTACTCTTAGTCGTGTGTGCTATAATATGCTTTGTTTTTGTTGTACGTAAACCTCGGTGCGCGAGTCCGACTCACACTTGGCCGGTTTTAAGTAATTACCTAGAAGCAGAATCCTACAAAATATCAGTAATTAAAAAAACCGCACCTTTTCTAATTTGATAATACTTGAGGTAGGTATTGATTGATAATTTCATCACAGCGGCAAGTTAATTATAACACTGAAAAACATCACTATCATACAGCAGGATGTTATTGTCGCTCGGAAACAACCTTTGTCACCTAACCTATACAGTGTGTTTGACAAGAACGTGACTGGTATAATTTTACCTATGGGCTCTATGAGCTGCAGACCATGCGATTTTTTTTCATGTTTCTAAAATTTCCAAAAACCTTCTCTACAAAAAAAATATACAGGCTGTGTGGCCTGTAAGGAGCAATAAATTTACAGGACGCTTCCTTAGAGCATCTGCTGTAACCTCTTGTGTCCAAATTATAGCGCGGCAGTCAATATAATTATCAAACCTGCTCGCAAAAATTCACGAGAATCGGTTGAGAAATGCGACCTCACCTAGAGGACAGCCGGAAATCCGGACATACGAAAAGCATTTTCGCTGTAACTAAAATGGACACCTTCATTTCACTCGATTAGTTGTCAGAAAGGTAGGTGAGAAAAATAAAGTGCTCTGGCTGATTTAGCACAAGTCTTTGCTAACAATGCTTGGTAAAAAAAAGAACGTTTGACAGTTTCCCGCCAAAACATTTCCAAATGAGTGGCGCGTATGCTTCACGTTATGAGGCAGTGTTCTTTTGTACTCACCCAATGATATTTTAAGTGCCTAGTAGTACATAAAATATCATTGTACACACCCGTGAGGATCCAAAATGAATGTCACGCAATCAGACCGCAGTTTGAATAAATCGAAGGCGTTTGTAAATAAGAAGGAGAAGAGATACATTGAAACAAAAATGAAGGTCTTACCTGAACACAGGAAAGGCAAAACAACCTCATCTGCAAAAAATAAACGGATTTTGCAGAAATTTAACAAACATTAATCTGACGCCAAACGATTATGTAATCAATAAAAAGTTTAGACTGCTCACATTCTTTTCTAACGAGCTATCTAACGCTAACCAACATAATGAACTTTGCTTAAAAAAAAATCATCCCAACTGTACGTTACGTGTAGGGGAGGTAGTACTTACCCTATTTTTTTTTTTTCAAAATTGGCGTGTTGGCGATAAGTTTATTGCAATATCGCGTGATACCATTGCCCTAAAACTAAAACCTTGTCTGGTTATAATATTTTGAGGTTATAGTCCCTTTTTTCTTAGATTGATTTGAAAGGGATGACACTACAGTGTTGCCACTTTTTAATTTCAAGACTTTTTTGCCAGATGCTTTCAACCTGCATGTCTCTTGTCAACACAAGGAATCCTCAAGTCAAAGAAGGGTGGGCAACGAGGTGGCAAAAAATAGATACGGAGATTCATTTCATTTCACAGAACCCGCGAGCTAAATATTTTTTGTACATCCGGCTTTTTATCAGTAGTCTATTGCCCGTCTGGTCACATATATGTAACCATAAAGAGATGCACCGCTGACCCCGGCACGCATCACGTGTGTGAGGCGTTCTCGCCGACCGTGCCGGTGGCATAGTAGCTGAGAGCAATTAATCATCTCTTTTTGACTACAAAAAAACTTTTTTAGAATCCGAAAATCAAGCCTTTTCATATGATACACCACTTGAGCTTGATGTAACTGGACTTTAAACGTTTGATCCCCTCATAGTGGTCATTTCATTCATAGAAAAAATATATAAATTCAATATTTTTACTTTGGTTATTATATACAACCAGAGAGACTTGATGAATCTATTAATTAATCATTTAGTCGAGAAAACTATCAATTGGCACAAAAATTTAATTATGATTAAATTAATCGACCGGATGTTAGAAAAACGATTGAATTAGCTTTTTGCTTAGTTTGGGACTAGGTCGATTTGTGTAAGATTGTCCCCCAATAAAAAAAAAAAAAAAAAAAAAAATTAATCGTCATTATAATCTACTAAATTTCATGATAATACTTTAAAAGTTGGAAGACGCTCAATTTTGCACGTAACAATAATTCAATATGTCTTTTGTATACTTTATTTACTTTAAGATCTTATTTGATCCTAATATTAATCGAGAGAAAATTAATCTAATTGATTTGACACGCTTATGTAATGGTGTCGGGGATCTTCGCAACACATACCAACCCCTCTGGTGTTGGGCGGTGCTAATCGCTTAAGGATGATTGACAGTAGGCCAGTAGGTTTTCTCCTAGAGAAATACGCCGGCCGTTGCGTTTGCTGTCATAGAAAACGGGCCGACCTGGACACGGAACGGTCTACTGTGAATCATCCTTTAAGCTTGTAACGCACAGAGCGGAGCGTATAATAAATATAGTCTATCTATCTATTTATCTATCTATATATATATATTACGCGAAGCCGATCTTTATAATGCCCATCAGATCTATACAGTTATGGACCGATTTTGATAAATTATATACCATAGGATTCGTCCCATGCCGCAGATGTGCAATAAGGTCTTAGTTTTTTTTTATCCTGGAAAATTAATAAAATGATATTTACGAAAAATCCTGGATGCCCCGACAAATATAAGCCTCAAAATCGTGTTCGATGACGCCGCATACAAGCGAAGGGTCAGCTTAGCTTTGTTAACACGTGACTTTGGAACTAGCTATGGTATGATTCCGGATGACATAAAATTAAATATGATTTAAAATGTTCCTCTAAGAAATATCTGGTACAGCATTACAAAATAAAACTTTTGAGTCGAGAAATACTCAGTATTATTAACTATAAACGAAAGTAAAATTACTAATTCGGCCTAAGTATTTGCAGTTTACATGAATGCTAGATTATGTCAATATTAAATTGTCATGGTTTATACTTCAAAGAAGTTGGTATACAAACCAATGACGTTTCATATATACGTTCCGTATATCTTGACTGATATTGATACCTGCCAAAACAATGACAAACCAAATAAACTTTACGTTGTGAGTTACAGAACTGTTTCTGAGTTAATCATAGATAAGCTACAAAACATTTTGAAAGAGAAGAGACTCGCTGTGTCTAAGTGTGTCTCTCTCCCACCTATTGCCATAACAGTAGGGTGATCAAGTGATCATAAGCAAAGAAGTTCTCATTGGAGTAGACGTTACTTATTGATGGATTTAGATCAAACGAACGAGAAAACAATGTTGCACTAATTAACCTTTACGACGCCAACAACGTATTCGAAGTATATGCGCACCACCGATTCAACACGACGAATATATCCGTCATGGCGACGGCGTCAAATGCGATATCAACCTACATGCATTTCCATAGATAATGCGCTTAAAAGGTTAAATAAAATAATTACAACCTTTAATTGCCGAGAACATGGGTGTTATGACGTACGTTGTCAAAATCACCTTCGTTCTTTATACTATGGTTCATATTCTATCTCTTATGAAAAATGAATTGGTGAGTAAGTGTCACTGTCTTTCCTAAAGTATGGCATTCAAAAGTTTAATTTGCTATTCATCAATGTTTGTCTGAGGATGTCAAACCCTACAAAGTTGAACCCAACAGAAATGCATGTAGGTTGATATCTCATTAGACGCCATGACGGATATATGCGTCGTTGGCTTCGGACCATTGTTACGCAATATAGGTACTGTTAGCGTCGAAAAGGTTAATAATACTCGAAAAGTTAGAGGACATGTACCTATTTACCATGTAATTTTTCTTTTCGTTACGTTTCAGTAAACATGTCTAAAATAAGGGGGGTCACGTTAAACTGCTACGTTCTAAAAGGGCCTAGGTACATTGAAAGGATGAATGAGTTTACCACTATAGTGGTCAGCGGTTAAGAAGTCAATCCTGACTAACCTGACACATGTCATTTCCATACAGTTTATAACCTCAAAGTGACTTTTAGGTTATAAACTGAATGGAAATGACATGTGTCAGGATTGACTTCTTAACCGCCGACTACTATATTGGTAACATGTTCAATTAAAAGTTAAAATTATACTGTATCTGTGTCACCTGCAACAGTGACAGTGCCGGTTTTCAGGGTGTCTATCCCAAACACCCGAAGATCGAAGTTCATATATTTCCTTCTCTATCACACCAATAAGCAAGTGTTATATATATAACGAAAGATTTTAACCCAGTTACTTCACTTGACAAAATAGACCTCACAACTGTGATGCCAGAACCACACAATGGGCCATGATGGGCCACGTACAAGACGCAGTTATGCGGTGGATCGAGATGCAAATATGTTCTTTTATGATTGACTGTGACACAAATGTTTTTAAATCGACTTTGTAATCGACCTTCTGAATAGATAGGCTATATTGTATCCCGCGGCTTCGCTTGCATTCTTCGTAGTACGTCGACGCGGCGGAGCCGCGCGGGTAACTAGTATATATATAATATAGCATCGTTGCGGGGCGGAGGCGATTTTATAGTGAAGCGAACACGGTCCGGGGGACGTCGCACCAAAAACCGCACGGTATTCGGTAGCGCGGTACTCGTAGAGCGGAAGCGGCGTGTGTGACATACGAGTATGACGGCCTGTTTAGCCTAGTTGGTAGTGACCCTGCCTCCGAAGCTAGAGGTCCGTGTGTGCGAATCCCGGCCAGGGCATTTATTTGTGCATTTATCACGGATATTTGTTCTTGGGTCTTGGATGTTTTCTATGTATTTAAGTATGTATTTATCTATAAAAGTATGTATATTGTTGTCTAGTCTAGTACCCATAGTACAAGCGTTGCTTAGTTTGGGACTAGGTCGATTTGTGTAAGATTGTCCCCCAATATTTATTTATTTACTTACTTTTTATTTATTTATTATTTATTTATTATTTATTCATTTATGATTATTTATTTATCATTTATTTATTGATTATTTATGTATTATTTATTTATCATTTATTTGTGATTTTTATGATTTATTTATTATTTATTTAATATTTATTTATTATTTATTTATTTATTATATATTTATTATTTATTTATTTATGAAGCAGGTAATGACATGACAGTCAACAGTTAAAAGTTACAGATCAATAATGCAAAACCGCCTCCGCCCAGCACCGCGCCGCGCCCGCCCTGTGCGTTTCGAGCTTTACCATCAGGTGATACTGCTCGTTTACCTCCTATCTCATAAAGAAAACACCAACTTAATTCCCCACGCACATATAAAAAGAAAAATATATGTTTCTTTCATCAGGACACCCCGTAGTTTAAAAAGTCGTCGGCGATTACAATCTCATTTCGTTTTGCGAGTTGATAAGGGGTGTTATTCACAAACCGACTAGTTCTCACCTGTCACCTCACATCTCACTCGTTTTTAGGGTTCCGTAGCCAACTAGGAACCCTTTAGTTTCGCCATGTCCGTCTGTCTGTCTGTCTGTCCGAGGCTTTGCTCTGTGATGGTTATTGCTATAAAGCCTCAATATGGTATGGATATGTAAATAAATAAAACTGAGGAAGTCTTAAAAGAAAATCTATAAAAAGAGTTATTGAAGGGTACCTCCCGTACTCGTAAAGTGGGGATGTTTTTTTTTTGCTCTGACCCTATGGTATGGTGTGTTGTTGGGTAGGGCTTTCAAAATGAATAGAGGTCATCATGAAACACTTTTTGATGAAGTTAATATTTTCGGAAATATTCACTCCAATAAAAAAAAAATTTGTCGCCCTCTAACTTTTGAACTATGAGTCCAAAAAATATGAAAAAAAGTCTTTAAATGAAAACTATAGCTGACATGGTCAGTTCAGCTGTTTTTGAGTTATCGTAAAAAGTCTTACCTTCTTAGTAAAAGACGTATGAAACGCTGCAAAGGTATTCCTTTTTGCATGTTATTGTTTTTTAAGTAAGATCATTACGCACTACGGAATCCTGCACTGAGCATGGCCCGACATGCTCTTGGCCGATAATATGACCTTAAAATGTCTGAAATATTGAATAACAATCTTTTTTTAAGTATATATAATCATGTGCAGTGCATCACGCTTGCACACCTTGTCATGGAGATAACTGTTTCGTAATATAGATAACATGTGACCTGTGAACTGCAGTATCAATCTCACGTAGACCATTTTGTTGTTGGGGTTACGAAACGATATGTGCCCAATGATAAGTTTACAATGTTGACGATTACTCACACTTTCTATATTCGCGGGTATCTCAATAGCTCTCAATAGCTGAAATAAAATCATTTTGTAAAATGAACTCACCTCTCATCATCATCATCATCATAATCATATCAGCCGATGGACGTCCACTGTTGGACAATCAGTAGGTCATCAGTCCACCTTGTGGGGGGCCAACCCACGCTGCGCCTTCCAGTACGTGGTTGCCACTCGAGAACCTTTCCGCCCCAAAGGCCATCGGTTCTACGTGCAATGTGCCCCGCCGACTGCCACTTAAGTTAAGCGATTCGGAGGGCTATATCGGTTTATCGGTTGCTTTGGTTCTACTGCAGATGGCCTCATACTGATCACGATCTCGTGATCACGTAGAGATACTCCCAGCATAGCTCTCTCCATTGCTCTTTGGGTAACTATTAGTCTTCTTATGATAGTAAGCGACCACGTTTTATACTCGTACTCGCCCTCAACCCAAATGACGACTGAGGGCATAAAACTCGAGGCAGGGGTAATAAAGCTCGGCGGTCGTAGTGATGGTAATGTGTCGATTACGAAGTATTTTAAACATCGATGTAATTCTATGTATTCTAATATGGGCTCAAATTAAACGAGAAGTTGCGACAAAAAATAATACTTTTAAAATGGTAGACGTCGAAAAGCTACTTCAAGATGCTATCGACAATGTAACTACTGAAGATTGGCAGAAATGTGTTCATCATGCTGAAGAGCTCCAAAATGAAGACTTAGTTAAGGCATGTTTGGTAGATATTCGACCACTTATAATAAATCTCCAAGGTGACCATAGTGACGACGAATGTTTATAATAATTTTTAATTAGTTATGTACTGTTTTGTTATTTTATTTTTATTATCAGTTAGTAAAAAGTAGCGTAGTTAACCTTTTTATACTTCAGTTTTACACTTCTATACCTTAAATAAAGAAATTGTATATATATATTTTTTAATATTATGCACGTGTTTTTAATTATAGTGTTACACCGTATTCCACTTTTATTATAATAATATTGAATTCATGCACAAGAAATGTACCTATTTACTCACTCAACTTATCGACAATATCGACATTCCTTTATGTGGGTTTACTATCTGCACTAGTGGTCTCCGCTCGCTCCCTGCAATACAATGGGAAACTAATAACGCGAGCTTAACGGTTTTATTGCCTTAGTCGTAGTTTTAGGATATACCCGGGTCCCGGGTCAAATGATAAAACACAGTAGGACCTCATTTATAAAACTTACACCTTTGTACCTGTGTTTAAAAAAAAATTGATTTGACAAGGGGTTATTTAACTACATGATTAAATATATTGGGGGACAATCTTACACAAATCGACCTAGTCCCAAACTAAGCAAAGCTTATACTATGGGTACTAGACGACGATATACATACTTATATAGATAAATACATACTTAAATACATAGAAAACATCCACGGCCCACGAACAAATATCCGTGATAAATGCACAAATAAGTGCGCTGGCCGGGATTCGAACCCGGGTCCTCTAACTTCGGAGGCAGAGTAACTACCAACTAGGCTAAACAGGCCGTCTAAATAGTATCTAACTCTAATTATTGCAAGTATACTGAGAGGTTAGTATTCAGATGCCTGGCTTAGGTACTGATAAGATAGTTCTTTCCGACAAGTATCTACTTAAATATGTCGGCATCGGGTTCAAATCCCATAACCAAGGTGTAATCACCAGGTTGTAACGTAACTTTTTTTCATCCCATAACCAAGGTGTAATCACCAGGTTGTAACGTAACTTTTTTTCTTCTTTCCAGTGGAGTACGTGGACACAGAATACAGCCTATGGTTGACGTGGTTCCTGATGCCAGTGGTGGTGACGTTCCTGCTTCCGGCGGTCATCTTTCTGCTCATCTACATCAGCGCCATTATATTCCATCTCTACAGGCTGTACAGGTAGTTTTTTTTAATACCACCTCGGTGGCAATATACAGGGAGTAACATTTAGATCGGGCAGTATGGGAAAGTCTGAAACTATAAAACATACGAAGATCTGTTTATTTAATTTAATCGTATGGCATATATTTACGAACCGTGAGATCTTCGAGAAGACAAGTACGGTTGCCAGTTTTTGTTGCACTTTTAGCACCACCCAGGGGTCACGTGTAGGGTAACGGTGGGTACACCCTACGGACGTGGTGCAACTTCGACCCCCCTTTGTCAAGTGAGTGGGCAACTTGACTGTTAGAAGTTCTCAAGCCGCCCGAAGGCCTCTAACTTGGCTTAACGACTGCTGTCGTAGACAGCAGCCGGGATCAACGGCTTAACGTGCCTTCCAAAGCACGAGAGCGCTCAGTTAGTAACCACTCAAAGCGGTCACCCATCCAAGAACTGACCTGCACCCACATTGCTTAACCTCGCATACCGCACGCGGTACGCGGGCGCCGCTGGGCCACGAGCGCTTTCATAGTAACATTTACTGCTTAAGACCACAATCGATATCAAAATAGAAATAGTGTTAGTTTTCGAAACGTCCGGGCTCGATTCCCGAGCTGACTACAAGTTTTTTTTAAATGTATAAATGGGATTTTCCTTGTTAAAATCGATGACATGGTTCCTAAGAACAGATCTTCGTATGTCTTATAATTTCAGACTTTCCCATACTGACCGATCTAAATGTAACATCCTGTACATATATCGTAGTTCAATGACCATTTATGTAGGCCTCATAGCAATTCAGAAACTATTGCTAAACTAAGAAGACTGATCATGCTGGCCAGCAGCTTTGCGGATTTAGCTGGGGGTCCTGACTGGCTGTGGATAAACGCCTCTTACTCGTATGGGGCCATCCGACAGCTCGAGTGAATTCCACGTTAGCACTCGTAGCGCACGGGCGACTAAGCATACTGTACGTAGGCCGGTCGGCGTAAACGATGGGGGGGGGGGGGGGGGGGCACACGCAAGGCGAGACGACATCACGTTTACGACAAAGCGTACCTGGCGAGATCCTGCCTGCGAGCGACCGGCCGGCCAGTTTGGTATTTTCTGTATTGATGTAAGGTCTAGGCTAATTTGGTTCGTAAATAATATTGACCCGTAGGCTTCAACTGGCCGCCAAGTTGCAAATCCTGTGAATTATTAACTTCCGACGAACCTCCAGACGTGGTGAGCGGTTACATCCTTACGTTGTCAGTCTACCATTTATTCGCACGAAGCGATTTGCTTCTTTCGTCATGCGAACAGCTAAGGACTGGAGGCGATGTTTTTCCGCCTACTGCGTGATTAGGTTAGTTGTGTTGGCGCCACTGTCCCCTGCAACATTTGTTTTGTCTCTTTTGCATAATTATATTGCCATGGCATACATGAACCATTGCCTGAGAGTTTCAAAATTTGGGAAATTGTCTTGGAAATTTGAAATTGAAACGTTTGAGGCAAAACATAAGAGTTTTATTTTTAATTTATCTAACGTCAAAGACTTAAACATAATTTGATCATGTGCAGCGGCGAGATGAGTAGGTACAGGCCAGTCGGCTTAGGAACTTTATCATTTGTATATTAAGCTTCAAAAGTGTTTGACCATTTTCTAGCCTAACTGTACAGTCAGTATCAAAAGTAGCTACGCATATGAAGGGGTTTTGTTTTGATGCAGACTGTATCTACATATACTTAATTGGGTAGGCGCCACAGAAGCATGCCACAGGTCAATGTACACAATTACTATAGCTCGGCGACCGCACTTTACCCAGGATGTTGTGAATATGATTATCCCTCACATACCTACGTTCCGAAAAACTCATTAGTACTAACCAGACCTCCCACGATCTTCGTTCAAAAGTAGCATGCTTGAATCACTCTGCTAGCATTTCTTATTTACGCTGATACCGTAATTAAGATAATGAAATATGTCAATAAATTAAATTACGCAATTTCCGCTATCGAAACCTAATTAAAAAATATGCCCGACATGACTCGACTACACGTCTACAGATTATTGTAAATATGTTATTTATATTTCTTTTATCTTATACCTGCGTGATGTATATATGTTTAGGTAATTGTAGATAAAAATAATTGGTTGTCTTCCTAAATAAGTCTTATGTTCCCTCTCCAAGTTACATATCCAGTCGTTTGTTTTGTTTGAACTCAATTTCTTTAGAAATATGAGCTGATGTCTTTTGACTACGCATAAGTACGAAAAGCAAGTGCGTGGATACGCCCTTTTATATACTGTGTTCAAAACCAGTCCAGTTGCAAACTGAACTTTAGTACATAGTGTTAATATTTATTATCACGTGAACAGGTCATAGGCTAACTGACCCGTCTGGCGATAGACAGGTCCGTGTCAAATTCAACAGTGAAATTGGAGCATTATCCAAAGGTGAGACAGACAGATAATTGGTGAGATAACAGGTTCTTTGCCTCTTGAGTTGGATAGAACTTTGCGAAAATAGGGTGAAATAATGAACCTGACGTATGAACCTGTTGGATATACCCAATTCCTTTTAAAAAGGAATTCACAAAGCAATTCTTAATTTTTGAGCATCCGGATATTTCCCTATTCCGACCCTCCTGCCCTCTTTTTACAAGCCGACTCGTTCTCACCTGTCACCTCATCCGTTTTTATATGGAAACTGTCAAATGTCATGTCATGAGTCGGTTCGTGAATAACACCCCTGGATACCATTTCGCCGTCTCACACGGAATCCTGACCAGAAGTGTAATATCTAAGACGGCGCCCTGTGAGGCTCTGAAAACCGATTTAGCTTTACAAACCAACCCTGGATCGGGTTACAGTATGTGTCATATACTCGTAGTACGTAGCACTCGAGATCACCAAATACTTGGAAACATCCGAAATGGTAATTTACATTGATTCAGCCAAAGCGATCAAATCAGGCCATCCCGTACAAATCTTCAGGAGCACGCACAAAACTTAATACATACCCACATCGTCACTGGTAGCTTTAGCACCCGAAGTATCCAAAAGTATAGGACACAACGCACTAGAAATAATGGACTTAATTATATGCCTTGTAAGGGTGCTTTTTATTAAAAATGGGAAGGCTCTTGGCCAACATATAGCCAGGGGGCAAAGATGAGGCCGACGATGAAGCGAGCTCACCCAGAAGATGCCTATTCACTCGTGCCTTAAAAAGGTCTAGGTTATGTTGCTAGTGTCCAGTTGGGATAATCCGAATGGTGTTCTGTATTGTTACTTATCTGTGATTTAATTTTGACAGGTTACGAGTGGTAGATGGAGTCCAAAATGACTGGCGACAAGCGGCGAGGCTTGCGGTCTGTGCACTATGGGACGCGCATGGGTGGTTGTGGCATGGTAAGTACCAGAAATATATAAGCATTTTTTAACTTTATTTCCCAGACATAGGTTTCAAAAACTAGCAAAAAGTGGACTGATGACCTGGTAAAAGTCGCAGGAGTCCGCCGGGTGCGGGTAGGACCGGTCGTTGCGGCACCCTCTGGGGCAGCCCTCGGACATAGTTTGGCTGAAATTAATCATCAGATGATGAGTTTTTGGAACTTATTTATAGACGTGACTAATGATAAACATGGGATGGACTTTTAGGCAAACATGCATAATTTCAGTATAAATTATCCATTTACTTCAGTCCTCTCCACTCCATGAGCTCCCAAAGCTGTCTTGAGAGTAAGACGTAGTTCCTTAACCCAATCATGAGCTTAATTGTCCTTCATTTATTTTCTAACTAAATTCAAATTACCAGCAATCTTGTACTGTCTTGCCAATTTACTCAGTTGTAACTGACAATCCTTAATGAATGACAGTCCTTAATGCTCTGTTTACTTCGACGTCATCTTATGCAGTGCACTAGCATTTAAGGTGTGGTTTTCAGAAATTGAATTGTACAGTTGATTCAAATAATTATGATTTTCTAATACATAAAAATAATTGCTAATGAAACGTACTATTATCCATTTTAAAACAAACCCGCGTGCCGGTAACGGACTGTAGGTTAAACTGTTTATCAATCCCCAGGTTACGAGATCCAAGGTATCGAGAACATCCCCAACGGCCCGTTCCTAGTGATCTACTACCACGGAGCGCTCCCCATCGATATGTACTACTTCATCGCGCGCATGTTGCTCTTCAAGCGGTTGCACATCCACACAGTTGCCGACCGGTTCATGTTCAAAATACCCGGTGAGTGCAGATAGATATATCCCATCAAAAACATAAATGTGAAAATGGGAGCCAAGTTCAATATTAAGAATATGCGATGCTTGGTTGTCATCTTCACCGACAAAGAATTGAGATCTAAATGGGTGCCAAGTTCCATAGATTCTCTGAAATGGTGCCAAGTCCGGCACTAGATTGTTTACATTAAAACTAATTTACTGCGGCTTAACGCATTTTGAGCTTTAACTTAGCAGTTTTCTTAAATATCCAACAGCTTTTATGGTATTATAACATACTGCATAGAAAACTGCCAAGTTAAGGCTCAAAATGCATTAAGCTGCAGTAAATTAGTTTTACTGTAAACAATGTGGTGCCAGACTTGGCACCATTTCAGAGAATCTACGGAACTTGGCACCCATTTAGATCTCAATTCTTTTGTCATATTCTTAATATTGAACATGGCTCCCATTTTACATTTATGTTTTTGATGATTACTTTTTGTCAATCTTCGCTAAATGGTTCTTTTTAAGAGCGAATGCATGAGTTACGATACAAAATACCCAAATCGCTATAGGTGCACCTCAAATATTTGAAGAGTTCCCTCGATTTCTCCAGGACCCTATGATCAGATTCATACCTGATAACTATGGGACCACCCCGGAAGTATACCGTTTCAAACAAAAAAATAATTTTCCAAATTGGTTAATAAATGACGGAGTTCTGAGGTAACTAGCATAAATAATAATAATAATAAAACTACTATAAAAATCTATGTTTTCTGATTTTTTCTGGTGTACACACACAATTACCAAGCTGCATGCCAAATTTCAGCTTTCTAAGTCACCTGGAAGTGGGTTAGGTTTTTGATTACTAGTCAGTCAGTCAGTCCGTCAGTGGTAAAAATGCCGTTTTTTGGAATTTAATATCTGAATAACTATTACACCTATATTTATGAAATTTGGGGTTCTAGTTGTTCTAAAGGATCTTAATACATGTACCAAATTTAATTTTTTTATGTTAGATAGATTTGGAGTTATTGGGGGGTCAAAAGTGGCTCCAAGCGGTTCGTGTAAAATAACACAAGGCTGCTGTCCGCCAGTTCTTGAGGTGAACTTGGCTGGACACGCTGCCGCGTGTCTAGATTATAGATTCAAAAGCTAATTTATAATTAAGGCGAAGGGGTAGGCAAGCTCTTTTAATACAAACTTTGTGTACGTTTTTCTTCGTTTGTGTTTGCGCTACATTTATAATTTTTTGTCAATATGCTTGTTTTTCTGTTAGCTATTTCTTCTGATTGCTTTATTTAAAATTTTTTACGAATTTTTTTTATTACGCAAAATTTCAACTTCAAGTTCCGCGTATATCCAATATGTACAAAAAAAAATAATTAAATGTTGTAAAGCGGCGGCGTAAATGGGAGTAGGAGACCCGTCTGTGTGGCAATGGTAAGAGTTCCGCCAAGTGGGACTCCGTCACATATAAGAGAGACATTGGAATCCCGCCAAGCGGGGTTTCGTCGACTTAGTGCTATAGAGCTCCGCAAAGCGGGGATCCATCACGTCGACCGATTTATGTTCAAGATACTCACAAACTCAGGAGCTAGCTATAGGTTCAAAGACTTCTAAAGGTTTTGTCAGAAGGGAAGGTTTTATCAGAGATAAGATGAGTGGGGGTCTGTCATGTTTGTGGCAGAGTTAGGAACCCCGCTGTGCGGGGTAATATCCATCAGGTCTATGGCAGTAAAGTAAAAATCCCGTCGAACAAAGCTATGTTTGTTATTTAAGACAAGTGTAAAGTTTTCATCCAGAACCGTGAGCTTTGTTTTGTAATTAGCTGTATCACTACCTACTCATATTAGGACCACTAAGGCTAACCCAGTCGTCGGTAGTAATAACAAATGTATTGTTCCAGGCTGGAAGACGCTTCTAGAAGGTCTATGCGTAATTCCCGGCACAGTGAGCGAGTGTGCGGCCGTCCTGCGCGCGGGCAGTCCCCTAGCTATCTCTCCCGGTGGAGTGTATGAGGCGCAGTTCGGGGACCACACGTATAAGCTCCATTGGAAGAACAGGCTTGGATTCGCACGCGTTGCCATGCAAGCTAAAGTGGTAAGTCATGTCAGTTGTATTGATCCATAATCGAGATTTCGAGATGGGTTGTAACATTTTGAGAGGTCCAAAAAGAAGGCCACTTCATGAGTCGACGATCAGCACCAGTGCAACGACATTGATTTTCAGTGGATCCAGTAAACTAAAACCAAAATTCTCAAGTCATTGTCCTTCAATCCTTGTAGAAGAATGCATATTTATCGAAGTACACTGTGATATTGTTGAAAAATAACTGTACTATTTTGCATTAGCTCTTTTTTTGATCTTCTTTTGGGAAAGTTTTCAAAGACGTATATAGAGAAGTTGCTGCCTACATTTTACGGTTTATGGTTTAAGATATTTATTTCTCATAAGATTTTATATAATCACTTACTGAGAAAGCATTATTCACTAAATCTAGGTAAGACAGGGTAACATGCAAACTGAGTCGGCGTAAGGGCCTCGCGCCTCACGGCCGAAATATTTATATTACCTTCTAATTGCACCATCAGAGGGCCTCGCGAAATGTACCAGATTAAGTTTCGGTCTTGCGCCGCCACTGCATGCAAAGTGGCCGAGCATAATCTCAGTAGAAAAGAGAATAAACAGTAGCAACTAGAACAGGTAATGCAACATTTTACAGTGAATACAATTTTGCAGCCAATAGTCCCGATGGTGACCCGCAACGTCCGCGAGGCGTTCCGCACGGTGGGCTGGCTGCGCGGCGCGTGCCGGCGCGTGTACGCGGCCACCAGGATCCCGCTGGCGCCCGTCTACGGCGGCTTCCCTGTTAAACTCGTCACGCACCTCGGGAAGCCGATAGAGTACGACCCGACTCTCACGCCAGAACAGTTGCAGAAGAAGGTAATTCAACATATTTAGTATAGCAGTACATATACAGTTGTATATCCTTTGGCGCCCTTAATACCTATTATGTGATCTGCCGCTGTAAGACCTGATAAACCCCGGAGCAGTTGCAAAAAACGTCAAAGTTAATTGGGGGTCGGAAGTAACACGCTCTGTACGTAGTGTAGGAAGCCGATAGAGTACGACCCGACTCTCACGCCGGAACAGTTGCAGAAGAAGGTAATTTAACTACAGATCGCTATTAGCTGCAGATCGGTGCTCTTCAATCTTCATACTATATTACAATACATAATCATTTAATCGTATTAATCATACATCGTCAGGTCAGGTCGTCAGGTTATATTATAAGGTAAGCCGAAGGCCAATGCAAGGAGTACGATCATATACAGGGGCGCCAATAGGTAGCGCAGCAAGAGATATATGTATAAGAAAAAGAGTAGGGCAGAAAGACAAACAAAAAGAGAAGGGGCACAGATAGCTCGAAAGAGATAAACCACACACTGAACCATAGTGTTAACCATAAACTGAACACTGTGTAATGTTGGCTGCAGGTCTATACACGGATACGGAGCACGCTCTTGTAGAGGAGCATCTTCAGTGCCCTACACACTATAATATCAAGTAGTAGTAGGACGCGCACTCGTATTAATGTCTTTAGCGCCCTACACACTAAGCGCGTTATGCGCGCTCATAACAAGGGGCATCGACAACGCTCTTACAAACGTTTAGATTTAGACGAAAACATACTTAAAAGTCCGCAGGAAACTCGGACGGCATGCTGGAATAATATGAAACTTTGTATACACAATGGGATCCCGCATATCTAGGCCAGAAATTAGTTACTGTTGCTTGAAATTATAATGGAGAAAAAATACAGCAATTATTATGGTTTTATACAAGACCTAAATAACTAAATAACTCGCTGTTTTTTTTTCTATTGCAATTTCTAGCAACAGAAACTAATTCGGCCTGGATATGGCGGATCCCATTATGTGTACAACTTTTCATGTTATTTCAGCACGGCGTTTTAAAATGAGAACCAAACTATGTTTGTATGGAGAATTGAGTTCAGTCGAGCGTGCGGGGGACCCTTAAGAGTACAAAAACACTTTTCTATTACAGGTGGCCAAAGCGATAGAAGACCTAGTAGAAGAACACCAAACCGTCCCAGGCAATATTCTCCGCGCGCTCACAGAAAGGATCGTGGATCTACCAAAGAAAAGGCCAGCCAAGCCAGAATCGAGCCAGAATGGCAAGTGTCAAAACGGTTCAGTGCCAGATGAAAGCGCCAGTCCGAGTGTCAAGACGAAAGTGTCATAAGAAGAAGTATGTAGATTTTATAAGGTAATGTTAAGCGGAGCATGCGGAATCATAATCGTAAGTTACGTCCGTTGAAATGGAGTTTTGTGGCAGGTGCCGCCATTTTGTAATTTTCGAACACTTCCTTTTTTTAGAAGTTACGGCTTTATATGTTTCTCTGTAAGCTTGAAACTGACCACAAGATCGGAACTTAACGATATTAACTTAAGTTTTACACTTAAAAAACCAATTGTATATGAAATTTGTTAATACTCTGTCTGTTACCTATTCACGCCTAAACTACTGAACGATTTTGGCATGTAGTAAGCTTAAGCCATTATTTAATTCACCGCTTGGGGGAGGAATGGGAATTGACGTAGACTGAATACCAAGCAGGCGGAGCTGCAGGCATAGCTAGTAAAATAATAAATTGATTCCTGTCTTGAAAAGTTCGTGTGTTCCTACTTTAAGTGTATATTTTGTAGATATAGACGAATATAAATAAAGCTCTTTTTTTTCTAGATGTATAGGTAAGTTTTATGTGTGTGTATTTGCGAGATTATTTTTGCTTTATGAAAGAGGCTTAGAATGAATAAGGTGAATAGGTGTTTTTCAGTACAGTCGTCTACCAAAAGATGCACGGATAAAGAGAGATTATGAGTTTTTCCTGTCAGTATTTAAGACATTGACATAAGATTGAATTTTACCTGCCTAGCTAGGCATATTCGCGTTTATTTAGGATATATATCATTTGTAGCTCTCGCCTTAAAAATGAGCGACACCTAACTTTTAATCGAGATTTAATCGTAAAATTTAGTCGATTAATTTGATGATTAATTCAATCGTTATTAAATTAACGTCGATTAATCATGTGACGATTGATATTTTAGTCGATATTAGTTAATTAAATAATTAATAGATTAATCCTCTAATAACTAAAATGCTATATTTCCGACATTAAACTTCATAATATTAATTGCCACAAATAACTTTTACTAGGACATACTCGTAACTTATTAATATTGCAATTATTAACGCGATCATGCTAGTTAGGCTGACCTGTGGAAAAGGTTTTTTCACTAAGTATATATAACATAATATACATTCTTTCACCTTATTTTGAAATATAAAATGAAAAATAAATGGATAAAACTTTTTGTAGTCGACGGTTCAAGTACAGTCTTCAATAATATATGTGATAAGGCAAACCGCTCAAAAATATCTGACATGCATTAGGCAACTGTTATACAAATAAATGTGTGGTTTAATCTGGGTATGTAAGTAGAACCTACTTGTAGTCGATTATTGAACCTGCGCGAATGCCGCCAATTTGGTTCTACTTTCATGCCGGGATACTATTGCTTTTTCATATTGAATATGATGGCTGTACTGTAAATTAACCTGTTATTCATAGTTGTATTTATATATCATTAAAATATTGTAATCGTATGAAATGAGTGCAAATAGATTTTGATATTTTACTATTGTTAGCGGATTGCATGAAAAATTAAGTATATTTACGAAGTTAAATTGTCAACATAGCCCCTGGACCCTACTAAATGTATTAAGCAAGGTCACTGAAATTAGTTTTAGTGCTTTTAGTTATATATAAAATATTTTACAATCTCAGCTCCCTTGGTCATAAAGCAAACTATAAGATAAACAAACTATTTAACAAAATAACTTGTGGGACATAAACGCTCATAAATCCATCTATATGCCGTTTGTCTTTGACAATTGTTTGAATTGAAAGGATGGGACTGAAACACGTTTTATATGAATAATGGGGTAAATTATAGGGTCATTCATTATATGTATAATTTTTTATATACGTATAAGAAAATTAGGTAAAAATATATACGCAAGTGTGAACTTTGCTATGTTTAGGAAACGAAAATTATGATACAATTACCTACATTAGTTCTGTTGGGTAAAGGGGACCACGCCACTCTCCAAAAAACATTTATTTTCAGGCAACAAAGGCCCATAGATAAAAATACCTTATATTATAATATTTATAATATAGGTAACATACATATTATAATTTTTTTCGAAGGTTGCAAACAAACATATGACCTGCCTGGTAAGCAGACAGGTGCCAGAAAGTTTAGCGCGTTACCGACCCTTTATTGATTTGAAGATTCTTCAGTAGGTCTTGTAAGTCACATATTTGTCTATGGCCTCCTTTCGAGACCTAACTAGATTTTTCTTTTTTTTTCCACGTCGGTGACAAACAAGCCTACGGCCCGCCTGATGGTAATCAGTCACCGCAGCCTATAGACGCTTGCGACTCCAGGGGTGGAGACCCTTTGAAACTGTATACATTTATTCTTTGAAGAGCTCCATACTAATGTAGTCGTGCCGTTATATGCATTTTTAAATATGTATTTATTTAAGTATCGAAAATTCGGACTGTCTATTCATTCCTTTAAAATTATTTTAGGTAAACCTGGACCATTAAAACATTGTTCAAAATGTTTGGACATATCAGAGTATAGTTTTAGTTTTTTTTTTTATTTAAATTATTAATTATGTCACAATATAATATTTTAGTAGTCGTATTTATAAATCAAATCAGTGAAAAAACTAAAAAAAGTCAATTTTTACTGAATGATAGTAAACAGAACTGTAGTTTTTATTGTACTTATAATTAAAAAGGTTTTGTACTGTTTACGTGACTAATAACTTATTTTATTAAGTATGTTATCAAACTACACTTTAATAACTAAATAGGCTGTACAATTTGCTTAAAATCCTCTATAGTAGTTTTTTCATTAGTAAAATTCAAATTTCAAATGGCAATTTATTTATTGTGTTTGAAATTTACTGACACTTTGCTGAATATGTTCTATAAGATAGCTTGTTCATGAAATGAACACTTAGATGTAAGATTTTCTTAAATATTTATTTGTGTAGAGAATATGTTTTGATATATGTTGACAGGGGTTATTCTAGCTTAAAAGTACTCGTAAGCTCGGTTCCCGATACAAACGAAGTTTCGCCCTCATTTTAAAATGGCATGCTGGAATCATTTGAATGAAACTTTGTATACACAAGGGGATCTGGTATATCTAGGTCGGAAATTAATTTCTGTTGCTTGAAAATATAACGGAGAGAAAATACAGCGATTATTAAGGTTTTCATACAAGACCTAAAAAATTAAAAACTCGCTGAATTTTTTTTTTCATTCCAATTTCTAACAACAGAAACTAATTTTCGACCTAGAAATGGCAGATACCATTGTATATACAAAATTTCATGTTATTTCAGCATTGCGTTTTAAAACGAGAACGAAACTACGTTTGTATGAGAAATCGAGTTCGATCGAGCGTACGGGGGACTCTTAAAATCAGATTTTATGCAAAGTTGGACAAGTTTCTATGGGATGCCAGCTGCCGCCGCCATATTTAACGTTAACCGGTCTGTAATCGTAGGTTGGTGCAACCCGCCCTGAGTAATAAATACAGATGTAGGAAATAATGCTTTTCCATCGGCTTAACCCTAAATATGACTAGGCCCGAAGTGGATATCAATTATCGTATTAAATTATTGACAAGTTCATTTCTGTTAATGTGAAACTTTATTAGTCAATTTCAAACGTCAGATGGAGAAATGGTAGTATTTTGCCATTTGACATGACAGGTGTTAATTAACCCTTTGAACGCTTTCATATTTCAATGAAGTGATCACTCACACGCCAAGCACTGTTGCGTTATCAAAAATTGATGTAACGTTTAAATCAATAAAAACAAATAAGACTAATTAATTGAAAAAACTAAAAAACCTGACAGCGTTTCTGTGTAATTAGGAATTTGGCGCCAAAAATCCACCAATTTTTATTTCTTATTTTGATATACCTAGTGTCACTCTCACAGTAAAGACGAATCTAACGACAGCTCTCAAGCTAAAATACATCGAGCCGTTCAGGCTGCAGAGCGTGCCAAACAATTATACATACATACTCTCGAAAAACATAACCCTCCTTCTGGCGCAGTCGGGTAAAAAACAATAATTAATATATTTTATTCATGATCAAAGTACACCTTCACTCCGACCTTTTTAGCGGTTGTTGGCGTGGTGGGCACGACGACCCACGACCACTTTATTGGTTCTTGGCGTTAAAAGGGTTAATACGGTAATTGTTTGGCACTTCTTCGGGTCTAGTTTCGAGTTTAGCATGTACCTGCTTACGAATCTCGTACCTCAGTATGAATTCAACACCGAGAGACCCTACTTGGTGACAGTCTCCTAAGTCTTAGTTGCAATATGACAGCATTTTAATTGAAACTGTACCGGAACTGGAACATTATTCAGAGATGATTACAATACCTACATAAGAAAACGAAACTCGGAAAAAAACGATTAAAACAGTATAACTAAGAATCTTTGCTTGGTAGGTACTCTCAAGCTACAGTAACCCCAGATCACTGAGGATGTCACAATACTGACACACATGCTTTAGACGAGTGGCATGTGTTACATTTTGCTGTTGTGTGGCATGTCCTTCCAAATAAAAACAAACTTGACTATCTCACTGAAATGTCAATATCAAGATCGTGAAATCACATATTTCACATTATTATTGATGGGTAGGTAACAATTCGCCGTAGGTTACCAGAAGAGGAATAGAAGTGGATACGTGGTCGTTGGCTATCTTTACTTATTAGACGCAGATAAGTATGTATTATGTGTAAGTCGAATAGACATTATCAAGTGACAATTGGGGGAGACCTCAGACCTCTGTTTCATAAAGCTGACAGGTAACAGTCACAATTTATTCCATGAGTCTTTTGCTGTTTATTGTCATCGTCACAGGCTGACGTATATATATATTGTACTTTGTGAGGCTGACAACTGTCATTATTTAAAGTTGTCACAGCTCATAAAGCTGACAAAGTAAGTTGATACGATTTGTTTGTTTAAGTATATAAAAGAATCATTATCAAGCAAAGGGGTACCTTTTGGTTTGGCGGCATCATTTCCTTACAGAAAAACGTCCTTATCGTCACGACAAAGAAGAACTACGTCAATGTTAGAAAATAACACAAATATCGACTAATTTGTAAACGTCAAATTTCAATATAATTATCACCTGTCGCCTTATGAATATGAAATAAGCTTCACAGTATATGTCCTAGGTTCTAAAAATGTATTTAATGTAAAATAGTATGTATTCATGGCTCGTTTTAAAGGCACATTTACACTAGTCGACAGATAAGTCGCATGCATACCATGTACTTAAACAGTTTTGAATCGTATTTCTCAAGGTTATGTAGACATATTTACGGATGTGTCAAAAATATGTATCTATTACCTACCTCTCAAAAATATGTAACGATACCTTATTGCGCCGACTTAAAAGCTATTAGACATATTTTTGAGTAAGTAGTATGCACCCATATTTTTGCTATTGACTGTGCATTGGTGTTTCGTTCATGTTTCTGACTTTTAAGCTTGAAACGCACAGAGCGCGACCAGCGTCGTTGCGGGGCGGAGGCGTTTTTCGGTCAGAGGCACGTCGCACCAAAAAACCGCGCGGTATTCGGTAGCGCGGTAGAGCCGAGGAGGCGTGTGTGACATATGAAGCAGTAATCAACAGTCTACAGTTTTGGAAAAATGCAAAACCGCCTCCGCCCCGCGCCCGCTCTGTGCGAGTTCGAGGTTCATAGTTGTCTAAATCTATTTCTTATATGATTCAAGAGAAAAGAAAGTGCATTATTATTTTTTGTAGACTATTGTAAATGGGCCGTAAGCCACGCTTTCGAAGTGCCAGAACTGTATATCTTGTATACCAAATTGTGTATGTCTGATGTGTATTTTGTTGGATTACTTTCCTAAGTGCGTAGTTTCAATTGAATCCTTTGTAATTTGTGTAAGGGAATTACTACAAGGGCGGGTTGCATCAACTTACAATTACAGACTAATCAACGTTAAATAAATATGGCGCCGGTAACCTATCAAACACAAACTTGTCAAACATATGCCAACAATCAGATTCTAACGAACAAAGCTTACAGAGACGGTTTGGTGTAACTCACTTAAGCTTAAAACGCACAGAGCGCGGCGCAGCGTCGTTGCGGGGCGGGGGCGGTTTTGCGAAAGCGAACGTGGTACCAAAAAACCGCGCGGTATTCGGTAGCGCGGTAGAGCGTAGGCGGCATCTGTGAAATATGAAGCAGTAATCTACAGACCAGTTTCGGAAAGATAAAACATTCAAAACCACCTCCGCCCCGTACCGCGCCGCGCCCGCTCTGTGCGTTTCAAGCTTAAATGTCGCGAAATAAGAATACCGATATTAAGAGGGCGCAGTACGATCGGTGTGGATCGGTTCTCCATACAAACGTATTTAGGCTCTCATTTTAAAACGCCATGCTAGAATAACATGAAACTTTGTATACACAATGGGATCCGGCATACCTAGATCGAAAATTAGTTTCTGTTGCTAGAAATTGAAAAAGAAAAAAAATATAGCGGTTTTTCGAGTTTTTTACGGCTTGTATGAAAACCTTAATAATCGCTGTGTTTTTTCGCCATTATGATTTCAAGCAACAGAAACTAATTTCCGCCCTAGACAAGCTGGATCCCATTGTGTATACAAAGTTTCATGTTATTCTAGCATGGAGTTTTAAAATGAGAGCATAAATACGTTTGTATGGAGAACCAAACGTACTGCGCTCTCTTAATACAAATTTACTAGTGTATTCTAACATCAGTCCAAAAAAATCTCTGTACTGTTTGAGTTAGATATATTATATGTACCAGCTGCAAAGAAAACTGACTTCTGCAGCGGGTCACGTTTCTCTGCAGCTGACTGTACGTTCCCAAAAGCCCTTACCAATGAAGTCGAGTTGACATATTTTTGATCACTTTGCCTGTGCACTTTCGACCCCGACTTTACAGTAAGCTGAGGTAGTTACGCAAAATAATCTAAACAAGCCTTATCCTCTTGACAGAGTCGTGTACAGATAATTTTGGGCAGTTTGAGTACCTACTTTAGTTGCCGAGCTTTAAAATTTGTCGGTTTGACACATGAAATTGTAAGAGCATTGATGCTACGCATTTGGGAAAGTTATCCTCGCGATTTCTACTTAATTTAGCAAACAAATACTTATTCTGAATAAGGAAATATTTTTCTCTATCAAGCCTTTGATTTTTCCCTGTTTTACTCCCAAAAATATTACTTTTATCATTGTCATAAAATGAATATTATGGTTATACCTATTACCTAGCTCTCAAAAATATGTAACGATACCTTATTGCGCCGGCGTACAAGCCATTACACATATTTTTGAGTAAGTTGTATGCACTCAGTGTTTCGTTCTTGTTTCTGACCGAAGATGGAAGGCCAATTTCAGAATATTACCGCCATATCTTGAGCAGTCAAGTTCCAAAGTCTGATACGGTATCTTTTGTTTAGTGTTAACCACTTGAAATAATGCTGATTAAGGCCATTAGCAAAACCGTGTCTGATGCCTTAACGCTAAGCAGGAACCGACTACGCAAGGCAAGTCTTGACCGAGAATTGTAGAGTAGGTGGCGATCATAAAAGATCAGCAATGGTCGCAGTGAGACGAGGGCTTGGTAGCCCGGAATAGCCACTACCCGAATACTCTAATAATAACTGCCACTGTATATTTCTTTAACTTTTCAGTCAGCATCAAAAGTAAGGTTTTAATAAGTAGTGATACATTGCGTGCTGAATTATTTAATAAGCAAATAAAAAATCGGCCAAGACCAAGCCAGGCCATGCTCAGTGTAGGTTTCCGTAGTTGCACAATGAACTTAATTAAAAAATAAATCTGTCAAGAGCATATCGGCCGTGCTCAGTGTAGGGTTCCGCAGTTACCCAATTAAATTAATTTAAAAAATAAATAACAAGCAAAAAGGAATACCTTCGCAGCGTTACAAACTTCTTTTACTAAAAAGTAAAGACTTCACGATAACTCAAAAACTGCTTTACTGATTATGTCCGCTATAGTTTTCGTTGAAAGTCTTTATTAAACTTTTTCTTTTGTAGTGATTATTTTCGGAAATAATCACTACAAAAGAAAAAAACTATATTCACTACCCCCTCTAACTATATTCAATTAATAAAAAAATGTTTGATGAAGTCTTCTATTCATTTTGCTATCCAACAACACCCAACACCATAAGATTGAAGCAAAAAAAATCATCCCCACTTTCCGTGTAGGAACCAGTACAAGGAGAAAAAAAAGTCTTGATTTCATATCTTATATTACAATAGTAATTAATTACATTATAAAATATAACTTACAAATAAAATATACTATATGGACCTCCGCAGATAAGAAATCAATCACTTAACCTGTTACTTTTACCCTTTGAAGGGTATTTATTTGTCTGAATCAGTGAACGGATAAACAAAAAACACGAAGTAACAAACAGAACTAGATGTGACCCGTCCTTGTTAAGATGTCGTCAAGCAGCTTTTCAGGTTACCTTTAAAATGTATCACAAGTGGTTCTGTGAGCTGTTGACCGCGCGAGCCAAAACTTCGCCATAAAAAAATCCATTGACAAAAAAATCTATATAAGTATAATTATCGAACCTGCTCACAAAATTTCACGAGAATTGCGAACTTCCGTCCATCCGTAACAAACACGGTTGGCTCGCTCGGACAAAAATGACATTTGTCAGTGTTGACATCTTATCTATTGAGCACCGCCACACTGTCAGTTTATATAAAGTTAAGTTCGTTATAGCTGTTAACGTCATCGAACTGTTGCGGGGCAGCAGCGCGCGCGCCGCCCGGCCTGTACTGCGGCTGCTGTAACACACACATCGTTAAACACCGCGCCCACTGGCAGTTTTATTGCGCAATATTCTACCTAAAGGCGCCACACGGCCGAGCATGGCGGACTGCCAAGGAACTAGGAAGGTCAAATGGTCTAAGATATGGCATATATGAAAATATACCTGCATCTTAGCTCCTCCCACCCTGGAACCGCCGCTGCCTGGTTGCGCCTTCATACAAATATTTAGACGTGCCGGCATCTTGCAGCAGACTGCCATGCTCGCCCGTCAGGATACGCCTTTATAGTGGTAGCTTTTGTAATTAACCGGCATTTCACTTATCCATATAGTGGTCCGTAAAGTGATAATACCGGTAACTCCTGCATGTACCTCAACAGTCAAGTTAAGATCATCGAAGTGAACCAAATGGCGAAATATCAACACTAGAAGAACTAATCCTAGAAGAAACCTATGACGATCGTGTATAACTTTTGATATTTCCCGCTTCGATACATTTTAACTCAACTGTAACAGAGAGTAGGCAGATAGTGTCAAACAAAATGGACAAGTAACTATTGGGAGTGAAGTTAGTGACTATACTTGTAAACGTATATTATGGTGTTATGTATGTGATCCGTCTTAATATAATACACTAGTGAGAAAGTGACGAATGTTTATACTGGTGAAACAGAAAAGTGTAGTGAAAGTGGAAATTAGACGCTCAAATGCGTGATTATGTAGAGAAATGCAATAAAATTCAAAGAAAGTTACTATGACGAGCTATCGTTACATGCCTGATGGTATGACTGTCTGATTATACACTTAAGAGCAATGAAAGTAGGTCCACTTTTTAAGGAATAGCAATACTAAATATACTTAGACATTTTCATTGCTCTTGACTAAACTAACCCTTTGAAAGCTTTCACAGCCATAAATCTACTGGTCATTCAAAGGGTGAAAAGAAAAAAAACCCTTAAACTAGTTTTGTATTCCCTACATATCGGTTTAGGATTTAAAAAACTAGTCTAAGAAGTAAATGTAGTACTAACGTCACTCATAATATTTAATTCCTTACAAAATGTGTAAATACCAGTAAGATGGCCATGTCCACATGCTTTGGCATCCAAATAATTGAGGTGTTGACAACAATTAAAAACTAGCCAAGTGCGAGTCGGACTCGCGCACGAAGGGTTCCGTACCATTATCTATAAAAACGGCAAAGAGTCCGATTCGCACTTGGCCGGTTTTAAATATTTGTTGTTATAGCGGCAACAGAAATACATCATCTGTGAAAATTTCAACTGTCTAGAGAGTTGAGATACAGCCTGGTGACAGACAGACGGACGGACAGACAGCGAAGTCTTAGTAATAGGGTCCCGTTTTTACCCTTTGGGTACGGAACCCTAAAAATGAATCACGAAAGTCTTAGGAAAATATAACGCTTTAATAGTCCTGACTAATTTCAAAATGTTTTGAAAATAATAAATGCACTCAAAATAAATGTAAATGAAAATCTTAAGTTTAGAGGTATAGTATACAAACTAATTGAACTCAAATTATGACATAAGACGTGATAATTCCAATAAACTGATTAAAGGATAACATTATTTTATTAAAGTTTTAGGTGGCACTGGAGCCATTTTTTGTTTTTTTTTCCTTGTAAAATCAAAGTGACGAAAAAAACAGTTCTCTGTTTGATCATGATAACATGTGAATGGCAAGAGTGACGCTATTACTATTTAGTTAAAAACTCTTCGAAGGGCTAACAGTACTGTCGATACTAGCCAGGTTTCGTTAACCCTTCTATAGTATAGTCAGGTTTAATAGAAATGGTCAAAGTTGTAAACAAACCAATATCATAAGATCGTGGTTAGTTTGAGGATGAATAATTGTCAATTATCACTTTGACGTCAGTATATGGAAAAACCGTCACGTCATTTTTCTTCAATCTATGTATACTCGTACTCACGGTTATATCAAAAATGTTATCGCGTATCAGTTATCAAGTGTGTAAAGTCAGCATCAAAAGTAGCACGCATTATTCACTTGTGATGTACTTTTGATGCTTACTGTACCGTATAATGCGTTGCTCATTGCTTGAATACGGTGACTTGAATATAAAATCTCTTTTAAGATTAAAGGTTAAATGGCATTGAAACAGTAAATATAATAGGTAGTTAAGGCTGCTTTTCCACCAGAGATATGCAAGGATACGTAGCAAGGGATGTGTTTGTTAAGGACCAACAGAATCACTTAATTTACCTATCCTCACTCACCGCAGCGCGCATGTAGTGATTCTATTGGTTCTTAACGGACAAATCTCTCGCTACGCATCCTCGCACTAGTGGGAACGCAGCCTAAAGCAGCAATATCTCAACTACAGACTTTTAGGCCTGCGCCCCATTGAATGCCAGTTCTACAGACACGCGCGGCACACGTGACTGATATTGTCCTGCGAAGTCTGCTAAGTTTGTTGTAGCGACGCGTACGTGTCTGTGTAAGTGCGTCAAAACGAACGACTGTACGGATTTGTTTTTCTGTTTTAAGCTATACATCAACTGTAGTACAGTCAAGAGTATTAGTAAGTTAAAACTTTTTCACCTTATCACAACAACTGGGGCACAATCTTACACAAATCGATCTAGTCCCAAACTAAGCAAAGCTTGTACTATGGGTACTAAACGACGGTATACATACTTATATAGATAAATACATACTTAATAATTTTTAAGAAAAAAAACCGACTTCAATGGGGGAGGCAGTTGAAAGATTATTATACTTAGATGGTGCACTCTTAGATTCCATACACTAAAATAAAAATGGCTATAAGTATGTTTATAATGGTAGAAGACTAAGTACCCTCAATTCCTCATGGAATCATGGAAAAACCTTGCTTGCTTGACAAACGAAACAAAGAGAACAAATCGCCAAACGTGTACTACGCGTCGTTGAAGAGTTCCGTTCTGATCATCATCAGCAGTTCCACTTCATCAAATGTCACTTTTATGAATGAAAATGCTTGATTAGTTCATGAAAATACTCAAATCACTATTTGTGTGCCTTTCACATTTGAGGAGTTCCCTCGATTCCTAATGGATCCCATCATCAGAACTCGAGCATGACAAAAATCAATCGTGAAAATAGAACTTGCTTAACAAACACAGCTAGAAGGACAAATCGCCAAACGTGAACTTTTCGTCGTTGAAGAGCTCTGTTCTGATCATCATCAGCAGTTCCGCTTCATCAAATATCACATTTTTGTATGATAATGCTCGATTTGTTGATAAAAACACAAAAATCATTATATGTTTGCCTTTAAGATTTGAGGAGTTCCCTCAATTCCTCATGGATCCCATCATCAAAAATCGAGATGGACAAAAATTAATCGTGAAAATAGGACTTGCTTAACAAACACAGCTAGGAGGACAAATCGCCAAACGTGAACTTTTCGTCGTTGAAGAGTTCTGTTCTGATCATCATCAGCAGTTCCACTTCATCAAATATCACATTTTTGTATGATAATGCTCGGTTTGTTGATAAAAACACAAAAGTCACTATATGTTTACCTTTAAGATTTGAGGAGTTCCCTCAATTCCTCATGGATCCCACCATCAGAAATCAAACATGACAAAAATTAATCGTGAAAATAGAATTTGCTTACCAAACACAGCTAGGAGGACAAATCGTAACACGTGAACTTTTCGTTGTTGAAGAGTTCTGTTCTGATCATCATCAGCAGTTCCACTTCATCCAATGTCACATTTTTGGATGAAAATGCTTGACTTGTTGATAAAAACACAAAAATCACTATATGTTTGCCTTAAAGATTTGAGGAGTTCTCTCAATTCCTCATGGATCCCATCATCAGAACTGCGTTTTGGCAAAAACGGGACCAACTTGGATATATATACTTACAATCAAAAAAAAAATTTTCCAAATCGGTTAAGAAATGACGGAGTTATAGACTAACAAACATGAAAAAAAAAATTTAAAAAACATACAACCGAATTGATAACCTCCTCTTTTGAAATCATGAAGTCGGTTAAAAAACATCCAAGACCCAGGAACAAATATCCGTGCTAAATGCACAAATAATACCCTGGCCGGGATTCGAACCCGGGACCTCAAGCTTCGGAGGCAGTGTCACTACCAACTAGGCTAAACAGGCCGTCAACAATCGAATAAGAAGCAAGTGTTAACTTACTTTTCCTCGTGACTGTACTAGGACAGCTAACTGACAGATGTCACCGTACGAGGCTTGCACTGAAAGTGGCGGGAATCGAATACTTATTAATTTATTTTTAACATGTATTATACCTTTTTATAATCTCTGAAGTTTCCTTATCTCAACACACTGGCCACTTAGAAAAAAAAAAGTATGGTTCGGTTTCAATTGTTTATTGAAGTCGTCGAGTCACTGCTTAAAATGGAATTGTGCCGTGAAAATTTCAGAGCTATGATTTATTATGACTTTAAAAGTGGACTAACACAAAAACAATGTGAAGAGCGGATGGTTGCTGCTTTTAATATTGAAGCTCCTTCAAAGACTACAATATACAGGTGGTATTCAGAATTTCAACGTGGCCGTGTATCCCTCACCGACGAAGTGCGTGAAGGTCGACCAAAATCGGCAGTCACGCAAGAAAACGTCGATGTTGTGCGTCGTCTGATAAATGAAGACCGACATGTGACATATCGGGAAATTCAAGAGCACCTGGGTATTGGAATGAGTCAAATACAAATTATTTTAAAAGAAGAATTAGGCGTGAAAAAGTTATTTTCCCGTTGGATACCTCACCTATTGTCTGACGAGCAGAAAATAGTCCGTGTCAATTGGTGCCGCAAAACTTTGAAAAGATTTAACAAGGGACGCTCAAATGCTGTTTTTAGCATAGTATCAGGTGACGAGTCGTGGATATACGCTTATGAGCCTGAAACTAAAAACCAATCCCGAGTATGGGTCTTCGAAGACGAGCTCAAACCCACAAAAGTTGTTCGTTCTCGCAGTACGGCTAAGAAGATGGTGGCTACGTTTATCTCTAAATCTGGTCACGTAGCTACTGTGGCTCTTGAGGATCGTAGAACAGTCAATGCTGATTGGTACACCACTATTTGTTTGCCGAACGTCTTTGCTGAACTCCGAAAAACAAACCCTAGTCGTCGCATCATCCTTCACCACGACAACGCCAGCCCACACACCGCTCGGACAACAACTGAGTACCTGGACGGTGAAAAAGTCGAAATATTGGACCACCCTCCATATAGCCCTGACTTAAGTCCCAACGACTTTTTTACATTCCCCAGAATCAAGAACAAACTGCGTGGTCAGCGGTTTCAGACGCCAGAAGAAGCAGTGGAGGCCTATAAAATAGCCATTTTGTCGACCCCTACTTCAGAGTTCAAAAAGTGCTTTATGGACTGGTTTGAACGCATGCATAAGTGCATGAAATACAAAGGAGAATATTTTGAAAAACAATAAAAATAAATAAACTCAAGTGAGTTAAGTATACTGCATCTGCATATTTTCTTCTATTCCCGAAACTTTCAGTTTTACCCTCGTACTCGAGCAATTCTAAAGGCACTATTGGCTATGTGCGAAGTAGGTGGTGGGGGTAAACTAAGCGATCGCAGCGCACACCATGGCAGAAATGTGCAACTTCCGGGGACCTAATGTCAAATTTACTTCGACGTTTCCTATTGGTTTCCTACGATTCGTTTCGTTTGTATTTATTTATTTATTTTCTTATTTATTTCAGTCAAATTTCCAGTAAGGTCCTTTCTCGCTTACTAAAATAAATAAAATATTCATGTGTCATTATTTGACATCTCTGAGTTTGACATTGCCCCGGGACCCATGACGTTTGACGTTTCTGACGTGCACATAGCCAATAGTCGAAGGTATAGCTTCAACCATTTCCATTGTCCTGAGGATGGGCACGATATAAACATAGCATAAAACAGTATTTTAAGTGCGCTAGCGTTCTTTGTAGACCTGCGCGCCCGAGAGTACTGCAGTTTCCTCAATTTATGACAGACCGTAGGTTATGAACATTTCAACACTTATATAACTTTGCTAAGACGTTGTTGACACATCGATCCGACACTTTAACTGAATTAACCACGCTATGTGAAAATGACCCCATCATAAATTGATCATAGTAAAATCAATTAGATTGTTCAGCTGAAACTCACACATTATTAGCGACATGTTTCAAAATTATCGGGTAGAGCGTTATCAACAGAGATCAGAATTTTCGCAGCGAAACAGACTGTCGCAATCTAAATAGAAACTCGTAAGTATTTTTTATTGATATCGACAAAAGTGAAATAAAAGAAACAATGTTCCACTCCAATGAAAAATAAATACACACTAGTTAGATTGTGCCAGTCTTATATCTATAATAATAACCGTTTATTTCGGATAGCTGCGATCTATAACATAAGGTTATAAAAATAAAATTAAACTAAAACTAAATTAAAATAAGCCGCGAATATATCGATCTCTGATTAAGGCTGATAACGAACATCCAAATAGTTCGAAAAATGCAGTAAACCAATACGCGCGTTAGAACTGTACTTTTTCAAATATAATTATGACTCATTTTTAATAAGTATTAGGTATTTTAAGCTATATTTACACTATGCTGTGTTAGTATAAAGGTGATGCAAGCATTACTTGGCAGGCGTGGGTAAGGCGGCGATCACATGTGCGGGCGTCCGCCCCTGGGCTGTTGCTGTTGCTAAAACAAGTGGTAGCTACACAGGTGTGGACCAAGCTTTAGGAATATGGTGACAAGTCTTGCATGGGGTCTACCTCCATCACACTCATTCACTGATTTGCAGTTTAATTTGGTAAGCAGGCAAAAGGGACTTAATGCCAGTGCTGTAAGGTTTATTTGTCTAATGCAAGACTTGCTGCCATAGATTAAAATAATGACAAATTGAACGCTCGTTCTAAAGTAAAAATGGACAAATAATGTTGTATATAAAATTCTGACTTGTGTATGCGAGACGGACGATTTTTTTCACTATAACTGTAAGTACATAATTATCTAAATCTATAAACATTATTGAATGTAAATTTATCTGAATCTGTAGGTATTTTATTTTTGAACTAGCGTTACATTAAAAGGAATGAATTAGGCTTTGAAGTAAGTATAGCCTCAAGCCGAAGTTTGGAAATGTAGAATCGATTGATATGGAAAACTTACTCTATTACAACAGAGCCAATGCCAATGTGCAACCAAATGTACACTCAATTTAAACTCTTTGCACACTACATGAATACGGCGGAAAATTGTGGTGTCAAGTAAAATGGTACCTTTTGACGGCATCAATAAGACGCACATTTCATTACTGAATCAATTAGAAATCGCCCTGTTGGCATCGAGAAATAGGAACCTTTTGCTTGGAAAATCATTGACTTATGGCAGGTTGATCGCCCGAGCCGAAGGCGAGTGCAATAACTAGATAAAATATAAAATAAAAATCATTTAATTCCGGTATCACTGACCCATAAAAGAGCATAATACATACACTCTCATACATAAAAAATTACATGTTTACATTATTTAATTACTAATAAATACGCGAAATGAGGCTTTAAGGCCACACACCCGCCAAAGTTACATTTAATATTAATCATCTACCTAGTAAAAAACAAAAGAATATGTTTTCCATAAGCGATCGAATGAATACAGAATTGAGAACAAAGTGTGCTTCTGAATAATAAAATATCTATATGATAGAAATGTAATTTACTATCTGATTTTCACTCTTCAAAACCAAGATTTTATAGGGTTTAAATCTACCAAACTCGAGTATTAGCAATGGTAATATTATAACCAATTCTGACGTGAGTCATCTCTAGAGCATGCTAAAAGTCCATATTCTTAACATTTTTTCTAAGACGCTTGTTTACTGTTGTCTCCTTGCTGACGGGACAGAATAACAACAAAGAAAAGTCGATTTACCATTAGCTAAGTATTGATTCAAAAAAACTTTGAAAAGAGTCGTGTATTACATTTCCATTCCTAACGCCACAAAGGGCGGGTTGCACCGACTTACGATCACAGACCGATCAACATTAAATACAGCGCCGGCAGCTGTCACTCCATAGAAACTTGTCAAACTTTCCATACATTCAGATTTTAACGAATACAGCTGTCAATTTCAGTCAGTTTGGTGCAACCCACTCTAAATAAGCTAAATAATGGGCGTGGCATGATCTGCGATTATATTAACGTATGATGAAATATTTACAGTGAAGAGAAGTCTCTAGTATAGTCAACAGTAAAAGTAGATGATCATTTTAGTACTTTGACGTCACTTTCACTACTTTGACGCATCCCAACTGTCGATGTATTGTTATGTTATTGCGACAAAGTACTAAAGTGATCATCTATCTACTTTTGCTGTTGACTGTACAATCGAAATCAAGCAATATTTACAAAAGGAATAACAGGTAATGCTTTTCTCAAATATGCTTTGGATTATCAGGAAATATGACAAAATGCGTAAATTCTGAACTCACTTTTAGCGTTCCTAACACTTTCAGTGCCAGGAACCCGGTAGGTGGGCGCTTGTTTCGCAGGCGCTTTCGGCTACATACGGTTTTTCGCATGTTATCGGCTACGAGCGTAGGTAGCGCTACTAAATTATTGGCAGTGAGAGTGTTAAAATTAGACAAAACGTGACAGTTAGGGTGCGTTTTCACTGAGGCGAAGTGGAGACGCGCTTACTACATGACCAAAACCCAAGCGGCCAGCGGACAGCGGAGCGGAGGAACTAATTAGAATGGTCAATAGGGTAGTTTCCTCATGTTAAACTTTATAACAAATTGCCGTTATTTGGATAGTATACCATCAAATTAACACAATAAAATTACCAAAAAAAAAAACAGAATCATAATAAAATACGAGCCTTGAAAGTTTCTACAAAATAAGTATTCTTTATATAATCTAAAAGTTAAATAAAAGCTACGAATAGAATTTACATGATTCAATAAAAAATAAATTGTATGACAACTATGTACTTAAACGCAGTATTTAACGATTAAAATAGCAATTTTCTTGTTTTTCCAAACAACGTCAGTACGGGGCTCGTGCGTTGTGACGTCATAATTTTCTGTCAATTAGTACGGAGCGTTTTTGGTGTTCGGGAACAATATCCATCGTTGACTCTCATTTGCGGCTTTTGTTGTGTTTTAATCGTAGTTGGTCCAATACAAGCATTTAATCCCCTTTAAAAACTGGTTCGAATGGCATTGTTAATTTTTTTTTTTTTGAAAACTAGCCTATTTTGCACGTCTGCTCCGCCGCAGTGTAAACGCAGCCTTAAGGAGTTGTGTGACACATCACAGTTCTTTTGTTTTATTTATAGATAGGTGAAAGAGTTATTTCTAATTCCTCGCTTTTTGAGAAAAGCATCACTCGACCGGAACAGTGATTGTCGGACTCGTTACTAGACTCTACAACGAATCAGGCAATTTATTTATATTTATTTCTCAGACTTTGAAGTAATGTGTACAACCAGTTCGCTTAGATTTGGCCGCTCCATCGTGACGTATTTGGCTGACAACAAGAAAATTGTACATAGTTAAGGGCTTTAGTTAAGAAAATTCAAGTGATTACTTTGTGTTACGAAACTTACGCATAATAGTTTGTATGTCTAACTTTCGTAACACAAAGGAATCAATTAAGTTTAAATAAATAAAATAAATAAATATTGGGGGACAATCTTACACAAATCGACCTAGTCCCAAACTAAGCAAAGCTTGTACTATGGGTACTAGACGACGATATACAGACTTATATAGATAAATACATACTTAAATACATAGAAAACATCCAAGACCCAAGAACAAATATCCGTGAAAAATGCACAAATAAATGCCCTGGCCGGGATTCGAACCCGGGACCTCTAGCTTCGGAGGCAGAGTTACTACCAACTAGGCTAAACAGGTCGTCCTTAACTAAAGCCCTTAACTATGTACATTTTTTCTGTAATTCACCCATTTACCTCCGCGCCACCCCGCTCGGAGCTGAAGGGGGCGTGAGCGGGTGCGGTTCCGGGACAGGACGAAACGGCCAACTCCAAGCGAACGGGTAGTAAATACAGAGACTAAAAAAATATTGATATTTCATACTGTGTTACTGTGTCATAACTTTATCTCATAATAAACAAGGTTTTCATTAAAGTCAAGAGCAAAAATAGGTTAACAATTTTGGATCCTATTCTTTTTGATAAGTCGAAACACTGTGAACTTACTTTTAGTCTTGACTGTTCATAATTCAGAATTATTTTGACAATTAAATGTCATTACGGGCGACATGGTTCAAACTCCTCGAGTTTTTAGGGCGATGAATGCTATTGCCGCCACAGTGACAATTTACAAAAGATTGAAACGGTTTAACATTCAAAATAATTCAAAATAAACCTAATTATGTACACAAATTGACTATACTAGGGTACCTGTTGAAGTAGATGCCTGAGCCCAGGGTTGGATGGCATCATAGGTCTCATGATGCGGGGCACAGCGCCCGTGCCTCGCTGCAACTGTTGTTGCAATTGCAGCTGTTGTTGGTGTTTGCGTTGTTGCTCCTGTAACGATGTGCTTTGTGAGCCCGTGTCTTATTTATTTATTTTATTTGGCTCACAAACAATTGTTTACACTAATACATTTAATAATGATACAATTACATCTCTTTTTCGTCTTTGTTGATAATTGGCAATATTTCAAAATGTAGCAACTACTTTTTTATTACAAGTTTTTATTTAACTTGCACTGTTCGTATGTACTCGTAAGTACCCAGTCAGTCACAACTCCTATATAAAAAAACCAATGTATGGCGATGGAGCGCCTGTCATGCCAACCTACAGGATAATGGGTTGTCATGGCAATCTGACAAACTTGACAAAGTCAAATACGTAAATCACGCAGAAATTATAGAAAAGTTTGATAAATTAACTCCCAATATAAAAATTGTAACCAAGGATTCACTTAACCTCCTAGGAACCCCAATTTTCGACGAAGCCTTTCCGGACCATATAAACAAGACCATCTCTAAATTCCAAAATTGCTCGGATCGTCTACTTGAAATTAGCTCCCATTCGGCCCTTTTCGTTCTGAAATTCTGCCTTTTCGTACCAAAATTTACATATATGCTTCGCTGCAGCCCCTTCTGGTAACATCAAAATTTACTATCACCTATTGACTCCCTAATCAAAACCAATTTGGAATTAATACTAAATATAAGGCTCAACGAAGAATCCTGGTGTCAAGCTTCCCTCCCTGTCCGATACGGGGGTTTAGGGTTGCGTAAAATTAGTAGTGTAGCTCTACCAGCATTTCTGTCGTCTGCCCATAGCTCATACAATCTTGTAGGCAAAATTCTAGGGGATCTCCCTTCACACTACAAGATTGCAGGCTTGGGCTGCGCCGTAAATGCTTGGTTGCTAGCCTGCCCGGGGCAAAACGTACCCGTAAATCCAAAGTCGCAAAAGTGCTGGGATGGTGTGATTTCTAAATTAACTTACACCACCTTACTCAACGGCAGCTCTGGAGTGGAACGCGCGCGACTGATTGCTGTCGGATGCAAGGAGGCTGGTCAGTGGATGAATGCCTACCCCTGTCCAAGTACCGGCACATTCCTCGACAGCGCCACGCTTCGACTGGCAGTCAGCCTGCGCCTAGGCGCAGACCCCTAGGGGTCCCGTTTTGTGCTCCGCACAAATGTCCCTGTGGCAGTGACGTCGATCGTTTGGGGCACCACGGTCTGTCATGCGCAAAAAGCGCCGGCCGCTTTTCGCGTCACGCCGCCCTTAACGACATTATCCGCCGATCTCTTGCTAGCGTGAACGTGCCGGCGGTGCTCGAACCAGTCGGCATCGTTCGAGACGATGGCAAAAGACCGGACGGAATCTCCCTAATACCGTGGAAAATGGGACGGGTGCTGGTGTGGGACGCAACCTGCGTGGACACCTTAGCCTCGTTTCATCTCCACAGTACAATACATAGGGCCGACGCAGCAGCGGAGGCGGCCGAAGCCTTAAATATGCGCAAATACAGGGGTCTGGATGCCGGATACAAATTCGTTGCCTTCGGCGTCGAGACCCTCGGTCCGTGGGGCCCTGGGGCAACAGAGCTCTTTAATCAACTGGCGAAGAGACTGACCGACGTCACCTGGGACAAGAGAGCTGGCAGCTTCCTCGCACAACGTCTTGGCATCGCCATACAGCGTGGAAATGCTGCCAGCATTCTTGGCACCATGCCGCAGGGACCTTTTTTAGATTTTTACTAGTTTTACTTTTAATAATTTGAGTTGTCTGTATTTGAAATAAAAGTTTTGAACCTAAAAAAAATAAAAATACGTACATTAAAAATATTTTTCTCACTTGAAATACCGACGTCCATTAATGATAATTATTTTATTCGCTGTACTTTTGAAACTTTAGTGGCGTAGAGTTGACCAATTTGCTCCTCCGCTTATTTCGCGTGTGCGCGCAGTATTTAGAGACTGGGACTCGTATTGTTTTGTGTGTGTGTTATTTTATTTAATAGACGTGGATTCGTGATATTTCTGAGATAGAGACTCGAAATAGTGATAAGTGACTCATAATGGGCGGTAATAGACGTAAAAATAGACGCTGTGGAGTATGTGGCGTCAGGGAAAGCCTCAGGGGAGGATTCTTTGTCAATTTTCCCAAAGATGAGCTAATAACAAGATAATGTAAATAACTATAAGATTTAATGGAAGGAAAAGGGTTTTTTACAACTCCTTGTGTGTAAATAAATAATATTGTATAAACTTGACGTGGTTTATTTACTATTTACAACAACAGTTGAAAACAAGTCGATTGTTTTTGCATTAAGTATTAACGCTGGTTACTTCTTAATGCAAACTTAGTTAAAAAAGGCAAAATGTAAATCGCAATACCTACGTAAGCAATTTCTATCGAATATCGATAAGACATGCACATCACTAGTGCATTTACTATTCAATACTATCGATAACTCCACAGCACTACAGTGACAGTGTTTTATAGTGTTGAACATCAAACATATTTAGAAACATACAAATTACTGTGGATGACAGTATATAGGCAGTTACGTCTCTTCTCCGTAAGGAGTATTATATTCTCTTTGTAAGTACCTACGTAAATATGTAAGTAAGTTGTCATCTAAATTTGCAAACCTTTTTCAGCCACTTGCCGATATCCGATTGTGCTGTAATTTGGCATACTTATGTAACTTTCTGTCGCACTTGCATATTCGAGCGACAAAGAGAGAGATATTCGACCTTCGATCGTTTCATTTCGCGGTAGCAGCTCTGGTCACTGTACCCAAAGCCAAGGGGCTTGCAATGGGCGGAGCGCGTCGCGTTTTATACCCACCGCTTGCAAAGCCCGGGGTGATCAGTCAGGCGAGGGACGTCGCCGCGCGCGTACGTGCGTCGTGTCGCGATCCGCCTCCGCCGCAGACTTGAATTATATACGACGAACCGCGCGTAAACAACTCCAATTCATAATGTGGATGTCTTTACAGAGAATCAAATATAAACAAGTCACTAATTGTATATAAACCTTGTTCTTGTAAAAGGCAATCATATTAATTTCCAATTCAAGTTTTTTTTACATTTATTTTGAAAAAATATTTTATACTCCTATTTATTCTGTGATTTATAAACCCACGACTAAATTGTTAATGAATTATTTGTAGCCTCTCTTGTACCTTCTTATGTAAGTAAATGCAGGAAATTACCAAATAATTTGTACCTTTCTAATATAAAATAACATATCCTCATAAGAAAACTACGGCACTTACGTCGTTTTGTGTAAGGAGGAGTCTTACGGTGATTATTTATCCTTTTTGAGCTATACTCAATGGCTAAACTGTTCAAAATAATCTTCTTAAAACCCTGAAAAGAGTATCTTAATAGAACCGTAGGTATACTTTATTAACTTACTTTTTGTGTTACTCACTTACAAATTAAAGTTACAAGAGTTAAATGGAATTTCTTTCACGAGATCAGTTTTATTATTGGTGTTATTCATAATGACTTAATGACACTGACATACCTACATGTGAAGTAATATGTACTTATTAATGTATTCATGGAGTGACAACCCCAACGCTACACGTGCCGCGCCTTAATGAATACAAGTTATGCGATAGACAGAGATACAGAGAGTAGGTACGTTTCTTATGCCTAAATGCCGTTTTTGTTAGGAAGTGAAATTTCTGTATGGACTATTACTTATTCTGTGCCAAAGCAAAGACAATCCGAACAATAATCTTATACTTATTTCATGTGATACACTCACCTCGAGCTGTTTGTAATGCTGCTCCTGCTGTTGAGCAGCTTGGAGGTGCGACATGATGTCCATCTGTCGACCGAACAACTGGATTAAACGTTAATTACTGAAGACTGGCACCAACATTCTGGTTTCTTATTACTAATTGCGATCACTTAAGCTTAGTTGGTTGCGACCCGGCCTACGAAGCTGGAGGTCTCGGGTTCGAATCCCGTTCAGGGCATTTATTTGTGTGATGATCAATTGAGCATGCATATTTGTTCCTGAGTCTTGGGTGTTTTCCATGTATTTAAGTATCTATTTATGAATCTTGGTAGATTAAATATAAAATATAAACTCTTTCTCAGCCTGTTTAGCCTAGTTGGTAGTGACACTGCCTACGAAGCTGGAGGTCCCGGGTTATATTATCTATCTATCTAATATGTCTATTAAATATATCGTTATCTAGTACCCATGACATATCACAAGCCATATAGAGCTTAATTATGGGAATACTAGTTCGACTTGTGTAAAAACAATCCCTATAATATTTATTTATTTCTGGCAGTTGAACTGCAGCCCCTGCTTATCTGCTGCAACCGCTGGATATTCTGCAGATTCTACAGACAAGCTGCCTCTAGTCCATCTAGCTGTAAGTCTTAGATCCTTACTCTAAGACTCCAACAACTAGTCCTGAACATGGTATGATTCTCCCACTGCTGGATTCTGTTGTTAGAAATGGAATTGACATAATGCCTCCAGCTTCTAGATCTTGGTTTTGCTTTAACTAGGTACTAGACCAGAATAGGTTAGAATTGATGATTTGTATCGAACTGCTGAAACCTGGTTGGTTGACCTGGGACAGCACCCGAGTCTTGAACTGCGCCTTCTGCTGGTGTGTGTTCCAGCAACTAGACATGGAATTGATATGATGCCTCCGGAGGCTAGATCTCATGGATTTGCTGTTAAATCTAGAACTATCATAATTCCGCCAGCACCTGCAAAACCTAGAACAGTACCTGGCTCTTGAACTGCGCCTCCTGCTGGTGCGCCGCGTCCAGCGTCTGCTGCAACTGCTGGATCTTCTCCAGGTTCTGCTGGCGGGCGGCCTCCAGCCCATCCAGCTGCGAGGGCCGGAGCCCCTTGCCGCCGGGCGCCTGCTGCTGCTGCTGCTGCTGCACCTGCCCGCCCATGTTGCCGCCCATGCCCATCATGCCCTGAACAAAAACAATTAGTCGAGTCTATTAACCCTTGTCAAAAAATGGCTACTCAAAATATGACCTTGAAGTTTAAAAGTAAGGCTATAACCGATCTGGACGGATACAGGACAAGGTATTCGAAGGGTTTATTTAGGGAATATTTAGATAGAAACGGAACCATTTTCTTGTCTTTACGGAATTCTTTTAGGAAGATGGAGACGGAGGAGGGAAATGGAGAGGGGTGGGAGAGAATGGGTGGATGAGAGAGAGCGTCTGGTTATCATCAGGCGTACGCCTGAATGCCAACACATTGTTATAAAAAGAACCGTTAATTAATAATTATAGATACAGACAAAACTTAGTATGACTGTTGACATGCGTATTTCATGGTCTCCATAATTAATAATAATAATATTATAATAATATTGGGAGAAAATCTTACACAAATCTACCTAGTCCCAAACTAAGCAAAGCTTGTATTCGTACTATGGGTACTAGACGACGATATACACACTTATGTAGATAAATACATACTTAAATACATACAAGACTCAAGAACAAATATCCGTACTAAATGCACAAATAATGCCCTGGCCGGGATTCGAACCCGGGACCTCTAGCTTCGGAGGCAGTGTCACTACCAATTAGGCTAAACAGGCCGTCAACAATGTCAACAAAAGTAAAATAAAAATACACGATAAAAAGTAAAAAGAAAAACAAATGCATCTTTCATTTGGAATCGTCCAGTTAAAAAACCGAGTATAATGGATTTTCCAATAAAAGGTTTTTCAGGTGGCGTAGAAACGCTTCGTCAGATGGTTCAAATCTAAAATCAGCGGGCAGTCGCTCGTAGTACGTAGGCCCAATGACACGTGGATCGCTGTATACATCATTGACGATAGAGTGTTTACCTGCGGGTGCTGCATCTGCTGCACGAGCCCCGGCGGGTGCTGCGCGTGCGCGAGCCCCTGCGGGCTGGGCGCGCCGGGCCCGAGCGCCGGCATGGCGCCCATGCCGGCCGCCATGCCGCCGCCCATGCCGCCGCCGGATATGCCCGCCGATGACATTGTCGGCTGCATCGTGCCTGCACCTAAATTGTCAGGAAATTTTATTGATAAAAGCTTTATAGTCATAGGAGCTATAAAAAAACCGGCCAAGTGCGAGTCGGACTCGCGCACGAAGGGTTCCGTACCAGAAAAAGGCTAAAAGCAGGTGCCATTATTTTTAGTATTTGTTATTATTGTGGCAATAAACATGCAACATCTGTGAAAATTTTAACCTCCTTGCTATTACGGTTCATGAGATACAGCAAAAACCGCCAACAACTACTCTGTTGTATGGGAGCCCCCCTTAATTATTATTATTATTTTGATTTTAGTATTTGTCGTTGTAGCCACAATAAAAATACATAATCTGTGCAAATTTCAACTGTCTAGGTATTACGGTTCTTGAGATCTACCTCGGCGAGTGGTAGCAATGACAAAGGGCTAAAATATCACGTTTTTTGTATGAGAGCCCCCCTTAATTATTATTATTATTTTGTTTATAGTATTTGTTGTTATAGCGGCAACAGAAATACACAATCTGTGAAAATTTCAACTGTCTAGCTATTACCGTTCTTAAGGTACAGCCTGGTGACAGACGGACGGACAGCGAAGTCTTAGTAATAGGGTCCCGTTTTTACCCTTTGGGTACGGAACCCTAAAAACCGTGGAATTTGTGATGAAAGCATGCCGCTTTGAACTGTGATAATTGGAACCAATAAGTGTCTTTTTTTTCGAGGCAACCAATTTTGACCCCTTCTGAAACTATGTGGCGCCCTTCCAAAAAATACATTTAAAATTCAAATTAAATTGTTACCTACCCGATGAAAGCTTTAGTTTTACATAATGCAAAAAAGCACAGTCAAGTTTTTCAGTTCTGTTATCATTAACTCTATATCATTATATTAAAATTGTGTCACGCTATAAGAGGACTTAAATAAGATTAAATTAATAATAATAATGGATTTTAGCGATATAGAATAACAAAGAGGGATAAAAAGGGACGTAAGCTCCCTTTACTCCACGATTTCTTGAGTAAAAAAAGTATTAGTATAAAAATCTTTAATACTTATAGCAAAAATATCTTGAAGCGTGATATTTTCCAACAATTCCTGAGTTATATATTGGCAGTGTATGAATAATTTATTTTTACTAACGTCAACTACCGTATTATTGAACGTATTTATTCACTTCGGCAATGGACCTTTCGGTTGATATTGACACATTATTATTCACCTTATTTATTTTTTCGTCTAAGTTAGGTTTTTTACAATAAATTTATACAAGTACAATATAAAAATATACATACAAAATATAAATGCATTATAAAAAACCTAACCTAGGGTGCCGCCGGCAGCGAGGCTAGCCTAAGCTACCGGTGGTTAGGGCGACAGAGAGAGGAACCTCCGGACTATCCGCGCCGTGTCCAGGAGTACCGCCTTCTGTATTTGACCCTTGACCCAGCCATCTAACGAGAGTCTCTTGAGATGTTGGTCGAGACTCTTCGCTATTAGACCGTTCACAGAGACGACTATCGGGACAATAATCGTTGAATCAACATCCCACATGGCGGTTACCTCATGTGCCAAGTCTAGGTACTTGCTGACTTCGTCCTTCTCAGCTTTCACGAGGTTCCCGTTATGGGGGATGGTGATGTCAACGAGCACTGCATTTCCGAGCATATATTTCCGGTAGTTGTTCGTCATGATAACCTCGTCCGCAATTGCACAGACAAAACCTTCAGTTTCCCCAAAAAGATCCCCAAAACGTAGCCAGTTCACCGATGCGAGCAGGTCTACGTCGGGCCCCGTAAGGGCCTTGTAGAACCGCCCATGTAGCTCGTTACTCTTCCATACCACCCTGCGGTCGTCGGTGCTTAGTACTTTAAATCTGCGCCAGTTCTCGTTTGCCATGGAGAGCGGGGTGAAAGATGCGTCTGCTGCCACTACGTCACGATGCATCCCACACTCACTGTTTAGAAAGTAATCCCTGAGACTGCACACCTCGCGGTTGTGAAGGTCTTTGGCATTTAAGAAGCCGCGACCTCCAAGCTTCCGCGGGATGTACAGTCTCATAGCAGAAGATCGTGGGTGTAGCATACGGTGCGCAGTGAGCAGTACACGTACCCTTCGATCCAGGAAATCGAGCTCAGTCTGAGTCCACCTTAATATGCCAAAGGAGTATGTGAGCAACGGCATCACCCAGGCGTTGAAGGCGCGAACCTTATTGCCGCCCGACAAAAAACTATTGAGTACTTTTGTCAGGCGACAGAAGAAGCGCTCCCTCACCGCCCGTTTGATGTCTCCACCCTCGATACCCAAAGACTGTGACATACCAAGATACTTATAGGTTTCTGCTTCGGAGAGAGATCTGAGAGCGATTGTCTCAGAAATATGTAAATTTGTGGAATTTACAACTTTCCCCCGCTGTACATGCATGACCGCACACTTATCGACACCAAATTCCATTTTGATGGCACTACTGAAGACCTCTGTGGTTTTCAGTAGCTCCAACCGGTCATGTTTATTTGGTGCAAATAGTTTAAGGTCGTCCTTGTAGAGCAGATGAGAAATGACCTCACCCTCTCTCCGTAGCTGGCAACCTAGTCCTGAATCCTTCAGCAGGGTACTGAGCGGATTCAGCGCTAGGCAAAACCACAAGGGACTCAGACTATCACCCTGAAAAATACCTCGCTCAATCCTGATGGAATCCTGCGGGCCAGAGGGGCCCTCTCCTCCCCCAGGTTGACGAAGGACTGTGGTCCACTGCCCCATGCAAGCAACTAAGAAGGATCTCAAAACTGCATCCACTTTATACAGTTCTAAGATCCTCCTCAGCCATGAATGAGGCACCGAATCATAGGCTTTCTTATAGTCAATCCAGGCGGCCGAGAGGGTCCCTCTGTTTCGCCGGACTCGTTGGCAAATGGTCATGTCTATGAGGAGGAGCTCTTTAGTACCACGTGACCCAACCCTACATCCATTTTGAGCGGGGGCCAGAATGTTGTTCGCAACAATGTGCGTGTTAATTTTTGCTCTCAAAATGGATGTAAGGAGCTTGTATAGCGTCGGCAAGCACGTTATGGGTCTGTAGTTCTTCGCTTCCGTGGTACTACCGGACTTATAGAGCAAGGAGGTAACACCAGTTGTTAAGGGAGACGGCAGGGAACCGAGCTCGAGGGCTTGCTGGAACTGTGCTGCCAAACGCGCGTGTGAGCATCGAAACCATTTTAGCCAGAAGTTGTGCAATCCATCCGGGCCCGGACTTTTCCAGTTCGGAGCCGTACGGATGGCACAACTTACGTCTTCGGGGCTGACGGTAACAGACCCCATGGGTTCAATGGACTCACACTCGCGCTTGACAACATCTATTCAGGCGCCCTCGGTGTGCTCGACAGGCACCGACCAAATACTACGCCAAAAGTTAACCATGGCAGTAGCATCCGGCCGCTGTCCGTCAGACACAAGATGGTCGGTTCCCTCCCATTTCCGGTATACCTTCCTTTGGTCGCTTTGGAAAAGGCGATTCAGCTGGTATCGGTCCACACGCTCTCTGTAGCGACGAATACGGCTTGCCCATGCATAAACTTTCTGCTTCAGAAAGTCAATGCGTTCCGTGACACAGGTCATTTATTATTATAATTTAACACATTTATTATTATAATAATTAATAACTGACCTGCCATGGTAGACGTGGGCATAGACCCGGGCATGGGCGCCGAGCTGGCCGCTGGCATCTGCTTGTTGATGATTTGCGTCATCTTCTGTTGCTGGATCACCTGTGCCAAGAATTTTGTATAATAATAATGATAATCTTTATTGGTAGCATAATGGTTTGTACCAATGTCAGATACATTTTTAAAATTATTGTAACCTAATACAATATTTCACGTAAGATTTCCATATAATGTAATTTATAAAATTTAAAATGTTATTTTATTAAAGCATTACAAGCAGTTCACTAAATTCTTTTAATTTATAAAAGTTTTTTGTTAGGAGCCATGCTTCTAATCTACTTTTAAAAGATTGTAGAGATGGTGCATCTCTTATACTATCTGGGAGGCGGTTGTATATCGCGGGGCCCGTGACGTACACCGACTGCTCCGATCTAGTCAGTTTGTGAAAAGGTGTAACCAGGCGATCGCCATGCGCATTGCTTCGGAGGTTGTGTGCCGCAACTACATATACCCTTTCGTTTGAATTTATTAATGTTTGTGTGGGTAAAGCTCGCTATTTGGATGATTAGGCTAGGCAGGGTTACTATGCGTAGGTCTTTAAAGTTATTAATTTATTACGCAAATAAAAGTCGAGCTTATATTCGACCTTCAGTGACCCATTTCTCCTTGGTTTGCAATCCTGAAATTTTTATTCAGCATAATTTAATTCGTGAAAAAGAGTAGTGTAAAAACAGCGCCATCTCTCTCGCTAATCAGAGACTACCTGATGTGGTCAAGCTTCATAGCTAGGTCATAGCTTACCTATTAGAGCGCTTTCGCGATAAGCGTTTACGTCGCGTGACCGTAGCGCGTCTAAGGGAGGTATTCCACTCATGCAATATCTTTGTCCAATATACATTTGATCAAAGAAATTGGATGATTTCATTCAACTTGGATGGGACCCCGAAGTTTGATCAAAGATTCCGATGACAGTTAAATCAATATGGCTGCGCATGAAAAAAAATTAAACGATACGAGTCACGCTACTGCAGCGCGACTTAGAAGCGCTACAGTCGCGCGACAAAAACGCATATATGTGAAAGCGCTCCTAAAGTGGCGGAAGGCTGTGAGCCTTTAAAGAAAATACACAGGGGTAGCTAATAGTAGCGGCTCAGATTGCAAGGCAAAGATTCGCTGTGATGACGTCTGGTCTGGAAAATCAGAGGCGCGGGTTCAGTTCCCTTCTTAGGCTGCGTGCGAGGTCACGGTTAATTTTTCTGTATTTATATATACCATGTCGGTGGCAAACAAGCGTACGGCCCGCCTGATGGTAACCGGCCATCGCAGCCTATAGATGCCTGCACTGCAACTCCAGGGGTATCACATGCGCGTTGCCGACCCCTAATAATTTATGCACTCCTTTCTTGAAGAACCCCATACCGTAGTCCCACGGGAAAACCTCGGCAGGGAGCTCATTCCACAACCAGAGCGTCCGAGGGAGGAAATTCGTCTGAAACCGTACCGTACGCGACCATTGTATTTCTCTGACTGTTAGCCTAGTTGGTAGTGCCACTGCCTCCAAAGCTAGAGGTCCCGGGTTCGAATCCCGGTAAGGGCATTTGTTTTTATGGTGAGCAGAAACATTTGTTCCTGTGACTTGGATGTTTTCTATGTATTTAAGTATATATCTACTAAATATATGGTCGTATAGTACCCATAACACAAGCCTTATTGTGCTTACTATGGGACTAGATCGATTTGTTTAAAAAAAATCTCCTGTTTATTTATTTGTTCTCTGTGTCAACCTCGGTAGCTCAGTTGGAAAGAGCGATGGACGGATTCCAGAGGTCGCGGGTTCAATCCCGCCCGGGTGATCAATTTTTCAATTTTCGGTTGGAAATTATAATTCCGCTAAGTGGACGTTTCCGCTTGTAAAAATATTTACAATTAATATAAATATAGCATTATTTTAAATATTTCATCAGATTATTACATTTATTACCTTTCGCAGCCGATCGACGAAGGTGGCCTGGTTGTTGGGTATGAAGCCAAGGTAGGCCTTCTTGTCGGGTGTGTACAGCAGTATCAGCACTTTGATGTCGCACTGCGGCGGAGAGGACATCGGGGAGAAATGGACGCAGCCGGCCTGGAGACAAGTATGAGTTACAAGTTTATTACAAGCTTTTATTTACTTTCACCTGTCCCGTTGTCCGTCGGTCTGTAATCAAATCTTGCAAGTTAAATGTGATCCACTTCCCTTAATCGGATGACAATGCAATATAATTGTGGAAAAAAGTACAGTCGGCAATAAAAGCTTGTACCGAAAATAAAATTTTTGAACATAAACTTATTTTTATTATTCATTGCCTAGCACGATCACGTTTAAATTTGTAACCGTAAATTCTTCAAATATTTTTCATAATGAAAACACGTTGTTCTATCGTGTAAGGGTCTCCGCAAACCTGTCGACACGGAATCGGCAATAGCCGATAAAAAAAGCTTTGTCTACGCAATAAGAGCGTAAGCGACGTCGACGCGTCGACCGGCGTCGGCCGAGCCGATCCGAACCTAACCATGCCTTTATAGCTCTGATTGCATGGACATAAAGCCTTTTTCTATCGGCTTTTGTCGATTCCGCGTCGATAGATGTGAACCTTTGTTGCCTTGCCGGCCAATTCAAATCTTGCGTTACATTTCGGACATCCAGTATAAGTTCATTCATAGGTAATGGAATTTTATTTTCCCGGGATTAACAAATTGCTGATTGTATTATTATTTAATTATTATTCTACTGCTTTTGCTTGTAGTAGATACCTGTACTTTCTGTTCCCATTTTTTTCATTGTTTATTTGATGTCACTGTTGACTTTAAATTTGACATTATTTATAAATAAATGAATAAAATGAAGATGTACTTACAAACCCGTTGACCATGACCTTGGTGAGTGCCTCTAAAGCCTGATTGTATTATTATTTAATTATTATTCTACTGCTTTTGCTTGTAGTAGATACCTGTACTTTCTGTTCCCATTTTTTTCATTGTTTATTTGATGTCACTGTTGACTTTAAATTTGACATTATTTATAAATAAATGAATAAAATGAAGGTGTACTTACAAACCCGTTGACCATGACCTTGGTGAGCGCCTCTAAAGCCTCGTTCTGCTGCAGATGGAACAGCACCGACTTGCTGTATATAAAGTATACAGATTTAGACATTCACAGTTGTGTGAAACACACATCAATTGAATTCATTTCAAATGTAAAAGTAGTATGTTTTTTTTAAATAATATAAATTATTATTTAATCATATGGCATATACAAAATGTAGGAGATTACACCTATAAATCATAAGTCAACATCCAGGTTGCACAGGCAGTTAATAGTGTTAGGTGACACATTTAGACATAGAGGTCCTCCAGGTCGCCCTGGTAGCACCGTTTCCAAATGTAAACTTCAAGTAGGCCTCGAGGGCTCTTACAAGTCCACCATATCAGCCGGAGGACGTCCACTGCTCGACATAGGTCTCCCCCAATTTCACGGGGGGTATATGCCATAATCGCCACGCTTGGCATGCGGGTTTGCGATCGCATTACATCCACCGTAGTCCAGGAATGCTGCTGCCCATCCTCCGGCGGTCTTGGTCGTAGTTAGGACATACCCGGGTCCGGGCTCTTAGAAGTCAGAGTTTAAGCAAAGAAAAAGACAAATATTTACCTGTCCTTAAGATACTGTCCTCCAATGTTGCTGATAAGCTGCTTGGGCATCAGTTGCATCAGGAGTTTGTTCGGCCAAGTGTCAACTTTCAATTCCGGCTCTATGTCTTTTGAATTCGCTGACACCTGCAACAAAGATAATATAAGTTAATAAATAAATAAAAAAGGTGCTTGGTGACCTTCTGCTAGTCGCCCCAGTTATTGTCAAGGTGAAGGACATCCTCAAGGTCAAGGTCAAATAATTTCCTTCACTTGACAGGGCAAGTGCTTGGTGATCTTCAGCGGGTCGCCCGAGTTCTTGACACCAGCACGTCATTGCTGGACGGACCGACTGCCATCATGCCTTTATTTACTAACGGGCCAGGTCTGGTTCCAATAATCAGTTTGTAGTTTCTGTTTACTCTGTTTTTCATCGTGTTGACAGATCATCGTCGTTGCGTATTCATTCATAGATTAATCCTAATTATTAGGATTAACTTCAAGATCACAATAACAAATATCAGTCATATGTAAGCCATTTTTAGTCATTAAGATCGGTTCTAAAGTCATGGTCTTTGCGTAATTCAAAGTGAAAGTCATACTCAAGGTCAAGGTCAACACTTAATGTTTTGGGTTTTTATAGGACTCACCTGACAGGGCAGGTGCTTGGTGACCTTCTGCTGGTCGCCCGGGTTCTTGCCCTTCTCCATCCACTCCAACACTCCACTCCATATGTAGGTGCGCTGCGGCGTCGGCGCAGCGCCGCTGGACGGGCCGGCCGCCATCATGCCGGGCATGCGCGCCATGGTTTGCGGCTGGAATTAAGCAGATAGTGATATTGTTGTTTGGCAGTACAAACGCTGCACTTAAAAAAAGCCGCATTCTGAGACTAGAATCTCAAAATGAGGACACAGAAAAATAAACCTACGTATAGTAATCAAATATCAAATATTCCTAAAACTAACTCGACAAAAAAATCTACGTAATCATCGAATCTGCTCACAAAATTTCAGCATTTCAGAATCGGCTGAGAAATGCAGACAGACATACGAAAGAATTTTTGTCGAAAGCTGAAACGGAGACGCTTCGCTCGCTCGGTCAATAAATAAAGAATGATTATAGTAAACAACGACAATTTATAACAGCAATACAATATTGGTGGAATTGATGATACTATAAACAAGAATTACATTTTACTTGAAGAACTTGCGGTTTCAAATATAAAAGTCAAACAATGATTTACTGTGTAAGTAACAACGCCATTGCAATACGATGAATGAACGATCAGTTTAAAATATAGATAAGATATTATTAGAAAATTGTAGTCAGGATCTATGAGAATGTAAGTACCCTTCTTATTGGTCCTGATTACATTAATATAACATAATATAATGTAAAACTTGCATGCTAGTAAGTATTTTAAGGTCTCTAAAGACAACAGCATGAATATAAAGTATCCATATGTTTTTGACACAACTGTGTATCAAGAGCAAATGCACTGCCAACAAACTGTTACGCAGTTTAGCAGTATACTATCCGATGTAAACATAAATGTGTCTTTCATGAATAAATGATTAATAATAATAATATAAGTATCATACCTGCGGCGGATAAGAAGGTTGTGCTAATTGCGTTAGTAGAGCGGAATTGTTGGCGTAGAGCGGGTTGCGGGGCGGGGCCAGCCAGTTGGGCCGCACCGTGGCCGTCGGCCGGAACTGCGGCGGCCGCGGGGCCGCGGGCGGCGCGCCCCGCCCTTGCCTGTCCAAACGCAATAAACTCGATAACAGAACGGTTATTTCACTTTGAAATTACTATAGTTAAAAAGTCCGTAGGAAGCTCAGTTCTCCATACAAACGTAGTTTCGCTGAATAACATGAAAATGTATACACAATGGGATCCGGCATATCTAAGCTGAAATTATAATGACCTAAAAAACTCGTTTTTTTTCTATTACAATTTCTATCAACAGAAACTAGTTTCCGGACTAGATATGGCGTATCCCACTGTGTATACATAGTTTCATATAATTCAGCGAAAGCGTTTATTTCAGCATGGCGTTTTAAAATGGGAACGAAACTATGTTTGTATGGAGAATTGAGTTCAGTCGAGCGTGTGGAGGAAAGTTCAAGCTGGGGAATTAAAAAAATGGCTTATTTGACCCTGAATCTCAAACGCTATCGATTCTAGAAAAAGAAAACAGTGTCCCCAATTTCGATGTCAGTTTTGTTACTGCTATACATAAATGTATACACAGTAACCTGGTGAAGGTCGCGGGTGTCCGCTGGATGCGGGTGGCGCAGGACCGGTCAAGTCTTTGGGGGGGCCTATGTCCAGCAGTGGACGTCTTTCGGCTGACATGATGATGATGATACACAGTAACAAAACTGTTCTGGGGTCACTTTTTCCTTTGTTGACGGGAAACTAAGGGACATTACAGTGGATGTCCTCAGGTTGAAATGATGCTACATACCCGTACATGTCTGGGACTGGTTCGGGCGCCGGCGGTGCAGGGCTCGGCACGCGCTCTTTCAGGCTGTAGCCGCGGAGTAAAACTAGGTGCCGGGGGTCCTGAGGACAGAATAATATTATTTTCTCAAACAATATTGATGTTTTGTTCCTTGTAATAGGCTGCGAAGTATGACGTTTCAGGTGCGGCTAGGACAAGGCCTAGGCCGGCAAAGGCTTCTTTTTTAATTTCCATTCCACATAAATTTGTGGCACAGGCATCATGACATTTTGCCACTATGCGTATTAAAAATAAATCTTAGATTTCTTTGTTGTTTATTTCATTGCATGTTTGAGAAAAGCACTATGCATACCTCGGCGGGAAATACGGGTTTGCCCGCCTCAGACTTATCCTATATGTCTTCGGCCGGCAATCCCTTTAAACCCGGCCTCTGTAGTAATGTACTATTTCATCACACTTGCTCTTAAAGGGCCTTATTGCAGGCGTAAAGAGCAGTTATAGCCGATTTACCTCCTGCGGGAGTTATGGATTTCATAACTCCCGCATAATAATTGCTCGTTCATACAAACACACTACACTTTTCTATGAATCAGCAATTAGTAGTTATTAAAGTCATTTCAAAAAGAAAACTACCATTTTAAAAGGGTGGTCTGGCACCGATTTAAGGCTCAATAAGTCAGCTAAATAAAAAATGCAAAATGCACGCAAAACTGTCAAAGGGACTCTGACTTGGCTGTGTATTTCTGAAAGTCATTTTTGTTTACAGATGTATGGAAAAAGGTATGGGTGCCTAAATAATTATGAGCGGTAGTGTAACCGGCCTATGATATGTGCGAATGTTACAAGATCCTACCTTAGCGTAGTTCCTTTGCTGCGCATGCATCGTGTCCCCACCAGCGTGCTCATACAACTTAAGTAGCGCGGGAATACGTCGCGCCGCCGCCACAGACACTTGCGCGCCGCTGGAGCCGAGCATGCGCGCCGCTGTCTCTATCGTCCCTGGAACTCCTACAAAGACAAGTCGTCGTTAACATTGCATTAAAGATAAATTAGATAACATCATTCCTATTCTATTCATCGGTTCTGAACCTGGGGTAAAACAGCAACGAGTTGGTATCCAAAGTGGATGGTATAGATATAGTAGATTGTGTCTCAAGTAACGTGTAAAGTGATACAATTACATTAGGATTTAAGTGTTTACGGCCAAGGCGGAAATAATTTTGCTACAGTTTGACACATACCGCCTACGAGGGTAAAACTGAAAGTTTCGGGAATAGAAGAAAATATGCAGTATAAGTGAGTTTATTTATTTTTATTGTTTTTCAAAATATTCTCCTTTGTATTTCATGCACTTATGCATGCGTTCAAACCAGTCCATAAAGCACTTTTTGAACTCTGAAGTAGGGGTCGACAAAATGGCTATTTTATAGGCCTCCACTGCTTCTTCTGGCGTCTGAAACCGCTGACCACGCAGTTTGTCCTTGATTCTGGGGAATGTAAAAAAGTCGTTGGGACTTAAGTCAGGGCTATATGGAGGGTGGTCCAATATTTCGACTTTTTCACCGTCCAGGTACTCAGTTGTTGTCCGAGCGGTGTGTGGGCTGGCGTTGTCGTGGTGAAGGATGATGCGACGACTAGGGTTTGTTTTTCGGAGTTCAGCAAAGACGTTCGGCAAACAAATAGTGGTGTACCAATCAGCATTGACTGTTCTACGATCCTCAAGAGCCACAGTAGCTACGTGACCAGATTTAGAGATAAACGTAGCCACCATCTTCTTAGCCGTACTGCGAGAACGAACAACTTTTGTGGGTTTGAGCTCGTCTTCGAAGACCCATACTCGGGATTGGTTTTTAGTTTCAGGCTCATAAGCGTATATCCACGACTCGTCACCTGATACTATGCTAAAAACAGCATTTGAGCGTCCCTTGTTAAATCTTTTCAAAGTTTTGCGGCACCAATTGACACGGACTATTTTCTGCTCGTCAGACAATAGGTGAGGTATCCAACGGGAAAATAACTTTTTCACGCCTAATTCTTCTTTTAAAATAATTTGTATTTGACTCATTCCAATACCCAGGTGCTCTTGAATTTCCCGATATGTCACATGTCGGTCTTCATTTATCAGACGACGCACAACATCGACGTTTTCTTGCGTGACTGCCGATTTTGGTCGACCTTCACGCACTTCGTCGGTGAGGGATACACGGCCACGTTGAAATTCTGAATACCACCCAATGATATTTTAAGTATAGATACGTTACCCGCGTACCTAAAGTGTGCCGCTATAAAGACGCTAAACATCGCCTATTGGCTTCAGTCGCTCCCGGGCAAGCGAGAGAGGCGAATGTTCACACGAGTTCCCGCCAACGACGTAAGTGACCTTAAAAATGCCGTCATGCGTGTTGCGAAAGTGCACTAATTATACATCCAAACGTACTAAGGCAACAGGCATCACATACCACACGTAAGTAAGCTGAAATTATGTTATTTTTTCCATTTTATCCTTCAATTTACCAAATATGACGCCATGAAGACGCTGTCTCAGAGAAAGAGACTACTTAGTGTCGTTTGCAATGAGAGTGATAAAGACAAACAGACTGCGAACATAGATTAATGTAACAGATGCGTCATACTAAATCACATTCAATTCTAGATTATATGGGTTACATAGTCAACTTCAACTTTCTGCCCTATTTATTTCTTCGGGTTTATTTAGAAGAAAATAATGCTGTAACTATTAAATGTTAATTTTTAAAGTATATCTCTGAGTACCAGTGACGAAAAGTGAAGAAGTGTCCTTTCTTGTATCCTACACGAGGTCGGTCTGTAAGAAGTTTTTGTTACTTGATAGAAATATAATCGATTGACATCAACAGCTGTGCTACCGCGAACTTCGAAAATCGAACTTCGTGTCGTGCCGTCCCTTTCACTCTCGTGTTATACTCTGTATGATGGAAAGGGACGGTACGATACGAAGTTCGATTTTCAAAGTTCGCGGTAGCACCCCAGGCATGAAACATTTTTTGACAAGATTAGTTTTGCTGTCTGTACATTTATTCAAAAATCCGTGTCCGAGTCAATTATTTCGTAATTCTTTGACGTGCCTGCTACGCAAACGACAACCCGATAGCGGTATTACCATTACTTACACTCGCTATCATCCGTCGATTAATAGGTAGAAACTGTTTGCACCTTCTGCCTAGTGTTAGTTTCTTTAATCTGTGTCAAACGTGCGGTGATTGGTGTTCCGGGTGAAGGTTGTCTCTTTCTTATGTATTATTTTGATAAAGCTATCTCTTTTACGCTTTCGATGAAGTGTGCGTATTGTAAACAATAAAACAAAATGCGAATGTGTGATGGCGCGATGTTGGAAGCACTTTTTGCGCTTGTAATGTTCGAGCATAACCTATCTATACTTAAAATATCATTGATACCACCTGTATATTGTAGTCTTTGAAGGAGCTTCAATATTAAAAGCAGCAACCATCCGCTCTTCACATTGTTTTTGTGTTAGTCCACTTTTAAAGTCATAATAAATCATAGCTCTGAAATTTTCACGGCACAATTCCATTTTAAGCAGTGACTCGACGACTTCAATAAACAATTGAAACCGAACCATACTTTTTTTTTCTAAGTGGCCAGTGTGTTGAGATAAGGAAACTTCAGAGATTATAAAAAGGTATAATACATGTTAAAAATAAATTAATAAGTATTCGATTCCCGCCACTTTCAGTGCAAGCCTCGTATGAGGCCCGCTGCTAAAAACATGAATGTCTTTAGCAGGGGGTCAAGCCACTAGTGCATAGTCGAATCTTAAGCTAGTTTTTTTGTTGTGTTGCTGTTTTTGTGGTTTGCAATCAATTGGTTTCTATTTCTATTTCTGACTTCATTGAACTGAACCTACCTCAGAACAGGTTTTACTTGTGCCTAATCAATCGTGTTAATAATAGGCAAAGAGGAGAATTTGGCAACTCTGGTTGCCAGGCATCACGTTTATTACAAGGTAATAGAATTCAACTCAAAATTCAAAGCAAGCAAGTGATTACGGAAAATGTGCAACAAAAGTAGAATATGGAAATGATTATCGCTTCACCGAACTTAAATACTGTTTTCCTTTGCTTATAACGCTAGAAAGAAGAACAATGAACATACCAGGTGGCACCAAGCCCCCCGCATATGCAGAATATGGTGGAGAGCAACATAGCAGAAGTACATGTCGTGAAACATCTGTCCGCCCAAGCTCCTCAAAGCAGGCCGCAGCTGCCACCAGGGCTTCTGTGATGCAGGCTCGGCTTTCAGCTTGACCGCCAATGAACCTGAATCATTTTATAAACTAGATTGAAAAAAAAAACAGGTTACCTGTACTTTTATAATGTTCTGGGCAAGTGTCCCATATAAAGTTTTTTTTTTCTTACAATCTAAAGGCCAGTGTGCTAGGTTTATTTTATAACAAGCCATATAATGTACAGTTTTAGTTTAGTAACTGAACATTCCAGGGTTGATAAAAATCATGATTTTATTAAAAAAAAAAAAACTAATAATCGGATTAGTTTGATTTAAGTTGATTAAAATCGGATTTTATTGATTTTTTCCTTGATCTTTTATAATTTGGAAGTCAGTTAATAATTAAATAATATTAAATTTTAATTAAGAATTAGTTTAGTTTTTTGAATAGGAAGACTAATTTGGATGCCTTTTCGGTACCTAATCTATTTCTCATTTTGCTGTGCACCAAATTGAATGCCGAAATTATTCTTTCGACACCAGCGGAAGAAGCAACTGTACATAGTAGTTGCTTGATTATATCCAATTCTTGGTTACACATTTCCACCAATCAGTAGGGGTAGGTTTCTGTATGACTTGTTTATCGAATAATACTCTCGTGAAAGGCGCAACTCTTTTTCAAATGAATAAGGGGTAGGTTTCTGTATGACTTGTTTATCGAATAATACTCTCGTGAAAGGCGCAAGTCTTTTTCAAATGAATAATGCTACTCATCAAACTGATTCCAGTCTCTCAATATATATTTTTTTTATAATTCCACTTTCATCTCAACAAATTTCTTGGGGCAGTTTTGGATTAACCATGTAGGCTAGACAATGAGCTGGTGTCATATGGCTTGGTGGTAACGATTCATGTCAACCCCAGCGGACTCGGCATGGAGGGCCATGGTCTCGTTGTTCTGTGAAGAAGTTATGACCCAGAAGGAGGCCTCTGAAAGGGAACGAGAGAGAGCGGCCCTTGCTCGAAGAAGGTGACGCCAATAACGGGAACACAATTGTCCACCATAGGCCACAGACACCAACCGTGTAGACTCTGGCAAGAATAGGTGTATGGTCTCCCCCCCTGTCGTAAAAGACGACTAAAGGGGGTCACCGGGGTTGCGAGTACACCGGGCGGGGTCCACAGCACCAGACTATCAACCCCAAGGAAGGTGACGTCGATTGACATGAGCCAAAAGGAGTAAAGCGCAAAGGGAGGCTCCAGTGCGTTCAGTCCTGAGATCCTGGAGTCTTCCACATTCGAGCGCAGATGGCAGTCACTGTAAAGTTTTTAGTGGATAGAAAATACCACATAACCCAGCCATTCAATCAAAATCAAAAATTTATTCTGCAAATACTAGTTTTTTCCACAAGAAAAAATCAACAACATATGTATACAACATTTTTCGCCTGATTTGGTTGCAGTAAAAAAGTATTGATTTAAATCATTGATGAATGCTTAGAAACCATGTACATCTTTAAGGACTTAGGAATAATGGACGCTCAGAGACCATATACATCTCTGAGATATTAAATTTATTGTATATACTTTTGTGTATTCGGACAGAGACTGTATACCTACATCACAATTTTATTTTTGTTATATAATGTATTGTACGAGTAAGTATAATTTAATTGAATATTGTAAGTTTGTTAATCAGTATAGTTTTGAAATCATTATTATTATGGTCTACTTTTTTTTTAGTTCTGCAATTCTGTTTTGAATACATAATAATTATTATTGTCAATTTATTTAATTGTATAATTCACGTGTTGACTTGTAAAAGTGCCCTTGTGGCCTATTTGCAGAATAAAAATTTTGATTTTGATTTTTGATTTTATAAATAAACAATTGATTTTTACCGCGATTTCAATCACTGATTTAAATTATATCAACCCTGGAACATTCTATGAAATTTTAGGCTAATAACAAGGATAAACCATTTTGTGAAGATATAATGACTACTATCATGTACAGTCGACTAAAAGAGATTGACCCAAGTTACAAAAATATTTATTTTTTCTTTATTGATTTAACATTAAGGTTGTGGATACATATTGTTGTATGTAAATCTAGGTGGATTGCTCTATTTGTAGTCAAATGTACAATGCTCTTTTGAAACACACACAAATACATCCTGCTTAGTAGAATTTATCGAATAAAAAACTAAAACTGCTTACTGTATCTTGTCTATAGTCTCTACAACAGTCTGTGGGCATGTGAATGGTCCGTAGGTGGACACAGGCAGGCCCAGCAAATTGTCAGCCGCCTGATATGTCACTATTCCATAGACAGAGCCATTGCCACCACCCTCTTCTAATGCACCTCCATGGAAATACCTAGAAAAAGGAATGTTATCATAGAGATAAGAAAAAATCATCTGAGCTATATTTTGTCCAAAAAATATATAATAATTAGGAAAGCTAATGAGGATTCCTTTAATACCAACATTTTTATTCTTAATTCAATTAGTTATTCTGCAAATAGGACACAATTTGCTAGTAAAGGACGAAGGCTATATATTCGATATAATCGCGATAACATTGGGCCTGTTTAATGAATGTTATTGAAATTTTACTTACTCAAGTGTAGGTATAATATAATTCGTTTTTAGTTCACTGATGTATGCTCCATTTGTTGAGGTCGCCTCGATGAGGAATATCAACTCCGCCTGTATTGGCGTCTCCGGGGCATTCACCACCATTGTTCATCCGCTTTCTAAAGCGTTACCTTAATAGTTAAATAATATACACAGTCTCATAGTACAGAAGTTGCGACAAGGATTCTAAAGCTAAATAATTCGTAGTCCATCTCAATCAGATCTCAATCTCATACGGAACAAATTTCATAGCTTTATTTTGACACTTGCTTGACAGCTAAGCGAAGCATCGTAACTTATTTAAGGCACTGTAATAACCACAGAAAGTGGAAAGTAAATATTACTTTATATTCCTTTTCTTATATTCCAAATGATTCTTTGGGGAGAATTTATCAATAAATCAGTTTATACCTCTTGACCACCGGGGGATGGGCAGCAGCATTCCTGGAGTGCGGTGGAGATACTGCGATCGCCAACCCGCATGCCAAGCGTGGCGATTATGGCATATACCCCCCGTGAATTTGGGGGAGGCCTATGTCCAGCAGTGGACGTCCTTGGGCTGATATGGTGGTGGATACCTCTTGATTACTATATAATAATAATTAAAATCACTTGTCTGATTAGTGGGCTAGGTACTTTTTTTGTTGGTTCGCAAGCAGCGTTTATATCGGGTAATGAAATGAAAGCTCCATTATTTATTTATACTCTTTCACGACGACGTTCAAATGTCATTATCATTAATGTCAACTAGAATTGATTTCGGATCGGCTCGCCTAAATTTGTATTATTATAATTATAATTTTTTTGAGATATGGTTTAAGCTTTAATTGGACTGAACAAAATGATTTTAATAATGGACAAAATTTTCAAGCGTCTTCTGCGACGGCGGCTATGCACACGATTTTTATTCATGATCGTGGTGTTCACAATTTCGTTCTCAATTTCGATCTTGTTATTCGGCGATTTAAAATCCCCTATGGTTATGAGAATAACTGATTTAGACCGCTGCCCGGCCTGTTACGGGGTATCCGTTTGTCCGGAGCTCTATTCCAATCAGATAATGTTGGAAAGTGGTAATAGTTGGTCGCGTATGTTCAACGCAAAAAATGTGTATTACGGCTTTACTAAATCGAATCGTCGCGTTGTTTTAAAAAAGTTAGCTCAGAATTGGGAGCTCCAGGAGTTCGACTCGAAGCTGTGTAACAGCTGGCAGCTGAAAGATGACTGTAAGCCGTTCGATTTGTTAAACATGAGTAACATTAGTAAGAGAATTGTGAATATGGTCAGTTACAACTTCAGTTGGCCGGACACGGAGCCGCGGAAGGGACTGGTGTTTTGTCCGTACCCGGCAGGTATTCTGGAGTTTGTAAACACTAGTAACAAGAAGCTTGCAGAGTCTAAATCAGAACTGGTCAATACATGGACCAGTCTAAGCATCAATCCTGAGCCCTTGGTATTGAAGGTGAGGCCCTTGGAATTAATTTTTAATTTTATATTTAAATAAAAACTATATGTGATACAATAAGATACCTTTGTTTGCTGAATTATGTTCACATCATCTTAATATTATTATTAATTATAAGTTAATTTTCTATTCTTAATTTGCATGTATATAATTACATTTACAATTTATTTTGATTTATTATAATATAATATTTCTAATTTTATCCTTTATCTAGTATACTACTCATTTATTTTACAAATTCAGGTTGTCTCTGGCCTCTTCCCTAGTTTTCCATTTTTCCCGGTCCTTCTCCATGTGTTTTCAGCTGTCTTTTTGATGTTATCTTCCCATCTCATAGTAGGTCTTCCTCATTTTCTTTTCCGTAGCCTTGGATACCATTTTGTTATGTCACTACAGACAAAATAAGAACTTTATGCCACTAAAGAATTAAAAAAATCAACATTGTTTGATTGTTAAAGATCTTTTACTCTATACCATGGGTTTTAATTAACGAAAATGAAGTCTCAAATATCTTCAAAATGGTAGGAATTGTCTTTGAGAAGATTACTTAATTTCATGTCAGGAATGTTCCCTCGCAATTTACAAAATAAAATAAAAACATCCTGTATATGTAATGTTGTTAAATCTCAGGACATTCTTGAGTACAAGATAAATTATGTTTTCCAAATATTTTCGCGAGTTTTGTGTCTTGGTAATAAACTTGGAAGAATAATTTATTTTTACTTGTGTCATCTACCATATTGTCGATTTCAAATATTTTTCCATCTGTCTAGGTCATCCCCAAATCTCGCGGCTGGCCGGTCCCAGCTTACGGAGGGGTGTGTGGAAGACTTGTTGTTGAGGGTCACGAGGGAGAAGCACTGTCATCCCTGATGCATGTGCCCTGGCACCGGAAGCTGAAGTATGCAAAAAAGATTCTGGATGCTGCAATGGATTTCACTTTTAAACATGATAGGTGAGATGCTATGTGGGTATTCTAATGGTGGTAATACAGAGTTTATTATATTATAAATTGGTAAAACTAACACTTACTCTTTATGGACAATTAATCATTTTGAATGTGTACAGTAAAGGGCACCAATATGTATACATATTTTCACCTTATTCCATCGAATTTTGAATGTGTATCAGAAATTACAAAGGTATACATTTCTGTAATCAGTACAGGTATACAAAAATATGGCATGAACATATCAATTTTAGTTCGCATTTTATAACTAATTTTCTGACAAACTGTGTCACTTTTTTCAATTGTTATAAATAAATGGAAATGGCGACCTGTTTAGCCTAGTTGGTAGTGACACTGCCTCCAAAGCTAGAGGTCCCGGGTTAGAATCCCCACCAGGGCATCATTTGTGCATTGAGTACGGATTTTGATCATGGGTCTTGGATGTTCTCTATATATTTAAGTATGTATTCGACTTGTGTAAGATTCACGTAAGATTGACCCCCAATATTTATATTATTATTTATATTAAACAAATTTTAGGGGACAATTTTTCACACAAATCCTACTAATCCCATAGTAAGCGCAACAAAGCTTGTGTTATGAGTACTAGACGATGATATATTAAATACATAGAGAACATCCAAGTCTCAGGAACAAATGTTTCTGCTCACCACAGAAACAAATGCCTTACCAGGATTCGAAGCTTCTAGCTTCGGAAGCAGTGTCACTACCAGCTAGGCTAAACAGGCCGACTAGACTAGGTGGGCTGTTAATAAGGGAACTATGACTTAATACCAAGAAGGAAAATTTTCTTGACCTCGTCATCAGCGTCATCAACCTTTGTCTCACTTTGTCTCTCTGCTGGGCTGGGCATAAACCTCCTCTCATGGATATAAAGCTACTGCAGCAGTTCCCACGCCACGCTGGCACTGTTCAGGTTGACCTACCAACTACTCATAAAATTTAAAAAATAGGTTTTTTTTTTTCATAAAGGCATTAATAATTTTCAGATTCCGTTTCTACCTCATGGACTGGTCACTGGACAACATTGTCGCCAATGAAAAAGACGAAATAAGTTTTGTAGATCTAGAAGACGTAATCGTCCTTGATAAACATATTTACCCCGGAAAAGACCTACCATCCTGGTACCAACGATACAGTAGAGAGATCATGGGTACTGGCTTTACGTTCTCTATAGAAAACATGTGTAAACACCATTTAAGTGATCATAATCTATGGGCAGCTTGCTATATTCTAGCAGGCGATGATACACCACTTCTGTATCCTATACCTAAGGATGTCAATGCATACAGGCCCTATTTAGACAAGCTTTTGAAGGGATGCCTGAATGGAGAGGATAGGTTTAGCAGTATTACGAAGTTGCAACATGTTGTAAAGGAAATGTTGTTGGATGAAAAAATTGTGGGGCCGTTAACTGTGAGATGATAATTAATAAAATTTAGTCGGTCTCCGGCCCGAGTATTATGTGCAAAATTCATTGGGAGCGTCGTGACCTGACCCCTAAGAGATTTTACGAATATTTGCATTCGCATTATTTAAAATATTTGCATCAAATGATGCGAATATGTGCAAGTCGCCGACGAAGCCGACTCGCGCATGCGTAGAGCGCGTCAACCCATCACGCGATACACTCATATCACGATCCGTATCACGTGCATCATCATCATCATCATGTCAGCTGAAAGACGTCCACGTGCATAATGAAACAAAATCGTGATAATATTAATCTTGTAAAGGGCCCGATACTGTGGCTGGCGCCAGATAGCTACCATCACGTCGGATAAGTATGAGTGCGGCTTTATTCCCGCTCGTTACTGCCACTTTGTTACCACTAAAGATACCTTTAGTGGTTACAGCTGGTTTTCTCCACAGTAGGCACTGTGTGTAACGGATGAGGAATAAACTCGCAGCTATTACCAGTGGTACCGTAACCAATTGAAAGTAACGTGGGAATAAAATGACCTAATTAATCGATTCACGATCTCATAAAAAACTAGCCACCTAACACGTGGTTTAACAAACTTTTTAGTTTGACTGTACAATTGAAACCGTTTTTGTTACGGTTTTTTAACTGAATGTAAATTGTTTAAGGCATGATATTCAAGGACCAAAGGACAATAGATTAAATTATTGACTGCCGCTTATACTCGTTATTCTCAACAAGGTATCTCTATAAATTTCATAATAATCATAATCGTACTAGTAATTAGGTAATCATACCCATCTCCGGGCAAGCTTCTGATGAATTGAAGGACAAGTTACCGGACCTTTCCAAAAATGGCCGTGTGTAGGCTTATCTGACGTTTACTTTCGACAAAATCATAGAAAATAATTTTTAAGAAAAAAATAACCGACTTCAATGGTGGAGGCCAGTGAAAGATTATTATACTTAGATGGTGCACTCTTAGATTCCATACAATAAAATAAAAATGGCTATAAGTATGTTTATAATGGTAGAAGACTAAGTACCCTCAATTCCTCATGGAATCATGGAAAAACCTTGCTTGCTTGACAAACAAAACGAAGAGAACAAATCGCCAAACGTGAACTACGCGTCGTTGAAGAGTTCCGTTCTGATCATCATCAGCAGTTTCAAATTGAAAATGCTTGATTAGTTCATGAAAATACTCAAATCACTATTTGTGTGCCTTTCACATTTGAGGAGTTCCCTCGATTCCTAATGGATCCCATCATCAGAACTCGAGCATGACAAAAATCAATCGTGAAAATAGAACTTGCTTAACAAACACAGCTAGAAGGACAAATTGCCAAACGTGAACTTTTCGTCGTTGAAGAGTTCTGTTCTGATCATCATCAGCAGTTCCACTTCATCAAATGTCACATTTTTGTATGATAATGCTCGATTTGTTGATAAAAACACAAACATCACTATATGTTTGCCTTTAAAATTTGAGGAGTTCCCTCAATTCCTCATGGATCCCATCATCAGAAATCCAACATGACAAAAATTAATCGTGAAAATAGAACTTGCTTAACAAACACAGCTAGGAGGACAAATCGCCAAACGTGAACTTTTCGTCGTTGAAGAGTTCTGTTCTGATCATCATCAGCAGTTCCACTTCATCCAATGTCACATTTTTGGATGCAAATGCTTGACTTGTTGATAAAAACACAAAAATCACTATATGTTTGCCTTAAAGATTTGAGGAGTTCCCTCAATTCCCCGTGGATCCCATCATCAGAACTGCGTTTTGACATAAACGGGACCAACTTGGATATATATACTTACAATAAAAAAAAGAATTTTCCAAATCGGTTAAGAAATGACGGGAGTTATGGAGTAACAAACATTAAAAAAAAAATACAAAAAAAGAAAAATGAAAAAAAAAACATACAACCGAATTGATAACCTCCTCTTTTGAAATTTTGAAGTCGGTTAAAAATATACTGTCGATTGTTTCAACAGTCAAGTTACTACGTAATACTGCACGAAGGGACGGGTTGTGTCAGCGCTTATGTACATTTTGATATTTCAATAATATTGCAATCTTGCTTTCGACAGTTGCAACATGTTGTAAAGGAAATGTTGTTGGATGAAAAAATTGTGGGGCCGTTAACTGTGAGATAATAATTAATATATATGTAATATGTATGCTTTCGAACCTTTGAAACGCGATCTTTTTTTTCGACCCAAAGGGTAATAACGGGACCCTATTACTAAGACTTCTCTGTCCGTCCGTCTGTCACCAGGCTGTATCTCAAGAACCGTAATAGCTAGATAGTTGAATTTTTCACAGATTGTGTATTTCTGTTGCCGCTATAACATCAAGTACTAAAAACTAAATAATAATAATAATTAAGGGGGGCTTCCATACAAATAACGTGATATATTAGCCCTTTTTCAGGGCTACCACTCGCCGAGCTAGATCTCAAGAACCGTAATAGCTAGACAGTTGAAATTTGCACAGATTATGTATTTTTATTGTGGCTACAACAACAAATACTAAAATCAAAATAATAATAATAATTAAGGGGGGTTCCCATACAACAGAGTAGTTGTTGGCGTTTTGTTTCTGGTACGGAACCCTTCGTGCGCGAGTCCGACTCGCACTTGGCCGGTCTTTTTTCTTCATATCGTGACATCTTAAGAGTAACATTTGAAACGGTTGTAACATCATATTAATATGCCATTATACCTATCATTTTGTTAAATATAAATCAATCCTCAACACAATTTAAATTAAATTAATTGTCCTGTTATTCTTATTGGACTACTGTTTACATTGTGAAGGAAAATTACAAAAAATCGTCAAAAGAAATTGTTTTGGACCGCCCCCAAATTTCATTGGTGGACGACGGCTGACAAACCTCGGGCAGATGTTACCTGCTGCATCCTAAACGCGCCTTTAAGGTGGTCATGCATCCGTTTTGTCGATAGTACATTTTGTCTCACTCAAGCAAGACCGGCGTGATAATGTTCCGACGCTGCTCTAGCGCGCCCCCCTTTTTAACCGACTTCAAAAAAAGGTTCTCAATTCGTCGGAATTTTATTTTATGTATATTCACCGATTACTCGGAGACTAGTGGACCGATTTCAAAAATTCTTTTCATGTTTGAAAGGGTGTGTTTTCTAGTTGGTCTCATTGTCACCAAGTCTGGATCTGATGACGGGATCTTGGAAAAATCGAAGGAACTCCTCAAATTATAAACCAAGAAGATGGGGTATGGCAAAAAATAAGGAACTCAAATTACCAAGAGGATGGGGTCTGCCAAAGTTTGGAGTCGGTGTTTTTTTGTTAAAAATTTACTTGTTCTATTTAATATCCGTGGTTGGCAAACCTGTATACAACTCGGCAGATACGGGAAAGGGCCTCGCAGATGCGACCTAACCCACGACCTGTTTAGCCTAGTTGGTAGTGACTCTGCCTCCGAAGCTAGAGGTCCCGGGTTCAAATCCCGGCCAGGGCATTTATTTGTGCATTTTTCACGGATATTTGTTCTTGGGTCTTGGATGTTTTCTATGTATTTTAAGTATGTATTTATCTATATAAGTATGTATTTCGTCGTCTAGTACCCATAGTACAAGCTTTGCTTAGTTTGGGATTAGCTCGATTTGTGTAAGATTGTCCCCCAATAAAAAAAAAAAAAACTTCACATATTCCGATGAAGTTTCGTTGACGTAATAACTAATGCTTGTCAAAATACACATTTTAAGATTATGAGGAACTGAAGGTCAGTAGGTATGGCTTCCCTGAGGAATCGACGGAACTCTTCAAATACCATCGACCCATATAAAGTGGGTTAGCTATTTTATTTTCTGTAGTAACTACCTTATGTGCTATCGGAAAGCAGTACGTCGACTACAAAAGGTTGATCCATCCAGAGTTACAAAAAGTGACTTTATTGACTTAACATTAAAGGCTGTGGATACATATTTTTGTAACTTTGGGTGGACCGATGTATTTGTTGTCGACTGTACATTTCGTGAAGTGGGAAGGATATGTGAAAATTTCATAGTGTGTGGCATGGCCATAGATATAATAATGGCATGGCGAAGTACAAAATTGGAGTCGGTTTTTTATGGTTCCGTACCCAAAGGGTAAAAACGGGACCCTATTACTAAGACGACGTGTAAAATGGCTTTACGAATATGTAGCTGCCGAGTCCCGTCAACTACAAATTGATTGACCGTTCTGAAAAGAACGCTTTCGATTGACGTAGCGACAAAATGATTGACCGTTCTGAAAAGAACGTTTTTCGATTGACATCAAATATAATCGATTGACGCAGTGCTCCAGGAAACAGAAGTTTTGTTTGGCTGTGACAACAGCCGACAGACGTGCGTTCCCGCCGAAGATTCCTCGATACTGAGTGCACTGCGCGCGCGACAGGGTGTATTTATTCCTTTGGTCTGCGCATGCGCCAACGCGCCGCAGTCGCTCCCGCCTGCCTTCGCGAGTTCTACGCATGCGCACTACGAATCTACAGCGCGCGTTAGTTTCCCGCCAAAACTTGTATGGCTATCCTTGTCTTGTATAAATGTAAATAGTGAAATAGCAATAGTTAAGTTTTAGTATATAAGAAGCCATACTGTAAATACAATTACATTCCATTATACGATCTTCAAGTCAAGACATCTTTTACTAGGGGAAACTCTGCCCAATCATCATCCCCTAAAGTGGTGACCCAAGAAAGAAGAACATCAAGCAACAACATGAGCCCAAATCCAGAAAATAATGGAGTCAACCAACAAGCCGAAGATCCGTCGCGAGTCCCGTGTACGCCTGCCGCTGCATCAACGCCGGAGCCTGCACCTCGCGAAGTCGCCGGAATCTCCCTCAGTCTACGCATACCAGCCTTTTGGCGCGACAAGCCGCGTCTCTGGTTTTATAGCTTCGAGTCCGCAACCGACGAACTAAAGAAGACCCAGAACCAACTCGCACAGATGGTAATCGCGCAGTTAGACAAGCAAGACATCGAGCAACTGACCGACATCTTGTACAACCCACCTGCGCACAACTACTACAACGCCATCAAAGAACGCCTGATTGCCGTCTATGAAGAATCCGACAACCAGCAGATACAGAAGCTACTCTCGCAAATGGAACTCGGCGAACAAAAGCCTAGCCAGCTGCTAAGAAGAATGCTCGATCTCGCCCGCAACAAATTCACCGACAGCACTATCCGAATAATGTGGACGAATCTCCTGCCGCCGTACATCCGCTCAGTCCTCGTCGTCAGCGAAACCTTCAGCCAGAAAGCCACACTCGACGAAATAGCGCAGTTAGCCGACAAAATGATGGAAGAATCGCCGAATTCACATCAAATATCCGCCGTGTCCACATCTTCGCATAGCCAGCCACAACATCACCCGCAAGCACCACAACCATCAACATCACAAGCAAGCAACGCCGACATCCAATATTTAATCAGCGAGATGCGAAAGCTCGCGCTAGAGGTCGCCGAACTACGCGCTCGCCCGCATCCCGAGCCACGCCAAAGTCGCCCTTTTAGCCGCCATCGCTCGAAATCTCGTTCCCGCAGCTATTCGAAGACCGACGATAACAGAGGCAAATCACCATCACCATATTGCTACTACCACCGTCGCTTCGGAATGGACGCAATGAAATGCAACCCGCCGTGCAGTTTCCAATCTCTCCCGTCGCCGCCGGAAAACTAGAGAAAACGCTGGCTGCGGCGGAACCCAGCGTACCGCAACACTCATACCGCCTTTTCGTAACCGACAAGAAGACGAAATTATCGTTCTTGGTAGATACTGGTGCCAACATAAGCGTCATACCAAGAGCTAAAGGCACACCTGCAACGCCGCTACCTTTTCAACTGTACGCTGCCAACAATACAACTATACCTACCTACGGCGAGAAGACTTACGAGCTCGACTTCAACTTACGCCGTCCCTTCAAATGGAAGTTTATCGTCGCCGCCGTGTCGAAACCTATCCTCGGAGCAGATTTCCTCAACCATCACCAACTGATAGTCGACGTGAAGAACCGAAGATTGATCGATGGCAAGACGCTTCTAACTACCAACGCACAACTATGCAGCTCAAATATACCTACAGTTCGAAGTATCGACGAGCACCAAACTTACCACGACATACTAGCCGACTTTCCTGGAATTACAAGACTCACATCGATGAAGCTCAGCCCGAAACACTCCGTCGAACACGTTATCGAAACCACCGGTCAACCCGTTCACTGCCGAGCCCGCCCAATCGCACCGCATCGCTATGAACAAGTCAAGAAAGAGTTCCAGAACATGATCGAGCAAGGCCTATGTCGTCCCAGCAAGAGCCCATGGTCCTCACCGTTACACGTGGTACCTAAGAAAAATGGAGATCTACGCGTATGTGGTGACTCCCGAAGACTCAACGCTATCACCAAACCCGACCGCTATCCCATACCACGGATACGCGATTTCACCTACCAACTCGCCGGCAAGAAAATATTTTCAACACTCGACTTGAACCGCGCTTATCAGCAACTACCTATCAGCGAGCAAGACGTCGAAAAATCAGCCATAATAACACCGTTCGGATTATTCGAATTCCCGCGCATGTGCCCGGGATTGAAGAACGCCGGTCAAACATTTCAACGTTTTATACACGAAGTACTGAGAGGCCTGGACTATGTTTTCCCATTCGTCGATGATTTACTAGTCACTTCAACCACCGAAGAGGAGCACCGAACACATCTCCGCACCATTTTACAACGACTCGACGAGTATGGCATCACTATAAATCCCGCCAAATGTGTTTTCGGCCAGCCATCGGTGAAGTTCCTCGGATACGAAGTAAACAAAGACGGAATCCAACCACCTAAAGAAAAAGTTCAAGCAATAGTCGATTACCCTAAACCTAACACAATAGAAGAACTACGTCGTTTTCTCGGTATGCTTAACTTTTACCGGGAAAATATCAAGGACGCCGCAACCATTCAATCGCCGCTCTGCAAGTACCTACACAACGCTCGGAAGAGAGACAAGTCGCAAATCGAATGGACCGACGAAGCTACGCAAGCCTTCGAAGCGTGTAAAGTGAGCATACAAAACGCCGCTCTACTCGCACACCCACTGCATAACGCTTCGCTCGCTATCTTTTGCGACGCCTCAAATTCCTCCGCCGGCGCCGTGTTACAACAATCCATCGGTAACCAATGGCAACCGCTCGGATATTTCTCACGCAAGTTCACAGAAGCCCAGAAGAAATACAGCGTGTACGACCGCGAACTTCTAGCTGCCTACCTTGCCGTGAAACACTTCAGAAAAATGTTCGAAGGAAGACCGCTAATAATATTTACGGACCACAAGCCATTAACATTTGCATTTACGAAGCCATCAAACGACAGCGAATCTCCACGACGAACCCGACACCTACTTTATATAAGCGAATTCACTACCGATATACGCTAGGGTCATTTCGCCTGTTCGCGTCCACTTAGTGGAGTTGGTAAGTTTGAGAGCGAAAATAAAATAGTTTGTGTAATAGATTTGAACGAAAAATGGATGTCATGTATTCCTTATATAGTCTTTTTAAGTTTACTGCACAGTTTTGAAAAAAAAATCCCTTGTTTTATTTTATAAATTGACAAATAGCTGAAAAAGGCGTTTTACCCATTTTGCGTCCAAAAAATCCAGATTGCGTCCGCCTGTGGACCAGTTAGCGTCCACCAATTCAGAAGAGGGAAATAGAAGAGATAAGTAGCATAATTGTAAAGGAAAGATTGTGATTATAATCAAATCCTTTATTTAAATAAATAATTATATTTATTTTAATTATTGCAGATATTTACCCAGGTATTAAAAGTTAACATAAATTATTTTTCACAATATTGATCAAACTACAAAATAAAAATATATACCTATATTTTAATTCGTCACTAAGTCATTAGAAGTGTGTTTTTTTTTTTAGTAACATTATTTCAATCCTCACTACAAATGCGCTACCTAGTAATCAGAAATTATACCTAATAATCATAATTATTAATAGAATCATTACAGAAATTAAAACAACAATTTTAATTGTAAATTAAAGCACGTAATCAAACCCTGCAAATACTTAAAAATTAACATAAACGATTCTTCTATACATTGATCAAACTTAAAAGTAAAAAAAAAAATTATACTTTGTCACAAAGTCACTAAGTAGATCTTTTTTATAATCTTTGGTAACATTATTTAAATCTCTGTAAGTGTACAATAATCAGTCCAGTTTACTTCACCAAGAGGCACTATTAATTAGAAAATATAATAGAAATTCTAAAAAACAAAACATAAATACCTACATAAAAATAACTCTTACAACAATCACAGATACAAAGAACTCTTGGTAATATTAATTAAATGTCTAAAATTTTGCAATAATCAGAAATATCAGTAATAAACTGAAATAAAATTTGTTCTAATCACAGTTCACACAAGTTACATTCGAAAGACTTGTCTTTGACGGCTAAATAAGATAGTCCTACAAATGGCGTGCATTTTAGGTGGAACCATCTGACACACTTATCACAGCCAATGTTTTTTTCATCGTCGTCTTCTACATCTGAAATTAAGATGTCGTCACATTCAGCACACTTTGTTGCATCCCCAGCTAGTAAATTTTCTTTCTGCGATTCCAAATCTAGCATATCTATGTCTGGTGTCTTTAGGGAGTCATCTGGCGTGATTCTTGTCTTTTTTTTTCGTTTTGGACCAGCTTTACGAGCCTTCTGACTTTCTTTTAATATTTTTTTCTGTTCCTGTTTTTCTATTCGTTCCAACTTTCTTTTTCTTATTGTTTCCTGCTTTTTGTTCTTGATCTCCTCTTTATCGTCATAGTACTTTCTCCATGCGGCAGAAGATATAGCTGCAGGAGTTCGTTGACTGGTTTTTCTAGCCTTGTCAGGGATCCCGGGTAGCATCAGGTGATTTTTAAATGGATTCGATATATTTTTAAGCGGTAAATCTCTAACTACTGCTGAAGTTGAAGGTTGCGATTCAAGAGGCTTTTCAGTAAGCGAAATAGATGAAGCAAAAGACGCATTTTTTTCAGTCAGAGGCTGAGATGGTGAGATTCGGAACACAGCTAATGGTGAATTCATAGGCGATTGAGGCGTTGGTTCCTTAGTAAGCGGATTCGGAACTGTAGTGGGAGTTGCTACATCTTCAGGAAGTGGTAAAATTAGGATATCGTCTAAGGAAACAATCGAGCCCACTTCAAGGTAGCTCCCAGTCAGCCCAGACAGGTGTAATGTTGAAATAGTGTCAACATTTTCGTCTACTCCAATCATAGGTAAGTCTTCAGTAGGTGAATGTTTTTTATTACAATCGTGCGTCACGTAATCTTTTTGAGAAATATCACAATAAACTGTGATTTCATCGTAATTAATGGTAGAAACTGGTGCAATATTTTGATTTCTTTTGTCTAGCTTCGATGTGTCAGGCTTAGTAGATGGTTTAGAAGCAGTATGAATTTGGGCTGAAACGGTCTCTATTTGTAGAGTGGGACTAGAGTTATTATCGTCAGCATGTATATGTCGATCTTTGCCTTCATCGTGTGTTGAAGAAATTGTGATTTCTGTTGTTGCATCTAATTCGCAATCAATGTAAGCGGAATGTGTGTGATTTTGTTCTTTATTTGAAAGATCAATCAGTGAACTTTCTGATTCTGTTTCGATCGAAATTTCTCCAACACCCAGTTCACCTGGAAGAGACTTTTTCAAAGCGTTCACTTCTTTCAAGATAGTTCGAACGTTAATTTTTTTTTCTTTAAGAACTGGCCTCAAATGTTTTAAAACTTTTTTAAAACTTTTAATATCACAATGGTTGATATTGTGCGTTAGTTCTCCAGTCGGTTGTACATTTTCTAACGTATTTCTTACACATTTAGTGTAATCTGGGCTGTCTGCGTTGAATGGGTAAAGGCCACATCGTTTAAATCCATTCTTTATATTCTCGGGCATGTTAGGGTGTTTTAATGCTTGGTTGAGTAGCGTACAAAAATTTGATTTTGTGACTGCAGAATTAATATTTTCTGGTTTTGACAGAAATTCGCGCACAGTAGCTTTCCAGTAAGTCTTTACTGGTGCGAATACGCTCACGTCAGCTGGTTGCAATATGTGGGTAGTATTTGGCGGCAGAGCATACAAAATAATTTGCATTTCTTCGCATATTGTACTAAGCATTAGGGACATGTGCGATTTATGCCCATCTACTAGCAGCAGCACAGGTTTTTTGATGTTTTTTTGTTCGACCCAGTTATTAAATTCGTTTGTCACATATTCGAAAAATACGTCTCCTCTCATCCATCCCGTCTCTGACTTGCCCAGGCACCATTCTTTAGGCATACTATCCACTACGGCTTTGGGTGGTCTTACGTATGGAAATACGACGCAGGGTGGGCACAAATCTCCATTCGCATTGAATGTCAATAACACCGTTATGTTTTCTTTTTCATTACTTGGCTTTATTTGATACAAGTTCTTGTATCCTCTTGGACCTAAAACTTTTCCTGTCTTCGGACAAAATGCAAATCCGCTTTCATCCCCATTGAAAATTCTTTCTGGATCGGTTAAAATGTCTTTTTGCTGTATATTGCCCAAATATTCCTCAAGCTCTTTAAACCAAAGTCTTATTGATTCCTCTGTGACTTGAGCTCTAGCTTTGTTAATACCCTCAGCATTTTTGAGCGAAACCTCCTTATTTCTTGTCAAAAATTTATCAAACCACTTTTGGCCTGGGCGATCATCTTTGAATCTGTTCTTAAACTCCCCATCTCGAATTATCTTTTGAACAGTATCTAATAATTCATTTTTTTTAACAGGAAATCCACATTTGGAAATATTAACAAGCCATTCTATTATCTTTTTTTCACCTTCTACTCCTAACACTGGTTCCGGTCCCGGTTTCTTTATTCCATCTGGTCTGCGCCCACTTATTTTGTCCAATATGGTGGTCTTAGGAATACCATAATCTTTACATATTTGTCTTATTGACTTCTTTTTCTCACGAACGTCGTCCAACGCTTTCTTTAAATCCGCTTCTGTATATATATTATTTTTCTTTTTGTTTGCACCCTGTGCAGAGCTCATCTAAAATTAAAATAAAATACGATTGAGTACTGTTCTATTCAAATCATTCTTCTAATCTTAAATTGTAACATAAAATTCGAATAATGATGTTTTTGCAACAAAATACTTTCTTGACTAATAATATATTCGTGCTATTAGAATATGGACGCAATTTAGTCTAGGGTCTCTCATATAGGCACAGTTTGCGTCCAAGTGTGATTTTAGAGATCTGTATCTTTTTCTATAATCGTGATAATGGGGACGCAAATTGGTCATTACAATATGCATGTAAATAATATTAGATTTAATATTAAGTGTATTAAAAAAATCATATTTTATCGTATAATAATGAAAAATCAACATAGAGATAGCGGGAGTAGTCCGCGTCCACTTATTTTCGCTATTGGTAATAAAATTCAACCACACACATCATTATCCTTAATATATGGTTCATAATTAAGGTCTAGGAATAAAAATTAATTATAAATTTCAAATACATAAATTAAACATAGTTAAGAAAATAAGGTATTATATTGGATGGACGCAATCAGTTCTATGGTCTCTACTATAGGTACAGTTTGCGTCCAGTATGATTTTCGACATCTGTAACTTTTTCTATAAACGTGATAATGTGGACGCAAATTGGCCATCAGAATATGCATGTGAATAAAGTTAAAACTAATATAACATGTACATTGTCTTTAATATTTTATCGTATTATCATAAACATCCAACTTCGAGATAATTAGACCAGACCGCGTCCACTGCGGACGCAAAGTGGATAATTTATAAATTTAGTGTAGCAGTTCGCGACCACTTTATTTTAACGGTCATGTAACAAAATATTAGCACAAACATCATTATCCTTATTGTATGGCTCATGGTTAAGGCCTAGAAATAACAAGGAATCCCATATTTCATATTAATCAATAAAAACTTACCATGAAACGCGCCACTGCTCACTATTTTTTTCCTAACATTACGCACATCCGCACTCTTTGGTTGCACACGCGAAACTAGTTTATTTCTACGCAATAAGGGTGGGCGCACTAGGAGCTTTTGTTTATGTGTCTGTACCTGTCATAAATCCAGGCATTCTAAGAAATGCCTTTCGTTTTTGTTAGTGTATTGGTATGGTTATTTTCCACTGTTTTTAAAGAGTGATCCGTCGTTTGGACGCGAATTGGACGGTGGACGCGAAAAGGCGAAATGACCCTACATAAGTGGGAAAGAGAACGCTGTAGCGGACGCACTCTCACGCGTCGAAGCAATCAGTTGTCCTTCGCCGATCGACTTCCAGGAATTGGCCGCCGCTCAAGAAACAGATAGCAACATCGCACAACTACAGCAACAGAATAATATCACACTAAAGCAAATTACGATTCCCGGAACCGATCACAAGATATACTGCGAAACATCAACCAATACCAATCGTCCATACCTACCTGCCGACTACCGACGCACTATTTTCGACCTTATTCACAAGGTCAGTCACCCCGGTATACGGACTACGCGCAAGATGATTACAAGCAAATACTTCTGGCCTGCAATGAATACGGACATCGGAAAATGGGCGAAAGCGTGCATTTCATGTCAACGAGCGAAGATACAGCAACATACTACAAGTTCTTTATCAACGTTCAAACCTACAGCGCGTTTTGAACACGTACACTGTGACGTCATCGGCCCGATGCCCACTACGTCCGACGGTTACCGTTACTGCCTGACTATCATCGACCGCGCGACCCGTTGGCCCGAAGCGATCCCGCTAAGGCAAATAACCGCCGAAGACATCGCCAAGGCCGTCTACGAAGGATGGATGTCAAGATTCGGTTGCCCAGCAACAATAACAACCGACCAAGGCCGACAGTTCGAAAGCCGAGTCTTTGCTCACCTAACGCAATTACTCGGTATCAAAAAAACACGCACGACGCCATATCATCCAATCTCGAATGGGGTCATTGAACGCGCTCACCGAGTAATGAAGAGTGCGCTGAAAGCTAGACTCCTATCCGCCAACAGCTGGATTAACGAACTGCCTACAGTGCTACTCGGCGTGCGCGCAGCATTACGCACCGACACGAGCGTAAGCGCCGCACAACTTACCTACGGTTGCAACATTCGGCTGCCCGGAGACTTCCTCGCTACCGAATCACACAATGACGTCATAATGGACAGTACCTACGTCGAACAGCTGAGAGAAACCATTCGAAACCTGAAACCAGTACCAAACCAGCCGCATAGCAACAAGAAGCCAATATTCGTTCATCCTCACCTAACTACGTGCGAATACGTATTTCTACGTGTCGACGCAGTTAGGAAACCTCTGCAAGCACCGTACGATGGACCCTACAAAGTACTGAAACGCAACGACAAGATATTCACCATCCAATTACCTACACGTCAAGCGAACATATCCATCGACCGACTGAAGCCTGCATACACCATCGCCGAAAACGAATCATCCGAACCAGCGCATACTCCAATAACAATAACTAACTACAACTACACAAATTTGCCGCCGCCGCCGCCGATACACCCGCCGCCCCCGCGCCCCTCGCGCTCGCAGTCGCCGCCGCCCCCGCTGTCGCCATCGCCGCCGCAGACTCCGAGATCGTCGCCGCCGCCGCAGACTCCGACACCATCGCCTGCGCACATCACTCCGACGCCTGCACCGCCTGCACACACCACTCCGACGCCTGCACATGCACAGCAACCACGAGTGACCCGCAGCGGACGCACCGTACATTTCCCCGTACGCTATCGCTAAGGAGGGAGCTATGTAGCTGCCGAGTCCCGTCAACTACAAATTGATTGACCGTTCTGAAAAGAACGCTTTCGATTGACGTAGCGACAAAATGATTGACCGTTCTGAAAAGAACGTTTTTCGATTGACATCAAATATAATCGATTGACGCAGTGCTCCAGGAAACAGAAGTTTTGTTTGGCTGTGACAACAGCCGACAGACGTGCGTTCCCGCCGAAGATTCCTCGATACTGAGTGCACTGCGCGCGCGACAGGGTGTATTTATTCCTTTGGTCTGCGCATGCGCCAACGCGCCGCAGTCGCTCCCGCCTGCCTTCGCGAGTTCTACGCATGCGCACTACGAATCTACAGCGCGCGTTAGTTTCCCGCCAAAACTTGTATGGCTATCCTTGTCTTGTATAAATGTAAATAGTGAAATAGCAATAGTTAAGTTTTAGTATATAAGAAGCCATACTGTAAATACAATTACATTCCATTATACGATCTTCAAGTCAAGACATCTTTTACTAGGGGAAACTCTGCCCAATCATCATCCCCTAAAAATAAATAACTTATGACTTCGTTGTCTGTCCGTCAGTCTGTCTGTCACCAGGCTGTATCTCAAAAACCGCCATAGTAAAAAAGTTAAAATTTTCACAGATGATGTATTTCTGTTGCCGCTATAACAACAAATATTAAAAACCGGCCAAGTGCGAGTCGAACTCTTTGCCGTTTTTATAGATAATGGTACGGAACCCTTCGCACTTAGTCAGTTTTTGGGTATAGGTTTACGTTAGTATATATCTTCTTTGGTATAGGTACATACAATATTATGAACAGGCATGTGTGCGAATCTCCGGGCTGTGGAGATGAGGGGTATACTTTCGATTGATCGGAAACTTGCCTGGTCATTATCAGGTCCTATTGGGACGATGGTGTATTTCAAATGTAGTGTTCATTTCAGGCTGAAGAATGTATACATATAGGTACGATGAATCTCTTTTACTTTTGAGTTTTGCTGTGATAATGATGTTGCTAAGTGAGGTTGTGATTTCATTGTTCGACTGGTGTGTTGTCTGTTGCGTGTTATAAGAAATTGTATTGAAACAATAATACTGTCTAAATATATAATAATCAAAGTTTAAACGCGTTTTGTATTTATTTACAAACAATTTACATTTACAGATAAACCAAACATGCAAGCTGCAAGGGGATGCACTTGCACCCCTCTCTTAGGAATGAAAATACATGTGATTGAATATTATTCAGCAATGTATTTTTTTTGCCACGTCGAAGGTAAACAATCTTACGGCTCGCCTGATGGTAAGTGGTCACGGCAGCCTATGGACGCCTGCAACCCCAGGGGTATCACATGCTCATTGCTGACCCTGTAAAAGATTGTACACTCCTTTCTTGAAGAACCTCATACTGTAGTCCCTCGGGAAAACCTTGGCAGAGAGCTCATTCCACAACCGGAGCGTCCGAGGGAGGAAATACACATATATGTATAACTTAGGATATCTCATCTCGACTATAAAAGTAACCTCTAAATAAGTATTAATTTGTGCTCTAAACTAAATCAAACCTACATCCTTATATTTATATTGGTTGTATATTGATGTAATCGTCTGGCTGTCCGTAGTTTGTCATAGTCGCAAGTTCTTGTTATCGATTTAAAACGTCAAACTGTCAAAGATGTCAACTGAATTTTAGGTTATGTTGTGGTCGCCGATAATTATGTGATAATTATTTATGAAACTGCAAATTATTTACATTTTGATAGTTTAATTTAACTAAAAATGAGTAGTTCAGAGTCAGACGAAGAAAATGTTATACGTTATGGGACACCATTGGAACCGTACGAAGAAGGTAAAGTTTTTAACTCAGTAAAGTAAATAAAGATAGGTTCAGTCCATTTGTATCGTGTTTGTTTTCGCTTTGATTTATATACTTGCATATGTATGATTATGCCTGTTTCCCGGATAGATAGCCAGGGATCAAAAATTTCCAATTGGTCTAATCCTGACTCAATCTTTTTCGATTTATTCACTTCGAAGCATTCTTCATACTTGGTGTGTATCCTGTATATCCTAGCTGTGTTAAAGATTAAGTATTTATTAGTCATTTAATTATATAAGAATATGTAATTTAACCACCACATAAGACTTAAGTGTTAATACTGTAAACTTATGTGTGAAACAAAGCAAATTGAGATTGAAAATTGAAATACTTGCTCTTCCGTTTATGGCACTCATATTGTTAGTGTTTACTCAATACACACATTCTGAATCAGAACCAGATTCAGATATTTGTTTGTAAACATAGGTTTATAACAGGTCTTATAGTCAATAAACAAGTATCACCATCACTATATCTAGCCATTAGGCAAACAAATATTTAAAGTTAAGATGGGGCATGCATTATATAGTTAATGTTATCTATATCATATATCAAAATTTACAAATCTAAATTGGATAAGTATTCCCCTACTGAATAATAGGCTTCATTACTAAAAGCGAAAATAGGCTTTATTTAAAATCTACAGTGTTTTCCAAGCTAGACACATCTTTCTTCTGACAAGTTTTTTTTGTGACTGTTACAGTTTCATAAAGTATTCAGTTGATTTAAACTATTATGAAATTAAAGTTCATATTATAAGTACCAAAGAAATTGTCTAATTGTTACCTTTTCACAATTTAAACTGCAAACCAAAATCTGTATGGAGTTGAGTTCCGGAGAAGGACATACAACACCTTTCTTCCCTATCACCCTCTTAAAGTTTAAATAGGGGATAAAAGTTTGTATGGGAGTGTAACTAACAAACCCAATATGTACTCAAGCTAGTCTTCTTTACAAAGAATATATTCGTAAATTTGTACTTCATTTGAAAAACAATTGATATAGGGGAACTGTGTAGGTGTTTCATTATATGTATTTAGTTTTAAATATAGGAAACTGTAGTTCTAGTTATATTGTTATTGTAAAGCTATTAGCTAAGAACCTTTATGTATTTATGACTGTTTGATTCTAATAACTAAATAAAAAATAAAACTGTGTGGACAGCTTGTTGTCCATACATATGATTTTTATCTATTATAAATTAAATGGTCTAAACATACAGCGTCCAAGTTATATCATAACATACCTACTTTAAGAAAAGTTTATTTAACATGTCAATGTAACATAATCACTCTGCATCTCCCCGAATACAAGCATAAGTTCTGTACATGGTGTCTATAAAACTATTCTGCAGTGTATCGGAAATGATAATTTAATAATTTAGATAATAGATAAGATTAATGGCTAATTATGAGTCATAATTAGCCATTAAAGGTTGTACAATATAAACAATCACTATTTAACTAATTACAATAAAATATACAAATATGGTCAATTGATATTAATTATTAATTACAATTAATTCAAATAATAAACTTAATATTAACATACAATACATACATTATTGAAAATGTTCATTCTTCTATATTGAGTGAGGTGATATACACATAATCTAAATATTTAATATATTTTTAACAGATAACTTTTTAATCGAAATTCTAAATTATTAAATTATCATCGTCATAAACTATTTGAACTTGAACTTGCAATGTTTCTTTCACTAGATGAAATACCCTCGAAGCGCAAGTATCAGCAGCCCCCGGATCAGTTTGCAGTGGACGCGCATGGACGCCGGCGCTTCCATGGCGCGTTCACTGGAGGCTTCTCCGCTGGCTTTGGGAACACTGTTGGGACTCAGGAGGGCTGGACACCGAGCACTTTTAAGAGCAGTAGGAGTGATAAGGCTGAAGTTGCGGTGAGTAGAAACTTATTGCTGTAAAGCCTGTGTTTTTTGTCAATTAATTAAATTATTTATTGTGCATATTTAAGCAAAATGTACCTATTTGTGTATGTCAATAAGGACTATTTCTAATTACGCCATTACGGAAATAGCACTTTATTGTAAGCACCAACAGTGCCCTTTGGCTTAAGAATCACACACTTCTGTTATTAGGGTTGGTATTCGACTTATCCAACGACTACTTAACTTTTTTTTATATAAATTATGTGTCCCCCGCTCGGGCTCGGAGCGCCGGCGCCGGCCGCCGCTGCTGGCGGTGCCGCGGAGGCGCACGCAGCTGGTGCGGGAGGCGCCGATGACGCGAGCGCTGCGTACTCTGAACCTTATAGACGAAGATATAGATTTGTTCTTTTGTCCTTGGAGTGAATTCGCAAGAATAGCGTTGTTTAAAATTTCCTATATTTTGAAGTAATTAAGGTTAGGTTAGACTTTTAAAACTTTTGTAAAAATGTTGCTACAATATCGCATTGGGTTTTAACCTGTAATGATAATTGTATATAATAATAATAATAATAATATTTCATTTATTTCAGGCTGTGCCCATAAAATGTTAGTGTGTACATGGTCAATCTCTTACAAAATTAATGTTAGTAAAATACAATAATAAGAATAAGCCGAATGAGTTTAAACATCAATAAAAAATGTAATAATAATAATAAAAGAAAAAAAAAAAAAAAAAAAACAAATTCAATTAAATCAAATAGTCAAATGAAATTAAAATACAATATAAATTATTAGACCGACTAAATACAGTTAAAAATAAAATTAAATTATATATTATTAACTGAATGTGCCAATGCATCAAAATAATGTCACCAGTTAAAATCCACATGAGTGGAGTGTAGACCGATCCATCTCCTCAACATGGGCGAGTCCCATCTCTCAGCGAACACCCTCAGGATGCTACTGGGACTTCTTCGGAGCCTATCCAATAAAGAGGCGCATCGCTTTCTTATTATAGCATGAAAGCCGTCGATCCCCGCTTCAGCAAACATCCCCGACGCGCTGCACCTCCGTTGAAGACCCAGCAGAGCCCTGAAGGCGTTGTTGTACTGCACACGGAGTGCGCTATACGTCCTCTGCGTAAAGTTAACCCAGAGATTGCAGGTGTAGAAGCATTGGCAATATGCCCTAAATAGGGTGATTTTAACTTCTCTAGTACAGCCTGCAAATCTCCGAGCCACCATATTACAGCGAACAGATAGCGCTCTCCGCTCCCTCTCTATGTCCATGTTATCGGACAGGTCCTCAGTGACCCAGTGACCCAGATACTTAAAATGCTGAACTCTGTTTAAATTAGTGCCACATAGTGTTACTGACGGCACAACCTCGTAGGTCTTTAAACCGGCCTTGAAAATTATGAACTCACTTTTCTTGGCATTGTATCTGAGTCCATGGTCCACTGCATATCCCTCACAGATGCTGAGCAACTTTTGTAAAGCGCCAAGAGATGGTGTGAGCAGTACCATGTCATCAGCATAGCTGATGTTGTTAATACAAACTCCATCAACCGAGCATCCGACACGGGCACTGCTCAACTCCTCTATCAACCCATTGATGTACAGGTTGAATAGCCGGGGAGACGTAAGCCCCCCCTGCCTCACCCCGCACTCCAACCTATACTCCTCCGAAAGAACACCGCCCCATCTTACACAGTTTCTCTGGTTGTGGTACCAATATTTTATAAGAGACATTACCTCTGAAGGTACCTTGGTCTCATTCTCAATCTTTTGCCACAGAATCCTATATGACACGAGATCAAAGGCCTTAGACAAATCCAGGAAACATGCGAAGATCGGCGTCCTTCTGGAGGTATAATACTGGACGGTCCGCTTGAGACAGAGAGATATACGTGGGAGAAATAAATAAACAAAAAACCAATTCAATTCGGAAAAAAAAGAAATTTACTGCTACCTATCTGGATGAAATAGATATGGAACCGTGTTTTATCAACTTGTAGAAACAACGTCCCGAAGACTTCATGGACGATGAAGATCGGGGCGAGCATGGCATAGCCCCGAGGCAAATGGAGACACAGAGCGAGTTCTCTGGCAGGAAGCGCCAGATAACACGCTACCACGACGGGCCTATACCAGGTTATTATAAAAGCTTCTTTGTAGAATTAATTATACAGTGCACGCTTAAAACAGAATAATGCCTATAAGAGATGTTATCTAGTCCAAAATTTTAACAGCACAACTGGGTAAGTACGTCCATCGTACAAAAGCGTCATAATAATTAATAATACTACTCACCTCACAATAAATATCCTCAAATTAATAAAGGGCGCTTATGATTCCATTAGAGCAGGGGCGGCCTTAGCCATAACGAGGCTCGCTGACAAGTAGATTCTTGCGAGGCCCATGTCTGTAGGTACTATTAGTACCTAATATTTTTCCGGTCTAGTTGCGCGAGTACGCGAGGGCCCTGACAGCTGCCCTGCTTGCCACCCCTAAACGCTGCCACTGCATTGGAATTACAAGGGTCAGTATGCAATGGTATCCATACTATCAGGTTTGTTTATCGTTGTTTACCACTGATCTTAATTAATTTTAGATAAATTTGTACTCAAATTTTACGCATGACATTTAAATATATAGCTGGTCTCCCGCGATACAGGCCTAGCCTAGTGCGGGGATCCCTGGAATCTCGGCAAATTCAAATGTCATGCACCCCATGCCTATTTTATAACTCCTTTTTTTTTGTATTTACGTTTTCTGTGCAATAAATGATTATTATTATTATTATTATTATTGTTTGCCACTGTTGTGATATAAAAAATCTAGTTAGGTCTCGTTAGACGTATAATGAATAGAATAGCTATAATCGGCATTAAAGTATTTTTTTTTATCATGAATTTTATAATCTTCGCCATAGGTGAACCAGTACTGGAGCAGCTAATTCGACCTGTCCACGAGACGGCAGCAGTGCGCATGCTCCGCGCTATGGGCTGGCGACCGGGCCAGGGCGCTGGCGAGCGCCTCAGCCGTCGACAGAAGAACGTCAACAAACAGCAGCATAAGGTGTATGGCTGTTATATGCCTGAGGAGTTGAAACAGGTGAGGATTTCTCTCCAAGTAGGCCAGCGAGATGAGATTTGCCAGGGCGAGCTTCAGCTGGCAGCAGAAGACTGGCATATAGCATCTTGTGTGTCTACACACACAAGATGTATAGCTGCTATATGCCTGAGAATATGAGACAGGAGAGGGTTCCAGCCAGGTCATTCAAATCATGAACTTGACGGGCCAGGGTGAGCGCCTCTACTGAAAAAAACTGCTAGTAGGCAGCACTGGATACATGTCTTCAATTTGCTTCTCGAGACGGCAGCAGTGCGTATACTTTGCACTCCTACATGCACAAGACATGACACAAGTGAGGGTTCCTACCGGTATTTCCACAGGCAAGGTTTATGCCTGAAGAGTTAAAACAGGTGCGGGCTCTCCATAAGCTGGATGCCAGGCCAGGCCGAGCTTCAGCTGTCAACGGAAGACTGCCAGTGGACAGTAGCACAAGGTGTATGACTGCTACATGCCTGAGGAGATGACACAGGTGAGGGTTTCTGTCTCTCTACAGTGTTCCAGCTTGGCCAAGGAGACCTGCCTCGAAACAGGGTGAGCTTCAGCTGTCAGCAGAAGACTACCAGTAGCACAAGGTGTATAACTCTTACATGCCTGAGGAAATGAGACAGGTGAGGGTTTCTGTCTCTCTACAGCGTTCCAACTAGATCTAGGAGACCATAAGCTGGATGCTAGGCCAGACTGAGCTTCAGCTGTCAACGGGAGACTGCCAGTGGACAGTAGCACAAGGTATGTATGTATTACTTTATTGTACATAAAACAAACAAAAAGTAGACGTACAAAGGCGAGCTTATCCCTTCAAGGGATCTCTTCCAGAAAACCTTTAAACAAATGAGTTTATTAAAAATAAATGGAGGATGACGATAAACAACTTGTGAATTATGCACCGAACCAAATTTAAAACAAAAGAAATTAATTTTAAATAGGTACACATAATTTATAATAAAAAAAATAAGGTAATTAGCATTAGGTGTATGGGTGCTATACATATGCCTGAGGCAATGAAATTTTGTTTAGAGCAAAACACTGAATATATTATTACGTAAATTCCTTGGAAATAGCTAGTTATCTCCGAGGAATACAATTTCCTCAAAGAAAACTATAAAAAGAAATAGTTATCTGCGAAGATCTTAAATTCCTTGGAGATAGCTAGTCATCTCCGAGGAATACAATTTCCTCTCAGAAAACTTAAAAAAATAATAGTTATATATAAAATCTAAATATAATCTATATATAAAATATTATATATAAAATCCTCGGAGATAACTAGTTATCTCCTAGGAAAAATAATCTTCACAGTTCACTAGTTATCTAGCCACGGTTATCTGTAAAGAGTAAGGGCGGGGGGGGGGGGGGGGGGGTCATGACCTCTCTCGCAAACGGCGTAATTGTTATAGTCTTTATTTAACCAATACAATTTCCATAAATTCAAATCAAGTTCAAAAATCAATTTTTTTTAATAATTGGGTGGGGTTAACCCTTTACCAGGCCCCGAAGAACCAGCGTGTCTTAATACGTACTTTATATGCTGTTGCAACCGTATTGAACGCCTTGTAAAAAATGTATTTATGAAAGTCGGAGATCTTCCTTTAAACCAGAAATAAAAATGTGGGTTACGGTTATCCCATTGCCTGTCTAAGTAATGAACTGTCATACTAGATTTTGTCTTATTATATTCTTGATGAGGCCAAGGGATATATTCCACCCACATCTTATATCGGTTATAATAGTCAAGGTTTAACTCCAAATCTCCTACGAAACATTATATCAATCACTGAAAACAATATTTTATGATCTTCATTCATGGCACGCTTCAAAATCCAATAATATATCTTTAGCAGCCATTTAAATCCACTTGACCAGTGATGTTAGTGGTTTGTTTACAAATTATTTATCAAATTCTAGGTAAATAATAATAATCTTCAGGGAAAGTCTTTAAAAGGAGATTTTATAGCTAGGTACATGAATTCGCTCTAGGTTGAACACAAAAACTGTTTTATTACTTACGTGAGTTTTTATGACATGACAAGACAATTTACCGGGCCATGGGAAAAATAGCTCCCACACAGTTAAACTCTAATAAGGCCATGGGATAATGTCAACCCACATCCTAATTCTGGTCATACATAATAATGCATGAATATTTAGCAATGTTTACGATTACATTAGCTTTCAACACTCAAAATCTACAAAATATCAAAAAATTGTTCGACCTATGTACTTCTGTTTCATAGAAATTATGGAAAGTGTTCGAATTTCTCCGTAGTTTACTGAAATTAGCGTTCATGTGAATTTAAATGGCTGCCAAAGATGTATTACGCAATGTAGAAGCGTGTTGTGAATGAAGATCATAAAATAATATTTTCAGGGATTGATAAAATATTTTGTAGGTGGTTTGGAGTTAAAACCTGACTACGATAACCGATATAAAATGTGGGTGGAATATATCCCTTGGCCTGATAAAGGGTTAATTTCGAACTTATATACTTATTTTGTTATTTTATAAGAAAGTTAGTTAAGTAAATATTTTTTTGGTAGTTCGTGATAATTTTGTGGTTATTCAATGAAAAATAAGACAGTGTGTTCTTACTTCATGTTACCATGGTACCAAAAGGGTATTTTATTTCATGCTTTTATATCTTAAAACTTTTTTCCCAAAAATCCCGGGATCCCGGTATTGGAGATTTCAGGTTCGGTATTAATACCGAGATCATAGAAGGTCCGGTATTTGGAAGCCCTAATTGTGGGCGATTGGATAGCATTTTTAAATTAGCGGGTGGGAGAAGAATCTGATATTTATTTCTGGTACTTTGGGGTTCTTTAAATAAGTGCTTGTTTTTCCACGCGTAAAGGGCCAACGGCCCACGCCAGAATATACTGGCACGGTAGTGGTAGGATTCCGAGGTTTTTAAAGTGGGGTTTGCAGCTCTCCGGGCATTGTATACGAACCATGATCCGTACACACTTTTTTTGCATCACAAACAGTACGTGAGCATTTGTGCTGTTTCCCCAAAGCATGATGCCGTAGCTGAGCCGCGAGTGTGCAAACGCGTGATAGGCCGACAGCGCAGTTTTCAGGTCTGTTGTTTTGCGGAGGTTATAAAGTGCGTATAGAAAGCTAGAAATTTTTGTTTTTGTTTTTCAATGTGTTTCTTCCAATTTATACTACTGTCTAAAGTTATTCCTTCTACTTCTTAGACTTATAATTTTTAGGGTTCCGTAGCCAAAATGGCACAAACGGAACCCTTATAGATTCGTCATGTCTGTCCGTCCGTCCGTATGTCACAGCCGATTTACTCGGAGACTATGAGCACTACAATTATGAAATTTGGTGTGAAGGTGTATGTTATAAACCGCTATAAAAATATGATGTGAAATTACTTAAAAAAATTAAACTGGGGGGCACCCCATACATGTAACAGGGGGGTCAATTTTTTTTAATACACAGGCGTGTGGGGTATCTATGGTTAGGCCTTTAAAAATGACATAGATATTAGCAGTCAAAGTCGTCAAAAGTGTCCCCCCCCCCTCTAATTTCGGAACTATGAAGTTCAAACTTCTGAAAAAAAAAAACAAAATGTACATTAATAAATCCTTTCAACGATTTTTGGTTTGAACAAAATAGGTGTCCTCCGAATCGCTAAACTTAAGTGGCAGTGGGCGGGGCACATAGCACGTAGAACCGATGGCCGTTGGGGCGGAAAGGTTCTCGAGTGGCGACCACGTACCGGAAGGCGTAGCGTGGGCAGGCCCCCCACACGGTGGACTGATGACCTGGTGAAGGTCGCGGGTGTCCGCTGGATGCGGGTGGCGCAGGACCGGTCATTGTGGAGGTTTTTGGGGGAGGCCTATGTCCAGCAGTGGACGTCTTTCGGCTGACATGATGATGATGATGATGAAAATAGGTGTAAGGATTTTTGAGTTATTGCTGAAAAACTGTCTTGCCAAAACAAAAGGGCGTAAGTGCCGTAAGTTTCCAATGAAGATACGACGTTTTTTGATTAAGAGGATGTAAATGTAGATTAGGAGGTGTCGGTATGGAACCCTTCTTTGTGCGTGGTCCGACAAGTACTTGGCCGGTTTTTTTCTGTTTCTAAAGCCATCTTCTGCTCTGAATGCTTTTTTGGAAATATAGGCATGAGTATTATACTTATGTTCTTGCTGACTGACTTGTTTTGGTTTGTCTAAAAAACTAACCATGCAACTTTTGTTCCAGACAACTGCGCCACAATCACAATCAGACAGCTCTGATTCCGAGTTCGAATACGACACGCTGTTCGCGCCAGACGACTATGAGCCTTATATCCTGAAGCGCAAGAACGACCGCTTCGGACTCGGCTACTCCGGGCTCAGCCGGCATTCCGTGCTGGGCAGTATGGCTGGGGAGTATGGACAGGGGCGTTCTACTAGCCATCTGGTTATGAGGGATAAGGGAAAGAAGGTAAGATTAATGCACATTTAGGCACACCAATCACCAATCATTTAAATTAAACTTGTTAATTAAACATTATGCATACTGAAAGGCATAAATGTGAACTCAAAATGACCAAGCGGCCTCATAAATAAAACTCACTAAAATACTCGAAAAGCATCACGCAAACATGTTATCGATATTTTAAATAAGTACATAAAAATGAAAAATGTGACGTCACGGTTTTCTAACTCCGACGTGTTTCACATTTTATTAAAAGTTGCTGATTTGACTGAGTCATCACATCATCCCTATACACAAAAAAACCATCAGTTACAAGTCAACAGTTTGCTTAATCCTGCATCTCTAAAATTTTCCAATTTCAGAGAAAGAGGCATTAAATCAGTCAAATTAACATCACTTCAATAGTTATCCTCTCTTTCAAATTTTCAAAACTATCCACGATAGATGACTGTAAGATATGAGTCATATGTTTTTATTACAACACAACAACACATGTCTTCATTGTCAACACATGATTTGTTATCCAGGTATCGATACGAGGCCAGGCTTTCGGCGTGGGAGCCCTGGAGGCTGATGATGAAGACATCTACGCGAACGAAGACATGTCTCATTACGACTTCTCACTAGGTGGACCTGCTGAGGACAAACAGAAAAACAAGGGCAAGCAGGAGACTAATGTAAGATAAATAAGTTATTGGCAAAAAAAATATTTTTATACAAGTTTTTATTGCCGACTGTACGTTTATCCAGAGTCATCACTCATCAACTACTCGTTGAGACGGCTCCAATGAGTCCAAACAAGGTTTATTTACCTTGTGCTGTTAAAAAAAATATTGGGGGACAATCTTACACAAATCGACCTTGTCCCAAACTAAGCAAAGCTTGTACTATGGGTACTTGACGACGATATACATACTAATATAGATAAAGGCTGGGTTGCACCAAACCGTATGTAATCGTAAGCTGTGTTCGTTAAAATTTGAATGTGTTAAGTTTGACAAGTTTCCATGCGATGACAGCTGCCGACGCCATATTTAACGTTGATCGGTCTGTGATCGTAAGTCGGTGCAACCCAGCCAAACATATACATAGTATTCCTATGTATTTAATTATGTATTCCTACATCCAAGACTCAGGAACAATATTCGTGGAAAATGCACAAATAATGCCCTGACCGGGATTCGAACCCGGGACCTCCGGTTTCGTAGGTAGGGTTACTTCCAACAAAGCAAAAGCCAAAGTGGTCGCAACTATAGGAGTTGCCATGTCCACCTTTTGCCTCCATTATTACATCAGCTCGGTGGAATGTTCCGATGCCGATAAGTGTGCGTTACAGTGTGGAATTTCTTACAAAGAATACTGGATGGCTCGAGTCGTGGCGGCACCGATCGGGTGCCGAGCGGTTACGTGTGCGACAACCTTTAATCCTCAACCCGCACTGGGCCAGTGTGAAGCCGTTTCCTCTCATATATAAGAGGAGGGTTATGCTCGGCATGTATGGGCCAATAATTATATTATAGTAGGTACTCTAGTGTAGACTTTGATTCAGGTCCTAGAAGGCTTTGTCCGCTCTACCAAACCTCTACCATCGGTACCGTCGCACCCCCCTCCCGCGCTGCCCCGCGACTACACCCCGCTGCCCGCGGGCGCGCGGCGCTCCAGGTTCGAACCCAGCTCAGCACCACAACGGGATCAAGGTACGTACTTGTATTTAACTTGCCCTTGTTAGTCTCTCGCTATCCTAGTACAGGTGCATCCTGAAGGATGCCTGGGGTCCGGTACATAATCCCAAAAACTGGCGTAGGCACTAGTTTTTATGCAAGCGATTGCTATCTAACCTTCCAACCCACCAAGGAAGAAAGCAGACCTTATTGCGATTAGGCTTGTCAAGTGAGTGGGCAACTTGACTGTTAGAAGTTCTCAAGCCGCCCGAAGGCCTCTAACTTGGCTTAACGACTGCTGTCGTAGACAACAACCGGGATCAACGGCTTAACGTGCCTTCCAGATCACTGTCAATGATTTGTCTACCTCCTTTTAAATTTCAAAACCGATTTGCATCTTATGTCAATATAAGTTCTATTGCCTTCTTTCAGGACTCGGCCGTCACGACCTTTCAGCTGAAGCTCGGGGCTCCCTGCTAGGCGAAACACCCGTCCCCAAAACAAACCAAACAGATACCCCAGTACAAAAACCTGATCCTATAGCGCAAGTCCTAGGCCGAAACGTCAACTTCGTTACCACAGATACAACAACAGATAACCCCGCCACAGATAAAACAGAAGACTTCATCTCAATAAAAGACTCAGGGAAGGAAATTAAAAAAGTTTTCAAACCTTTTGTCAGCGATCCCGCGAAGCAGGCGAGATACGAGAAGTATTTGAAGGATAAGGATAGCGTATTGGAAAGGGAGGGGGAGATGGATAGATTAACTACGTGGGAGAGGAATAGAGAGATCTCTGAGTTTGAGCAAGCTGCTAAGTTATATAAGCCGCTGACTGGTGTTATGGGAGATAGGTATGTAACTTTTTGCCAACGAAACGTCTTTTTTTTATGATAGACTGACCAGCGATTGGCCTTAGTCTCACCTGATGGAAAGCGATGACAAGTCCTAAGATGTTACTCGCTGGTTCAGTAATAGCCATAGTCTATAGTACGGCTCTTCTCAGGTGAACTTTTCGCTTCGAGCCTTAATCTTTCAAACAAAGGCCCAATAAAAACAATTTTACTTTTTGAGGTCAAATTTTATACCTTAACTAAGTCATCACCAGCTCGTGATTTTCATGTAGTTGGTTTTGAACATATGTGGATGAGAAGTAGTAGTCGGAAGTTAGGGCTAAATAATAATGGGAACGGTTATCAATTCTGATCTTTACTGGAAGAGCAGCACCCTTGTCAATTAGAAGGCTCTCATGTACAATTACTACCGAAAATAAGTGTTTTTTTTTCTTCTGCTTATTAATTGTATTTTTTACAACTCTGATAGAATAATGTTATACAGCTCTCCAATAATATTTGTGCTCAATTGGTGAAAGCTAATTTCGCAGTTTTTAGTGTTGGCCTCAATAGTCCAGGAAGAAGTCGAAAAATACACCCTAATTTTGGTGACAGAGCTGGAGATAACAAAAAACCACTGCACAGATAACTTGCTTATTCTTTAAATCATACTGATAAACCAAGGTTTTATTTTCAATTACAATATTCTTCATTAGTGCATCAGGACTTTTTCCACACCGCTCCAAATAATTACAAAACCAACTCTTATTTTTGCAATCTTGTTATTTTTCCCATTCTGATGTTTTTTTGTTCAGCAATTACAGAAAAACAAATGAATAATGTTTATATATTTTTACTCTAGTTTAATGTCGATTAGAGTCATGGCATAGCCCACATTAAAAGAATATCATTAACAGGGTAGTTCATACCGATTATCAAAACTTATTGAACACCCCTCGTATTGAAAAACAACCGGTATCGTCATAGTATTAAGGTTCAAATTGAATGTCCCTGATATTCTAGATATTACGTTTTGGTAGTGTAGGACGGTAGACCGCCCGGCACTACATACGGCACTCATATTATTTTGATACTTAGTGTGGTGTTAAAAATGAAACGTGGTTATTTATTATATTGTTTTATTTAAATTATTAGCTTGCGGTGGTAAATGTAATAATCTACAAAGATGCAGCTGCAAGCATTGTTATTTCTTCTTATCTTTAAAATAACGATACTGTGAATTTAGCACCTCTGATGTGACGCCGACGCATAGTGACAATAAAAACACTGATAAGGATTTGCACCCTGACCACTATTGTTTTGCATAAATACAATAGGTTTATGAGAAGAGCGGTGTGCAAGATCCTGAATTTTGATCTTGAACAGTCGCAATTGTTGCATTCTTTAACAAAAAAATGTGGCATATGAGAAGTGGGGCACACTATTTTATCATTTAGCGACCCTAAATCAGGCTTTAGTCGGTTTCTAATATCGTAATCGTGTGCTTTGTGTTACTTATATAAGTACTCTGCCCGATATTGTTAAAAACTTGACGAGCTGCTTACGTGACCCTGGATTTTGATTGCATACTGTTTGGATTTTTGTACGACAGAGAGAGTTGAATAACGACCGCGGCTGTGTTTACGGACTTTGGTCAAGCGAAAATGTTTCGGCCATTCCGCCCATGGGAAACTCCAGGGCCATCTTCAGTAAACAGACCTAGTCCACCCGCAGTTCCTCGGACACCGAGGAAGCATTTGTACCCTGCAACTCAATGTGCTATTCTGGACGTTTATGCCCTTGCCAGGTTTGTGCAGAAATAGGCCAACGTGGCGCTTTGAAGCGTACAGCATTTCTAACAAAACGTCACGTGTCAACGGTCAGAAGAATCATAATAAAAGGCCACTCGACAGTACGCAAAACAAAGAAAAATTTGAGAAAGTTGACAGTTTTACCAAAGATGTCATTGTGAGGATCATTCACGAATATACAATGCTTTATCATAAATAACCGTGTTTCATTTTTAACACCACACTAAGTATCAAAATAATATGAGTGCCGTATGTATTGCCGGGCGGTCTGCCGTCCTACACTACCAAAACGTAATATCTAGAATATCAGGGACATTCAATTTGAACCTTAAGACTATGACGATACCGGTTGTTTTTCAATATGAGGGGTGTTCAATAAGTTTTGATAATCGGCATGAACTACCCTGTTAATGATATTCTTTTAATGTGGGCTATGCCATGACTCTAATCGACATTAAACTAGAGTAAAAATATATAAACATTATTCATTTGTTTTTCTGTAATTGCTGAACAAAAAAACATCAGAATGGGAAAAATAACAAGATTGCAAAAATAAGAGTTGGTTTTGTAATTATTTGGATAATAGAGACAATGGCCTTTGTTTGAAAGATTAAGGCTCGAAGCGAAAAGTTCACCTGAGAAGAGCCGCACTATACCTATTAGTTCAGTTTGGTAGCCACTCTGTTTACTTAGATGATTTGGTAACGGATCTAACCCGAAATTTATTTATTTACCTTTATTATTTTCCTTTAATACCGACGTTTAGACACGGGTTGCACCGCGAATATCGCGTGGGGTTGTGCTCTTCGAATATCGCGTAGGGTGCGACCCGTGTCGTAACGTCGGTAATCAACGTAAATAAATAAATTTCGCGTTAGACCCGTTAATAAATCATTTAAGTATGTGCGTCAAGCGCGAGAGTTTAAAGTGTTACACACACACTATGTTTCTACACAAAATCAGTATAGTTTTTAAATCCCAATATCATTTTTACTGATTAACTATTACAACATTATCATCAGCTTAATTTACGTCCCACTGCTGGGCAAAGGATTCCTCTCCCCCAATCCCCACGCTGGTCCAGTGCAGGTTGGGGACTCTACATACACCTTTGAACTTTTTCGCAGATTTACTCACGATGTTTTCCTAAACTGGCTAATCTAAAACTAGTGGGTCTGTGAGCTGTAGACCTCGCAAAAAACAATTTATTTTTTTCATAATCTAATTTTCCAAAAACTGACTCGATAAAAAAAATCTATATAATTGTCGAACCTGTTCACAAAATTTCACGAGAATAGGTTGAGAAATGCGACCTGTAGAGGAGAACATCCAGACAGACAGACATACAAAAGAATTTTTGTCGAAAGCTAAAACGGAGATGCTTTGCTCGCTCGGTCAAATACCTAGGAATAGATAAAAAAATCTCAAAACTAGAAATAAAGTGGATCATCAAAGTGATGGTGATGGTGGAAAAGCAGAAATTAAAAAGGTCTTAGTGGTGAACATAGGCTTCCCCCAAAGAGTGCCACAATGACCGGTCCTCAGTCCTGAGCCACCCGCATCCAGCGGCCTCCCGTGACCATTACCATATCATCGGCCCACCTTGGGCTCTATATAACTCCTACAACTGTAAGCAAACTATCCCAAACAGGTTCACCCACGCCTCCGAACCTGACGACGCGATCAACCCCCTCACGGCCGTCGCCCGAAGCTCGGTGAACTACGGGTTAGCGACGCCGGAACAGATAGAGGCGGCGCGTATTGGCGCCTACGGTCTCATGACGCGGAAAGAGGTGCCGTGGCGCCCGGAGTCGATTGTGTGCAAACGGTTTAACGTGCCGGAGGCAGGAGCGAGGTGAGTTAATTGCTATAGTTTATCATCTCATCATCATGGGAGCGCTCGCAACCTATCGGCGCACGCGTACCGTAGACAGGGGTTACTGTAATATAATTTATACCAAAAAACCGCCTCCAATTTTTTACTTCGCTATGCCACAATTTGTGGTTTCCGCTTCGATCAATAATAAACCTAGATACACTATTTGCCTGTCAACGGCGTCCACGCTCAAGAGTGCTTAAATTCCGTTTAAGCACTCTTGCGTTCACAGTCGCGCGCTAGCCATCGGCGAGTCAACATGCCTAAGTGCTCCGTGAGAAAGTGCCAAAACAACACGTTAACGACGTTAAAAAAGGATGGAATTTCGGATTTTCGATGAGTATTTATTTAAAGTTTCATAATTTATTGAATTTGTAGTTATATCAGGCTATAACACGCTTATAAAAATATTTTATGTAAATATTTGAAATACTCAAACAGCCAACCAGCTACGCTGCTGTCTCTTTCCCTCACGTTGAGTTAGTCGTATATTGAAACGAAACGGAGAACGGACGAATTGGACTATAGTAAAATTTCGAATGAAAGGAGTCGCAGACTGAAAACTTTTTTACGAAAGTTTACATGTATTGTTTTTATTGTACACACATAATTATGTATGGAGTGTATTTGTATTTTACTTTATTCATATATCAAAATCGGGTGGTAACACTTTGTTTGTCTGACATGTCGCTCTGCTCAGTATACGTTGTTTAAATCAATAGTACATTACTACAGAGGCCGGGACGAAAGGGGTTGCCGGCCGAAGACATATAGACGGCCGAGCGTAGCGAGGTCGGATAGGTCTCAGGCGGGCAACCCCATATTTCCCGCCGAGGTATTTATAGTGCTTTTCTCAAACATGCAATGAAATAAACAACAAAAAAATCAAAGTTTTATTTTTAATACGCATAGTGGCAGAATGTTGATGCCTCTGCCACAAATTTATGTGGAATGGAAATTAAAAAAGAGGACTTTGCCGGCCTAGGCCTGCAACATTTGTATGAAATTGCATTAACGACCTTTTGTCCTAGCCGCACCTGAAACGTCATACTTCGCAGCCTATTATAAGGAACATAACATCAATATTTCATTGCATGTTTGAGAAAAAACTTTTTTACTCTTTTTGATACGGTTTTCACTTACATGTAGCTTACTAACCTAACTATTAACCTAATTACAGTTTTCCAAAAAATGAAATTGAAAGAGATAAATGGAGGTAAATTATAGCTAAAGAAAGAGGTGAAGAATATTTTAAACCAAATGATTCTAGCGTGGTTTGTTCCTGTCACTTTTCAGAATTTTGTTTTATGACAACGCATATAACTGATAAAAATAAACTATGTATTCAGTTTTCAATTAAATTATTTTTTTAAATATTGCCACTAAACTGACATTGATTAACTTTGTTTAACAACTCACGCTAATTGGGTACACTTATTTCTGAAAATGCCCTTCTAACATTTAGTTAAAGCAAATTGTTCGTGATGATTTATATGGTATGAAAATAAAAAAAATATGAGGGTACAATCTTACACAAATCGACATAGTCCCAAACTTAATAAAGCTTGTAATATGGCTACTACATAATATATACTACTTATATTTAAATATAAATAAATACATACTTAAATACATCCAAGACTCAGGAACAAATATTCATGCTCAATTGCTTGGCACAGTTGCCACACAAATAAATGCCCTGACCGGAAATCGAATCCGAGACCTCCTGCTTAATAGACAGACAGGGTCGCTATCAACTAAGCCAAAGTGGTCGTGTTGGTATAAATCGACGTTACCACCTGACAAGTCGTACGCTTGTATTCCACCGATGCCTATTAAAAAAAAACAATTTCGACTCCACGGCACACGATACGGCCTCTGTTCCAATGTTGACATCTAATCAGTGGAAAATCAACAGAAACGAAACTGAACCTAATTGTTCTTGATTTACGGTGTACAATCTGTTAACATAATGCGGACTTTTGTGGAAATTTTCCACAATCGATACGTGCATTTTGTAATGTTATAACCGCCAAACACTATCATTCAAAATAAAACGTTATGTTCGTGATGTAAGGCTTAATATCGTATAAAAGGAAATGGTACAAATCGCATTACTTTTTTTTGTGTGTCTCCTATACACGCACACAGTTGCAATGAAATTCGGACACTTTTTCGACTTGAATTTGCAGGTGATAGTGTATCTAGGTTTATTATTGATCGAAGGGTTTCCGTGAGCCAATGCTTGGTTAACTACAGAAAATACCGAAATCGGCATATGCGTGCCTATCAAATTCGAGGAGTTCCCTCGATTCCCCGTAGATCAGGATACATGTTGAATTAAATTTAATAATCACTTTTGCTATAATGTAATTAGGTATATTTAGTTGTAGACGTTGAAGTACATTGCTATGCCCGAAAGGGTACATGTTGAAACAAATTGTATTATGACACCAATGTAAACACATGTATATATGCAATAAATTATATGAATATGAATATGAATATCATCAGACCTTCACCAAATTTATATGGGACAAACTTGGTTGTACCTGCTTTAAACGAAAAAAGAGTTATCAAAATCGACCGACGTGGTGAAGAGCTATCAGAGAACATACATACATAAAAAATAGAAATGAAACAAACATGCAGACGAACTGAGAACCTCCTTCCTTCTATTGAAGTCGGTTATAAAATAGGGCTAATTTGATCATTTAGAATGTAGCAAAAACAGTACTATCGGCAATTAGGTAGATTAAGGCTGGGTTGCACCAAACTGTCTGTAATCGTAAGCTGTGTTCGTTAAAATTGTAATGTATGGAAAGTTTGACAAGTATCTATGGGATGACAGCTACCAGCGCCATATTTAACGTTAATCGGCCCGTGATCGTATGTCGGTGCAACCCAGCCTTAATCAAGTAAACGCTAAAGTGATATTCTAATATTTCCACAGTCACGGATCACGCGACAATAAAAACAACAATATACGGGAAAAACCGAACGATTAAAGTCACTCCCCGAATCAAAGTAACCACAGTTGACGGCACCGCGTGCGGTATGCGAGGTTGAGCAATGTGGGCCCAGGTCAGTTCTTGGATGGGTAACCGTTTTTAGTGGTTATTAACTGAGCGTGCCCGTGCTTTAGAAGGCACGTTAAGCCGTTAATCCCGGCTGTTGTCTATGACAGCAGTCGTTAAGCCAAGTTAGAGGCCTTCGGGCGGCTTGAGAAGTTCTAACAGTCAAGTTGCCCACTCACTTGACAAGTTACCCTACACGTGACTCCTGTGTGGTGCTAAAACTGCAACAAAACTGGCAACCGTACTGTCTTCTCAAAGATCTCACGGTTCGAAAAATAAATTCCACACGGTTATTATTATCATCATTAGCATATACAGTTTGTAACAAAAACGCTGATGATCCGTTTAAGGCATTAATTAGTACCGCATTCTGACTATAAATAAGGTAAAAACTTTATTGACACAAAATTTTTTTTGCTTTTGTATGGGGTTCTTCTTTAAAATTTGCCAATACGGTATTTCACTTACCGTCAAATCAGCAACTTTTTATGAATCGTCTAAAATGCTCGGTTACTATGAAGTTTGTGGGGAATTGTGCGTAATGACGAATGGGGATTAATTTGTCTAATGGTGATTTTTCTATGGTCAAACTGCGTCCTTATTTTCATGTTCATGTAATTAAAAATCTTTAAAGTTGCATAAATAAGCTGACGTTCAGTTTTCCGAGTATTTTCGTATAATTAATTTATAGGTGACATAAAAAAAAAATTGTGTTGTGATATACCCTATTGTATTGGCCAGGTCTGAAAAGGATAAATAATGAAAACTTGTGATGCCTGACACTGTCTGTTGAGTTTTTAATAATATTATTAATTTAGATACATTTTTCTGGTTAATAGGTCTAATGTTTGAGTTTGAGCTAACCATTTGGTTGAGCTGGTCATGACGTGCCCATCATAAATTGACCAAAGTTATTTATAGTTTTAGATCTTTGTTATAAATTTAGTAAACTTTTGTACTGACTGTACTTACTATTAAAAACTGTAAATTTTTGCCCACAGACCTGAATCCAAAAAAGATGTTAAACCCAAAGTGTCATACTCCATATTCAACTATTTGGAATCATCAGTGCACGATAAAGAAAGTTTCGCTAAAGAGCAGAGCAAGTTTAGTGGTTCTAAATCATTGAACAGAGAAGAAATCATCAATGACAAAAATAATAGGAAAGTTCCCGAAAAAAATATTCCGGACAAAATTACTATTGATCCTAAACCCAGCACTAGTTATGATACAGGCTTTAATAAAAGACTTACAGTAGCCGAATTGTTTTTAAAAGAATCCGAAAAGGATTTAAAAAGTAAAGAAAATATAGATGTCACTGAAACCATAAACAAGTTTGATAAAATTGATTTGTATAAATCTATATTTCTTAGTGATAGTGAAGATGAAGATACAAATGAAGCTAAAAATGATAAAGCGAATGATAAACCATCTACATTTGATAGTACTAATGATTTCGTAGATGTACCAAAGAACATTGCAAGAAACACATCTCCGCCGCGAGGCATATTTGCTAATATAGATTTTGATGAAATAAATTCGTGGAAAAGAAGCTCCATGAGCTCCGCTGAGCAAAAAATAGAAGAAAAAACAGACACGAATAAAACAATAGACGCGCCAAGTGATTCGAAAACTGATGATACGGTACCAGCTGATGTATACGGCCCTAAAATACCAGATAATCTTATGAAAAGACTAGAAGAGCCAGAGCGAGAGAGAGTCATTGAAAAGCCGATGTTTAGAAGTAAGACTGATAGAGAGGCAATAGAAATATCATCTTCCAGTTCAGATTCGTGGGTGGAGGCGAAAGAAACGAAGTCTAAGAAGAAGAAAAAGAAGAACAAAAAACATAAAAAGCAGAAGAAATCTAAGCATAAGAAAAAGGATAGATAGGTTTGGTAATAAATGAAGTAAGAATATTGTGATTGTTTTATTATCATTAAATATATTATCGAGCATCTTCAATGGTATGTTAAGGAAGGGTAGGCAGATGTTTTTTTTTTGCTAAGACTGCTAAGAGTACAGTCAGCATCAAAAGTAGCTACGCATATGAAATGGTCAAAAGCTCTTATTCCCTTATAATAAAGACTTTTGAACTTTTCAAATGCGTAGCTACTTTTCGTACTGACTGTACTTCATTTGACATTATATTCTCATGTTATGCAGGTACTGTGTTTAGAGGTATATGTTTTCCATATTAATCTTGCTATTATTACTAATCATAGAAGGAAATTAAAAACAGCATAAATATTTTTTTGAACACTGACATAATATTATTGATAATATTTAAAATGTCCGACATGGTCCGACTTTAAAAAAACTGCCATTATAATTAGAACCTTCTTGCTTGTAGCGTAATGTCGCTTTTTGAACGGTATAATTATAATTTGATATAATTATTAATCATATATAATATTTATTATATTTTTTTAATATAATATATTGAGGGACGATCTTACACAAATCGACTTTGTCCCAAACTAAGCAAAGCTTGTACTATGGGTGCTAGACGACGATATATATACTTATATATAGATAAATACATACTTAAATACATAGAAAACATCCAAGCCCCAAGAACAAATATAATATATAAATATAAATGCACAAATAATGCCCTGGCCGGGATTCTAACCCGGGACTTCTAGCTTCGGAGGCAGTGTCACTACCAACTAGGCTAAACAGGCCGTCGAATATTGAGGGACAATCTTACAAAATCGGCCTAGTCCCAAACCAAGCAACGCTTGTACTATGGGTAATAGGCGACGATATACATACTTACATAGATAAATAAATACTTAAATACATAGAAAAAACATCCTAGATGCCCTGACCGGGATTCGAACCGGTGATCTCCGGCTTCATCGCCAAACCGCATGTCAAGCGAGGGAAATTATGGCATTCACCCCCTATAAAATCGGGGGACGCCTATGTCCAACAGTGGACGTCGTTCGAGTGATATGGTGGAGGGTCTGCTTACAAACAGGCGGGCCATTTGCTTGTTTGCCACCGCCGCAATATAAAAATACATTCACTACTTCGGAGTTTCGTTTCTAAAACGTATACAGACTTTTTCACTTCTCCTATTCGTAAAAAGTTTTTCTAGCCCGTTTAGCAAAAGTCGATTTTACTCCCTGTGTTTTGTTTCTTTCCTGTCGGCAGGGAGCAAACACAAGTTTTTTTCCTTCTAAACGAGCTAGAAAAGACTTCCTTGTTTTTATAAATAAACGATGGTGGCAAGTAAGTTCACGGCTTACTTGATGGTAAGTAGACACCATAGCCTATGGAGACTTGCGTCTCCAGAAAAATCACAAATGCGAACCCGATCCTTTATGACTTGAGGATTCGTTGTCGACACAAGCTAGAAATGCTAGTCCCTCACTGTCAACACAACGTATCAGGAGTTCTGGCGACCTTACCAGGAACAGAACACCACAAAAGAAAGTATGCAAACACCACACCATATGTACTTACAAATACAATATACATGCATATGTATTTGTATATATTTTAATTAGGCAATGTGTGGTATTTTATTTACTTATTGATTGAATATTTTTTCTCTAGGAGAATTGAAAAGAAGACTATATTACACGGTAGCAAAATTATTTCTAACTCGGGCGTACCGCGTTGAATCCCTCACCACGCTCAGGATTATTCTGGAATCCTTTTCGTTCGGGATTCAACGCGCTAACCCTCGGTGAAATATTGGATTTTGCTCTCGTGTAATACAATTTACTATTTAATCTAATATGGGCCATCATAACAATGCCAGGAATATTATCAGCTTGCAATTTTGGTCGCCTGAATATAGATAATCACCATTTACATAATAACAGTAAACAAAAACATATTTTCGAGCGCACTTTGCGAGCAAGATTGCGCGTTATCTGTCAGCCATAAAGTCCAAATCTGCATGGCACATGGTACCGATAAGATACACGTGTAGAAAAATCGTGTTGTTTTCGTCGTAAAAGAAAATATTCAAGGTCGCCTGCAGTGTTTGTTTATTTTTACTTTTTCCGTGAATAACGGGGATATTCCCAGCTGTTACTGCAACAACTAAGAATGCGTATACTGTATATCTAAATTCAAGCGGATCACTGTGCCGATTACCGACCACCTAATTTGTAAAATGTGCCGCTTTACGCATACTTCATATATTTTCTTATTATTATTATTATTTATCAATAGAAATTACAAACAGGAAATACATTACATAGCGCCACAAAACTATTTTTTTTAGTTTGACTGTGGAGTCGGGTTACAGTCTCAAGATAATACTTATGGGCTAAAATAAGAGTTACTAATTAAAGATAAGTGGTAACTCGTTAATGGTCCACAAAAGGAAAATTTACCTTTTATAGAGCATCCATGAGGTACTTTTTTAAGCGGTATTTAAACATAGATTTTGTAGGTTCATGGGAAATTGTATGGAGATCGTGTGATTTTTTAAGTAAAAGTGTAAGATTTTGTACAAAGACGCTTCATTTTTAGATACGGATATCTTTAGATATGGAAAGTACTAAATGCGTAAAATTGGGGTTGAAAGTTTGCATGGAAAACATGTAATTCTTTGAATAAGAAGTCAAATATTCATTATACACATTCCTCATGAAGAAGCTAGAAAACTAATTCCAGCGTTTTTGGAAATTCATCCTCTAAGGGGGTTAAGTAGGGGTTCAAATTTTGTACGGAGGTCGAGAGATTTTTAAAGTAAAAACATCGGGTCTTCGTACCCTTTATCTAAAGATGTATGAAAAGTACTTTCACGGGATTTCGAAATTCACCCCCTAAAGGGGTAAATATTTGCATTTAAAGTTTGTATGCAAAACATGTAATTCTTTATATAAGAAGTATATTAGGTACTCACATACACATTTTCCATGTACAGGTTAAAACAATAATTTCAGCGTATTTGGAAATTCGTCCTCCAAGGGGGTTAAATAGAGCTTAAAATTTTCTATGGAAAATGTATTATTTTTAAAGTACGTAAGTTCGAGTATTCGTACAAGGATTCCGTGTCAAAAGACATGAAAAATAATTATATGGAATTTTGAAGTTCACCTCCCGGACCGGTTAAATTTGAATTTAATACTCACTTTAAACGCAAATTTTTCATTTCACTTATTATTTCGGGTTGATATAAAGTAATATGTTCAAACTTATCGCACACTAGCATTTGCCCGCGGCTTCGCCCGCGTACTAAGCGAAATTTTTAACCGTCTACAAATAACAGGTTCGTATGTTTGTCCACGATTATCTCGCGTTTGGCTGAACCGATTTAGATGCGGTCTCCAGAAAAGTAGTTGTTACATTCTGGGGTTTCGCTATACGAAGTTTGGTGATTGTGATTCATTAACAGATAAACAGATAAAAAGTCAGTATACATTCTGAGAACCGGCAAACTGTTGAATTTCATTTGATTTTGGCAAAAATAAGGATCGAAAACTATTATCATACATTTCCGAGAGGCCGAAGGGGAAAGGGCCGATGTAATAAAAGCATGTCTTAAATGGCTCTTAGTAAAAGTATCTGTGTACTACAGTAACACCAATAGGTCTGTAAACGACCTAACAGCGCGCAGCGGCCATAAACTCTGGTCCTATGAAGTACAGAAATACGGCTAATTCAATATCATGTGTAACATTTATTTTTCCTACAATTAAATTTATTAGGTAGGTTTTGCCAGTTACCATTGGAGCATCCAAAAAGAAAATTTGGCCTCACTTCCATTCGTACTCCTTACTGTCAGTCCGTCTGTTACAACCAAGTTGCTTTTACTGGACCTATTGAATTGCAATTTGGCACAAACTATCAAGAATTTAGAGCGCTCGTGGCCCAACGGCACCCGCCTACCGCGTGCGGTGTGCGAGGTTAAGCAATGTGGGCGCAGGTCAGTTCTTGGATGGGTGACCGCTTTGAGTGTTTACTAACTGACTCTCGTGCTTTGAAAGGCACGCTAAGCCGTTGATCCCGGCTGCAATCGTTAAGCCAACTTAGAGGCCTTCGAGCGGCTTGCGAACTTCTAACAGTCAAGTTGCCCACTCAGTTGACAAAGGGGGGTCGAAGTTGCACCGCGTCCGTAGGGAGTACCCACCGTTACCATACACAGAACCCCTGGGTGGTGCTAAAAGTGCAACAAAAACTGGCAACCGTACTAGTCTTCTCGAAAATCTCACGGATCGTAAATAACTGCCATACGATTAAAAAAGAATTGAAGGTTGATTTAAATGGAAAAAATATCGAAACGTCTATGTCGTGTTTAAAAGCAAATCCATAGATACCCCACACGCCTATATAGTAACATTAAACTTTTTTGCATATAGGTATGAATGGAGTGCCAAATTTTACCTCAGATTCGCATTACGAGACCTCTCGGACGCTCAGATATCGATTTTGAACGAAATCGGGACGAAAAAAAAGAAAATCAATATGGCCGCCACTTTCACAAATTTTACCTCGGATTCGTATTAAGAGACCTCTCGGGCACTCAAATATCGATTTTGAACGAAATCGGGACGAAAATGAAGAAAATCAATATGGCCGCCACTTTCACAAATTTTACCACGGATTCGTATTAAGAGACCTCTCGGACGCTCAGATATCGATTTTGATCGAAATCGGGACGAAAAAAAAAGAAAATCAATGAATGCGACTTTTTCCACATTTTACCTCGGAGTCGTATTAGGGACCTCTCGGACGCTCAGATATCGATTTTGAACGAAATCGGGACGAAAAAAAAGAAAATCAATATGGCCGCCACTTTCACAAATTTTACCTCGGATTCGTATTAAGAGACCTCTCGGGCACTCAAATATCGATTTTGAACGAAATCGGGACGAAAATGAAGAAAATCAATATGGCCGCCACTTTCACAAATTTTACCACGGATTCGTATTAAGAGACCTCTCGGACGCTCAGATATCGATTTTGATCGAAATCGGGACGAAAAAAAAAGAAAATCAATGAATGCGACTTTTTCCACATTTTACCTCGGAGTCGTATTAGGGACCTCTCGGACGCTCAGATATCGATTTTGAACGAAATCGGGACGAAAAAAAAGAAAATCAATATGGCCGCCACTATTTTCAAAATTTTACCTCTAATTCGTATAAGGGGGGACCTCTCGGACGCTCAGATATCGATTTTGAACGAAATCGGGTTGGAAATGAAGAAAATCAATATAGCTGCCACTTTTTCCAAATTTTACCTCGGATTCAATTAAGAGACCTCTCGGACGCTCAGATATCGAGTTTGAACGAAATCGGGACGGAAATTAAAAAAATCAATATGGCCGTTACTTTATTCAAAGTTTAGGTACCTCGGATTCCTATTAAGAGTCCTCTCGGACGCTCAAATATCGATTTATGTCGAAATCGTATCGGACGGCACTGATCAATAAAACCATCTACAATACATTGAATCAAAAAAGGTCGTATCTTCATAGGGAACTCACGGCACTTCATGCACCTTTAGACCTTATAAGGAACTTACATGCCAAATTTGGTATCTCTCGAACCACCAGTTTGCGCTGTGCGGTGATATGTCAGTCTCTCAGTCAGTCAGTTATTTCTTGATATTTGGCACAATTTTTCAAAAGTTTTCAATACCACTATATTTAATTTCAAAACCGATGCCATTTTCGTAATTAACGTCCCAAAAAACCATAAAAACGACACCCATATTAATATTTAGACATTTCATCCCCCTCGGACCCCAACAGAGGGGATGGTATTTCACGTCCTCCACGTGGGATTTTAAAATCATTGTTGTTTTCGTAATCAGCGACCCAATAAACCATGGAAACAACACCCATATCGATTTTCAGAATTTGTCACCAGATTTCCCCCTTTTAGGGGTTGATTTCTCAAAAAACATGTTTACTCATTTATCGTTAGAAATACTCCTGTGAAGTTTCGAATAAAATAATCCAGCTATCTTGATTCCCCATACAATCTTCGGGCCCCCATTTCACCCCTTTAGGCGATGAATTTTGAAAAATCCTTTCTTAATGCACCTCAAGACCTTATATGGAACCTACATACTAAATTTGGAATCTCTAGAACCACCAGTTTGCGCTGTGCGGTGATATGTCAGTCTCTCAGTCAGTCAGTTATTTCTTGAAATTTGGCACAATTTTTCAAAAATTTTTATGTCCACAATATTAAATTACAAAACCGATGCCATTTTCGTAATTAACGTCCCAAAAAACCATAAAAACGACACCCATATTAATATTTAGACATTTCATCCCCCTCGCACCCCAACAGAGGGGATGGTATTTCACGTCCTCCGCGTGAGATTTTAAAATAATTGTTGTTTTCGTTATCAGCGACCCGGTATATCATAAAAACAATACCCATGTCGGTTTTCAGAATTTGTCACCAGATTTCCCCCTTTTAGGGGTTGATTTCTCAAAAAACCTGAAACACGTATTTACTCATTTATCGTTAGAAATACTCCTGTGAAGTTTCGAATAATATAGTCCAACTAATCTTGTTTCCCCATACAAACTTAGGACCCCCATTTCACCCCCTTAGGGGTTGAATTTTGAAAAATCCTTTCTTAGTGCACCCCTAGACCTTATAAGAAACCTACGTGCCAAATTTGGAATCTCTAGGACCAGCGGTTTGGGCTGTGCGTTGATATGTCAGTCAGTCAGTCAGTCAGTCAGTCAGTCAGTCAGTCAGTCAGTCAGTCAGTCAGTCAGTCAGTCAGTCAGTCAGTCAGTTTCTTCTTTTATATATTTAGATAAACATACACGAATAAGAAAACTGTACTTTTAGTGTGTTATTAAACGAGTCTTTCGTTGTGGTTAAAGGAGTGATGGTTGAAATGTGGCAAAATCATGTACAGATTTGTCAGTTCTCTTCATTTTATACATAACAGGTTACATTTATACTTAGGTCACAGAATATGTTTCCGTATTTAATCGTTTTGTTTGAACATTTCTTATTATATACGGACAAAAATTATATAAGAGGTACCCTCTACCGCTGGTCCAATTAAGACACTCAGACGAGAGACGATGAATATCCTCAATAAAGGAGGAGATGTTGAACTGACGGTGATCACACAATAAAGATTAATGAATTAGAGTTGGACAATCGCTGGGTAAATGCCAATGCCTTACAATCCTGTGCTGTCACGTACTTACATTTCTCATAACTCTGTTCAAGGTATCAAATACAATACGTATGTGAACTAGGGTAATCCGCCGGCTTTGACTCTCGAGAATGAGAATGATGAGATAAAAATACTCTAGTGTAGACTTTGATTCAGGTCCTAGAAGGCTTTGTCCGCTCTACCAAACCTCTACCATCGGTACCGTCGCACCCCCCTCCCGCGCTGCCCCGCGACTACACCCCGCTGCCCGCGGGCGCGCGGCGCTCCAGGTTCGAACCCAGCTCAGCACCACAACGGGATCAAGGTACGTACTTGTATTTAACTTGCCCTTGTTAGTCTCTCGCTATCCTAGTACAGGTGCATCCTGAAGGATGCCTGGGGTCTGGTACATAATCCCAAAAACTGGCGTAGGCACTAGTTTTTATGCAAGCGATTGCTATCTAACCTTCCAACCCACCAAGGGAGAAAGCAGACCTTATTGCGATTAGGCTTGTCAAGTGAGTGGGCAACTTGACTGTAAGAAGTTCTCAAGCCGCCCGAAGGCCTCTAACTTGGCTTAACGACTGCTGTCGTAGACAACAACCGGGATCAACGGCTTAACGTGCCTTCCAGATCACTGTCAATGATTTGTCTACCTCCTTTTAAATTTCAAAACCGATTTGCATCTTATGTCAATATAAGTTCTATTGCCTTCTTTCAGGACTCGGCCGTCACGACCTTTCAGCTGAAGCTCGGGGCTCCCTGCTAGGCGAAACACCCGTCCCCAAAACAAACCAAACAGATACCCCAGTACAAAAACCTGATCCTATAGCGCAAGTCCTAGGCCGAAACGTCAACTTCGTTACCACAGATACAACAACAGATAACCCCGCCACAGATAAAACAGAAGACTTCATCTCAATAAAAGACTCAGGGAAGGAAATTAAAAAAGTTTTCAAACCTTTTGTCAGCGATCCCGCGAAGCAGGCGAGATACGAGAAGTATTTGAAGGATAAGGATAGCGTATTGGAAAGGGAGGGGGAGATGGACAGATTAACTACGTGGGAGAGGAATAGAGAGATCTCTGAGTTTGAGCAAGCTGCTAAGTTATATAAGCCGCTGACTGGTGTTATGGGAGATAGGTATGTAACTTTTTGCCAACGAAACGTCTTTTTTTTATGATAGACTGACCAGCGATTGGCCTTAGTCTCACCTGATGGAAAGCGATGACAAGTCCTAAGATGTTACTCGCTGGTTCAGTAATAGCCATAGTCTATAGTACGGCTCTTCTCAGGTGAACTTTTCGCTTCGAGCCTTAATCTTTCAAACAAAGGCCATTGTCTCTATTATCCCAAAGCCGCTAGCTGCCTAGTTAGCACGTGCCAGTACAACATTAATACGAGGGGTGTTCAATAAATTTTGATAATCAGTATTAAATATGGGAGATATGTAAATCCTTATATTTTAGTTACAATATTGAACACTTTCTATATTTTCAAATACTTATTAACATCATTCATTTGTTTTATTTTACGCAATAAAAACAATTTTACTTTTTGAGGTCAAATTTTATACCTTAACTAAGTCATCACCAGCTCGTGATTTTCATGTAGTTGGTTTTGAACATATGTGGATGAGAAGTAGTAGTCGGAAGTTAGGGCTAAATAATAATGGGAACGGTTATCAATTCTGATCTTTACTGGAAGAGCAGCACCCTTGTCAATTAGAAGGCTCTCATGTACAATTACTACCGAAAATAAGTGTTTTTTTTTTCTTCATCTTATTAATTGTATTTTTTACAACTCTGATAGAATAATGTTATACAGCTCTCCAATAATATTTGTGCTCAATTGGTGAAAGCTAATTTCGCAGTTTTTAGTGTTGGCCTCAATAGTCCAGGAAGAAGTCGAAAAATACACCCTAATTTTGGTGACAGAGCTGGAGATAACAAAAAACCACTGCACAGATAACTTGCTTATTCTTTAAATCATACTGATAAACCAAGGTTTTATTTTCAATTACAATATTCTTCATTAGTGCATCAGGACTTTTTCCACACCACTCCAAATAATTACAAAACCAACTCTTATTTTTGCAATCTTGTTATTTTACCCATTCTGATGTTTTTTTGTTCAGCAATTACAGAAAAACAAATGAATAATGTTTATATATTTTTACATACATACATACATATAATCACGCCTGTTTCCCATAGGGGTAGGCAGAGATCACGGATTTCCACTTGCTACGATCCTGACATACAACTTTCGCTTCATGAACTTTCATAACATTCTTCATGCATGCGCGCCGATTTAGGGTACTCCTGACCTGGCCTTTCTGCAGAATGTCTCCGATTTGGTCGGAGTACGTTCGCCGAGGTCTTCCCCTTCCAACTTTTCCATCCACTCTTCCTTCATACACTCGTTTTGTCAATCTTCTTTCATCCATCCTCTCTACATGTCCAAACCATCTTAGCATACCTTTCTCAATTTTCGTCACTATATCTTCATTCACTCCACACCTCCGTCTTATAACGGTGTTTCTCACTCTATCTCTCAAAGTAACGCTACACATACTTCTCAGCGCTCTCATTTCCACTGCATTCACTCGACTCTGATGTTTCTTCTGCCACACCCAACTTTCACTACCATACATTAGTGTCGGCACCAACACTCCTCTATGCACGGCCAGCCGCGCCTTTTCTGACACTTTCTGGCTACTCAAAAAGGCGTGAAGTGCCCCATTCACTCGATTCCCAGCTATCACTCTCCTTTCAATATCTCCTTCATGCTTACCGTCTCTCGTGAACAAAGTCCCCAAATACACAAACCCATCCACTTGCTCCAACCTCTCTCCATCTACAGCAATTTCACAAACTGTCATACACTCATCTCTTTCAAATACCATCACTTTCGTCTTGCTTACATTCATTTTCATTCCTTTTCTCGCAAATAATCTGTGCATGCTAGTTACCATCTTCTGTAGCTTCTCAGCCGATTTTTACTCTAGTTTAATGTCGATTAGAGTCATGGCGTAGCCCACATTAAAAGAATATCATTAACAGGATAGTTCATACCGATTATCAAAACTTATTGAACACCCCTCGTATTGAAAAACAACCGGTATCGCACCTCTGATGTGTCGCCGACGCATAGTGACAATAAAAACACTGATAAGGATTTGCGACCTGACCACTATTGTTTTGCATAAATACAATAGGTTTATGAGAAGAGCGGTGTGCAAGATCCTGAATTTTGATCTTGAACAGTCGCAATTGTTGCATTCTTTAACAAAAAAATGTGGCATATGAGAAGTGGGGCACACTATTTTATCATTTAGCGACCCTAAATCAGGCTTTAGTCGGTTTCTAATATCGTAATCGTGTGCTTTGTGTTACTTACATAAGTACTCTGCCCGATATTGTTAAAAACTTGACGAGCTGCTTACGTGACCCTGGATTTTGATTGCATACTGTATGGATTTTTGTACGACAGAGAGAGTTGAATAACGACCGCGGCTGTGTTTACGGACTTTGATCAAGCGAAAATGTTTCGGCCATTCCGCCCATGGGAAACTCCAGGGCCATCTTCAGTAAACAGACCTAGTCCACCCGCAGTTCCTCGGACACCGAGGAAGCATTTGTACCCTGCAACTCAATGTGCTATTCTGGACGTTTATGCCCAGGTTTGTGCAGAAATAGGCAAACGTGGCGCTTTGAAGCGTACAGCATTTCTAACAAAACGTCACGTGTCAACGGTCAGAAGAATCATAATAAAAGGCCACTCGACAGTACGCAAAACAAAGAAAAATTTGAGAAAGTTGACAGTTTTACCAAAGATGTCATTGTGAGGATCATTCACGAATATACAACGCTTTATCATAAATAACCGTGTTTCATTTTTAACACCACACTAAGTATCAAAATAATATGAGTGCCGTATGTATTGCCGGGCGGTCTGCCGTCCTACACTACCAAAACGTAATATCTAGAATATCAGTGACATTCAATTTGAACCTTAAGACTATGACGATACCGGTTGTTTTTCAATATGAATGTTGTACTGGCACGTGCTAACTAGGTAGCTAGCGGCTTTGGGATAATAGAGACAATGGCCTTTGTTTGAAAGATTAAGGCTCGAAGCGAAAAGTTCACCTGAGAAGAGCCGCACTATACCTATTAGTTCAGTTTGGTAGCCACTCTGTTTACTTAGATGATTTGGTAACGGATCTAACCCGAAATTTATTTATTTACCTTTAATACCGACGGTTAGACACGGGTTGCACCGCGAATATCGCGTGGGGTTGTGCTCCTCGAATATCGCGTAGGGTGCGACCCGTGTCGTAACGTCGGTAATCAACGTAAATAAATAAATTTCGCGTTAAACCCGTTAATAAATCATTTAAGTATGTGCGTCAAGCGCGAGAGTTTAAAGTGTTACACACACACTATGTTTCTACACAAAATCATTTTTACTGATTAACTATTACAACATTATCATCAGCTTAATTTACGTCCCACTGCTGGGCAAAGGATTCCTCTCCCCCAATCCCCACGCTGATCCAGTGCAGGTTGGGGACTCTACATACACCTTTGAACTTTTTCGCAGATTTACTCACGATGTTTTCCTAAATTGGCTAATCTAAAACTAGTGGGTCTGTGAGCTGTAGACCTCGCAAAAAACAATTTTTTTTTTCATAATCTAATTTTCCAAAAACTGACTCGATAAAAAAAATCTATATAATTGTCGAACCTGTTCACAAAATTTCACGAGAATAGGTTGAGAAATGCGACCTGTAGAGGAGAACATCCAGACAGACAGACATACAAAAGAATTTTTGTCGAAAGCTAAAACGGAGATGCTTTGCTCGCTCGGTCAAATACCTAGGAATAGATAAAAAAATCTGAAAACTAGAAATAAAGTGGATCATCAAAGTGATGGTGATGGTGGAAAAGCAGAAATTAAAAAGGTCTTAGTGGTGAACATAGGCTTCCCCCAAAGAGTGCCACAATGACCGGTCCTCAGTCCTGAGCCACCCGCATCCAGCGGCCTCCCGTGACCATTACCATATCATCGGCCCACCTTGGGCTCTATATAACTCCTACAACTGTAAGCAAACTATCCCAAACAGGTTCACCCACGCCTCCGAACCTGACGACGCGATCAACCCCCTCACGGCCGTCGCCCGAAGCTCGGTGAACTACGGGTTAGCGACGCCGGAACAGATAGAGGCGGCGCGTATTGGCGCCTACGGTCTCATGACGCGGAAAGAGGTGCCGTGGCGCCCGGAGTCGATTGTGTGCAAACGGTTTAACGTGCCGGAGGCAGAAGCGAGGTGAGTTAATTGCTATAGTTTATCATCTCATCATCATGGGAGCGCTCGCAACCTATCGGCGCACGCGTACCGTAGACAGGGGTTACTGTAATATAATTTATACCAAAAAACCGCCTCCAATTTTTTACTTCGCTATGCCACAATTTGTGGTTTCCGTGAGCCAATGCTTGGTTAACTACAGAAAATACCGAAATCGGCATATGCGTGCCTATCAAATTCGAGGAGTTCCCTCGATTCCCCGTAGATCATCATCAGACCTTCACCAAATTTATATGGGACAAACTTGGTTGTACCTGCTTTAAACGAAAAAAGAATTATCAAAATCGACCGACGTGGTGAAGAGCTATCAGAGAACATACATACATAAAAAATAGAAATGAAACAAACATGCAGACGAACTGAGAACCTCCTTCCTTCTATCGAAGTCGGTTATAAAATAGGGCTAATTTGATCATTTAGAATGTAGCAAAAACAGTACTATCGGCAATTAGGTAGATTAAGGCTGGGTTGCACCAAACTGTCTGTAATCGTAAGCTGTGTTCGTTAAAATTGTAATGTATGGAAAGTTTGACAAGTATCTATGGGATGACAGCTACCAGCGCCATATTTAACGTTGATCGGCCTGTGATCGTATGTCGGTGCAACCCAGCCTTAATCAAGTAAACGCTAAAGTGATATTCTAATATTTCCACAGTCACGGATCACGCGACAATAAAAACAACAATATACGGGAAAAACCGAACGATTAAAGTCACTCCCCGAATCAAAGTAACCACAGTTGACGGCACCGCGTGCGGTATGCGAGGTTGAGCAATGTGGGCCCAGGTCAGTTCTTGGATGGGTAACCGTTTTTAGTGGTTATTAACTGAGCGTGCCCGTGCTTTAGAAGGCACGTTAAGCCGTTAATCCCGGCTGTTGTCTATGACAGCAGTCGTTAAGCCAAGTTAGAGGCCTTCGGGCGGCTTGAGAAGTTCTAACAGTCAAGTTGCCCACTTACTTGACAAGTTACCCTACACGTGACTCCTGGGTGGTGCTAAAACTGCAACAAAACTGGCAACCGTACTGTCTTCTCAAAGATCTCACGGTTCGAAAAATAAATTCCACACGGTTATTATTATCATCATTAGCATATACAGTTTGTAACAAAAACGCCGATGATCCGTTTAAGGCGTTAATTAGTACCGCATTCTGACTATAAATAAGGTAAAAACTTTATTGACACAAATTTTTTTTTGCTTTTGTATGGGGGACTTCTTTAAAATTTGCCAATACGGTATTTCACTTACCGTCAAATCAGCAACTTTTTATGAATCGTCTAAAATGCTCGGTTACTATGAAGTTTGTGGGGAATTGTGCGTAATGACGAATGGGGATTAATTTGTCTAATGGTGATTTTTCTATGGTCAAACTGCGTCCTTATTTTCATGTTCATGTAATTAAAAATCTTTAAAGTTGCATAAATAAGCTGACGTTAATTTTTTCCGAGTATTTTCGTATAATTAATTTATAGGTGACATAAAAAAAAAATTGTGTTGTGAAATACCCTATTGTATTGGCCAGGTCTGAAAAGGATAAATAATGAAAACTTGTGATGCCTGACACTGTCTGTTGAGTTTTTAATAATATTATTAATTTAGATACATTTTTCTGGTTAATAGGTCTAATGTTTGAGTTTGAGCTAACCATTTGGTTGAGCTGGTCATGACGTGCCCATCATAAATTGACCAAAGTTATTTATAGTTTTAGATCTTTGTTATAAATTTAGTAAACTTTTGTACTGACTGTACTTACTATTAAAAACTGTAAATTTTTGCCCACAGACCTGAATCCAAAAAAGATGTTAAACCCAAAGTGTCATACTCCATATTCAACTATTTGGAATCATCAGTGCACGATAAAGAAAGTTTCGCTAAAGAGCAGAGCAAGTTTAGTGGTTCTAAATCATTGAACAGAGAAGAAATCATCAATGACAAAAATAATAGGAAAGTTCCCGAAAAAAATATTCCGGACAAAATTACTATTGATCCTAAACCCAGCACTAGTTATGATACAGGCTTTAATAAAAGACTTACAGTAGCCGAATTGTTTTTAAAAGAATCCGAAAAGGATTTAAAAAGTAAAGAAAATATAGATGTCACTGAAACCATAAACAAGTTTGATAAAATTGATTTGTATAAATCTATATTTCTTAGTGATAGTGAAGATGAAGATACAAATGAAGCTAAAAATGATAAAGCGAATGATAAACCATCTACATTTGATAGTACTAATGATTTCGTAGATGTACCAAAGAACATTGCAAGAAACACATCTCCGCCGCGAGGCATATTTGCTAATATAGATTTTGATGAAATAAATTCGTGGAAAAGAAATGCTGAGCAAAAAATAGAAGAAAAAACAGACACGAATAAAACAATAGACGCGCCAAGTGATTCGAAAACTGATGATACGGTACCAGCTGATGTATACGGCCCTAAAATACCAGATAATCTTATGAAAAGACTAGAAGAGCCAGAGCGAGAGAGAGTCATTGAAAAGCCGATGTTTAGAAGTAAGACTGATAGAGAGGCCATAGAAATATCATCTTCCAGTTCAGATTCGTGGGTGGAGGCGAAAGAAACGAAGTCTAAGAAGAAGAAAAAGAAGAACAAAAAACATAAAAAGCAGAAGAAATCTAAGCATAAGAAAACGGATAGATAGGTTTGGTAATAAATGAAGTAAGAATATTGTGATTGTTTTATTATCATTAATTATATTATCGAGCATCTTCAATGGTATGTTAAGGAAGGGTAGGCAGATTTTTTTTTTTTGGCTAAGACTGCTAAGAGTACAGTCAGCATCAAAAGTAGCTACGCATATGAAATGGTCAAAAGCTCTTATTCCCTTATAATAAAGACTTTTGAACTTTTCAAATGCAAAGCTACTTTTCGTACTGACTGTACTTCATTTGACATTATATTCTCATGTTATGCAGGTACTGTGTTTAGAGGTATATGTTTTCCATATTAAACTTGCTATTATTACTAATCATAGAAGGAAATTAAAAACAGCATAAATATTTTTTTGAACACTGACATAATATTATTGATAATATTTAAAATGTCCGACATGGTCAGACTTAAAAAAAACTGCCATTTTAATTTGAACCTTCTTGCTTGTAGCGTAAAGTCGCTTTTTGAACGGTATAATTATAATTTGATATAATTATAATTTGATATAATTATTAATCATATATAATATTTATTATATTTTTTTAATATAATATATTGAGGGACAATCTTACACAAATCGACTTAGTCCCAAACTAAGCAAAACTTGTACTATGGGTGCTAGACGACGATATACATACTTATATATAGATAAATACATACTTAAATACATAGAAAACATCCAAGCCCCAAGAACAAATATAATATATAAATATAAATGCACAAATAATGCCCTGGCCGGGATTCGAACCCGGGACTTCTAGCTTCGGAGGCAGTGTCACTACCAACTAGGCTAAACAGGCCGTCGAATATTGAGGGACAATCTTACAAAATCGGCCTAGTCCCAAACTAAGCAACGCTTGTACAGTCACCAGCATTAATATCTACCAAAACAAAGGCGACAAAAATATCTGACACGTCCTAACGGCGCTAGAAATAGAGCCGTGTCAGATATTTATGCGCGCTTTATTGTGTTAGATATTGGTGCTGGTGACTGTACTATGGGTAATAGGCGACGATATACATACTTACATAGATAAATAAATACTTAAATACATAGAAAAAACATCCTAGATGCCCTGACCGGGATTCGAACCTGTGATCTCCGGCTTCATCGCCAAACCGCATGCCAAGCGAGGGAAATTATGGCATTTACCCCCTACGAAATTGGGGGAGGCCTATATTCGAACCCGGGATCTCCGGCTTCACCGCCAACCCGCATGCCAAGCGAGGGAAATTATGGCATTCACCCCCTATGAAATCGGTGGACGCCTATGTCCAACAGTGGACGTCGTTCGGGTGATATGGTGGAGGGTCTGCTTACAAACAGGCGGGCCATTTGCTTGTTTGCCACCGCCGCAATATAAAAATACATTCACTACTTCGGAGTTTCGTTTCTAAAACGTATACAGACTTTTTCACTTCTCCTATTCGTAAAAAGTTTTTCTAGCCCGTTTAGCAAAAGTCGATTTTACTCCCTGTGTTTTTTTTCTTTCCTGTCGGCAGGGAGCAAACACAAGTTTTTTTCCTTCTAATCGAGCTAGAAAAGACTTCCTTGTTTTTATAAATATATGATGGTGGCAAGTAAGTTTACGGCTTACTTGATGGTAAGCAGACACCATAGCCTATGGAGACTTGCGTCTCCAGAAAAATCACAAATGCGAACCCGATCCTTTATGACTTGAGGATTCGTTGTCGACACAAGCTAGAAATGCTAGTCCCTCACTGTCAACACAACGTATCAGGAGTTCTGGCGACCTTACCAGGAACATAACACCACAAAAGAATGTATGCAAACACCACACCATATGTACTTACAAATACAATATACATGCATATGTATTTGTATATATTTTAATTTGGCAATGTGTGGTATTTTATTTACTTATTGATTGAATATTTTTTCTCTAGGAGAATTGAAAAGAAGACTATATTACACGGTAGCAAAATTATTTCTAACTCGGGCGTACCGCGTTGAATCCCTCACCACGCTCAGGATTATTCTGGAATCCTTTTCGTTCGGGATTCAACGCGCTAACCCTCGGTGAAATATTGGATTTTGCTCTCGTGTAATACAATTTACTATTTAATCTAATATGGGCCATCATAACAATGCCAGGAATATTATCAGCTTGCAATTTTGGTCGCCTGAATATAGATAATCACCATTTACATAATAACAGTAAACAAAAACATATTTTCGAGCGCACTTTGCGAGCAAGATTGCGCGTTATCTGTCAGCCATAAAGTCCAAATCTGCATGGCACATGGTACCGATAAGATACACGTGTAGAAAAATCGTGTTGTTTTCGTCGTAAAAGAAAATATTCAAGGTCGCCTGCAGTGTTTGTTTATTTTTACTTTTTCCGTGAATAACGGGGATATTCCCAGCTGTTACTGCAACAACTAAGAATGCGTATACTGTATATGTAAATTCAAGCGGATCACTGTGCCGATTACCGACCACCTAATTTGTAAAATGTGCCGCTTTACGCATACTTCATATATTTTCTTATTATTATTATTATTTATCAATAGAAATTACAAACAGGAAATACATTACATAGCGCCACAAAACTATTTTTTTTAGTTTGACTGTGGAGTCGGGTTACAGTCTCAAGATAATACTTATGGGCTAAAATAAGAGTTACTAATTAAAGATAAGTGGTAACTCGTTAATGGTCCACAAAAGGAAAATTTACCTTTTATAGAGCATCCATGAGGTACTTTTTTAAGCGGTATTTAAACATAGATTTTGTAGGTTCATGGGAAATTGTATGGAGATCGTGTGATTTTTTAAGTAAAAGTGTAAGATTTTGTACAAAGACGCTTCATTTTTAGATACGGATATCTTTAGATATGGAAAGTACTAAATGCGTAAAATTGGGGTTGAAAGTTTGCATGGAAAACATGTAATTCTTTGAATAAGAAGTCAAATATTCATTATACACATTCCTCATGAAGAAGCTAGAAAACTAATTCCAGCGTTTTTGGAAATTCATCCTCTAAGGGGGTTAAGTAGGGGTTCAAATTTTGTACGGAGGTCGAGAGATTTTTAAAGTAAAAACATCGGGTCTTCGTACCCTTTATCTAAAGATGTATGAAAAGTACTTTCACGGGATTTCGAAATTCACCCCCTAAAGGGGTAAATATTTGCATTTAAAGTTTGTATGCAAAACATGTAATTCTTTATATAAGAAGTATATTAGGTACTCACATACACATTTTCCATGTACAGGTTAAAACAATAATTTCAGCGTATTTGGAAATTCGTCCTCCAAGGGGGTTAAATAGAGCTTAAAATTTTCTATGGAAAATGTATTATTTTTAAAGTACGTAAGTTCGAGTATTCGTACAAGGATTCCGTGTCAAAAGACATGAAAAATAATTATATGGAATTTTGAAGTTCACCTCCCGGACCGGTTAAATTTGAATTTAATACTCACTTTAAACGCAAATTTTTCATTTCACTTATTATTTCGGGTTGATATAAAGTAATATGTTCAAACTTATCGCACATAAACATACACGGATAAGAAAACTGTACTTTTAGTGTGTTATTAAACGAGTCTTTCATTGTGGTTAAAGGAGTGATGGTTGAAATGTGGCAAAATCATGTACAGATTTGTCAGTTCTCTTCATTTTATACATAACAGGTTACATTTATACTTAGGTCACAGAATATGTTTCCGTATTTAATCGTTTTGTTTGAACATTTCTTATTATATACGGACAAAAATTATATAAGAGGTACCCTCTACCACTGGTCCAATTAAGACACTCAGACGAGAGACGATGAATATCCTCAATAAAGGAGGAGATGTTGAACTGACGGTGATCACACAATAAAGATTAATGAATTAGAGTTGGACAATCGCTGGGTAAATGCCAATGCCTTACAATCCTGTGCTGTCACGTACTTACATTTCTCATAACTCTGTTCAAGGTATCAAATACAATACGTATGTGAACTAGGGTGATCCGCCGGCTTTGACTCTCGAGAATGAGAATGATGAGATAAAAATTTATGACAGCGGCCAATACATAAGTAGCTCCGAAGCTGTTTGGAGGATCTTGAAGTTTCTCATTCATGAAATGTTTCCTCTGTCGTACACCTCACTGTTCAACTTGAAAATTGTCAGCGTATATACTTCACCCCCAACAAACATCTCAGAAAAGATAAACATTAAACAGTCCACCTTAGACTACGTTACCGGCTTACTTTGAAATGCACCCGAAAGCATAACCACTACTAAATTATATAAGGAAGTGCTACAAAAAATAATAATTCTACCTATAGTTGTAAATTTCTACATAATAACTACGATTTCTTTCGCATTACCATAATGGATATGTGTGCGTCTGTGAGTTGTGTTTAGTTAGTATGTCGTTTTAAACAACAACAACATAGGCTACAATTTATTGTTCTGCGGGGAAAAGCTAGTTTTATTATAGTTTTGTTAGCAAGTCGTGGTACAAGTAAAAGGTAAAATAATAAAAAAATCTATCCCTTACGTAGGTGATGGGTAAGGTGAGGCATTTCTATACTTATTTCTCCAAGAAAGTTTCTTTTCGTCCTAAGTGTTTAGTGTTACAATAGTTTGTATCGGGTGCGTGACGCCACATTTAGAATTTTGACGCGCGAATTCTTGGCTGTTTGACGTAAGACCTGTGCTTACGCATGTAAAAGCGTGAAAAACATTCCGCAGCAAATGAAACAGGTGAAGATTGTTAGTTTTTATACTATGGGTTCCGTTATTTCGCTATAAAAATATGTACCTATAGGGCCGGTAATGATTTTTACATAATATCCATGATTCCTCCTCGTAAACCACGACCTTATGATTGCCGATGTTACTTGGCCCCGGGTTTAGTAACATTTGTTTCTAATCGGAGTTCAGACTTATACCTACTAGTCTTCTGGTTGCCATTGTGTACCTGTAATATAGAAAAGAACATTTTGTATTAGGTGTCCTCCAATGAATTTACAGTTAGATAATGGGTAGGTACTGTAGTGAATTAATGTGAAAAAAATAAAAACCAATTATTTCACTTACAATGACACGTTTAATTTATTCACAAAAATATTCCGAACACTTTAATATTTATCACAGTACCGCACTTAAATAGGATAACCGAGAACAGTCTAATACAGTTAAGGGTAACAAAATACAGACATATCGTGCAACGTAATGGATCACAAACACGCGACAGCTGAAAACTTAGAATTAAACCATGTAAAAATGTTTACTGACGAGATTTCCGTATCGGAAATCAATTTGATGGAAACCTAGACGCTTAAGCGGTCTAATAGTAGCTTTACTTCAATGTGCCTTTTAAAGGTTAACAGAATAAATTTATCATAGCTTAGGTTCGCTGGATCAAGGGTGAAATTATCATGAAAGGTATGGATGATTTATGAGTGATATGAGATGAACGTGTGATTGATGGATGGTTTCCTTGTCGGCCAAAAATAAAAATCCGAAATACACAATAAGAAACGGTGGCGTGACTAAAGCCTTTTTGAATTTGGGGAATTAGACTAGCGTAGTGTGCCACGTAGTAAAGCCACTGTAAAATCGCCTAGTGGACGTAAGCAAAAATTCGTTCGCTGTAAAACTGCTGTTCTCGCTGCGCTTAGCAGTATATGTGTACACTACAGCAGGTAGCCGTAAAAACCGACAAGAAGAGAACACAGGAAGTCCGCACTAATACTCCAAACCTTTCTGTCACTTTCCGTAGATTCCGGAATAGGCGTACGGTCCGTGGACCGTAATTAAAACAGGACCGCAGTGTTCACGCGCTGCTTAGTTCTTGGGCAGGCTTTTCCACTGGGACCACGGATATACTGTTCCTCACGGTATCTCCGGTGGAAGATTATCGCTCTTCGCGCCCCCTCCTAGGAGCTATTGAACAAACAATACGGTATCACACACTGCAAACTAGCCCGATAAAGTAAAAACCAAATTACATGAGATGACGCACTAAAACTTACCCAATTTATAAATTGGCAAACAAATATTGCTGCTCAGCATCAGCACCCAAAAACCCTGGTGGAAACTTTCTACGCAACTGGCACACGTAACTTTGCGATCTAAACCGCAGCTGGATTCACCAAGATCGCCAATCTCCTCGGCGAAATAACTCAGAATTACTTCAAATTGAAAAATAGTTTGTCACAGAAAAAGAATGTTTATTCTCCTCAAGCTCTGAATAGAATGAAAAAAATCCATCGTCGTGTGACATTATGACTTTGAGAATGTCCTAGATTTACAAATTTGAAATTAACTTGTTGAACATAAAGAAGGGATGTAAGAAAAAAACAGCCAGCATTTCATACTAGCTCTTTCAAAGAAGGTGAAAAGCTTGTTGTAGCGCCATCTAAGACGCGAATAACACACCACCAAACCACTTCAAACACGAACATCAAACTAGCCAAAAAAAGTGTCGAATCGGTCAACCTAGTTCCTACACCCTCCAATAGATGGCCTAAAAATAAATGAACAATTAACTCAAGACGCAAAATAAGTAACTTTTATGCAGAGTACATTTTATTTACGCTGCAGTACTTATTGCAATAAAATGGACCAATTCTGTAAGTATGTAATGCACCCAAAATTACTTTCAGCGTGTAGCGGAAAAAAGTCAGCAGTTCACAAGTGAGATGAGCTTCAATAGATCTGCATTATCTTTCGTGAAGGTAAGGAATTTGTAAATGTAGGAACACTAAATCATACGTCAGCCCATTGGATTTACAAAAACAACATATAATTACACAATCCAGATATTCGTTACGAAAGTGTAGGCGTTCGTTCTTATTTCAAGGTTACTCGAACATTTCGCCATAGCTATTGGCAGGACATGCTCCGAAAAAATAAGATTAATGGCGAGTGCAATGCAATCGGAAATATTCACATTTTAATTCTACTAGGACTACCTACGTTTCGGGCTAGACAGCCTGTCTAGCACGAAACTAGCTAAACCTAGAACGGATGCAAATAGACTAAAAAATAAAAATATTCGATTCGATACCGATTTATTTAGACGTTCAATGTACATCGCCGCTTGGAAATTAGAAATAACAATTTCAATAGTGTAAAAACAGCAATGGACGCAGTACTCTACTCAGCTATGATTTCAAGTGAATGTCAAAGTTCACACTATTACCAACATGAGCTAACAAGAGGAGGACACAGCTATACGATTTCGGAAGCAGAAAAAAAGACGGCATGAAAACTGTTGATGGAAAAGAGACAACATACACTATGTACAAGTTGTTGAAAGGAGATGCACGAATAGCAGTGTTTACAACATTTTTTTCCTTCGAGGTTGGTACGCATGCGTCATTAGGCGGCGGCAGGGATGTATTCAATATGATTTGTTTTTATAATTATGTACGAATTAGGATTTGTAAATATTTGACAGGATTGCAAATTTGCACCTTAACTTAGTTACAGAATAATAAATGAATATAAAAACCGGCCAAGTGCGTGTCGGACCACGCACAATAAGGGTTCCGTGCCGACACCTCCTAATCTACATTTAAAACCACTATACAATACATTTAATCACAAAAGGTTGTATTTTCATAGGCAACTTACGACACTTACGCCCTTTTGTTTTTCAAGACAGTTTTTCAGTAATAACTCAAAAACCGTTAAACCTATCTTGTTCAAACCAAAAATCGGTGAAATGATTTATTAATGTACATCATCTTGATTTTTTTCAGAATTTTAAACTTGAGAGTTTGGATATAAGACGGGGGCGGACACAACTTTGACAGCTAATATTTCACCAACGGTTGACTTAAATGGAAAAGTTTTCTAGAAACCTATACTTATGTCATTTTTAAAGGCCTATCCATAGTACCCCACAGTTTAATATTTTTTTTCGTTATTTCACATCATATTTCTACACCTTCACACCAAATTTCATAATTGCAGTGGTCATATTCTCCGAGTAAATCGGCTGTGACATACAGATGGACAGACAGGAATCCATAAGGGTTCTGTATTTTGCAATTTGGCTACGGAACCCTAAAAATGGAAGACTTTATTACCATTTTGTACGGCAAGGTTCGGCATCATCGATGCCAGGATGCCACCGATATAAAAAAAAGCGCTAAAGCTTATGCATATAAAAACCTGAATCACCCACAGACTGCTCACATTTTAATCTTAGTGTATTAACGCATTTTAATTTTACAATATCGCACTCCGCTCGTAATCACCACGTATCGCCGTCGCGTCGTCTCGTCAGTGCACAGTGGCAATGGCAATTGGCAACACGTTCCACGTTCATGCGCAGAAAAAAAAATAAAAAACCTAATCCGACCCTGGCAAAATACAATCAGCTGTTTATAATGACAGTTCTCTGACAAATACAAAATGGTTGAAAAGTAAAGTTGGCAAACAAAGAAAGGCAGCGTAATAGCGTTATTTAGCGTCAGGAAACGTTTTTTAAAGGGAAAAGTGTATTAAAATTGTGTGTGTGGAGTGTTTAGTGCACAATGTTGGATTTGGAGATCATCCCGGAGCGTTCCCTGGGCTGTGACGCCTGGGAGTTCGTTTTAGGTATGTCTTTGTGTTCTGTTTATTCGTTACGTCAAGAATTTGCGTTGTATTTACGCGGGACGGCTTACGCAACTGTGTTTTCGGACGCTACGAGACCATGGAAGATGCTGTTTTCGAATTTCGAAGTCAATTTGTACTGGCCATCGACAAAGCATTGATTTTTTTACGCGAAGTATCAATGCCTTTGTCCCGACTGCACTGTCTGTTTACTTTTTTATTGCTACTCTTGACCGTGAAAAATCGACATTTAAATAGAAACGATGTATGCTTTTAAATATTGGGCCTTGAACTTTTTCCATGGCATCCTAATTACGCACTACAGTAACTTTAGAGACACTAATTATTATTCCTATATTTTGTATATGATTCATGCTATAAACTGAAAACTAGTGGCTCTGTGAGCTGTAGACCTCGCGAGTTTTTTTTTCATATTAAAAAAAAGTCCAAAAACTGACTTGACATAATATTCTATACTAGCTGGTACCCGCGACTTCGTCTGCACAGGATTAGTATTTGGACAATTCACACAATATCTTTATAAATTGTAGCCTATGTGTTATTCTGATGTATGAGCTATATTATTGTAAAGTTTCATCAAAATCCATTCAGTAGTATTTACATGAAAGAGAAACAGCCATCCATACTTACAAACTTTCACATTTATAATATTAAAAAAGTAAAAGTAAAAAAAGTTAAACTAGTTTATTCTTCAAATTAGAATAAGAATACGTTTACTGCCCAGAAAAAAAAATTAGGCATATTACATGCACCCATGAACGTCAATAAACTACCAAAATTCGTTTGGAAAAATATACCTCTGCCACGAGTAGAAGAGAAGAACCGGTGTAAGAAACTCGGCCAGAAGGCCTATTAGTAGGACAAGTAGACAATTGTCAAACCAGCTCACAAAATCATTATTATTATTATGACGTCACGTCAATCACGTCACTTATTCCTTGAAATTGGTGCTTGCAACAGTACCGAAATATCGGGAACTCAAAAAATTTAATATACATGGTGAATACTCCATTTTTAACAGTAATTCTAATTATGATGCAAATTAAAATTCAGGGAATATGGGTGCGAAAAATCGACCTAGCCTAGAATCGCATCTTTGGGAAAACACACATGCCATACTTTGCTCGGTTGCACAGGTAATAAAATAAAATAAAAAATATTTTTTTAATAATCTTTTTGTTTTTTTTGTATTTATTTATGTACTTGAAATTATTGCAAGCCTGCAAAGCTAAGGGACCTCAGTTGAAAACCCAGTAAAAGTGAATGTTCCTGTGATGAGATGACAATGAATATTTGTTTCTCAGTCTTGGATGTTTTCTATGTATTTAGGTATTTATATAATTAAGGAGACCTTTGCCCATAAATAGGTACCTTACTTGTGACCATAACATAATGCAATAATAATAGTGAAACATTGTTAACCAAAAGTGTGAGAAATAAAGGCTTATTATTATTATTATATATTAAATTGGGTTTTTGTCACATGTTAAAATTTATATTTATTTATGGTATTTATATTTGTATAGTTTGATAACTTGCGTCTGACATCATAATCCTTTAGCCTTTTGCCTGAAGCAAATAAATCAATAACCAAGTGTCAATTTGTAGAAGCTGTTTTGTGGTGTACTAGCGTTGAGTTGGGTTTGTCCCTCAGAGTAAGGATTTCTATAGAGCTCCTATACGAGTTCCACCAAGGGGATAGAAAAGCTCTTATGCAGCTAAATTGAAAACTTGTCTTGAAGGTCTGGCTGCTTACCATAAACAACCTTTTTAATCTGGGTGGGTAATCATTTATTTGCCTCAAACTATTTGACATGACGTTTAGATGACATTGAGGCAAATAAAGAAAAGCGGAACTGTGACAAGGACAACAAATATTATGTCCCTCTCTGTCGCTCTTATTCAATTTAGTATATGACTATCTCGCTCGTAGCGGTATTATTATTTGATGTCTACTCTGGTACTCTGAGGTTTGTCCCTAATTTCTGCCCTTTATTGTGTTCGAATTGTAGTTGGTCCCATATAGACATTTGATCGCCTCTAAAACTGGTTATAATGGCACCTTAAAAAAATGTCAATAGCCTATTATATTATTATTTATATTTAATATATCATTCCTGTCTTTATAACCGTTAAAGTACTTTGTTTTGCCTTTTTGCCTCAGCTGGGTCTTAGGGCCAACACAGATACTATCATTTATCTATATTTTATTATAGGTTATGGGGATGAAGTGTGTTGTGGGTGATGGGCTGGCAACCTGTTACTGCAATATCACAATTTTCGCCATATATAAACCTACAATTGCTAAAAGTGGCACTGAAATTAATGTTCGTATGCTCTGCCTACCCCTTTTTGGGAATATAGGCGTGAGTCTATGTATGTATGTATCTAGACACGCGGCAGCGTGTCCAGCCAAGTTCACCCCAGGAACTGGCGGACAGCAGCCGTGTGTTATATTACACGAACCGTTTGGAGCCACCTTTGACCCCCCAATAACTCCAAATCTATCTAACATAAAAACATGAAATTTGGTACATATATTAAGATCCTTTAGAACAACTTGAACCCCAAATTTCATAAATATAGGTTGAATAGTTATTGAGATATTAAATTCCAAAAAACGGCATTTTTTCCACTGACTGACTGACTGACTGACTGACTGAGTGACTGACTGACTAGTAATCAAAAACCTAACCCACTTCCAGATGACCTAGAAAGCTGAAATTTGGCATGCAGCTTGGTAATTATGTGTATACACCAGAAAAAATAAGAAAACATTGATTTTAATATTATTATTATTATTTATGCTAGTTACCTCAGAACTCCATCATTTATTAACCGATACCGAATGTAATGAGGGCGTTTGTTAGACAAAAAAAGTGCATTCGTGCAATAGCTAACATTTCAGCCACAGACAGTTGCAGGCCATTCTTTAAAAAGCTGAATATTCTGACATTACCCTGTATGTATATAAAAAAAGCATGCTTGTTTGTAAAAAAACATCCTGAACTTTTTAGAAGCAGGTCGGATGTTTTTGTAGGTATGCAGAGATCTCAATACAACGATCTATTGTCAGCCTCGTTGCTGCGCTGCGATTTATTGCAAGAACGCGTATAATATGTGCATTGTAATTTACAACAACCTTCCAGCAGACATTAGACAAATGGAATATAATAAATTTGTAAAAGAAATTACTTGTTGGTTAGAGAAAAAATGTTTTTATAGTGTTAAAGAATTTTTAGACTACTAATACATCTAATAGGTTATGATAATTGTAACTTTTTTTTTGTTTTGTGCTGTTGAAATACAATCACACTAATAATGCCACTAATCGTTTAGGCTAAGACTTGTATTATGTATAAATTTTGCATGTCGTTCACGACTGAATACTGTACTACTGTACCTCAACACTCTGTACTATTATTTTTTTAAGTATTCTAGCAAATAAAATAATTCTTCTTCTTCTTCATGGAAAATTCTTTTTTAGTTTGAAACGATATACTTCCGGGGTGGTCCCATTGTCATCAGGTCAGAATCTGATCATAGGGTCCTGGAGAAATCGAGGGATTCCTCAAATATTTTAGGTGCACCTATAGCGGTTTGGGTATTTTGTATAGTAACTCGTGCATTCACTCTGGGAAAGCACCATTGGATGAAGTTTGACAAAAAGTAATGATATCCCATCAAAAACATAAATGTGAAAATGGCAGCCAAGTTCACCGACAAAAGAATTGAGATCTAAATGGGCGCCAAGTTCCTTAGATTACCTATCTGAAAAGTTGTCAAGTTTGGCTCTAGATTGTTTACAATAAAACTAATTTACTGCGGCTTAATGCATTTTGAGCTTTAACTTGGCAGTTTTCTTAAATATCCAACAGCTTTTATGGTATTATAACATACTGCATAGAAAACTGCCAAGTTAAGGCTCAAAATGCATTAAGCCGCAGTAAATTAGTTTTACTGTAAACAACCAAACTTGGTAACTTTTCAGATAGGTAAACGGAACTTGGCGCCCATTTAGATCTCAATTCTTTTGTCGGTGAACTTGGCTGCCATTTTCACATTTATGTTTTTGATGGTATTTTATTATAGCAGATGTCCTTCATGTATTTGACCTTACAGTAAACTCAACACAAAGAATATGCAGTACTGCAACTAATAGAACATCTGTTTTCTATGGCCAATGACAAAGATGGACAAAGGTTATTGTGAAACTTTTCAAACAGTAAAGTCATTCAACTTGTACAATAAGTTCACAAGTTCAATTTTGAACCTTATTTCATGGAGATAAGTTTGCATGCACAAATTGCTTACAAAGCTTTCCAACCACTTCATTACAGACTGACCCGACTCTGACCTCTGATTACATACATTTCTCAAGTATGTAAGGGTCAAGATAAACTGGACTTTAATAATAGAAGATATATTGTATAGTTCGGAAAATTAAATCTGACAAAATTTTGTTCCGCGATAATTGATTTGAGCTGCATTGGTAACTTTGTTTTAGACTATCTCGTAGTGTTTTGTCTCAAATGTTTTTCAGTTTATTTGCTTTTGAGGGATCTTGAGACATTTCGTGGAATTTATTTGTAAGTGCTTTTAACAAGATATCACATATATATTTGCCTGTGACTTCCATAGATGCTTTGTGTTAATGCAATGGCTCTATCAGGCGCGGATACTATCTAAAACTAGAAAGTTTTTGACGTAGGCATACCTTCAAATCTCATTATTGCGTTATCACTTATCAGTGTTGCCCCTAACCGATAAAATCATTTCCTAGTTCGCAATATTTTTTGACCTTGGCTAAAGACGCGAAATCGCACATGTGAATTTAATATGTTATTTTATTATCATAGGTATACGTACTTGTAAACATGTTGACACTTATGTTGTGTTTATACAGTATTCGGTTAATACACTTTTGTTTAACCTTTTGAGTTTGTTGGCCTTTGAGTTCAATTCAGTCTTGAGTTCGCGGGTTCGAATCCTGGATCGTACCAATGACTTTTTTGGAACTTATGTACGGTTTGTCAAGCCCCCTTTGTCAAGTGAGTGGGCAACTTGACTGTTAGAAGTTCTCAAGCCGCCCGAAGGCGTCTAACCTGGGTTAACGACTGCTGTCATAGACAGCAGCCGGGATCAACGGCTTAACGTGCCCCTCCAAAGCACGAGAGCGCTCAGTTAGTAACCACTCAAAGCGGTCACCCATCCAAGAACTGACCTGCGCCCACATTGCTGAACCTCGCATACCGCACGCGGTACGTGGGCGCCGCTGGGCCACGAGCGCTCTTACGGAATATCATTTGGCCTTTACAGTAGTATGGTAGTATCTAACTCAGCGACTGCTGGACAATTGGCATATACACCTAGTCACCAACCTGCCCAGGCCCGCAAGCACGACATGTTTAACGGCCATAAGGGCCCAAAACGTCGCCTAAAACATGACTATATAGATATAGCGCATCATCATCATCTCCTAGTCATATTCGGCCACAGCTATTGCTTTCAACTGCTAAGAGGTAACTTATGAAAAAAAAAGTTGGTTGTAATATTTTTAAAACTCCTTTCATCTAAGGATATAGCGAGTCATTCTGCATTCTGAGTCATTTTAGAAAAAATCATGCAGTTGTTTCCTGTCAGGAAGAGCCCAAACTTTGTGTGTTTACTGGCTGAAATTTAATGGAGTGGTATATACCACAATTACCACACCATTAAAATATTTTTGGAATCGGCTTACGGAGCCCTTTCTCTACCCTACTCGATGACTGACATAGCCAATTCGTCGACGAATGTGCGACTACCTATATTCACTGCAAGTGCGTACCTCTGAGTCCTCCGACATTATTGTATCGTATATCGTATAGCTCTATTTAGGTTTTTTTTCTGTGTGTATCAACATCAACACCTATGTGGACTTCTCTTCTACTATTCGCTCTCATAGTATCCTCCCTGCCAGCTAAATACTAACTACTGGGTATGTGAAAAAAATCATACTTATATTATATACATATAATGAATTTGAAAGGGAACCTATAAGAGCTAACTAAACATTACAATAGTTAACGATAAATATAAAAAGTTTGTGAAATTTTATGTTCGCATATGTCACGGGTAGACAGCTGCGGAAATCTACAATGCGTGTGGCCCGACACGCACTTGACCGCTTTTTAAATATGAGGATTCGTTGTGTTGTCAGCTAAGCAAAAAAATCAGGTTCCCGACTCTCAACACGGCGCATCCTCGGGAGCTCTGACACCCTTACTCACCACCAGGCACACAACCTCACATACATACATATAGTTACATAGCAAGTCAGCTCGAAACGCAAAGAGCGGGAGCGGAGAGGAGGCGATTTGCATTTTTGATCTTTCCGAAACTGTCGACTGTCGATTACTGCTTCATATGTCATACACGCCGCCTCTGCTCTACCGCGCTACCGAATACCGCGCGGTTTTTTAGTGCGACGTGCCCCGGACCACGTTCGCTTTACCGCAAAAGCGCCTCCGCCCCGCAACGCCGCTGCGCCGCGCTCTGTGCTTTTCAAGCTTTAGTAGTGTTTTGATGGATGCGGTTTTTTGTTACTATGCATACAGACGTAATCGGCCTAATTATTCCGCAACTGTTCTATTTATCACCTATTGTCCTGCTACATCGCGTTTATGTCGATTAAAAGTCATATGAGTCGTCGTAAACTTGTGTTCTTACGTCGTTTTAATGAGTCATATATAAATAGTTGTATGTGAAACTAAGTTTCTATGTTCTTGTGTTCTTTTGGTACTGTTTTAAGTTTTTTATATACAGCGATGCTGATGATTCAATGATTATCATAATAGTGCGTGTGTATTGTTTAATTGTATGTAGGTACTTGTATGAACCGGTTTATATTGTGTGTAAAGTAAGTACCGAAATAGGATACAATGGGTCCATTTTCGCGAAGGCCAGGTATAAAACCCAAATTTTCTCGTAATTAGCTATAATATTAATCTTTAGCCGCCCACCATACAAGATACATTTGCAATGTTTTTTTTTATCTACTTTAATAAGCTATAGCGTAGAGTTTGGTTCTGAAATCTACGAAATATAACTGACAACTTGAAAAAGTTTAAAATACCCCCACATTTTCTTTTCAAAGTTTAATGTCATAAACGGCTGGACCGATTTTGATAAAACATGTCTAAGAACCATCGTTGGATAACCTGTTTTCATATAAAAACAGCATTCAAAACGGTTCACTTGTTTAAGAGCTACGATGCCACAGACAGACACACACATACACAGACTCAGGTGGTCGATATGTGGTCGTTTTTTTTTTATCAGGGGCATCTCTTTATTATATTAAAGAAGGTTAGAAACGATTGTTACTTTATTATATTAAACAAGGTTAGAAACGATTGTTACTTTATTATATTAAACAAGGTTAGAAACGATTGTTACTTTATTATATTAAACAAGGTTAGAAACGATTGTTACTTTATTATATTAAACAAGGTTAGAAACGATTGTTACTTTATTATATTAAACAAGGTTAGAAACGATTTTTACTTTATTATATTAAACAAGGTTAGAAACGATTGTTACTTTATTATATTAAACAAGGTTAGAAACGATTGTTACTTTATTATATTAAACAAGGTTAGAAACGATTGTTACTTTATTATATTAAAGAAGGTTAGAAACGATTTTTTATTTTTTTATTTATTTATTTACAATAGAAAATTGATACATTGTTATAACGGAAAGTGTCGATACAAACCCTATCGGGTTTGTATCGACACCGAAATCGTGAACAATATTGTTAATAAGCTTACTTACGAGCTAATTGTATGACACATTGGAAAGAAAAAAGAACTATTATAAAATTGTTGTTACAGTGTGAGTGATTTAATTGTGTTGGAAGGTAGTGTTACGTAGTTATAAATAACTGCCATCCGGGTACTGCAACCGATCGTGTGTATGCATCGCAAGGTGTGCAATTGGTGACCCATTACGGCTCAACTCTCTTCTGGCACCAGTGCAAATTCCCTCGAGGTTGTTACTTTATTATATTAAACAAGGTTAGAAACGATTGTTACTTTATTATATTAAACAAGGTTAGAAACGATTGTTACTTTATTATATTAAACAAGGTTAGAAACGATTTTTACTTTATTATATTAAACAAGGTTAGAAACGATTTTTACTTTATTATATTAAACAAGGTTAGAAACGATTGTTACTTTATTATATTAAACAAGGTTAGAAACGATTGTTACTTTATTATATTAAACAAGGTTAGAAACGATTGTTACTTTATTATATTAAACAAGGTTAGAAACGATTGTTACTTTATTATATTAAACAAGGTTAGAAACGATTGTTACTTTATTATATTAAACAAGGTTAGAAACGATTGTTACTTTATTATATTAAACAAGGTTAGAAACGATTGTTACTTTATTATATTAAACAAGGTTAGAAACGATTGTTACTTTATTATATTAAACAAGGTTAGAAACGATTGTTACTTTATTATATTAAACAAGGTTAGAAACGATTGTTACTTTATTATATTAAACAAGGTTAGAAACGATTGTTACTTTATTATATTAAACAAGGTTAGAAACGATTGTTACTTTATTATATTAAACAAGGTTAGAAACGATTGTTACTTTATTATATTAAACAAGGTTAGAAACGATTGTCCTTATTATATTAAACAAGGTTAGAAACGATTGTTACTTTATTATATTAAACAAGGTTAGAAACGATTGTTACTTTATTATATTAAACAAGGTTAGAAACGATTGTTACTTTATTATATTAAAGAAGGTTAGAAACAATTTTTACTTTTTTTTTCGATTTTTTAAACAAGTCCCATGCTGTATCCGATTGAGCTGAAATTTGGCATAATTTTACTTAATAACAACAATACAATATTATGATAGCACCGAGCTTATCTTGTGATGGAGACAGAAGGTGGACATAGCAACTCCTAAACTACACAAGATAACGCGTCGTGATTGGGCTTACTGGAACTATCTTAACGCGTAATTAAAGACTATGCAAAAAAACAGCTGGCAACAAATGTACCAAAATATTTTTAAGTATAGAAACTTACTTAAAACTGGACTTGCTACTCGTTTTTTTTCAATTTCTTTATTTTTGTGTGTGGGTTTCACTTTGCACTTTTTAGGTTTTCCTTATCTAAAATCTTTTAATATTTTTATGTAGCGTGGTTCCACGTTTTGTCAAGGCCGAGATCAAATCATTAAATCGCACAATTGTTACATCAAGTTTACGTTTATACCCATCTTTTTATTATTATCAAAAAACTCACAAATTTTATCACAACATAGATTTTAATCACCGCTTTGAAGTTTGCCTAAAGTCTATAACTATTTTCATTACACTTAGTACCTTATTCATAGAAGTATAAAGTCGATAATTGGTTGCGTTTATTTGATGGTGTTTTGTGTATGGGTTGCAATTGGGCTGACATTGCCTACTTATCGGTCATTCGCAAATTTACGGAATCAATCGATAAGAAGAGGCAGTTTAAACTGGTTATTGACAGTTTAAACTGATAACTGTGGCAAACAAGTGTACGGGCTATCTGATAGTAAGCAGATACCGTTTTTTTGAAAAGGCAATTGCACCAAATTTATTGAGCATTTTGAAAAAAAAAAAACAATTAATTTGACCTCAGCAATTTGGTTTTAGACAAAATCTGAATGCTGCTACAGCTATTACTAAATTAGTCCGACACGACAAGTAATGGCCAATCTTAACCAAAACTTCAAATGTGCTGATATATTCTCCGACCTTAGTAAGGCGTTTGATAGTGTGAATCATAGAAGATTATTAGACAAATTACATAATTATGGAATACGGGGGTCTATATTAAAACTTCTTACATCTTACCTCACTGATAGAGTCCAATTGGTCCAAATATCTGATGTAGATAGTTTGGGGTGTATTGAATTTATCAATTCTGTTCAATAACCGGTTACCTGCGTAACCAGATCCTTGGGGGACCCAAGGATCTGTCCTTGGTCCCTTGCTGTTTATTATTTTTATTAATGATTTACAGTATAATATTACTCATGGAACAGTTTACCTCTATGCAGACGACACAAGCATTATATTAGAAAATCAAAATTATGTGGAATTTAAGGCTCAAGTTAGCCAGACATGGGCGGACCTGACATACTGGTTTGAGTGTAATGGTCTGAAGATTAACATGGTAAAAACGCTGTATTTCCCTTTTCTAAGACATGCAAACAGCGTAACGTACGACTTTGGTTTACCCATAATAAAAGTCACTAATGTCAAGTTTCTAGGCGTAGAATTAGATACACAGTTGCGTTGTTCAAGCCATATAAGCATACTAAGGAAAAGACTAGTCAGCGCTGGTTACGCCTTAAAAAATCTCTCAAAAATGTTGATTTCTTCGGTACTTAAGACAGTCTATTCTGCATATTTTGAAAGCTTACTAAGGTATGGTCTTGAGGTTTGGGGTAATGGTGTTCATGTGAACCATGTGATGAACACTACAAAAAAGGCTCTTAGGTATGTCGAAAAAGCTAAGCCTCTTGAAAATTGCCGTCCACTTTTTGTAAAACACAAAATACTAACCGAGATATCGCTTTACGTAAGTCCAGTTTTGCATGTAATATTTACAGTAGACCACGTAGATTATGCAAAGACAATTTTGACATTCTGTTACCTAAATCTAATAATTATGTGCATTTCAAAAGAAGTATTAAATATCATGGTATAAAAATTTATAATACTTTAAACGACGACATAAAGCAATGCAATAATATAAGTGAATTTTCTAGAAATTTAAATCGTACTTGATTACTCGACCATTTTATAACTTAAATGCATATTTTGATAAATTGTATAAATAGATATTAGTATTATGACTTTTTAATTAGATTTTAAATTTTGCATGCCAAATTATGGCGGAACGTGCATGAACATGTAATTAAATTCTACTGACATGTACATTTATAACATCTGTGTATGTTTTTGCAAAAATAAACATTTCATTCCATTTCGTAGCCTACGGGCAACGCGAAAGGTGTCACGGAACAATACAATTATTTGTCGATAACACCGTAGTTACAAGTTAAATATTAACATTAATACTTTATTTGTATACTTAATACGAAAACTCTGGATAGCTAAAGACAAATAAATAAAGGTTCCTCGCCGTCTATACAGGAATCCGGCACGAGGGACCAAAATATAAATATAACATAAATGTATATTTTTTATACTACGACGGTGGCAAACAAGCTTATGGCCTGCCTGATGGTAAGCAGACACCGTAGCCTATGGACAATTGCGACTATAAATATTGCGGGACAATCTAATGGTGCTCCCTAGGGTGGTCCACATATGTATGGAAAAAAATAATTATTGAATTATACCCTCTCCACAAGGCTCTTTCTGTTCGTATAACTGTAAATTACGTATGTACCAAAAATCAGCGAATTTCAAGTACATTTAGAGGTCGCGACAAAATGCACGATGGAAATCAAGAACAAAATTACCAACTAGTGATCAAGTGTTGAGACCCGGTTGTGTGGGGACCCTGATATGTCCTAAAACTACGATCAAGACCACCAGGGGATGGGCAGCAGCATCCTTGGAATGCGGTGGAGATATTGCGATTGCCAACCCGCATGCCAGGCGTGGCGATTATGGCATTTACTCCCCATAAACTGGGAGAGGCCTATGTCCAGCAGTGGATATCCTTACGCTGATATGTTGGTGGATCAAGTGTTATTGTAATGGACTACTTCATTGTTACTTCATTGTAAGTTTACTATGATTGAAAAGTGTCAAGGTAAATAAAATATTTGGATTGCTTGCAGACACCATATTTTAGAAGTGATGCTCTCCGCGGTTTGTAAAGCATTGTTTGGATCTAGCGGTAGACCTAATGGTTACACTTTTTAACGTTTCAAAATAAATGGACAGAAATTAATTAACAAAATCAATATAATATAAGTATGTAGTAAGTATGTATATACATATACCTAGTTGGTTACTAAGTTCTGTTACTCGATTTGCAAACTCTTTTCTTGCGTTAAAACAAATGCTACGGAAAAAAAAAATGACATATAATGGCGGGTTGTCAGTTATAATTTTATAGCACACACAACACTTATCTCGTCATATTTATAATGGATTGGGGTCTAAAAGAAAATCGTGTCGCTGTAATTGCGTTGCACAAATGCGGGCATCCGCCAAACGTGATTTTGAAGTTGCTTCAAAATCTGAAAATCAACAAACAATTCGTTTATCGTACCATTAATAGGTACAATAGTACCCTGAGCTTTGATGACCGCAAGAGGTCTGGAAGACCACGCACCGTTCGGACCCCAGCTCTAATAAAGGCAGTGAAGGCGAGAATCGCAAGAAACCCCGTTCGGAAGCAAAAGTTGTTGGCAATTCAGATGTCTGTGAAGAGAAGCTCCCTTAAAAAAGTTATCAATCAAGACCTTAGACTACACGCTTATCGTAGACGGAAAGGTCATTTGCTTAATGGACGATTGAAGACTATGAGGCTGAATAGAAGTCGCGTGCTACTGAAGCGGTAGGCACAAAATGGCCACCGAAATATATTATTTACAGACGAAAAAATTTTTACCATTGAAGAATGTTGTAACCGCCAGAATGACAGAGTGTATGCAAAAAACAGTCAAGAAGCGAGTGTAGCTGTTCCGAGAGTGCAACGAGGCCATCATCCCTCTTATGTCATGATTTGGTTAGGTGTGTCATACTCCGGGTTAACACAGGTCCATTTCTGTGAAAAAGGTGTCAAAACTGGGGCTAAAGTTTACCAGGAAACCGTTCTGGAACCAATAGTGAAGCCTTTAAGCCACTCTCTATTTCAAAACCAGCCCTGGGTCTTTCAACAAGACTCAGCCCCTGCACATAAGGCAAAAACAACCCAAGCCTGGTTTCGAAGCAACAAAATTGACTTCATTGCCCACGAAGACTGGCCCTCCTCCAGCCTGGACCTCAACCCCCTGGATTATGCTATATGGCAGGTTATTGAGGAGAAAGCCTGTGCTAAACCCCACACAAATCTTGACTACCTCAAGCGGGCCATAGTCAAGACAGTGACGGAATTAGATATGACAACCGTGCGTGCCGCTATTGATGACTGGCCTCGTCGTCTGAAGGCCTGTGTTCAGGCCCAAGGAGGCCATTTTGAATGAAATTGACAAATGTAAATCCTGATTGTGTGTACTTCATTTTAATATATAATTTATTTAACTTTCGTTAGTATATTTTATGTAGATAAGGATTATTACAGTAACATAACTTAGTAACCAACTAGGTTTAAGTATGTATATCGTCGTCTAGTACCCATAGTACAAGCTTTGCTTAGTTTGGGACTAGGTCGATTTGTGCAAGATTGTCCCCCAATATTTATCTATTTATTCATTTTGTATAACTGCCGACAACAATTTATTTAACACCCCATATCTCTGTAAACTTCGTCAAGAAATGAAGGCATACAAATACAATGCTGTCAAAATTCAGCAGCCGAGAGACGAGTAGTTACCTCGAATTGTTTTATCTTTGTAACTATTTCCTCGGGTAGAATAGTATGAAAAGTGTTTCGTGCACTTGGTGCCTTACACCAAGCTCAGTGGATGGCCAAAGCAATATAGTGTCTGAAAATAATATATCTTTTTCACAATAAATTTGCTCTCCCTGTAGCAGAGAAACGATCCGTGACGGACTTAAGCATGTTTGTGGGTAATTTTCGTTTATGACGCTAAGTATTGGAATGACGACTCAGTGACCGAAAGAGTTCCTTTGAATGACGACGAACTTCTTGTAAACCAAAAATTATCGAAACCGAAAGATTAAGTACCTCTGCATTAGAAGCGTTTCGTTGGTACCTGAGGTATTTTACGACCCATTTGATAGGTTGAAATGGTTCTAAACTTGCAAAAACCACCTTAACATAAGACTTTTAAAAGACTAACTGATAATACTGTTGACCCTGAAAAGTGCTGAAAAGCTATTATTTACAGTCTTTTATACACAATGGGCAGCGACCCCGTTTAACTTATTAATCCATGATGACCGCGAGAAATCAATGGATATTTTGGGAAAGAATCCTTCCCAATGGCCCACTGATGAAATTTGATATCCAAATGCAGGAGAAATCTGGCCAAATAAAGGTTAAAAATGACTTTGCAGTGCGTGGGATAGCATTGATCCAAAAATTAAATACAATTATCCCAAAAATATTACCTCCTCTGTGTGTTCGGTGTTCGGTCTTCACAGAAAACAGTTTCCTATGGCTTCAAAATCCAACAAAATGACGATGCCCTTAGAATATAAAGATACTAGATGAAAGCCCGGCTTCGCTCGGGTGAAATAAATAAGAAAGAAATAAAGTAAACATTTATAAAATAAAAAAATATAAAAAATACAAAAATGTATAACATAAAAACGTTACAACAACGGATTATGATGAAACTTCGTATAGAAATATAGTCTGTAGTCTGGATTAACATATGGAATAGGGAGTAAAAGATTACGCTGACGACGTCACGGGCAAAAGTTAGTATGTTTGCAAGTTAATCCTAAGCATTTTTATAAGGGTAGTATTTAAAGGCACATAATTTTTTTTACACCGTAATCGGTACTGATTTGTATAGCTAAAATACTAATCTATCATTCAGTTCAGATGTGCAATTGCTAAATATTGATGTGCCAGTCAGTATTTTTGGTGCGAAGTCAGAGCTGCTAACGCGAACGAAAACAAATGAAGTTCGTGTATCTCCCTCTCTGTCAAACTTGCAAAATCGAGAGAGGGAAATACACGATGTTCGTTCGTTTTCGTTTCGCGGTAGCAGCTCTCTATTCTCCGCCAAATTCTATTAAGTGGGGCCCTTTACACTCAATATTATGTGTCAATATTATCGCGATTTTTAAAATTGTATGGGGTCTGTTAAACGCTTAATTTTATCACAATACTGGTGTGTCAATATTATCGTGGTTTTCAAAATTTTATGGATTTTTCTTCAATATTCATTGCACGTGATACGGATCGTGATATGAGTATATCGCGTGATAATAAAAGCCATGTAACAGGCCCCTATGGATGTTGCTTCAATATTCAGTATTTCGGGTGATAATAATAACAGTTGGTAATATTTTCTCCAATTAATGGAAGCTATTTAACAACTTGTTCCGTTTTGCCAAAGGTATTTTACATTCCGATGCGCGCACCATAACCAGGAATAGGAGCCGTCAGACCAGAGGGCCTACCGCGATCTGAAAACGAAGTATTTCCCTCTCCGCGCTCGAATATGCAAGTGCGGCAGAGAGGCATATATATTTAGTTTTCGGTTGGTAGCACTTTAGTCCGAGCGCGGCGGACGGTCGAAGAAAGTCAAAGAACATTCCGTGTGTTGTCTGACACACATAATTTTTTAGCTTCCCATCGACCTATGAACTTTAAATTAGGTAATAATGTTTATTATGAAGTATATTTTACCAAAATATCAATGTATTGATAAATCACATTTGTTTTTAGTTGTACGGAACCCTCAGTATGCGACTCCGACGCACTTGGCTGGTTTTTATTACATTTTGAATTTTATTTCTCTTATAGTAAAATACCCTATTCGTTTTAAAGTTAACGCCTGAAGGCCTACCGCGAACCAAAAACGAACTATCTTCCTCTCTGTCGTTCGAATATACATGTGCGAGAGAGGCAGATACTTCGTTTTCGGTTCGCAGTAGCGCCTCTAACGTCCGAGCGCGGCGAACGGCATGAGCTGAGGGTCTACTCCGAAATTCAAAATCCTAACTTCGTATGGTGCCGTCCCTTTCACTCTCCTGTCATAGACTATATGAGTGAAGGGGACGGCACCATACGAAGTTCGGATTTCGAATTTCGGAGTAGTCCCCCAGTATATATATTTAGTTTTCGGTTGGTAGCACCTTAGTCCGAGCGTGGCGGACGGTCGAAGAAAGTCAAAGAACATTCCGTGTGTTGTCTGTCACACATATAATTTTTTAGCTTCCCATCGACCTATGAACTTGAAATTAAGTGATAATGTTTATTATGAAGTATATTTTACCAAAAATATTAATATATTGATAAATCACATTTATTTTTTAGTTGTACGGAACCCTCAGTGGGCGACTCCGACGCACTTGGCTGGTTTTTATTACATTTTGAATTTTATGTCTCTTATAGTAAAATACCCTATTCGTTTTAAAGTTGACGCCTGAGGGCCTACCGCGAACCAAAAACGAACTATCTTCCTCTCTGTCGTTCGAATATACATGTGCGAGAGAGGCAGATACTTCGTTTTCGGTTCGCAGTAGCGCCTCTAACGTCCGAGCGCGGCGAACGGCATGAGCTGAGGGTCTACTCCGAAATTCAAAATCCTAACTTCGTATGGTGCCGTCCCTTTCACTCTCCTGTCATAGACTATATGAGTGAAGGGGACGGCACCATACGAAGTTCGGATTTCGAATTTCGGAGTAGTCCCCCAGTACCACTAAGTTATAAGATAGAGCGAGATAGGGATAGAATTTTGCTAGACGTTTAAAAGCCATAAGTCACCTAGTAGTTTGTCACAAACAAAATAGAGACGCAGCTTTAAGATGGCGGACAGACTCAGCAATCATTCAAGTGGTGTCCTTTACACGATTAATATTATCACAATACTGGGGTATCAATATTATAGCAGTTTTCAAATTTGTATGGATTCTGCTTTAATATTCACATGATACTTATCGTGATATGAATCCATCATATGTAACAGGCCCCATACATTCGCTTTGAAGGCGGTTGTTGTCACAATCAGTCTAGCTAGCACGATAGATTATACCGTTACGTTTTATGTGACGTTTTAATACATTTCGCCCATATAACGTGACGGTATAAGTTATCGTGCTAGCTAGGCTGATAGGTGTATAGAACGCTTGAAAACTACAAAAACAAAACGCTGCAGACGCGGCTAGCCGAATCCACACAATGGGCGATGATGGCCCATCACCCAGAACGCAGCCCAGCAACCTGGCCAACATACCGGACGCAAAAATAGTTCACGATTTTCGAACGTAGCCGACACTGTCAACCAACAAATTTAATATAGCAATATAGTCTGTGGGCAATATGGCCGACGTTTTGTCATCAAATTAACACTTTTAAATGCAAAATACGCGACAATCCGAATTTTGCGGATACATATGTTCAACTCAAAAATCGTTATTTTTATACGTTCTTCAATTTGAGACAGGTCTCGTTCGGGTGTACCGTACCCCTGCACGAAATTATTAATATAGATAGGCTGATTAATGATTATGATTTCCTTCAATTTTAATAAATTTTGTGATAATTAGGTACTTTCTTAAGAAATGCAAATAATTTCATAATATTATCCCATTGAAGGAGGAGTGTCAAATCGTCGCGACCCCTAAATATCATTCTTTTTGGCTAAAACTTGGTAAAACAGTTCCTGGGGCGATATGAAACAAAAAGAGCCTTGTGGAGAATCACATTTTTAAAGTTAATTTTTTTGGACCACTAGGCTCCCATACTGGCTGTTACGAGTATAACTTAAATAATTTCAAACTCAAACTCAAATTATTTATTGCACACATATTACAACATACATATATTATAAATATAATAATATGCACCCTGCAAGGGCACAGCAATTTACTTAAATCTACTTAACACTAACAAAATAGTCTAGTGGGAGCGCGATAGCGAGAGAGTGGTCGCCATTTTAGAATATATTCTTTAGCACAGCTTATATGTGATGCTATATTAACAGACTTAAAAAAATGAGGAGGTTCTAAATTCATCGGAAGAGCTACTCTGAGACTATTAGACTGATTTCGAAAATTCACTGTCTATTGTCATTAAGTCAGGATCTGATGATGGGATCCTGGAAGAAGTTAATATGATGAAGACCAGAACTGGCCACCTGAGCGGCTAAGTAACGAGTTTTTCATGGATTAATCGACTATGCCCAGCCCAGTGCTGAATAGGGAAATTAAAAAAAAAGTAAATTAAAGGCGGTCTATTTTTATTTATGAATCAGCTTGTAACATTAAGCATATAAATTAAGATGTATTTTTTGTATGTTCCAGGGATGCATTTCTCTCAGTCAGTGGCCATCATACAGAGTCAAGTGGGCACAATCAGAGGAGTACAAGTACTATATAGTGATCAGGTACGTTATAAAGCATTAATAATTTAATTTGTAAGTTAAATAGATTAATAAAATTTATTTTGAAGACAATAACCGGGTCACAAAAAAAAATCCAAGGGGGATTTATACTTTACCCCCTTATTCATAAGCGTCCATTAAACTTATTTAGTTGAAACGCGTTTATCCTACAATATATTACCTTCACACGTCAAACATGATATAATTTGTACGGGTATTACAGCTGTCACTGTAACCAAGCTTTGTTAAATAGTATTTTATATACCAATGTTCAAGGAATGCTGCTGCCCATTCCCCGGTGGTCTTGGTCGTAGTTTTAGATACTGCGATCGCCAACCCGCATGCCAAGCGTGGCGATTATGGCATTTACCCAGTGGCGTGCCTAGGTTTGCAGAGAAGGGCAAGCCGAGGGATACATTTATGTATTTTTTTTCACACACAATATCATTAAATTTATCTCCTACCTTGATACCTTGCCATATTACGATACTAGTAAATCTTCACTCTTCATTATCACTAGCTGGTGTGGCGTAGACAGGACAGACCAACAAAACACACTGAAGGCATGCTATTACTAGATAAATTGTACAGACATCTCATCAATCGCACCGATCTTTGACATTGTCGTTTATGTGACTTGCTTATCTGAGAAATACTCAAGTCAGGCGTAGGTTTCGGTGAAAAAATAAGTTGCTTTTTTGTGCAAAGTTTAGCGTGCCTACCTTTTCTACGCCGATAACTTGTGCACATTTTAAATCGTCACACGGAACGACTTCATCCATCGTCACTTTCCACTTTAATAAACTTTTTAATACAAAACACTATCCGCTCAAACAAATTGTTCAGTTTCAAGTAATGTACATAATTGTAATCAATGAAGTTAGCATCACAATCCATCCAGTCATGAACGCGCACGCGCTAAATTCGCATTTGACTAACATCTGTTGATAACTTCACGTCGAAAGCCGGGCTTCTAGTCACAAACTATTTGCTAGATCTAGCTATAGATACGTATCTCTCGTTTTGTAGCAGTTTTCATAGATAAGAAAGAGAGAAAAGATATCAGCATTAAAGCCCGCTTGCAAGCCCTCGTGTGCGAGCGAGATGACTAGCCCGTGTCTCAACTCTATCGTCTTAAGACCGCTCGTTTCGCGCGGCAGTAGCGCCACTTACTTGCTACGTCGAATTTTGTACTACTACCCCGACCAAGGTGAATAGAATATACAGATCAGGCGCCGTCGCGCGGATTTTAAGTTAGTTTGAAATGGAAAAAAGAATTAGTCGTACATATATTTGGTTTTTGCTAATTTTAGTAACGCAAACCTGGCTTTTGGGCTTTTAAGGCCGTACCGCCACTGCATTTACCCCCCATGAAATTCGGGGAGGCCTACGTCCAGCAGAGGACGTCCTAGGGCTGATATGGTGGTGGTGGTGGTAGTGGATACCAATGTTATATTCGTAAATTGAATCTCCTTAAACGAATTATTGCGTTTATGAAGATCCATTTTCTTCATAAATACCCTCTATGGACTTTTGGTTAAGCTTTAAAATTATGCCATTGTGCAATGGGTTTTGAATTTTTATAACTCAAGAATTATAGTAGACGAGCAAAAAAAGCACTATAGGCTAAATAGGCTTATTCTTGCATTACAGAACCCGCTGGGCGTGGACCTAGTAATAAACATGCCCCAGGACGGCATCCGGTTTATCTTCGACCCGGTGGCCCAGCGGCTGAAGATCATCGAAATATACAACATGAAATTAGTTAAGCTTAGGTATAGGTGAGTATCACACATTAACACTTAGTGCTTGCATATAGGATTGCTTAGTGCTTGCTCCTTCATGAAGGAGGAGTTCTGGCCGGAAGGTGTCGTATTCCGGCGATTTCACGGTCAGTTATTCGACACCCCGAATAAGCGCCTTATGTCGACGTCGATATAAAACAATATGTATGAGTGAGTCTTTAAGGTATTTGTAATATGGGCCTCAGATGCCTGAAATAAATGATGATTATTATTATTATGATTATACAGGATGTTTTTATTGAATTCCGTTAATTGTGACGGCACAATCCTGAAATAAAATAAAGTAATCTTCTCTAAGACACTAGTATCCCAATTCGTACTATTTCTAAGATATTCAAGAATTCATTTTCGTTAATTAATACCCCTAGTATAATTAAAATAAAAGATCCTTAACAATTAAAAAATGTTGACGTCCGTGTCATTCGAATTCAGAATTGCCATACTTGACATTAACTTTTGCTTAACTTTACGTTAACTCTTAAGGTCGGGATTCATTCCCCCTTGGTGATATAATTAATTATTTTGTATGTTAATGAAAAACGAATTTTTTTTTTCTTGAATTTTGAAAAACTAAATATGTACTACACGGTAATATGCTTGAAGGAACGGAAATCAATAAAACACCCTGTATAGTAGTTGGTTTTTAATTGGGCTTTCATTCAACGTAATACAATGCCTGTGTACTGTAAGAACCTCACTTGTACTGCGGAGGTATTAATAGATACTTACAATGCAAGTTATAAGACAGCGAGATAGGGAGATGAATTACCATGGTTGTCTCGCTATAAGCTTGCTGGACTGCAATGCAGGACCGTCCGGTCTGGATGAGGCTTTTATTACTTGGCATTTTCAATGACTGAATTCTACGCAATACAATGGCTTTGTGCAGTCGACTACAATGAGATGTATACACTTTTTGGCATTGTAATAAGTTCCAAATTGGATACATCTTTTCTTGACTGTATTAACAGTAGTGTTGTCTGCATTTTGTATTTGAAACCGCAAACCCAAGGTCTACAAAAATATACAAGTCAGCATCGGAGGGGTAGTCCGTAAGGGGACTAGTGCTCCGCATGAAACTACTGGCTTTTGAGACGGGCAGCTGATGGGTTGTGACCATGCAGTGGGTGTCGTGGGTCGTACATCTGCTTGGATTTCTCCACAGCGCTAGCCACCTCTCTGCGAATATCAGGGGGGGAAAATGCCCGCGAGCGGGTGTCGTTTACTGAGCGGGGTAGGCTTGAGGCATCCAGTGAGGATGCGGCAGGTGTCATTGAGTGCAGCGGTCACGAGGCAAGCATGTGCGGACCGATGCCACACAAGACAAGCAAATTCTCCGGCAGAGAAACAGCGCACAGATGCACCCCAGCTTGAGGATGTTAGTCTTCGCAGCAAGTTGTTACGCGCCCTGACCTTCATGCGAGTGTTGGCGCAGTTCGTCTTATACATCAGTGCCCTGTCCAGCATGATTCCCAAGTATCGCGGGTCGGGGCAGGGTTCAATCTCCGCTCCCCCCACGTTATGCTTAGGGGTCTGTGCGCTTGATGGTTGCGCAAGTGGAATGCACATGATTGTGTCTTGCTCGGATTAGGTTGGAGGAAATTGGCCCTGTAGTATTTTCCGAGGTTCTCCAATGCCCCAGATAGGCTTTCCTGTACCCCTTCAAATGAGCGGTACTGGGCTAGGTCGTCAGCGTAGAGGAAACGTTGTGTCCCTGATGTGCTGGGCTGGTCTTTAGTATAGACGGTGAAGAGGGCTGGGGCCAGCACGCTACCTTGAGGCAGACCTTAGACAAATGATGATGATTTTGATAGCACACCACACCACATTTTCAGACAAGACTAATTAATTAAAAAACTAAAAAACCCGACGGCATTTCTGTGTAATTTGAAATTTGGGGCCAAAAATCCGCTATTTTTTTTTTATTATTTTGATAAACCCAGTGTCACTCTCACAGTAAATACGAATCTAACGACACCTCTCAATCTAAAATCCATCCAGTCGTTCAGGCTGTAGAGCGTGCCAAACAATTATACATACATACATATATACATATACATACTCTCGAAAAAACATAACCCTCCTTCTGGCGCAGTCGAGTAAAAATAGTACTAAATGAAGGTGACCTACCGCGTTGAGTAGTAATAGGTTGCTGTAGTTACTATCAGGTTAATGACTATTAATGAGTGACCTAATGACACTATAATCGCCGTCTAATGCTCCTATCGATGATTGCGTAATGACATCTGTCATTTGTTTATCGCGTTGTTGTTAGTTGTGATTTTTAGACTACTTTTGAATTTTCGGAGTAAACAATACCGTGCGTTGGTACAGTCAGCATCATATACAAGGACATGCATACATTCTAGCACTTTATTGTTGAGGAACAAATTCGAAAATGCCGCTACGGGCAATATTCAACCTTATCGCATTACACTTACTGTCTAATCTGGTATATCACAAAGCCAGGCTTGTATTTTCTAGTTACCAAATTTCACAGGCTTAAGTAACAATAACAATGTTGGTATTTGTTTGCAAAATACACTTGCTCGCTTTGTGATATACCAGATTAGACAGTAAGTGTAATGCGATAAGGTTGAATATTGCCCGTAGCGGCATTTTCGAATTTATTCCTCAACAATAAAGTGCTAGAATGTATGCATGTACTTGTATATGATGCTGACTGTACCAACGCACGGTATTGTTTACTCCGAAAATTCAAAAGTAGTCTAAAAATCACAACGTAGTACAACAAATAAAGCTGTACGGTCAGAAGTTATTTCACAGGAAAAATCTTACTAGCGCCATTCCATTCACCAGCGCCATCTGTTAGACTATGTAGTTATTCATTGGCACATGTAAGTTAGTTTCCATACACTAGAGATGGCTGTACTGAATCTTCAAAATTCTTGAATCGCGCTATGAATATTTTTACTGGGTTATCTGACCGATCGTTTTTTCAGCATTCATGCACAATTGAACATAGATCTTATTATCAAACAAAATTAGATGTTGTAACAAGGTTGCTTTTCGCAGCGGCATGTGCTTCAACTCGCCGGAGATAGCGCCATCTATCGAGCAGGTTGAACACTGCTTCGGTGCCACGCACCCTGGCCTCTACGATTCGCAGAGGCACCTCTTCGCGCTCAACTTCAGGGGGTTGTCTTTCTACTTCCCTGTTGATAGCAAATTTGAGGTTAGTGAAACCACCCATGTGTCACTTCACTCCCACTTTGTGTTCAGGTCTGGATGCTCCCGAGCAGTCGCCTCACCCGTACGCAGTTACCACTGACTGACGCGTTGTACCACAGAATGGATAATAAATAGGTTTTTGAAATGGATAACCATAGCGAACTAAAAGAGAATGACTTATTGCATTAACAACCTCTCACCCTAAACGCATATACCTTCTCCGTTCCGTCGCGGGTAAAAAGAAAAGAAATCGGCTTAGAAACTGTTCACTTCAGAGTTGTTATTCAACTGTGTGTGTTGCATTTTTTTTTCTTTGTTAATTATATCACCAGCTGGCAACGGTAAAGATCAATATCTCAAAATCCACCATTCAAAACATGCTTCGTCTGCGGCTCGGATCGATAAGTTGTATAGGATGAAATGCCTCGTATTATGCACTTTATTTAAATAAAATGTTTGGTTTGCAGCCTGGCTACGCGCACGGTCTTGGCTCACTACAGTTCCCGAACGGCGGGTCGCCCGTCGTCGCTCGAACTACGATATACTACGGATCTCAACATCAGGTATTATATTATAAGTATATCCTCCATGTAACAGCTTTTGTGAATACATTAGCATTTGCCCGTGAAGTCCCATACCAACTCCTATTCATTTTTAACCGACGTCAAAAGAACGAGGAGGTTCTCAATACGTCGGAATACTCAATATTATTATACATGTTCGCCGATTACTCGGAGAGTAAACCGATTTCAAAAATTCTTTTTTTCTCATTAAAGGGAAAAATTGAAAAAAATTAATGCTCCGAGCAGGATTCGAACCTGCGACATCTGGCATACGCGGCCAATCGCTCTAGCATCTGAGCTATCGGAACAACCAAGCTCGTCCACGAAATCCTTCACTAGTTCCCTCTTACAACGCCTTGGGGAGGCGTACAGCGACATCTACCGTAGAAGACTTAGCATCGGAGCATTAAATTTTTCCCTTTAATTTGAAATTGTCTTTAGCAGCGTTACTGCTTTAGTACAAAATTAATTCTATTTTTGTTTGAAAGGGTATGTTTGCTTGTTGGTCCCATTGTCACCAAATCTGGTTTGATGGCGGGATCATGGAAAAATGGAGGGAACTCCTCAAATTATATAACAGGAGGATGGGGTATGGCAAAATCGAGGGAACTCTTCAAATTATATAGCAGGAGGATGGGGTCTGGCAAAGTTTGGAGTCGGTGTTTTTCTGTTAATATACTTGTTAAGGCTATGGTAAAAAAAAGAGATTAATTCACAAACTCATCCTTAATTGTGCACCTCATTTTCCTACTGCATTATTATTTAAAAAAATATGAAATTTAGTCCTTCTAAACATTATGGAAATGGTCCGGGTCATTCACGTCTCAAGGTCAATTATCGCTCGAATTGTTTTTATTTCTTACTGGTACGCGGTCCTTAATCATGAGCGCTCGCAGTGGCGGCACGTTTAGCACTGTCCGCTCCCTCGTTCGTTTGCTGGTTCCGGGCGGAAGCGTAAGTGACCCGTTTAATTATATTTTATTATATGTGATACTTGGAGTATTCTAGTATATAAAATTGTTGGCTCCCCACCAGGCGAGCAGCAGTGTCGGCGCCGCCGCCGCGCCGCTGCCCCCCCTCCCGCTGTCGTGCTACCGCCAGCAGCTGCACCTCCGGCGCTGCGACGTGCTCCGCTCCCCGCAGTCCACGCGTGGCCTGCGCCTGCACATGTTTACGGAGGGTCGGTACCCTGTGACAGTTCACAGCTTGTTATACTTGCTCGGTTCTGGTTGTGTCCAATCCATTGTCCTAGTGTGCGGTTTTGCTATCTCATTGCAGTCTGTCATAAGATACTTCATGAAAATTGTAAGCAATAACACTTTAACAAAGAAATATGACGTTAGACGCTTTCTGCATTTTATTGCCGCCATTTAGCTGAACAACTGAGAATGGTACAAGTAGAAGGACATATGGACCGCCATTTTTCTATTAGTGCACTCTTAATATATTGCTTATGGAGTCAGTCCATAGTCAATTGAACTTTCTAGGCGGCTGTAACGACTTTTTACAATATGGTCATTTAAGTGTTTTGCGGTTTTAGATAACAAAATCTAATGTTCCTTTAAGACCTTTAAGTAGATTGGAAAAAATTAATACCCAACGGTCATAATAGATGAGCAGCGTGCAGTAGGAGCTGCATTTGTTACAGCTTCTATAGCGTCGATGTCCTTGATATGATGGACAACCGGGCGGCCAACCACCTTTGTAAATTTTGGTTGTAAATAAGTAAAGTTTTAATGTAACAGGCACGGAACTGCAACTACTCATCCAATTTCTAAAATTATATCCCTAGTAAACCAGGCGGATCTTCTGAATAGACACATATACATATACTACCCATGCATCAGCTCGCGTATTTTGTAAAATCGACACTGTGACAATATTAGCGTTCTGCGTGTTCATATAGCAGAACCACACTCCCCACACTCGGTAGCAGGTAGACACTCAATGCGCGTTCCGCGTGCGCATTAGGTACAGTCAAATAAATATATATGTATGTAAATATTTTAGTATAGAAGATTCTGTATCGGTACTAAAGCTACCTTATCTCTTATCTTATTTATGTTCAGGTGATGAGTATTGAAAATCAATTTGGTTCTTTTTTAATTTGGTTCGGTGCCCAATTCACAGGTTGTTTATCGTCATATTCCATTTAATTGTTTTTGATGAACTAATTTGCTCAAAGGTTAGCTGGAAGAGATCCCTTAAAGGGATAAGCTCGTCTTTGTACGTCTACTTTTTGTTTTGTTTCTTATTTTGTCGTGTTTTATGTACAATAAAGCAAAACATACATAGATATCTCTTTAAGATGTCTTGCATTTAACATTTGATAAATATATAAAACGAGGTTTTTTTTTTCAGGCACATCTCGCGCCCTAGAGCCGGTGCAACTGCCGCTCTGCCGCGTGGTCCGCTTCGGCGACTCGTGCCAGGCGGTGGCGCGCGCGCTGGGCGCGCCGGCGCGGCTGTACTACAAGCACGACGACAAGATGCGCATCCACCGCCCGCCCGCGCGCCGCCCGAGGCACGCGCCGCCCAACACTGACTACTTCTTCAACTACTTCACGCTGGGGCTGGTGAGTATTCTTGGTCATCGTCGTATACATGTCGTCATTGTCATCATCAACACCCGTCATTTCAAGCGTCATTGTTATCATCAATCATCATTGTTAGGTATCATCGTCATTGCTGTCAACATCGTCATTGTTGTCATTATCGTAATTGTTCTCATCATAGTAATTGTTGTCATCATGGTCATTGTTATCTTCGTCATCAATACTATGCATCATCAAACGTCCTGCGGTACGGTTTCAGAGGAACTTCGTCTCGCGAACGCTGGCTATGAAATGAACTCCCTGCCGAGGTTTTCCCTAATTACTACAGTGCCCCATACTTTAAAAAGCATTTTTAATGGGTCGGAAATGGGCTTGTGACTCCTCCGGAGTTGCTACGGTGACCGCTTACCATCTGTTTGCTACCGAATGTGGTATATGAAAGAAATGACCACTATATTCCGTTCTAGGATATTCTATTTGACGCCAGCACGCACCAGGTGAAGAAGTTCGTGCTGCACACAAACTACCCGGGGCACTACAACTTCAACATGTACCATCGCTGCGAGTTTGAGCTAGCAGTGCAGCCTGACAAGTTAGTAACTAAACATATATATTAAAACTAGCTGTTTCCCGCGACTTCGTCCGCGTCTTCGCTCCTATTGGTCGCAGCGTGATGTTATATAGCCTAAAGCCTTCCTCGATAAATGGACAATCCAACACAAAAAGAATTTTTCAATCCGAACCAGTAGTTCCTGAGATTAGTGCGTTCAAACAAACAAACAAACAACTCAGCTTCAGCTTTATAATATTTGTATAGATAGGAAAAAAACTATCTACAAAATGGTTTTTTATTTAGTTAGTTCCTTTTCAAATTTTTAAACTATACGTTTTACCTATCGGAGTCGCCTGCTAATGAAATTAAAAATTAAATTCAAAATTGTTTATTTGCTAATAATACAGTTGTATATTTGATGTTACATAAATATTTGTCTCTTGTATTCAGCCTGTCTATAGCCGTGCAAATATTGCATACGTTGCAAAAAATAAAATTATTCAATTATAATATAAATAGGCGTAGTAATTTTTATTATGCTAATATTTTCCGAGAAAAAATCTGACCTGATAAAAGCACTTCTCCGATAGCCATGTGTGTTCAGTTTGACTCTAAGGGTATTCCACTCGTCCAATATCTTTGTCCAATCTTTGATCAAATTTCTTTGACAGAGGCCCATTCCACTCATCCAATATCTTTGTCCAAGTTTTTTTTTTTTTTCATGCGTAGCCATATTCGTTTAACTGTCATCAGAATCTTTGATCAAATGTTGGGGTCCCATCCAAGTTTGATGAAATCATCCAATTTCTTTGATCAATGATATTGGACAAAGATATTGGATGAGTTTAATATGGGGTGGTATTCTACTCATCCAATATCTTTCTCCAAGTTTTTTTTTTCATGCGTAGCCATATTGATTTAACGGTCATCAGAATCTTTGCTCAAATGTCGGGGTCCCATCCAAGTTGGATGAAATCATCCAATTTCTTTGATCAAAATGTATATTGGACAAAGATATTGGATGAGTGGAATACCTCCCTAAAGGCTATACCGGAGTGACCTGATGTCCTCGGGTAAATGATTGAAAATTTGAAGGCATATATTTGAAACATTTCGACCATAAATGGCTTTGCTGCTTGGTGGTTTGTACCAAACGTTTTTTTCCTCTGAGTCTCATCTGAAATGATAATATTCAAATAAAAGTGAAATATTGAAGAGTTATTTTATTTACCATGAGTGGGTTTCGTCGTGAGTCGCACGAATGGCGGCCACGATAGGTCAGTTGGCAAAATTGCGATTGCGAAGGTTGCGGATTTAAAAGCCAATCGTGGCTCATATATAAAGGCCGGCAACGCACTTAAAGAATAAGAATACGTTTATTGCCCAGAAAAAAAACCTTAACCATACATAAACAGAATTAAAATCAAATAAAAACAATAGTACGGGAGACAAATAGAATAGCCTAATATAAAAGTAATTTGAAAAAGCTGAGGCAAAGGGTCCCAGGCTCAGCATGTGCTGGGCAGGAATGCCCGGCGCTGGTTTTCAGTCTGGTCCCAATATAGATAATAAATAACTAACTAACACTTACAACCCCTCTGGTGTTGCGGGTGTCCATGGGCCGCGCTAATCACTTACAATAATCACTTGTCTGCTCGTTTGCCTCCTATGTCATAAAAAACATGTTTTGTAACGTAATAGTTACATATTACTAATTATTTAATGAAATGTAACTTTAAGACTATATATTTACAACTATTTAAATCAAATATTGTCCTTATATACCATTTATTTAACATAATTATAGAATTATTTAATAAAAATCATAATAACAAACCTATTTCTAAATTATTACCTAATTATACAATTCTAAATTTTAAATAATGATTTTTTATTATTTACCTTATTAAAAATATAATTAATCTAATCGTTAATTGATTGATATAATTTAATTTATTTTATTTCATTTACTATCTGAAATAAAATATATAAAATAGGGGTTTAAACAATTTATTCATAATTCACAAAACTATTAAACATATACTAACAAATAATATAACTAAATTAAACAATAAAAAGAAAGAATATTGTTTTCATACAAAATAATTAAATATTAAATCTATGTCGCGGTCAGCGTTCTACACCGCAGTCCTACCGGTATCTATTTACCGCCGGCCTTTTGTTCCACGTCCGTGTGGAACATAAGGCGGCGGTATCGATGTGTGCGTGCGCCGCGTCATTCACTGCTAGGAGACTTGGGAAGGCGGACGCTGCCAGTGCGCTCGCGTAGTTAAATCGCGTCTTTACACGCCTGGAGCATACGTTTGCTGTCATAAACAGTTGTTAATATAAAGTCAAGTTTCTCCCTTCGCGGCAGTGGAACCTCTAATAAAATATAATTAAAGACTGTGTTTATTACATGAAGTTCGAGCGCCCCGTTACGGGTAAGTAAAGTGTTGAACAAAATAACACCCAGTGTAGTTTTCAGCAATCTCTTTAGTTAAAACGATAAGTGTTATAGTGAGTGAATAGAAGTGAATGAATCATAGGTATTTGTGTGTTAAAACAATTAGCTGTTTATTACATTACAACATTAGCTTAATGTACCTTTCTGCGCATATAAACAGCACTAGCTTTTTGCCGAATCATGTTCTTCGCTCATGTTTTTTTTATAAACCTGTACCTCCGTTCTGATCGCGAGCACTCACCAACTACTATCGGTTTCTTCCCTGCTTACGCTAAACCGGAGTGCTCGTCGTCAACGGAATAATGGCAGTAAATAGCACATTGTAATGCGAGCCGTTTATTCACAGGGTGCTACGTGTATACTACGTATATACTACGTTTTTTATGATAAAAAACGAGGCACGACCCCGCGGCTGGAAGTAATTTTTAAATGGAAGACCCTCACGGCTCGCCGACAGTCCAGTAGTGGAAGCCAACCTCTTTGCCACCACCAGCCAGTTCATCATCAGCGCGAACCGTTAGCCAGGGGAGTACCGCACCTCGAAAGTGCCCAACGTGTGACGTTTAGCTCAGTCGGTGGAGAATAAATGAAGAAGACTTCGTCAACACAAGTACATTTATTAAAAAAAAGTATGGTCGTGGATGGCCCGTCCGTTTCACTTTCGAGGTGCGGTACTCCCCTGGCTAACGGTTCGCGCTGATGATGAACTGGCTGGTGGTGGCAAAGAGGTTGGCTTCCACTACTGGACTGTCGGCGAGCCGTGAGGGTCTTCCATTTAAAAATTACTTCCAGCCGCGGGGTCGTGCCTCGTTTTTTATCATAAAAAACGTAGTATATACGTAGTATACACGTAGCACCCTGTGAATAAACGGCTCGCATTACAATGTGCTATTTACTGCCATTATTCCGTTGACGACGAGCACTCCGGTTTAGCGTAAGCAGGGAAGAAACCGATAGTAGTTGGTGAGTGCTCGCGATCAGAACGGAGGTACAGGTTTATAAAAAAAACATGAGCGAAGAACATGATTCGGCAAAAAGCTAGTGCTGTTTATATGCGCAGAAAGGTACATTAAGCTAATGTTGTAATGTAATAAACAGCTAATTGTTTTAACACACAAATACCTATGATTCATTCACTTCTATTCACTCACTATAACACTTATCGTTTTAACTAAAGAGATTGCTTAAAACTACACTGGGTGTTATTTTGTTCAACACTTTACTTACCCGTAACGGGGCGCTCGAACTTCATGTAATAAACACAGTCTTTAATTATATTTTATTAGAGGTTCCACTGCCGCGAAGGGAGAAACTTGACTTTATATTAACAACTGTTTATGACAGCAAACGTATGCTCCAGGCGTGTAAAGACGCGATTTAACTACGCGAGCGCACTGGCAGCGTCCGCCTTCCCAAGTCTCCTAGCAGTGAATGACGCGGCGCACGCACACATCGATACCGCCGCCTTATGTTCCACACGGACGTGGAACAAAAGGCCGGCGGTAAATAGATACCGGTAGGACTGCGGTGTAGAACGCTGACCGCGACATAGATTTAATATTTAATTATTTTGTATGAAAACAATATTCTTTCTTTTTATTGTTTAATTTAGTTATATTATTTGTTAGTATATGTTTAATAGTTTTGTGAATTATGAATAAATTGTTTAAACCCCTATTTTATATATTTTATTTCAGATAGTAAATGAAATAAAATAAATTAAATTATATCAATCAATTAACGATTAGATTAATTATATTTTTAATAAGGTAAATAATAAAAAATCATTATTTAAAATTTAGAATTGTATAATTAGGTAATAATTTAGAAATAGGTTTGTTATTATGATTTTTATTAAATAATTCTATAATTATGTTAAATAAATGGTATATAAGGACAATATTTGATTTAAATAGTTGTAAATATATAGTCTTAAAGTTACATTTCATTAAATAATTAGTAATATGTAACTATTACGTTACAGTTTTCATTTTGTTTGTAATCACTTGAAATTTGTCCAGATGCGAGCCGAACTCGCTAGTGGACAGCGTGGGCGCTGTGAGCATCACGGCGTACAGCAAGTGGGAGTCCGTGTCCCGCGCCCTGCGCGTCTGCGAGCGCCCCGTCGTGCTCAACCGAGCCTCCTCCACCAACACCACCAACCCCTTCGGCTCCACCTTCTGCTACGGCTACCAGGACATCATATTCGAGGTGAGTCGTGCTCAACCGAGCCTCCTCCACCAACACCACCAACCCCTTCGGCTCCACCTTCTGCTACGGCTACCAGGACATCATATTCGAGGTGAGTCGTGCTCAACCGAGCCTCCTCCACCAACACCACCAACCCCTTCGGCTCCACCTTCTGCTACGGCTACCAGGACATCATATTAGAGGTGAGTCGTGCTCAACCGAGCCTCCTCCACCAACACCACCAACCCCTTAGGCTCCACCTTCTGCTACGGCTACCAGGACATCATATTCGAGGTGAGTCGTGCTCAACCGAGCCTCCTCCACCAACACCACCAACCCCTTCGGCTCCACCTTCTGCTACGGATACCAGGACATCATATATATTCGAGGTGAGTCGTGCTCAACCGAGCCTCCTCCACCAACACCACCAACCCCTTCGGCTCCACCTTCTGCTACGGCTACCAGGACATCATATATATTCGAGGTGAGTCGTGCTCAACCGAGCCTCCTCCACCAACACCACCAACCCCTTCGGCTCCACCTTCTGCTACGGCTACCAGGACATCATATATATTCGAGGTGAGTCGTGCTCAACCGAGCCTCCTCCACCAATACCACCAACCCCTTCGGCTCCACCTTCTGCTACGATTCCGAGCTTGTATGATAGGGTGGTATTCCACTCACCCAATATCTTTGTCCAATCTTTGATCAAATTTCTTTGGCGTAGGCCCATTCCACTTATCCAATATCTTTGTTCAAGTTTCATTATTTCATGCGTAGCCATTAAGGTTTTCATACAAGCCGTAAAAAACTCAAAAAACCGCTGTATTTTTTTTCTTTTACAATTTCTAGCAACAGAAACTAATCTCCGACCTAGATATGCCGGATCCCATTGTGTATACAAAGTTACATGTTATTTCAGCAAGGCGGTTTAGAATGAGAGTGTAAATACGTTTGTATGGAGAACCGAGCTTACTGCGCCCTCTTGAGGTCTAATTAATTGTACCTTCTTTATACTCGTTGGGATTTAGTTGTGTCCAAACCACGTAAAGCTCTCAAAGAACCAATAGTTTTTGTTTACTAAAACCGCAAAACACCAAATTGACCATATTGTAACTAGTGGCTCTGTGAGTTGTAGACATCGCAAAATATATTTTTTAAATTTCAAAATTTCCAAAAACTGACTTGCAAAAAAAATCCATCCATAGTAATATTATAAATGCGAAAGTCACCCGTCTGTCTGTCTGTCTGTTACCTCTTCACGCTTAAACCGCTTAACCGATTTAGATGAAATTTGGTATAGAGATTGTTTGAGTCCCGGGAAAGGACATAGGATAGTTTTTATTCCGTAAATCGTTCCTTAGGGGGTGAAAATGGGGCAAAAGTGTTAATGGGCGCCTACAACAATTGAATAGCAATTATTTCTGTAATGCTACATTTGCTAAGAGTGTAAACGCAAAAACCATTACTCAATATTTTTAATCGTTTAACCCACCATTATGTAGTAAAAAAGGTGCATCGCCTGAAAATAAAAGCTACTGCCAGTTATTTTAACAAATTGCTTCAATCACATGATGGGTCAACTTCACGAATTTAAAAGTTATCGGCTAATAATAAAATATACCCGCCATTTTCATAAGAATTTTGATCGCCTAGACGTGTGGCAAAATATAACAATTTGATTTGTGTTTTTGGTGTAAACGAAGAAGTATGACATCGAAAAGGTATGTAATCACTGTTTTGGGTTTAGAATTATCTCTTATCAAAATTTTATGGGAGTTTTTAACCCCTGATGCAAAAAGAGAGGAGTGTTTATAGTATAAGTATAACGTGTCTGTCTGTGTATCTGTGTATCTGTCTGTGGTATCTTAGCTCCCAAACGGATAAAACGGTTTTTGTTTAGTTTTTTTTGTGTCATTTATGTTTTTATCCCGAGTATTCTTAGCCATGTTTCAAGAAAATCTGTTCAGCCATTTTTGAGCTATTGATCTTTGAAATGAAATTGTCGGGGGTTTTCCACTTTTCTAAGTTGTAGTTGTTCAAGTCGAGAGTCTTTGACCAGTGTGTGTTGCCAGTGATGACATAATGGGCACTGAAACGTAGTCGCTTACTATCTCATAAGAGGGCGTAAAGTCACCAAAAAACAATGGAGAGGGCTATGCTGGGAGTATCTCAGCGTGATCGCATCAGAAATGAGGCTATCCGCAATAGAACCCAATTATCAGACATAGCCCTCCGAATCGCTAAACTTAAGTGGCAGTGGGCGGGGCACATTGCACGTAGAACCGATGCCCGTTAGGGCGGAAAGGTTCTCGAGTGGCGACCACTTACCGGAAGGCCCAGCATAGGTAGGCCCCACACAAGATAGCCTAATGACCTGGTGAAAGTCGCTGTAGTCCGCTGGATGCGGGTGGCGCAGGACCGGACCCCTTCCCCTTGGACCACCGCAAGGTGTAGTCGTGTTTAAGGCCCGCGTTCATTTTATTTTATATTTTGGTGAAATTTAAACCGTTTTATTGTGCATAAGTAACGCGAAGTACTTGTTGCGCATAATGAATATTTTCGCACAACACCCAATAGATATTTTTATTTCAGAAGATTTCATTTAGTTTTTTGAATAAGTTTCTTTGTATATTAAGTACCTTTTGATTTACAGCATTTATATGTATATGTATATATAATTATATGTACATATACATCCAATAATAATATATGGTGTATAAATAAATATCTCTTAGGAACTTAGGTAGTTTACATGAAGATCTATTTACTTTCTTTTTCTCGACAAACCACTAAATCCATAATTTAAAACGTTATTTGATTGCAAAATACAGTGAGATTACAAGAGTCATCATAAAAAATAGATAATCAAAACGCTTTTCCTGTCATAACCTAATTATATTTTTCCCTTTTTTAGGGGTTTAATATTTTAATTTCAATAAAAAAAAATTGTAACTGCTGTAAACTTCCATAATATAACGTTATCAGGTTTACATCATTAGCAGACGATATAATTAATTGAACGCGGACGAAGTCGCGGGCAAAAGCTAGTTCTATATAATTATCGAACCTTCTCACAAAATTTCACGAGAATCGGTTGAGAAATGCGACCTGTAGAGGGGAACATCCAGAGCTGTCTGATTGTGATTGTGGACATACGAAAGAATTTTTGTCGAAAGCTGAAACGGAGACCCTTCGTTCGCTTCGCTCGCTCGGTCAAAAAGTCGTTACACCCACCTAGAAGTTCAATTGATTATCGACTCTATCTCCGTAAGCAATAGATTGCGAGTCCACTAATAGAAATGGCACTTTGGTGTGTTGTTTGTGCATATTATTCGAACTCGACTGTACCAGTACCAGGACATCAGACGACCCAGAAAATTGTAAAAAGTAAAAAAAAAGTAAAAGTAGTTTATTCTTCAAATTAGGCATATTACATGCACCTATGAACGTCAATAAACAACCATCGGTTCGGAAAAATAAGCCTCTGCGGCGTAAGAATCTCGGCGAGGTGTCATTTTATGAAAACAATATACATTGTATGGTTAAATATAAAATTACAGTGTCAGCTACTGCAAAATAACAATGCTACAGTAGAATACCTATTTTCGCGATAGATTTGCCGTGCCGGACACTATCACTGGCAAACATCCCTATCCACGATGTAATCGTTTATCTTATAATATGCTCTTGAAATAAGTGTTTGTTTTACTACAGATTTGAATTTAGAATTGCTAAGTTCAGTAATGTGTTTAGGAATTTTATTGTAGAATTTGATACAATTTCCCAAGAACGACTTTTTCGCCTTTACTAGACTGTAGAAGGTTATTTTGAGTTTCCCAGTGTTTCTGGTATTTAATGTATGTGTTACAGGTGATGTCGAACAACTACATTGCGTCGATAACGTTGTACCAGCCGGAGGGCGGCCGGCCCGGGTTCGCCGTCAACTCCATCGCGTGACACGATCAGGTCAGTTCAGTTCATTCGTTCATACAAACATACATACATAAACTCACGCCTATATTCCCAAAAGGGGTAGGCAGAGCACACGAACATTAATTTCAGTGCCACTTTTAGCATTGTAGGTTTATAGATGGAGAAAATGTGATATTGCAGTGACAGGTTGCTAGCCCAACGCCCATAACACACTCACGATTCGCCATTCGTTCATAATTTATACTTAATATATAATTTTAGGGTAAATAGTTTTGAAGTTATTTAACCATTCCATCCCTCTTTATCTCCGAAACTACTGGGCCTAAAATTTTGAACAAGACAAGTAATAGCTATTTACCCAGCGAATGAAAAAAAAATAGAAGCACAACTAGCGTCGCAAAATGACACCATCAAATTTGTGGCCACTAAGGCGGGGCGTCAAAATTGTGTCCAACGGCTGTTTAGTTTGAACATGGCGCCGAAACGTAACAGTTGTATTAACCGAAATCTCAAAAATAAAAATATGCCTTTTTGTGTAGTGAAGTGGTGCGTTAATCACTCTAGACAACATAAAAAAAGATGGAATCACTTTTCATATGTAAGTAAAGCGGTAAACATATTTGTTTATTTTTTTTGGTCGGAACTTATTTTGTATAGGGATGGTTTTATGCCACCTTACATCATCAAAATGTTAATAGGCGAGTGAAAAGGTACCTAAGATACCTATTAAAATTTTAATTTGTTGAGATACATGCTTTCATGCACATAACTAATTTGTGTATGAAAGCATGTATCTCAACAAATTAAAATGTTCGAAAAAGGTAACCTAATTCCATAATAAATAAATATTAGGGGACATTTAGTACAATTACAACTAGACTATTGATTCTAATTAGACTATATAACTATATGCGGGAAGCGAGAAATAAATATATTTTTAACAAGAACTAAATCCGAAATAAATATAAAAGAATAAGTGTGTAACTACGCTATACATACAATATATACAATTATTATCAACTTATCAAAGAGTGGATTTAAACAGCCAAAACTCGGTATGATTGTGTTAACTTATTACAGAGTTCCTATGACCACTTTCCAGTACCATCATCAGATCAGCTCGATAATAATATTATCATAATATTGCATTGTCACTGAATTTACATATATGCAGTAAGCTCTGTCCTCCATACAAATGTAGTTTAGCTCTCATTTTAAAATGTCATTCTAGAATAACATGAAACTTTGTATACACAATGGAATCCGGAATATCTAGGTCGGAAATTGGTTTCTGTTGCTTGAAATTATAATGGAGAAAAAATACAGCGATTATTAAAATTTTCATAAAAAAACGTAAAAAACTCAAAAAGTCGCTGTATTTTTTTTATTACAGTTTCTTTGCATCAGAAACTAATTTCCGACCTAGATATGGCGGCTCCCATTTTGTATACGTTTCATGTTATTTCAGCAAGGGGTTTAAAATGAGAGCGAAACTACGTATGTGAGGAGAATTGAGTACAGCCGAGCGTACTAACGTCAAATTAGCTTAATCGGAAATCGAGAAGTGGGTCTAATTTAGCTTCTAAGATTTGACCCACACAAGCAAAAAAGACATAAGTTACTGACACGGCAAGTTAAATAAAAGCTTGTAAAAAATGAGTTAAGGTACGTATGTTAAATGTTTGCGTTGTCTGAATATACTGTAAAAGTTTCGATTACGAGTGGTTGCTGTTCTCTATGTCTAACAGTGTTTAGCAAGCTATAAATTATGTACATGGTCGTTCAATATGCATAGTATAAGTCTGGTACAGCTTAATTAGCGACTAGTTAGATTTTAGTAAGGTTATCCTATGATATTTAAAAATAAAATAAAGCTTAATTCAAATTTAAATAACACGGCGGTTTTGCGTATGAAGATGACTTTTTGTTGCATGCAACCATCCACCCGTTAAGCGTTGTCGTTGTCGCCGCCATTTTGACACATAAAACGACAGCGCTAGGATACCAAACACAGCCAGTCATTTTGAAATTTACCTATCCCGTTTATTTATTTTGAGTAATAGAAAATCGGCTGAAATTTGTGGCAATTCTTATTGGTACAACACCGCGCGTGCGTATTACGAATTAATGCCCCGTTTCAAAGTGGACTTTTGTAGGAAGCTCGTGTTCTATGCTTTTTTCGTTCACTGTATTTGCCTATAGATTACAGGAAAACCTATAAGAAGAGTATGGTATTTAAAATATTGAACGTACGGAACCCTCTTCACGCAAGTTTAACTTGCACCTGTCTGGTTTTTTCTGGGTCTAACGGCATAGTTTTATTAATATCATCAGGATTCGAACCACCGACCTTCTGATGTACGCGGCTAGCCACTCTTATTACTCGAGTTTTTATTCGTGGCACGTACAATGTTTTTATCACGTTCATGACTAGAAAATCTATAATATCCCATTAAAAAAATCACGCAGTAATAACGACAAATTTACAGTTATATCACATGTTGAAGTGATGCATGATAATCGAAGATCATTTATCATGGACATTACTGTAATAGCCCGAAAATGTCGTGGCGGGAGTTACTCAGATCAGTTATTAAGATATGTTAATTTTAAATTCATATTTCATATTATTAATATTTAGTAATTTGAAAATTTTCATATTTGGTAATATCGAAAAATAATTATAAATGTGGTACGAGTATGCCCACTCAAAATCAGAAAAGCATAATAGTTTTATTTGTACATGTTTATTTTTATGATTGTGTTTTGTTGCGTGGACACATCCAAAGTCTTAAAGGCTACTTTTATTGCTGACGCATACAGGTAAGTATGTAAAAAGTGTTTGTGCCAATAAGGCTTATAATTAGTAGTTATTTGGTCAACAAGAGAGCATAGTAGATTATTGCTGCGAGTGTAGATGTTGAGTCCCGAGCAAGCAAAAGATTCTATGATTTTAAATTATGATTGAAAATTAGTATCTTGAGCGCAGCGAGGGACTCAAACACACGAGCTGCAAATATCTTTGCTCTCGTGTGATACATACAACTTTTCACCTCAGCGGCGAGAACATATAACGCAAAGTAATAGTGATAGAGATAATAGTGAAAGAGTATGTTTTTTTTCACGCTCGCAGCAAAATTGCATTTTGCTCACTGGTTTCAAGCAGCAAAACCGCCATTTTCGCTGAGGTGAAAAATACTTATTTGACCGGAAATCCACAGTCATGTTATTAATGCAAAAGTTACTCTGTCTGTCTGTCCGTTTCCTTTTCACGCTTAAACTGATAAACTGATTTAGAAATGTGCCATGGAGATATTACAAGTTCTCCTCTACAAGACCTCGGAAAGGACATAGGATTGTTTCTATCCCGGAAATTATCCCTCATATATCAAGGATAGGATAGGTACAGATTATGGATTTCCATTTGCTACGATCCTGACATACAACTTTCGCTTCATGGACTCTCATAACATAATATCATCCATCAAAGGGGTGAAAAGGGGTCTTAAAAGTTAATTATTATTAGTTTTATGTTAGACTGACCGGCGATTGGCCTTAGTGGGACCGTGGTTATTGGGGTTATTTGCCCCTCTTAGGTAGGAAGTCCCTTAAAGGCGATTTACGAGTATACACGGACGAAGTGGTGGGTAAAAGCTAGTAATTTATACTGTAAGTACCGAATTTGATGAGTGTTGTCTGCAGGAAACACACTTTCCTTCCTAATTTAGACCCAAACGGTTTGATATAAGACGGCCATGTTTTTCTTTTCAGGTTTCTCCAAGCAAAGGCCTGTACACGTCCTGAACTTATTCAGTTGCCAGCCTTCATAATCCTCCACTAATGTGGCAACACTAGACAGTACAATGATGCCACAGCTGCGAAGCGATCACAACATATCCCCAACTAACGCACCTAAGAGGAAACAGTATTGAAAAAAAAATGTGATAAAAACTGTGAAAAAAAAAACTAAAAAAAGTTTTAAGTGAGTGACAGATCTCAGATGGTGTGTATAAGTCTTATTTAATTCACTAGAAATGGACGAAAATAGGAAAAAAAAGAACTGTTTTTTAATTTCTCGACATAGACATAGGACAGATTATAATTAGTCAATTTTTTTTAACGAAATCGGAGAATCAAGATTTAGCATTAGGCTGTTGTAAATATTTTTGAAAATACGGTAAAATTAAGGAATCATAAATCAATGTATTTTTTCTAAATAAGAAGATGACTTTGAACGACGTTTGCTATTGCGTGTGACGGAGATATTAGAAAAAAAATGTAAAATATATTTTTCTTATGACAACACCACAATATGCCATGGATGTTCTTTTTGTAATTTTTATGGTTTTAATTATTAATAAATGTGTAAGGTTTATAATTAATGTGCCTCACTATGACGTTATTTATTTATATGTGTTTGTATTTTCATTTTTTATATTTATTACGACTTGCTTTTCGATTTTGTCAACAATTTATATGAATCGAAGAGTTAAGCTTACATCTATAGCCATCCTAGTCTAGATTTTTTTAATAAAAGTACATCTTTCCGGTTTGGCCCATGCCTTTATTTTTTATGGTCATTTTAATTAAAAATCCTGATATTGAGGATCGGTCAGTTAAATTGTATTTCCGATATATTTAAACCTATCATTACGTAGGAGCGAATTATTTTGTTTTAAATTTATCGCACTTCGAGAAAGGTATTATTGTCAAACAATTCTGGTGTCAAGTCTAAACTGAAATAAAAATGTCTTCATGTCTAACTCAAAATAACCTCTCTTAAAATAACGTCTCTTTTGACATATAAAGCAATTTTGACTTCCATGAAATTAAACTTAATGGTACATAAGCAAATCATATATTTAGCTCTTCTATTCATAGCTTTAGGAATTGTGGTAATCACTAGTTATGCAGAAACAACTGCCGGCTACTAAATCCAGAGAAATCTAGACCTTATTTTAACCCAACAAAAGGCACAGAATGGATTGACAGTAATTATCTCTTCTCTATAATGAATTTTACAAGTTGACATTATTCATAAAACTAAACAAACCTATATTAGTTAAAAAGGACTGTCTCTTTCTTACGAACACAAATATCAATTCGTCAGATAGAGGGAAAAGAAATTCATTCCAACACCATTTTAACTGAAATAGGTTTGGTTATGAATGAGTGCATCATTTTCAAATAGACATGTATGGAGTCTCGTTGTCTAGAGTAATGTGTGTTTGTGTGTGTAAATGCCACGTACCAGTCACAAATGTGTGTAACATAACCTTGTAGACTCATTGAACGAACGTAAAAGCTACTTTGGTTAAAAAACGGTGGCAAACAAGCGTACAGTCAGTTAAGCGCTTACTGTGGCCTATACACTATAAAGGTCGAAACCTACAGAGCGGGCGCGGCGCGTTGCGGGGCGGAGACTGTTGCACTTTTTACCGACTTCAATAGAATGAAGGAGGTACTCAGTTCGTCTGCAAGTTTGCTTGTTCTTTTTTTTATGTATGTATGTTCCCCGATAACTCTTGACCACTTTGGCCGATTTTGATAATTCTTTTTTGTTTCGAAGCAGGTACCCCGACATTGGTCCCATTTAATTTTGGTGAAGGTATGATGATGGGATCTTGGAGCAATCGAGGGAACTCCTCGAATTTGATAGGCACGCATATGCCGATTTTGGCATTTTCTGTAGGTAACCAAGCATTGGCGCACGGAAATCACAAATTGTGGCATAGCAAGTAAAAAATTGAAGTCGTTTTTTTTGGTATAAATTATTGTGCTTTCGAACTGACGATTATTGCTTCATATGTCACACACGCCGCCTCCGCTTTACCGCGCTACCGAATACAGCGCGTTTTTTTGGTGCGGCGTCCCCCGAACCGCGTTCAATTTACCGCAAAACCGCCTCCGCCCCGCAACGACGCTGCGCCGCGCTCTGTGCGTTTCAAGCTTTAAAGTTCAAGTTGAGTGGTGTCACATGTGCGTTGATCATCATTTAGGTGTAGGAGGATTCGCAGTCTTGCTTTTACCACAGTCCATAATCACATAACAAAATAAAACATATTTTAACTAAATAGCTTTTACTGTTTGTAAGATTCGATAGTCAAGCTCATACGTTAGTTCGGAGACTCTCAATCGCTTTTACCCTATTCAAATGTAATGAAACGTCACTCACGTCGAAGATCGCCCATCATCATTATTTCAGCCGAATGACGTCCACTGCTGGACATAGGCCTCCCCCAAAGACTTCCACAATGAAGATCGCCCGACATGTTTCAAACCGGTACGTGATTCTTAATCATAAGCACTCGCACCGAGGGCGCGTTTAGCACTGTGAGCCCATGCCCTGCCCGCTCGGATGCTAGTTTATATTTTAATATGTTTGAACCTCACTGGATTTTTCTACATATACAGTTCGTAACAAAATGGCGAGGATACTGACTATAAAATGAGTAGGTCAAAAACTTTTTATTGTTTTGTGCAGCTTTGTCATATTTGCCAAGTATGGTGATACTGAAGAAAAAAATTTACGTAAAAAATAATTTTGACCACTTTATTACTAGTTAGAATGCGACACCAGTAAGCTATTTTTGTTAAAACTTTTATAAAATCGATTATACCCTGTTTATGACTGGCTAAAAAGCACGCCTACTCATCAGCCGTATCTGAAATTAATAATAGAACCACATTGCCGAGGCTGAGAAAGTAAGGGATTGCTTGACGAGGTGGTTGTCAGGCCGAGGCTTGACTATTTGATCATCTTCAAAGCGTTTTGTAAGTTGCTTCGCAACGTTTGGCGTAAGCACTAGTTTTACGTAAGCACCTGCCATGTGACCTTCCAACGCAAATTAAAAGTAAATCTTGTTGGGACTAGGCCGGTTTCCTCACAATGTTTGCCTTATTGTCATGCAATATCTGATAATATTTCATCATACTTTTTTGAAAAACCAAGTGTTATGAGTAGGGTGGTCCAAAATTTTTTTTCCGATTTCCGGTTTGAAAACTCATGCAATCTCACTCATGCAACAGATTGCAAACAAAGGACTGGTAGAGCAATTTTCGGTCAAATAAACGACTTTCCATCAACTGCACCCAAAAGACACCTCACCAATTTTATTTCTATGAGACAATTATCACTAAAAGACTAGTTGTTTGTGACTAACAGAGACACCAAATCACACAGTTCTTGTATTTAACAACCTATTATCGCTAAATTCTACTACGATTAGTGAGACAATGTTTGAAGACGTTAAATCACTAGGCATAAGCAACAGATTGGATGAGTTTTCAAACTGGAAATCGAATAGAATTTTTTTTGGACCACCCTAGTCGCGAGGTTTGAAAAACTAAAAGCGAGGGTTCGAACTCACGACCTCCTAATTGCAAGTCGCGTGTGAAAGTACTATCAGCAACATAGTTATAGTTGAAATTATTTGAAAATGTCCGATTTTATAAAAAACTGTCCATTAGATTTTGAACTTTCTTGGATAGTAAAGTCGTTTTTTGAACGGACTAAATTGATGCAATCCGATCAATTCAAATGATTTTTCTCAAACATGCAATAAAATTTCGTCATTACGTGCGTTATAACAGGCTTCAAAGTATCACGTTGCAGGCGGAACCACTCGGGAGAACTGTAAAGGAATTTCATGCAAAATTGAAGGCCTAGGCCGGGAAGTAATTTTTTTAAATTTTAATGTCAAACATGGCGTCTGATAAATTTGTTTTTTGAGTATTGTATTTTTTATTTCGTTGCATATGTTTGAGAAAAGCATTATACCATTCTCAGCGAGAAACGTTGGGCTGCAGGCAGTCTATATCTACTTGGCCTGCAACCCTTCGTTTCTCGGACTCTATAGTAATGTATAACTAACCATTAATAGACCTTATCTCTTATAATTGAGTACGTAATTCGATTGAGAATCTCCACTGCCAATCAAATCTGAGCTCTATTCTTACACATTAAAATCATCACGAGCTTACGCTAACAGGTTGTGAAACTGTTAAAGCAATAGGGACCTTATGTTACAAATATAAAGTTGTTTTTTACTTTGGCTCGAAGGATGAATTCTGCCGTGTCATTCGACCTAGTGTAAATAAACAATTATAGACCTACTACTTAGCGCAGGTGGTGTCTGCGGGGCGCGCGGTGCAAATTGGGAGACGTCAATGGGTCCGCTAACCCTCTAACGTCTCCTGTCTTAGGGATCGTACATTAATCACGTGAGGCTCGAAATTCTGAAATAATCACCAAATATCACAAGAGGTAAGGGGGCGAAAGTGAGATATCATGTGTATTTATTTTTCGATGAAAGTGCAATTTCTATAATTGAATCAATGTGTGTGGATAATCTTACACAAATCAACCTAGTCCCAAACTACGCAATGCTTGTACAGTCAACAGCAAAAGTAGATGATCATTTTAGTACTTTGTCACTTTCATTACTCGTACTTTGACGCATCCCAACTATCGCAATATTGTTACGTAAGTCCGATAAAGTGCTAAAATGATCATCTACATTTGCTGTTGACTACTATGGGTACCTACTACACGGTATACATACTTATATTGATAAATAAATACTTAAATACATAGAAAATATCCAAGACTTAGAATAAATATTCGTGCTCATCATACACATGCCCTAACCGGGACCATCAAGGCGCCAACTTCGTAGGCAGGGTCACTACCGACTTGGCTGAAGTGGTTGTCGATAAAGGCGATAAAAAAATGGCATACCAAATAAATGCACGTGATATAACGAAAAAAAAAATGCACGTGATATTAAATAGGGGAACCATCAATAACGAAAAAAAAAAAATGCACGTGATATTAAATAGGGGAACCAGTCTAAAACTTTACCGTATATCAAAAGCGGGAGGGTCAAGACAAACCTACACGGTTTCATGATGTACTTCATATAAACATTTGTAATTTTAATTATAGCATGATTATAAATAAAAAGAACGGATCGTTCCCAAGTGTGTCAGTGCCGAAGGTTCCGCATGTGCAGAAAGCATGGGATGATGTTGGGGCCAGGGACGCACTTGCGCGTGGCTCGTGGCGCATGGATGGTGCTACGGGTGCGGATTTGGCTAGGCTCAAAGCAGTGTCAAAGACGGAAGCGAGGGCGTGGTTGCAGGCATTGCCAGCTCCTCACTTAGGAACACTCCTCGACAGTGACTCAATGCGTGTGGCAGTAGCTCTCCGCCTGGGCTGCGATGTTTGTATACCGCATAAATGCATCTGCGGATCTATGGTGGAAGCGAATGGTCATCACGCGCTGAGTTGCTGTAGTTGTTTAGGAAGATTCCCGCGACACCACGCCCTCAATGACATCGTGCGAAGGGCGTTAGTTTCCGCTAACATCCCGTGTGTACTTGAACCACCAGGCCTTTCTCGCACCGACGGCAAGAGGCCGGATGGGCTGACCTTGGTGCCATGGCAGAAGGGGAAGTGCCTCCTCTGGGACGCCACGTGCGTTAGCACTTTTGCCGCCTCGCACCTCGGCCAAACGGTGCAGACAGCGGGTGCTGCAGCGGAATTTGCGGCGGTTAAGAAGCGGGACAAATATTCAGCCCTACTTCTTAACTACCATTTTGTACCACTGGCGTATGAGACGACAGGGTTCTGGGGGTCTGAGGCTGTCGCCTTTGTAAAATAAGTGAGGCGACAAATCAGAAAGAGGGTCCGATGCTCGCGCGGGTTCTTACCTGGTGCCAAGGTTGTCCATCGCTATTCAACGTGGTAACGCGGCAAGTGTGATGGGTACCTTTGCGCCAGGTACAACTCGCGGGGGCTTATTTGACTAGGCTTAAATTGTATTAAATTTTATTTTTTAATTCGTGTTTGTGTGTGTATGTTTTAAACTGTAATAAAAAAAAACATTTATTTAATCATCTAAAAGTTCAATAATGACTACTTTTTAGACCAAAAAGAAGGGTTAAAAATTTGATTAAAAGCATCACGTGATTAATGGACGATCCCTTGCACCACGCGTCGTGCAGGCACTGTCTGAGTTAAACGGTAGGTTTATAGTAAGTCCTTTTGTATCCTAATGCTAAAATACACACAGAAATGGTTTAAGAAACCGACCAAACAGGAATGAGTACTTTTGAGGTTAGGTCAGAATTATATGGACTGTTGAAATATAATGGAACTGACGACTTTAAGGTCCAATATCGCTCGATATGTTTCAGACCGGTTCACGGCCCTTAATCATGAGTACTTATCGTGGTGGCGGCTCGTTTAGCACTGCCCCTCAAAAACGCCAACCGAACAAAAAGACAGAGAGCTGGTTCATTATGTTTTAATATCTTAAACTCACGGGAGTGTAGAAATTATATATAGATACAAAGTGTGGCCCGTTATAGGAGCAAAAAATTAAACGGTACACTATTGAGCTCTCCAGTAATTATTTCCAAATAGTTTCAATTTTTTTTATGTAATAGCTTACGTGTACTTGGTTGACTAACCAAGCTACTGGAGTGATATTAATAAATATTTATTTTAAAAACACTAAAAATTAAAAAAAAAAAAACAACCATAATATCCTTTTTGACCAAAAATGCAACAATGATAATGAGTCATAACTTGATGCTAACTCAAAATCAGCAGTGACTGCCGCACTATAATCTAGTGGCGCCAAGATCCATCATTACTTGGAGGTCATAACTTTAGATCGATATTTCTCCCAATTGAAAAAAATATTAATTTTTGTACACAAGAGGTTACTACAGGTGCTCTAAAGGAAGCGTCCTTTAAATGTTTTGCTCCTATTACAGGCCACACCCTGTATATGGACTGTTCTTAGAATAAACTCTATTCTTGTTTGGTCGGACATAGTGTTTTAGAATTATTTTTATAAATATTGCACAAGTCACGTGTGTGTGTTTGTGAGAATTAGTGGCTGTGGTGTCATACAAAAAAAAAGATTAAAAAATTGACAAATAATACTATAAAAAAAGTATTACGTGTAAGGAACGCCGGGTGTGTGAATATTATTATTTTATCATGACATGACTTAAAACGTGTTTTTAATAAGACGAATATGAAAAACAAGCTACGACGGAGGTCTATTTCACAGAAGCTTGTATCTAACATCTAACACAAGTGGTATTAGTGGTAGCCTCTAAGGGTGGTATTCCACTTCTCCAACAATTTGCATTTGAACAAAAAATTGCCTAGGTGGAATGGGCCCCCGTAGGAAATTAAATTTCATCAAGCATTGGTCATTGCGATTGGTCCAAGTTATTGGTTAAGCCGAATACCACCCTTATCAACTACCGCTTTACCCGTATCGGCGCGGTGATATGTCCGTCTCGCTCTAACGCTCTCGAAGGGCGTGACGTCATTGGACGCTTCTTAGTGCACTGATGCGCCTGTTGATACCACAAAGTACAATATATATATACTGAGATAGAGATACCAGTGAAATACTCCACATAGATCGTAGCGTCGTTGTGTATTTAGTAAGAACTAACCGCACGACCGCTGCATCTCTGTCACTTTAATATGCAAGTGCGATAGAGATAGCACCCACTGACATTTGGTACAAACAAGTTAAACTAACATTTCCATAGAAAAAATCGTACTTCAAGCTGAAACGCCCCTGGTTGATACGTCCCCACTTGCGGGAACGTCAGTTAGCTTGCATTTGAATGACAAAAATAGTTATACAGTTGATATTCATTATTTGATATAAGTTTCAGTCAAAGAAATATTTTTTGTTACAAAGTTTTAAGCTCCAAACGCACAGAGCGGGCGCGGCGCGGAGGCGGTTTTGCATTTTAGATCTTTCCGAAACTGTCGACTGTCGGTAGTGTCGATTACTGCTTCATATGTCACACACGCTGCTTCCGCTCCGCTATCCCGCGCGGTTTTTTGGTGCGACGTCCCCCGGACCGCATTCGCCTTACCGCAAAACCCGCCTCCGCCCCGCAACGACGCTGCGCCGCGCTCTGTGCGTTTCAAGCTTTATTACTGAGTACTTTTTTACCACAGTCATCATCTACTCGTTCAGACGGTTCCAATGAGCCCAAACACTGGTTTATTGTGTAGTTCCTATGGCCAAATCTTTGTATATAAAAAGAAACTTAGTATAATGTAAATTGAGGAGTGAAATAATAATATTCGCGCACTGTCGTGTTATTTTTTATAAATAAGTGTAAGTTTTCGTTCGCTGTGGTTGTCACAGTGACTTTACTCATAACGTTGTTAGTATGTATGTCAGCCTCTCTATGACAATTATATGTTCCTTAGGGGAACTGTGTCTAGCTTGCTGTTGCTGTGACCCATCGATGGGTCCACCTTTGACGCGGCGGGTAGAAGGGTACTACCGCCCTACCCAAGCGTCACTGAAGGGAACAGAAATAATACAGATGTTTGACAGGAAAACGCATTACCTCGTCTCTCGTCGCCGGTGGGGCAGCTTAAGACTAAGTTCATATGAACATGCGTCAACGCGCGGTTGGTGCGCGCGGTGCAAGATTGTTACAAAGTAATGTTATCGTATTGGCTATGTGCACGTCAGAAACGTCAAACGTCAAGGGTCCCGTGGCGATGTCAAACTCGGAGATGTCAAATAATGACACATGAATATTTCATTTATTTTAGTAAGCGAGAGAGACCCCTTACTGGAAATTTTACTGAAATAAATAAGAAAATAATTAAATAAATACAAACGAAACGAGTCTTAGGAAACCAATAGGAAACGGCAAAGTAAATTTGACAGATCTCCCCGGAAGCTACACATTTCTGCCAGATGTGCGCTGCGATCGCTTAGCTTACCCCCACCATCTACGTTGCACATAGCCAATATATGGCCGCGCGTTCCGGCGCGTACCGCAATGCCGCGCGCAGACGTTGACACGCATGTTGGTTCACATGAACGCGCGTTCATGTGAACAAAGCCTAAGTCCGATATTAGCATCGGTTAAACTTCTGTAGTGTTTTTTAAAACACTCTTAATATTGGTATTGAATTAAACGAATCATTGTCGAAATTAACAAAAGTTACCTTAAGCCAGTACTTTAAATTTAGTTAATTATAAGTTTTTTTTTGTATAGTATGTTGCCGATATTGTTAAATAAATACACGTTTAACTACTTGGCATGCTGAAAATCGAGTTGTCATAATTTAACGTCATATAATTATGTGAAGTTAAGTGTAACGAAATTATGACCAGAGGGCCTGCCGCGAACCAGAAACGAAATTTTCCATCTCTGTCGCATTTGCGAATTCGTACGTAAGTGCGACAGGGAGGGAAAATTTCGTTTGTAGTTCGCGGTAGGCCCTCTGTGATCGTAACTTGACAATATGACATTTGACAGTTTCCGTATAAAAACGGGTGAGTTGTGAGGTGACAGGTGAGGACGAGTCGGGTTGAATATAAATAGCAATGCTGTAACATTGGGAATTCTGTAGAAAGAAATTAAGGCTCGAATATGTAATTTCTCGCAGTGATACATCCGTCACATTCTAACAGTGTAAGTATGAGAGTGATGGATGGGTACAGTGATAAGTTATATAAATGTTAATAAAAGTAGGTTATTTGCTGCATTGTCAGTTTCATGTAACTGTCAGTTTTAGGGATACATAACAACTTTTATGATTAGTGGATATAGGACCTGTTCTCATATGGTCTACATATATGCTATTTTTTAAGTAGTAACAATTATCAAGAGGCATAATACAAATCTCCGACAAGATTTATTTAAAACAATTTGTAAGAAATGATATGTTTCCAATTTAGAAAACATCTAAAGATGATAATAGATGATTCGTTGTTATTATGTTTTAATGATGTCTTTAAAAACTACCACTACTATGAATATTTAATATTACTTTGTTTTTTCTCAAAATGCCTTCATAGCCAATCTGTTTATTTGTTATTCCTAATATTTGAATACGTTTTCGGTTCGCATAATCATTAATGGACATAATTTTGTTTCTTATAACGAGAATTTTAAAGAGTTGTTTTGTGCACTCAAAAACAATGAATTCAGATAAAATTTATTCAAACTGTGTTGTTTTTCATTGCACTTAAAGTGTAGCCGAGAAAATTGAACTTTATTACAATTGAAATAGAAGGGAGAAAGTGACAAACATTCAGCGTTCTCGACTGTACATTACATAGTTAATGATTGTGTGTACCGAAAGTTACTGTTACACATGTAATGTAAAGCCAATGAGACGAGATAAATAATGCCTTGAGAGAGAAAAGGAGCGAGATACTAGCATTGGCGTATCAGATAAGGACATCTCGCCTTGTTAGCTTTGCTGTAGAACAATTGATTTTAATTATGTGTACGTTAAAGTTACTTCATTTCAGTCGTATTGATTTATTCTTTTACGCTACTGACGAATATATCCGAACCATCTTCAACGCCATGACGAATAATACCGTCAGTGTACTGCCATCTACCGTCAATGCATAACGTCCGTACAATATTTCGTATATAGCTTTCACATGTCCTACTTGTGAACCTATTCGTTAAAGTTTGCAATTGATAGATATATTGGTTTGAACGCTCTGTTAAATTCATACAACGCTCTATAATTAGTATGATTTTTTTTTAATCAATTGACTAAATTTATTCTACGATAAGGTCTTAATCCGAAATGAAATCTCAAAGATTTGGGATTAGTCTTATAATAAACTGATAGTAAAATAAGATTTCTTTTGATGCAATTTTCAAATTATATTTTTTTCGATTACGATTGTCAAATACATATAAAACGTATTTAAATCTAATTCTAGTTAAGTATTAATCTTATCTTAACTATTGATGCAACTTCGCGTTTACTATCGCAAAACAGTGGTCGACAACCGTAACTTCTGAATTATCTTCCACTATAATATACATTTGACCCTAATAAATAAACTAACCTAACTTCAGGATACCCCACACCTTGGATTTTACTCGTAGGTACCCTAAAAAATGGATAAATATGTGATACCCATGTCAAATATATTTTTTCTAGTAGTAGGAGCTAACGGGCGGACAGACAAACTGATATATAGCGAAACTATAAGGGTGTTTACTACAAAATCCTAATAAGGCAAGCTGAGATGTCTTTTTCTTTGAACGACTGCTGAAAACAACAGTCGGATCTCTTTTCGATGACTAATGCGGTAAGAATTACTAATAAATCTCGTAGTTGTCGACCACTGCGTTAGACAGTAACACCAATGTATCTCGCTCACACTTGACAGGAAGTGCCCCATTCTACCTTGGTTATCAGCACTTCAATAACACACCTGGTTTCATATCTGATACTGATTTGTTAGTCATCGTTAGCCTATACGACCATTCCACGAAAAATATAGTAGGTATAGTTTAATGTACGGTCATCCGATTTGATTTCTGGTCCACTTCGTACCTTGTCACAGTGAAAAACACTATGAAAGCTGCTAGAGAAGAGATCCTCATATTATTGTCACTGTGACAAGGTACGAAGTGGCTCAGAAATCTAATTGGTTGAATGTACAGAAGGTTTTCTTTTGAACAAAACCGGTGTTTGAAGCTTAGCAAACAACGAGTCATGCTATGCTCATTATTGAGTCCTGGTTGTCACAAAACAAATTATAAAGGAAGGCAGGAATTCATTTTATCATGTCAGCTTTATTGGGTAAAAATAAAAACCGTAAGTACCATTATTGAAAATGTATAGAATATAAAACAATGGTAGTAAGCTTGTGCGTTAAAATATAATAAAATTGCAATAAAAAAGTAAACGCCCAAGTCTATTTTCTCACGCGATTATGGTATCTATTACTAGAAGCTTACGTTAAAAATGGCTTGTCAATTCGCGTTCAATTCAGTCAATCTGCTTTAAAATTAGTTGTTACAATAACATCAAATACAATTAAAAGGCGTAAAATAATATGACATTTATTGTACTTAGTTCCTTTTCGGTTGTAATAGTTCTTGGTATTTTTCGTACTAGCCTATAAAACGTATTTTTACTACCTATAAAATAAAGTACACAATGTTATTATAAACAAAGAAATAGCCATAAAATATTTTTATACTGTTTTAAATGCAATTAAAATTACCGTTACAAAATAGCCTTGGTATGGTACCTATTAGTCGAGTACTTAAAAATGCTATTGTCAAAGGCACAAACAAGGTCTTGTTCAGTCATATCTGACGCAGATTATGTTGAGAAGTAACTGTTTTCATATGTATGTTAAGAAAAAAAGATAATTTTAAGAAAAAAAACCAATTAAACATTATATAAAGTAAACATCAGGTCAAGTGATTTTAGGGCAACTGATGAGATCCAAAGTATTTGCTGGCGGTAGAGGCAAACACTAATGTTATGTCAATCATTATGTCAGCCGCAATGGTTATCTTTTTGGTAAACCAATACGACTAAAACGTCTAAAACTATATACGTTTGTGTTATTCTCAAGCAAAAGGGTATCTTTTTGGCGGCGTCAATAAAGCGCAATTTCCATACTGACGCAATTAGAAATCTGCTTTATGGACATTTACAAAAAGGGACCTTTCGCTTTGGAATCGTGGGAACACATTTTAGACATGATTATAGTCAAAATTATTTAAAATGGCCGACTTAAAAAAACTGCCATTAGATACTGAATCTTCTTGCTTGGGTAGCGAAGTCGATTTTTTAACGGACTAACTTGATACAATTCGGTCAATTCAAATAATTTGAAATATACAAATGATAATTATAACTACATTTCCATTCAATACTTACTGTGGTTTACCCTGCTTAGGTATAGTTGAAATTATTCTAAATTGACATTTGTTACAAAATAATCCGTTTAAATATAGACCTTAGAGTGTACAGACTTGCGAGAATCGCGCGGTGCGATTCCCGCGCGGTTAAGTATGTCGGAACGCTTCGGAACATTTTCATGTAATTAAAGAACCGCGCGAGAATCGCACGGGAATCGTACACGGGCTTAGTCCAAGCAAGTAGAATCGAGATGTAATTATTGTAATAAAATAACAGTTTGGATGTATTCGCTCATTTAGACCAATTTCAACAATACCATTTGATGAGCATTTCTCAACCACCAACTTGAAAATACATAAGGTACACATCCCAATTCTGAGATCTTAATGGCCTAAACATGGCATTCCATGACATGTCCTCTATCATTATGATGACATAAGGTTGAAAGTGCCATGTATTCGGCTAGTGTCGAGCACTGGGACATTTACCTAATATTGTAAAAAATTAATAAATTTTAAAATGATTCATTTAGATTACCTTAGATTAATAAAATTGGGGGGCAAAATGTTACTATTAAAATAAACATTGCTACATACATAGCATACTTAGTTACAGATGAAGCTAATGACATATGGTGGCTTGTAAAAAAGCTTAATGGCTGGCACAAGACGGAGCGCGAGCTATCGCGAGATAGACTACCTACTTATTCTTCTACTTTTAATTGGTCACACAGATCGCAACGGACAGTATACGAGATAGATCGCGCGCCGCCGTCTTGTGTCAATTTTAAAATGAATGGCACACCTTGTAGATATTATTTCAATGTATAAGTTTCTGTGTATTGCGCTTATATGCTTAAAATCTGCGGAAACACTGGAAGGACAAAACAAACACAGTTTAACATCGGTTTCACTTTACCTTCTCTAAAGATCTATTATTTTGAGAGATGCTCATGTCGTTATATCAATATTACGTCATAACAATGTAAACTGTCAAAATGTTCGCAACAGTTTAGGTTACGTTTTTGTCATTTTTGACCTTTATTCCAGTCAAGTGGGTACAAAAGGAAAGTGTCAAAAAATACCAAAAAATTATAAAATTTTCGTACGGAAGTCTTTTGTTTTATTTTAATATAGGTACCCTTCCAGACGGAGTTTCATACATTCAGCGTGCAGCTATAGGAGGGCTCAGCACCCAAAGAATACTGTTTATCAGTTCGCCTGCGTGTCTGATGAGACATTTTGACATAATTGGTTTGACATCATCACTAACACAGACTTTGCAAGTTTGTATACATGTAATGTAGGTAGCACATAATCTGCGGACCGGAACTACCCATTTGATTTCCGGATTCTGGACATAGACTATTTTTTATCTCGAGTCTCCGCTTGTACTTGTAACATGCGGGCGGAGCCGCGAGTAAAAAACAACTTTACGACTCCCTTCCCATTTTAGATTGCTACGGGACCAGTTTAGATCATGTGTTCGCCAATCTATAATTCATCCTCATTTATTCTTGTCATGTCCAAAACACAATCAATATAAATCAATTAATAAGGCGTGTGTTACATAATAGGTAATTGGACAATTACTAAAAGTATTTTAAGGGGCTTTAAAACTGTAAGTACTTAGGCCTTTATTATATTAAAACAGCCTTTAAATACTGCTGTAATACGAAGGCTTTGGACATATGCGCCAACGGTAATTAATAATGTCGCTTAAGCAGTTAATTGACTATTTAGGCTTTAGCGAAATTCAACTTGGTAAAATAACTGCTTGTGATATGGCGATCATAAAAACAAGGTGAAGATCCTGATACATCCTGGAGCGCTTCGGCTGCGCACGTAACCGCAACCGCAGGTTCTCAACATGTTACGATCGAGTACTTTTTCTCCTCGTACGGAAACGGTAATGATCGGACAATTTTTCGTTATGTGAAACCAGTGCGTGGTATCCAACCATACTTTCACGATTCGTGTCGCGCACAGCGCGAGTCGCCATGTTTAAATATGACAGGTGAGCATTTTGGCGCCACTGTCGGGTAATGGCGGCGGCAGTCTAATGACAGCGAGCGCGGAGGTAAGACGCACGTGAGGACCTGGCGATGGGTGAGTCAGCTACCTCTTTCTTTATGATGTCGATTGTTATTCATAGGGTATGGAGACATGATGAAACTGTATGTACGTTGCAGTAGTTTTCCATATAACTGGGTCCAATAAACGCTAGTACAATGTACTTTGAGTAGTGTCTTAGACATGGGGGCGTAGAAATTGGACAGGAGCGAGTATCTCTCGCCCATAGCGACAGTCGACTAATGTTGGAGAAACCGTGGCGGAACTATGGGGAAGGTGGAGGTTCCCGGGGGACCGAAAGGTCCCCTGTCCGGCGGGTGCCAGGTTAGGATCAAGGCAAACTGAAACCGACCGACCAGGAGCCTTGATCCAGGGTGGACAGGGGAGTGTGGAATCTCAGAGGAGACCGGCCCCCCTTGTACCACATACTAGGAAGGCACCCGGGCACATTGTAGTGCTTAGACCGGAGCTAGTCGACTGTATTGTCCGGCCTGACCGATGGCAGTGAACGTGTATAGTGGCACAGCCACATGTTTCATATAGCATTAGCTACAATCCAGATGATTCATGTTTCCATGCTCTATGACGACATGTAAATCTATAAAGGTTACAATTCTTTGTCGCCATATAATATTATTGTGTATGAATCCAAGGCACATATCGTCATTATCTCAGATGCGGCGACAAATTTGGTGGAGATATAAGCTGGGATATGAGTTCTTCTCGGTCTGATTGAGAAGTGGGGTAGTAATTGTATGAATTATTACCCAGAATACCCGATGCAGATGTATAGCGTATTCCGATCTGAATATGAAATACTGAGGTCCTGCTGGGGACGGGATGTTTCCCTCTCTGTCGTTCAAATATGCAAGTGCGACAGGGAGGCATGTGTTTCGTTTTCGGTTCGCGGTAGCACTTCTGTATAGCTGCATTAAGCAGCCTAAGTTAAATAACTTGTAATATTTTAAGTCATTTTTTATTATATTCTGCTAGATTACTAATATATTCTAGCTTGGGTTGTTACAGCGAAATTGTATGTATAATTCTTAAATTTCAGTGAATTGGAGCGATTTCCTCTACACCGATGTCAAGTCGGACAGTGTGAAGTCGCTCTAAATTAAACTGGTTTACACGTTCGGAAATTATCTGTGCGTGTATGTCAGGCTTTAAAACCTAAGGATGTGCTGCTAATTATTGTGTCAATTGACATCCGGTACCGATTTTAGTCGGTGAATGTTACAATTAACTATTTTAATTCTTACATATAATTCTTATCAGAAATATTAAAAGAAAATGTTTCTTAGTACGTAATAATTATGATAAGTGTGTAAGGAATGTAAATTCATCGTAATTAGAATGGTTTAGATTCGTGGTTGCATATTGTCCCCTGCCTAGCTAGCACGGTAGCTTATAACGTCACGTTATATGGCCAACATGTACTGAAACGTCACATGTGGTGTGATTAGGTTGGTTGACATGGGCGATAAATACTCTGGATTTTCACTTTCTTGTCTATGTTGTTGTCGATTTCCGGAAAAGATTTGCAATCCAACGGCGTGCTGTTTCAGGAGTTCCGAGATAAAAGTTTGGCTTGGTTTTAAGAAAGTGGAGTTATTTGTGTATAGTGGTGACTTTCAGCGAAAACTTATAGTTTAATGCTTCCTTTGCTAATCGTCGAAGAAAGCTAGTCGACGTCAATTACAAAGGAAGATCGGAAAAGGACTACACTGATTATACGATTGGGAGGCGAATTTTGTTAAGTTTCCGAGTACTTAAAGTACGTGTTTTACGACAATCGTGAAACTTTCCAACAAGAACAATGGAAGATATTCTAATAAGGAGAGTACAGTTGAGAAGAAGAGCTTTGAAAGCTACATATGACTCGGCCAAAGCTACCTATGAGGCGGGTGGCATGGATGTATCGGAAGCAGACCAAGCGGTGAAGCAATTAAAGGGCCTAATTCTGAATTTGGACTTGGGAGACCAAGAGTTACGCCGAAAAGTCCACAATCCATAATGTGGACGTAGTAGAAGAGGCCCTATCCCTTCAAATTGAGTCCGAAGGTCTGTGCTCCCAAATCGAACACTCGCTGAGCTCGACTCGTCCAACAGTCACAGAGGTGTCGCCGGAGGCCGCAGCTACTACAAGGCTGCCAAAGCTGCAATTGCCAATGTTTACTGGCGATAGACTCAAATGTACTGAGTTTTGGGACCGCTTCACTGCAAACATTCATAGAAAAAATATTGGAGATGCAGACAAACTCTCGTACCTGATTGGTTGTCTATCGGGAGAGGCATTGGAAGCTGTTTCGGGACTAACCACTACTAATGACAACTACCCTATTGCGATAGACACTCTGATGAAGAGATTCGGCTCCAAGGATATTGTGGTAGATGCTCACTACACGGAGTTGTGTAACCTAAAGCGAGCAGAAGATGATAGCAGGAGTTGTCGAGCCACACTGAATGACATCGAGCGACATTTGCGGGTTTTGGAAAATCTGGGAGAGCCAGCAAATGGTAACCACCTCCGAGCGATGATCCTTCGTAAGTTCCCAGATAGAGTAGTTCATGAGCTGCATTTGGTTGGAACGGACAACACCGTGGCTGGCATAAGGGTAGGGCTACATAAGATCTTGTCAGCCATGGAGAAGTCTGCAACGGTTCTCATGGAACCTGAAGTGCCAAACCTACCAGGGCCTTCAGGTACGACGACGGAAGCCCTACATATCAGGACCAGGAGTGCATCATTCAAGAATGGTTCCCTGAGTCTAAAACAGCATGACCGCAAAAGAAAAGGTCGTTTTATGGACAATGGACCACAGGCAAAGAAGATAAAGAGACCCTGTCTCTTCTGTCAGTTGACAAATGATACCAGCGCAGACTGCAAGCGTGTTGTCACTGTGGAAGCCCGTAAAAGGAAACTGGAGGGAAGATGCTTAAAATGCTTGCGCAGGAACCACAAAACTGAGGAGTGCAGGCGGAAATTGACATGTTTCCGCTGCAAGGGTCCACATTTCCAGCTGCTCTGTCCAGAACCTAAAGGTACAAAAGAACTGTCACGTTGTACCCTTCCACCTGAAACTGTCTGTCATATCGCTAACAGATTTACTTTCTTACAGACAGCTGTGGCAAAAGTCAAGAGCGGTAAAACGGGTACCAGTGATTTAAGCAAAGTTAGCAGGATCCTCCTGGACAGCGGCAGCCAACGATCTTACATAACGAAGAAGCTAGCTGACATGCTTAAATTACCAATAATTAGAACTGATCTGTTGTTAATATACACATTTGGAGCATCAACCCCACATGAAACAGCTAGTCCATCTGCTGAGGTCGTCATAGAGACAAAACGAGGTATCAAACGCAGGGTAAATGTGAATATTGTGCCACATATTACAGACCGAGTACCAATAGCGAAAGTCCAAAACAACGATGTTGATGTATACGCAGATGATGACTCGACTGGCGAAGGGATAGACCTTCTTATTGGAAATGACTTCTATTGCTCTTTCATGCGGGACAATAAAATGAATATTGGTGAGAATTTATATCTAATTGATACCGACTTCGGATACATTCTCTCTGGAAATGCTGCCTCAGATGAGGATTCTAGTATCTTGTCCGTGACTACATATTGTCAGTGCCACACGCCCAATTGCCCATACTTCACTGAACCTGATCTGCCATTAAGGAATATTGACATAAGATTCCTGTGGTCCCTGGAAAATATAGGCATAACGGATTCTCCTAAGGCCACTCGTCATGAAGAAGCTGTACACAACTTTAATGAAACCGTGCAGTACAAGAACGACAGATATGAAGTAACATGGCCTTGGATACAATATCCACCTGAGTTGCCATCGAATTTCGGTCTTGCACTGAGAAGGTTGAAGAGTCTACTGAGGAGGATAGACGAAGATTCCTTGAACGAGTACAACAACATCTTGAAGGAACAATTGGAGCTGGGAATAATTGAGGTTGTGCCAACACAAGACTCCGACGATTCAGGCCACCCAATCTACTATCTGCCCCATCACATAGTAAAACAGAAGGGTAAACGGGGGAGAATTGTCTACGATGCATCAGCTGGAGTATCGGGACAAAAAAGCTTAAATGAATGTCTGTACAGCGGCCCATATATGTTGGAAGATCTGACTGCGCTTCTACTAAGTTTCCGGACTAGAAAGAAAGGTGTAACAGCTGACATCGAAAAGGCGTTTTTGCAAGTTGGTTTGCACGAAAAGGACCGGGACGTCACACGATTTCTGTGGTTGAAGGATACAAACAAGGAACCAACCACAGCCACTATCAAACACCACATGATGCAATCTGATGATGAGATAGTAAGGTCCGTGGCTGATAAGTGTTATGTGGACAACTTGGTCACAGGGGCTGACACAACTGAAGAGGCACTTGAGATCTACAACAAAACAAGGATGGCTTTCGATCAGTTATCAATGAACATCAGAGATTGGATCTCAAGCAGCAAAGAGCTTATGGCCTCTATCCCACCTCAGTACCAACACGAACAGCACAAGGAAGTGAAAGTTCTAGGACTATCGTGGCACACACACGACGACAAATTGAAGTTAAGATGGACTGAAAACCATTTAAGTCAAGACTGTCAAATTGACACAAAAAGGAAAGTGTTACGAGCACTTGCCAGAATCTATGACCCGTGTGGATTCGTTTGTCCTCTTGTACTTCCAATGAAATTGCTCTTCCAAAGGATTTGTGAGCAGAAATGCAAATGGGATAACACACTTCCTGAAGGTATTATGCAGGCTCTGGAACAGATTCTTGTCAGTCTGAAAGACGTCACCAAAGTTGAACTTCCGAGATATTTGGGAACTGTACCATCAGATCCTTCTATGGTAAACGAACTACATGGATATTCCGATGCTTCAAAAGATGCTTTTGCCGCCGTTGTATATTTAAAAACCTCAGGACAACAAGGAAGTTCAGTATCCTTTGTGATGGCAAAATGTCATGTAGCCCAAAGCAAGGACAAAAAGGAAAAGGTCAATATACCAAGGTTGGAGTTACTTGGGTTCTTGATTACAAGCAGACTGGTGAAATATGTCAAAACTAATTTAGGCATTCCCATACATAAAGAATTTCTGTGGACTGACAGCATGGTCATCTTAGGCTGGATGCGCTCTAACAAATTACTGCCACCGTTTGTGACTAACAGAGTAGAGGAGATAAAAAAGAACCTCCCACAAGCTGTATGGTACTATATAAATACCAAATCAAACCCGGCAGACCTTGCTACACGTCCAAAAAACTGGGAACAGAAAAAAGAACTGTGGTTCAATGGTCCAGAGTTCCTGAAGCTGGATGAAGCCTATTGGCCCAAGGACCGCCTTTATGATACCCATCGCAACATTCTGTTTTCAGTTGGGGAGGCCCTGGATCAAAGTCCAGGAGAACAGGAACAGCCAATGGATATCATGGAAAGCCCAGACCCAGAACAAGCCCTGGATCAAAGTCCAGGAGAACAGGAACAGCAAATGGATGTGATGGAAATTGCAGACTCAGAACAACCCAACTATGGACCGATGGAGCTTGATGAACCAGCACAAGAAACTGAGGCCTATGCATCAGAGGAACTCACATCTGAAATAAAAAACCTGCAAAAGGAATATTTTCCTGAAGAGCTCGAAGGAAAACGAACTCATTTGGCGAGGAATCTGGACGTATTCTTAGACGTTGATGGCATACTAAGAACAAGGGGCCGATTGAGTAATACTTCGTGGAGTTAAGATATGAAGCATCCGATACTTCTACCTAGAGATGCAGAATTTACCAAAAGGGTAATTAAAGATACTCACGAGGGTAACTACCACGTGGGCGCCCCTCACACTCTCAGTATCATAAGAAGGAAATATTGGATACCACAGGGAAAATCACAAGTGCAGAAAATCATTAAACAGTGTTCCAAATGCATAAGACATGGAGGAGGACCCTACAAGCTTCCATCAGCACCGGCGCTGCCGGCGGAGAGAGTGACGTATAGCACTCCGTTCACGTTTACGGGCGTGGATTATTTCGGTCCACTATATGTTAAAGACTCCTCGAACAACAAGGCAAAAAGATGGTTAGCCTTATTTACCTGTTTAACAGTGCGAGCCATCCACTTAGAGGTTGTTAAAGATCTGACGGCAGAAGAATGTCTGTTGGCTATCAGGCGTTTTGCAGCGACTAAAAACACGCCAAATAGGATATATTCAGACAATGCAACATACTTCAGGCTAACCAGTGAAGTGATGAAACAGCCCTTCTGCATCGAGAGGGGTATCGAGTGGAAATTTATCCCGCAACTCGCCCCATGGCACGGAGGGTTTTATGAGCGCCTGGTGGGCCTAGTGAAACACTGTCTGAAGCGCACGCTTGACAAGCATTTACTTAATGATAGCCAACTGCTCACAGTAATTAAGGAAGTGGAGTCAGTTGTAAACTCGAGACCGCTAACGAAAGTGGGACCTGAATTAGACCATGTCCTAAGCCCATCAGACTTTCTGAGTTTAAGAAAATGTGTGACCATAAACCCGACAAGTGTAGAAATACCGGTAACCGGCACACAGCTAAAAGGTGACCTAATTGCAAGCTGGAAACGAGGCCTTGTGGTCATTGAAGAGTTTAAAAGGATGTTTGTTGGTCAATACCTCATGAGTCTGAGAGAGAGATCCCGTCATGACCCAAAACAACCGAGGGTCAAATCTCACAGAGAACCCCATTGTGGGGACCTTGTTCAGATAAAGGCGGATAGCAAGAACAGAGACAATTGGAAAGTTGGCAAAATTGTTGATCTGATCAAAGGCACTGACGGCGAATGTAGAGTTGCTAGGGTCAAAGTCGACAACTCAATTTTCACCAGGTCTATCGGCCACCTGTATCCGCTGGAGGCAGATAGCGAGGAAGGTAAAAACCCAGGACCAGAATCTACTGTGGATCCTGAGAAGAGACAAGATGTTTCACTTCCGGACGAGATCGAGCATAGAAGTCGAGAAGCCAGTCCTACACATGTCTCCGATACAGTCCAGAATAGCGAGGATTACATTCCCCTTATAATGGACAATGAGGCAAGAACAGGTTCAGTCGATGAGCCAAGTACATTTGGGCACAATGAGCAAACAGCCCCAGATACACCAGTTGATGGTGTTCAGATACCGCCAGTAGAGGTCGGGATAAAGAAGCGAGGTGCAGCCCTACGAGCCCGGGAGAAGATCCTGGAGTGGACAAAGCATCTCTTTACCCGGCTACAGTGAACATCTCTTGCTGCCCGGAGTGTCGCGCACAGCGCGAGTCGCCATGTTTAAATATGACAGGTGAGCATTTTGGCGCCACTGTCGGGTAATGGCGGCGGCAGTCTAATGACAGCGAGCGCGGAGGTAAGACGCACGTGAGGACCTGGCGATGGGTGAGTCAGCTACCTCTTTCTTTATGATGTCGATTGTTATTCATAGGGTATGGAGACATGATGAAACTGTATGTACGTTGCAGTAGTTTTCCATATAACTGGGTCCAATAAACGCTAGTACAATGTACTTTGAGTAGTGTCTTAGACATGGGGGCGTAGAAATTGGACAGGAGCGAGTATCTCTCGCCCATAGCGACAGTCGACTAATGTTGGAGAAACCGTGGCGGAACTATGGGGAAGGTGGAGGTTCCCGGGGGACCGAAAGGTCCCCTGTCCGGCGGGTGCCAGGTTAGGATCAAGGCAAACTGAAACCGACCGACCAGGAGCCTTGATCCAGGGTGGACAGGGGAGTGTGGAATCTCAGAGGAGACCGGCCCCCCTTGTACCACATACTAGGAAGGCACCCGGGCACATTGTAGTGCTTAGACCGGAGCTAGTCGACTGTATTGTCCGGCCTGACCGATGGCAGTGAACGTGTATAGTGGCACAGCCACATGTTTCATATAGCATTAGCTACAATCCAGATGATTCATGTTTCCATGCTCTATGACGACATGTAAATCTATAAAGGTTACAATTCTTTGTCCCCATATAATATTATTGTGTATGAATCCAAGGCACATATCGTCATTATCTCAGATGCGGCGACAATTCGGTTGTTCAGTTCCTAACTAGCGTTTATTAGTTGTGCTGCTTCCATATATAGGTATATAGATGTCGCTAGATGTTAAAAGACAACGACGAATACCATCCTAGATCCGCAAAAACGCGTGAATTATCTTCTTTACACGCGAATTTAGACTTTATTAATCACTGTTAAGGTTATGGTTGCAATGTGACGTGTAGTTGACATTATGAAGTTAGGTTTAAACAATTAACTGGGGTCAATTGAAGTCATGGTCAATCTGCGCGTTAAGAATGTTCAGTGTTGTGACAACGGATTACGTGTTTAGTGTTCCGTACCAAAAAGGGTGTCAGTGGACGGGAGCCTATTAGCTATGTGCACGTCTGAAACGTCAAGGGTCCCGGGACAATGTCAAACTCAGAGATGTCAAATAATGACACAAATGTGCACGTCTGAAACGTCAAGGGTCCCGGGACAATGTCAAACTCAGAGATGTCAAATAATGACACAGGAACATTTTATTTATTTTTGATAAACGAGAAAGACCCCTTACTGGACAGTTTACTGAAATAAATAAGAAAATAAATACAAACGAAACGAATCCTAGGAAACCGATAAGAAACCAATAGGAAACGTGAAAGTAAATCTGACAGATGTCCTCGTTAAGTACACATTTCTGCCATGGTGTGCGCTGCGATCGCCTAGCTTACCCCCACCACTTACTTCGCACATAGCCAATAACTAAAGGGTTCTTCAAACGTAGCAATTTATCGCGTAGAAAGTCAGAATGAAGATGTATAAATTTCTGTGAGTACGAGGGGTGATCCATAAGTTTTGATAATCGGTATGAAACACCCCGTTAATGATATTCTTTTAATGTGGGCTGTACCATGACACTAATCAACATTAAATTAGAGTAAAAATATATAAACATTATTCATTTGTTTTTCTGTAATTGCTGAACAAAAAAAAATCCGAATTGAAAAAATAAGAAGATGGCGGATATAACAGTTGGTTTTGTAATTATTTGGAGCGGTGTTGAAAAAGTCCTGATGCACTAATGAAGAATATTGTAATTGAAAATAAAACCTTGGTTTATCATTATGATTTAAAGGATAAGCAAGTTATCTGTGCCTTGGTTTTTTTTTATCTCCGGCTCTGTCACCAATATTAGGGAGTATTTTTCGACTTCTTCCTGGACTATTGAGGCCTACCAATAAAAACTGCGAAATTAGCTTTCACTAATTGAGCTCAAATATTGTTGGAGAGTTGTATAACATTATTCTATCAGAGTTGTGTTAAATATTATAAATAAGCTGAAGAAAAAAAAACACGAATTTTCGGGAGAAATTGTACTTCAGAGCCTTCTAATTGACAAAGGTGCTGCTCTTCGAGTAAAGATCAGAACTGATAACCGTTCCTATTGTTATTTAGCCCTAACTTCCGACTACTACTTCTCATTCACTTATGTTCAAAACCAACTACATGAAAATTAAGAGCTGGTGATGACTTAGTGAAGGTATAAAATTTGACCTCAAAAAGTAAAATTATATTTATGGGGGTAAAATAAAACAATTGAATGACGTTAATAAGTATTTGAAAATATAGAAAGTGTGCATATTGTGTTAAAAATATAACGATTTACATATCTCCCATATTTAATACTGATTATCAAAACTTATGGATCACCCCGAGTAGACCTTAAAGGGCCGTACCCATTACCACTGCCCTTCTCAAATCCAAGGTCAAGTAGCTGTGGATCTGTGCTTGATCTTTAATTAGTGGTACAGCTTGCGTGTGGGCACAGGGTTTCATAGATGAAATAATCACTTTGTATTACCTGTTTTGTACCTATCATCATCAGCCCACTGCAGTCCACTGCTGAACATAGGCTCGCCGCTTTGCCGCCGTCCCCAAATGATGACCCGCAGCCCGTATCCCGCCGTAGCGGTGACACCGCAACGGCTCACCCATGCAGCTATAAAAAAGGTGAGTGCTAAGAAGAAACTCTACTTCCTAATGCTACTATACGTATCCAGTCGCCTCCCGTCCTCCGACACACGTCGCTGCACTTGCCGCGACGCGGTGTCCACTCAACACGCTTAACACCAGCGATTGTCAATTCTGCGACAGATGTGGCCAGCGCAATGCCACTTCAGTTTGCAAATTTGAAAAGGTTACTTTGGATTGCACTGATAACCGATAATACCCAGGACTTGAATTTAGTGGTTGTCACCCCGTGGGGTCCCTCGTCTGATGTGACGGTCACGACTGTCCCTCAGAAGGGTATCACGACCGGATCGCTTCCACCGCCCCCTAGCCACCACGTCACTGTCATTAACCACCATATTAAAGCCCTCACTTTACCTACAAACTGTTGCTCTATAGGGCTGAATACACTTTCAATCTTAATTCATAGACATAAAGGCAGATGTCAACTATGGCTAAGACTATAACTTAAAAGTGTTGCCTAACCTAAGCATTTACTTTAGTCGCACTAGCAGACCTGCCTAGAAATGGTAATTGAGAAGAATGGTTTGATAAGGTAAGTAAGTGTAAGTAAAACAATAGACTAATATATACAGTTCGAGTATAATAATTGATATATAATCAGCATACCTATTTACGTATATAACAATTATGATCACGCGAAGAATTATCACTGCATTGTGACGTGATGTTTTATTATATTTTTATTTTATCAATTTGATAGTGATTTGGTGCACAAAGTCACGTATTCGACTTTGATTATATTAGGTACCGGGGTCATTCACTGATTAAGTTTCGCACTTTTTGTGGACATAAGCACAGAATAAGTAATACATAAGTAAGTAAATGTTAATAAGCCTATTAATTTGGGACCCCCCCCCCCCCTTACGGTTGAATTTCAAAGTTTTTTTGCGAGATGGGTTCACTATTTAAAGAGCGTGTATAAAGTAAACTTCCTAATAAGTAAAGTAAAAGCCCAGTAGCCAAGCCAGTACCAAAGTGTATATTCGGCCCTCAATACCCTATTACCCGATCGTTGACTTTGAAACCGAATGTTCAGCTGAATTATTGTGTTGTGACATAAGATTGAAAGTTTCATGTAATATCTTGGATCCCAACCTTTTAAGATTAGAAATCGATCTCGCTTGGTCTATTTCTTCTTTATAATGTAATCTATGATGCTAAATCTATATAGATATTATAGAAAACAAAGTCGTGTTAGTTACACCATTTACGAGTATAACTTATAACCGTCGGGTGAATATTTAAGAACTTTGATTTTTGGATTTATTTTTTCTTTGCTCCGAATAGCAGAGAAACATTCTGGCAACAGTGGCGGTACGGCCTTAAAAGCCCAAAAGCCAGGCTTGCGTTACTAAAATTAGCAAAAACCAAATATATGTACGACTAAGGTTGAGTTGCACCGACTTACGATCACAGACTGATCAACGTTAAATATGGCGCCGGCAGCTGTCATACCATAGAAACTTGTCAAACTTTCCATACATTCAAATTTTAACGAGCACCGCTTACAATTACAGACGGTTTGGTGCAACCCAGCCTAATTCTTTTTTCCATTTCAAACTAACTTAAAATCCGCGCGACGGCGCCTGATCTGTATATTCTATTCACCTTGGTCGGGGTAGTAGTACAAAATTCGACGTAGCAAGTAAGTGGCGCTACTGCCGCGCGAAACGAGCGGTCTTAAGACGATAGAGTTGAGACACGGGCTAGTCATCTCGCTCGCACACGAGGGCTTGCAAGCGGGCTTTAATGCTGATATCTTTTCTCTCTTTCTTATCTATGAAAACTGCTACAAAACGAGAGATACGTATCTATAGCTAGATCTAGCAAATAGTTTGTGACTAGAAGCCCGGCTTTCGACGTGAAGTTATCAACAGATGTTAGTCAAATGCGAATTTAGCGCGTGCGCGTTCATGACTGGATGGATTGTGATGCTAACTTCATTGATTACAATTATGTACATTACTTGAAACTGAACAATTTGTTTGAGCGGATAGTGTTTTGTATTAAAAAGTTTATTAAAGTGGAAAGTGACGATGGATGAAGTCGTTCCGTGTGACGATTTAAAATGTGCACAAGTTATCGGCGTAGAAAAGGTAGGCACGCTAAACTTTGCACAAAAAAGCAACTTATTTTTTCACCGAAACCTACGCCTGACTTGAGTATTTCTCAGATAAGCAAGTCACATAAACGACAATGTCAAAGATCGGTGCGATTGATGAGATGTCTGTACAATTTATCTAGTAATAGCATGCCTTCAGTGTGTTTTGTTGGTCTGTCCTGTCTACGCCACACCAGAGGGGCTAGTATGATCGCTTATATGTCGGACATATAGCATTCGTCCCGTACTGTCAAGTATGTAAGTGCGAGAGGGACGAATGCTATATGTCCGACATATAAGCGATCATACTAGCCCCACAGTTAGTGATAATGAAGAGTGAAGATTTACTAGTATGGTAATATGGCAAGGTATCAAGGTAGGAGATAAATTTAATGATATTGTGTGTGAAAAAAAATACATAAATGTATCCCTCGGCTTGCCCTTCTCTGCAACCCTAGGCACGCCACTGTCTGGCAAGTATACTATGAGCGCTCGTGGCCCAGCGGCACCCGCGTACCGCGTGCGGTATGCGAGGTTAAGCAATGTGGGCGCAGGTCAGATCTTGGATGGGTGACCGCTTTGAGTAAAAAGTAAAAGTAAAAGTAAAAGTAGTTTATTCTTCAAATTAGGCATATTACATGCACCTATGAACGTCAATAAACTACCACCGGTTCGGAAAAATAAACCTCTGCCACGAGAAGAACCGGCGTAAGAAACTCGGCGAGGTGTCATTTTTTCAAAACAATATACATTGTATAGTTAAATATAAATTACAGTGTCAGCTACTACAAAATAACTGAAATAACAATGCTACAGTAGAAAACATATTTTCGCGATAGATTACCCGTGCAGGACGCTATCACTGCCAAACATCCCTATCCATGATGTAATCGTTTATCTTATAATATGCTTTTGAAATAAGTGTTTGTTTTACTACAGATTTGAATTTAGAATTACTAAGTTCAGTAATGTGTTTAGGAATTTTATTGTAGAATTTGATACAATTTCCCAAGAACGACTTTTTCGCCTTTACTAGTCTATAGAAGGTTACTTTCAGTTTCCCAGTATTTCTCGTGGCTATTGGTTTATCAGCGTTCGTTGGAAAATTGCCCAAATTCTTCCTAACATACATTATTATTTCAAATATAGTGGTTACTAACTGAGCGCTCTCGTGCTTTGGAAGGCACGTTAAGCCGTTGATCCCGGCTGTTGTCTACGACAACAGTCGTTAAGCCAAGTTAGAGGCCTTCGGGCGGCTTGAGAACTTCTAACAGTCAAGTTGCCCACTCACTTGACAAAGGGGGGTCGAAGTTGCACCACGTCCGTAGGGAGTACCCACCAACCCACCGTTACCCTACACGTGACCCCTGGGTGGTGCTAAAAGTGCAACAAAAACTGGCAACCGTACTTGTCTTCTCGAAGATCTCACGGTTCGTAAATAAATGCCATACGATTAAAAAAAAAAAACCTTGCAAGGTCGCCATGTAACGAAGAAGATTGGAAGTGGTTGTATACAAAGAGAGATTGCTTAGTAAAAGAACCGTATTAAATATCTTTTACACCACACCTTGCCAAAAAGCGCCTTTTTCCGCACGCTGCGCGTTCGGAAAAACCCACTTTTTGGCCAAGTGGTGACGTAAAATTGTGTCAAGTGCAGAAAACAGGAAATTCGCAACGAGTGGTGATAAATTGAAACACGACCGGAGGGAGTGTTTTAAATCGACACGAGTTGCGAATTACCTGTTCGCAAGTGTATCGTACAACGTTTTACAGTACATACGGCTCTTTAAAGTTTCGACATATGCACGTAATTTGCTGATTACCGCACTCAAGTAGCACCATATGTACTGTAAATAGCTATTTCAGTTGTCACACTTTGAAGGTGGGTCATTGTTCATGTACAAGTGGCGTGCTGGAAGTGGTACGTTTCCGCTCTACCTATACAGGGTGATTTCGGGGTCGTGGATCAAGAACCAGTTTTTAGACTTGGTATCTGTTAGCCATTTCAAAAAAGTGTAGTGACACGAAACAAACGCATTTCATTTTTAATTTATTTTGATGAAAAAAATACAAAATCACAAAAAAACATGGTTACCCTACTCTCTTTGACGGATGGTATGGAGATTTGACAGTGGGGTAGGGTGACCAAGTTGTATGAAAAAGTATTATTTCCCATTAAAATTTGTAAAAAAAAGAAAATTATTTGAGTTATAAACCTTCATACCGACTGTGATGTTGTCTACTTTAAATTTTTGACCATGTACAATTATTTCGGATCACGACCCCAAAATCACCCTGTATAAGTAGAGTAGAAAAGTATTTTTCATTCCTCATATTCTGAAAGTGGTCATTAGGTGGCGGTGGGAAAGTGGGTCATTGTGTATTGTTAGTGGCGTGCTGAAAGTGGTACATATCTGCTCTAGAGCAGAAAAGTAAAAATCCTCATATTCGAAATGAAAAGCAGAGTTTAACTTGGAGGAAACCACCCATTTCAGCCTCGAGCTATTGGCGCTCTCTTCGGTCGAGCGCCAAAATATCTCGTCAGAAATGGGTGCATTTCAGCCCTGGCTTAACAATCTACTATTATTTCTAATCGCCTACATATTTTATACACTAGGGTTATCGGTGATACAAGCATTATGCGTTTATGTCGCGTAAACTATTGTTACTGCTAAACACTAAAATATGGCCAATTCTCATATTACAATTAAAAATATCGGTATAAAAATAGTACATTACTACAGAGGCCGGGACAAAAGGGGTTGCCGGCCGAAGACATATAGACGGCTGAGCAAAGCGAGGCCGGATAGGTCTAAGGCCGGCAACCCCATATTTCCCGCCGAGGTATGTATCGTGCTTTTCTCAAACATGCAATGAAATAAACAACAAAAAAATCAAAGTTTTATGCCTGTGCAAGAGGACTTTGCAGGCCTAGGCCTGCAAGATTTGTATGAAATTCCATTAACTACCTCTTGTCCTAGCCGCACCTGAAACGTCTACTTCGCAGCCTATTATAAGGAACATAACATCAATATTTCATTGCATGTTTGAGAAAAAACATTTTCTCATACATTTTGTACGAACAGGTCGGGGGCGATAGGACGTTTGCTAGGTCGGCTACTAGTATTAATAAAGCTTACTTAGTGCACGTTCTTTAACTAGATAAACAGTTGAGCAACTAATTAAAAAGGGCGTGAGTCAACCAGCCCTTTGACCTGTCGGCGTGACAATTATCATGCATTACGACATCATTCTATGACAAAGGTTACTACAGTAGTCATCTAAAATGGTAAAGCGTGAATCGTATATGCTGGACGGGTTCAAATACAGAATAGTTTTATACAGGGTGGAAAAAAAATATGGGCCCTGGAGGGGAACTACCTTAAAACATTGAGATAGCTCAATTTGTTGAAAGGAAACATTATTTTATTTCTCTTAAGCAATAAAATTGCATTATAGAATTTTGAAAAAAAAAAATCTGTACTAATTGTACACATTACAAAATTTCTTTTTTTTTGTATTTGTGGCTTCTCTTGTATCCTAGACTAGGTCGGTCTCTAAGAAGTTTTTGTTCCTTGATAAAAATAGGGTCGATTGGCATCAATTGACATCAAACATTTTATGACAATAATGTAAAAAAATGGTTATGTTTCGCTGTTTGTACATTTTTTCAAAAATCTGTAAATGCAGTTTTATGGCTTAGGAGAAATAAAATGATGTTTTCGTTCAGTGCTTTCAGCTAATTCAGCTATCTCAACGTTTTAAGGTAGTTCCCCTCCAGCGCCCATATTTCTTTTTCCATCCTGTATATCTACTTCCATAATCCATATAATTAAAGGGGTTCGCCCAGACTTGGACTCGCGATGTATTAGCGAGGTACTCATTCAAAATAGTAGAATTAGATTGTATAACTATAAGTAGAGAGGGTCTAAAGTAGAGTCGTATATTACCACGAGATGGTTATTTTCCCGAACGAACTCGGCACCTGTTTGCCCTTTGACCGATTTGCCTCAATTGTAGAGGCCTGAAAAAAGCAATTGAAAGATGACTGACGTTTTGACGACCTGTTTAGCCTAGTTGGTATTGAGTCTGCCTCCGAAGCTAGAGGTCCCGGGTTCGAATCCCGGCCAGGGCATTTATTTGTGCATTTTTCACGGATATTTGTTCTTGGGTCTTGGATGTTTTCTATGTATTTAAGTATGTATTTTTATCTATATAAGTATGTATATCGTCGTCTAGTACCCATAGTACAAGCTTTGCTTAGTTTGGGACTAGGTCGATTTGTGTAAGATTTGTCCCCCAATATTTAGATTTTGAACCTTATGGCTTGAAAAGCAAAGTTGTTTTTTGAACCGACTAGTTTTATACAATTCGCTCAATTCAAATTATTCTAAGTAAAGTATAAGCAGACACCGTAGACTGCGAGTCTAAAAAAATCACAAGCGCTGCCTACTCTTTTTTGATTTGAGGATTCAATAATACACACAGCACTCAAATCACCACATAGTCGGGTCTAGTAGGGGTGTCATGTTTTACTTTTTGTGCATGCTCTGCCTTGACGGTGAAGAAACAGGCCTACGGTCTGCGTGGTGGTAAAGTAAAGAGACTGCCGGACATCGTAGTCTATGGAGTATACACGCTTGCGATGCGACTGTAGAACAGCCACAAGCGCGCTTTTTTAAAATTAATTCGTTGTATTAGTTCGGCTGTTTAGCCTAGTTGGTTGTGACACTGCCTACGAGGCTGAAGGTCCCCTCAGATTCGAATCCCGGTAAGGGCATTAGCTTGTGATATGCAAAAAGATTTGTTCCTGAAATTGTATTTAAGTATGTAAAGTATATGACTAAAACGGTTAAAACTCACGTATAAACTGTCACCAGGCGACATGTTTCGAACTTTCGGCACACTCTGTCTCGCACTATCGGCGTCAGCGTCAGGTGCGTCGGGCGGCGCCGGCGGGGCGATCGGCAGTGTACCATGCGTCGTTGCCGCTGATACACTCAACCTGAGGAAGAACTCCCGAAGAGTTCGAAACATGTCGCCCGGAGTGACAGTTTATACGTGAGTTTTAACCGATTTGGTGATATAATTTTAAACATGATTTACGAAAGTTCAAGTTCTAGTTTAGGTATCTATTAAATATATCGTTGTCTAGTCCATAACACGAGCCGTATTGAGGTTACTATGGGGCTTATATATATTCATTTACTTATTTATTTATTTATTGACAAATTGACATTATAAGATGCACTGTCTTGAGACTTGAGAGAGACGGAAGTCATACAAAAGATTAAAATACTTAGTTGATTCAACTATTTTTCTCCGATATTGAGTCACAGTTATCAGTAAAACGCTTATTTATTCCTATACGCATTCGAAGTAATAACGAGTAGGTACTATCACTACCTCTTATCTATTCATGCCGGCTGAATTAGTCATCATGCGTAACAAATACCTACACGTAATTGTTTACACACCAACGTTGACTATCCAGAACACAACCAAAATCACCAGACAGAATCATATTTTATTTACCAGAGCGCTCAGAGGAGCACGTATATGGACGATTCACACCGAACGGCTGGAGACCGGCGGCTAGACTTTAAACTAAAAACAACGAGTTAACGAATTATGTCCAGGTTTTGCTAATTTTATGCGCCTACTTCGTATCCAAACGGCAGCGGCAGAGCCGGCGCCAAGCGACCGGCTGCCCGCAACCCATTCAAATATGAAATGTAACTTCTGTATACAGGGTTCGAATTCCTTTGACTCTAGTGGGGTACGCGCCGACTCCAGCCGTTCGGTGTGAATCGTCCATAACGCCGAATAGTCTTTATTGAAACCCTAAGGCCTTATTTACATACTTACGAGACTCGTATGCGAGTTTCACTACATTGCGCGGTTTGACAGATCGATTGAACTCATTATACCACGGTAACCCGCAATGTAATGAAACTCACATTCGAGTCTCGTATGTGTGTAAATAAGGCTTTTATTAAGCACTTAAATGAGCCAGCGAATAACTGGAAATACCTATATGTTAAAGTTTATTGTCCTATTCATAGTCAGAGCGTTTCAATACGAGTAAGTATCTCGGAAAACACTGAATACTATGTCTATATCTTAAAAAAGCAGTTCCATAAAAAAGTAAAGATTGTAAACCATTTAATTAAAATCTGAACGTTTGATAAACAGAAATGATCATTGGTTTTAACAATATAAATTTTAATTCCAATTAGGGGCCATCTATATATTACGTTAAGTCACGCTAAATTTTTACTAACCAGGTTTTCATACCCATCCAAAACCCAAGTCCATAACGCAAGCCTTAATTGAGCTTACTGTGGGACTAGATCGATCTGTGTAAAAAATTGTCCCCTAATATTTATTTATTTATTTATCCATAAAACGACCCATGGAGCCCTATTACCGGCCTACGCCATCTGTCATTGATAAAATGATAACCTGGCCCATGCCTGGCCCTGAAGGGTATTTAGACAATTGATTGCTATCATAATGGGGACTTGCGTCCATTAGGTTTATTTGTTACACCTACTCTACTTAGACATTATATTGAAGCTACTGTGAGTACTGTGACTGGCCGGAAAATCACGTGACTTTTTAGGGTTCCGTAGTAAACAGGAACCCTTGTAGTTTCACCATGTCCGCCGTCCGTCCGCGGGTCGCGGGTTAGCTAGCTCAGGCTCGGCCTGGCTAGCACGGTAGCTTAAACCGTCACGTTCTATGTAACGTTTAAGTACATTTCGGACATATAACGTGACGGTGTAAGCTACCGTGCTAGCTATTACTGACTAGCTATTTAGTAGTTATAATATCAATCACGCCGAGAAAACGGAAGAATAAACACTTGAAAAAAAAATTTTTTTTACATAGTTTACCTCCCCTACTTATAAAGTGGGGATGGGGATGCATTCTTTTTGCAAAACTTATCGTGTGGTGACCCACACCTAACTCGTGAGATAGCTCGCTTAAAAGTAATGTGGGTTGTATGTTACCTATATTTAACAAATTTTTGATTCAGGAATCGTTTGCGTAAGATTACATGAAACTATTAAGTGTATTTTTTTTGTAGTAATATATGTAGGTATATAAAAAAAAACATTGTAGTAGTATTTATATAATAATTAATTAAAAGTAACACTATAAGACATTTTTAGTAATTTAGGTCTGGAAAAGCAAACTTTCGTGCAAGTAGGAAATGTAACGGGTGGAGAACTATGAAACCCTACATTGAGCGTGGCCCGACACGCACTTGGTCGGTTTTAATATGGAGATCGATGGTTAAAACTCCGGCTCGTACCATTGGGATTTTAAAAAATCTATACGAAATATCTGTATCATTTGATTTTTAACAGTAGATTTAAATAATAATAATATTAATGGTTCCGCCCCGCCCGCAGATTGCTCCATATAAAATGTATGGCCTTGCCACAGGCAGACGAACGGATTCGGCGGCGCGATTCAGCATGAGTGTAGCATCACCATCGTATATAAAAACAATAATAAGTAAATAAATATTGGGGGACAATCTTACACAAATCGACCTAGTCCCAAACTAAGCAATGCTTGTACTATGGGTGCTAGACGACGATATACATACTTATGTAGATAAATACATACTTAAATTAAATACATAGAAATCGTCGTCGTATGTCTTGAGTTCGGGTTACTTCAACCCACGACCCATGCCGCTGAATACCCCGCTTGTCCAAACCCAAACACGTCCACAGTGCAGGAAACCTAAAACACAGGAAAAACCATATTTTAACTGACAAAGCGTCCAAAGCTAGCTACATTTGGGCATCTAACAGGTTCACCTTGCTTCGCGTCCGCTGCAGAGGTCGTAAACATTTTGATTAAAATATAGTTTATTAAAGTTCTCTTTATGACTCTGTTTTGACGGAGCGTATAGAGAGCAGAGGAATGAACATAGATTGCACAAACTTGGTTTATTTATCGGGCATAAAATATTTGAAACTTTTGGAACCTTGGGTGAATATGAACACAAAACGAATTTCTGTACAGGATGTCGACCTTATTATATAGGTCTATAAAGATTACAGAAAACGAATATTCATTATTTTTTTTTATTTTATCCATAAATGAACGTATCCTGTGGCTAGTTTGTTTCAAACTGGCAATACCGATACCCGCCACATACACTCTGAATTCGGCGACCGTTTTCTGCCGGGCTGGTTTCGCCCGCAGATTGCTCCATATAAAATGTATGGCCTTGCCATAGACAGACGTGACCATTCGGCGGCGCGATTCAGCATGAGTGTAGCATCACCATCGTATATAAAAACAACATCGTCACATTTGGTACTCCTAGACTCGTACATAAAAGTGCAAGGTGCTAAGCTAATAAATATCCGAACACACTTCTATTACCAAGGTTACATGAAACGCTACCAACCAGGCGATTATGGCCGGTAGAGGGCGAATAACATCAGTCGCCTGACATGCCGCGCGGCGTATAGCGCTCCATGCACCGTATGGGTGAATGTGGCCTTAGAGTGTTCCGATATTTTTGAGCACCTTAAGAGTAAATTATATAAGCACCTGCAGCGACTGTACTATTAAGTACCTACTACCTACTTATCAACAATATGTAATTATCAATCTATGATTACATTACGTTATCAACAGGAGATGCTAGAACAATAAGTCTCATCAACTCATTGTTACACGTTTGGGTTACTCCGATACGGACGTGATGGAATTCCTCCGACCAAAGGTTGCCGATCCATGCTTTAATGCATTTATGTTGCCGGTAGACATCGAAAATGGGTTTTTCATATTGTGACCAATATGGAAAGAAAATCAATAACCCAAGGCACAATCATTTTTGCCTTGGGAGTTAAGTAGGTTTCTTAAATACGGTTACAACCATTTTTTATGATTTTACAATGCGGGGGTGAATTAAAAAAATAATCTAGTTAGGTCTCATTCCTGGGCAAATTCGCCCTCTCCGCGTTTTTTTTATTTTTATTTATTTAGGTAAACAAACAGTCACTACAAAAAAGCTTAGATAGATTTCTTAAAATAAAGGCTTACAATATGTGTGACCAACACCGTTCACCACTCTCTGGGTTTTCATTCACAAAAGTAGATTCGCGCCGTGTGTAATAAAGGTCTTCGCTTCAGCCTCGGCAAAAATACTTCCGTATGTCCGGCCGGCAGACTTCCGGATTTTCCGCTATTTTCCTCTACAGGTCGCATTTCTTCACCGATTCTTGAGAAATTTTGTGAGCAGGTTTGATTATTTGATAGACTTTTTGTTGGATCAGTTTTCGGAACTTTCTAAGCAAAAAAAAATCTTTTTCCCTTGGTCTACAGCGCCACTTCGTAGAATTATATATAATAGCCCTTTTTAAAAAAACCTGACTACCTTCCTGACTAAACATGAGTTTGATTTCCTGAAAATAATTATTATTCAAGTTTTTATTTGATATTGCATGCATACAAAATCTTAATATTAAGGTTTTCATGAATAATTTATTTATTATAAATGCCATTGATTGATTATATTGTTTGCCGCATGTGTCCGGTTTAACGGCAACACAACCGGTAGCAACGTACGGCGACCACGCGTTGCGAATATATTACCTACGTATTATGTCTACACACTTGTTGTGATTGTATTATTGCGTCTTGTGGGCGTCTTGTTTAGTTTTCTTAATGGGTCAAGTTTTGGGTAACGTTTTTGTAAACTCGGCCTTTTTATTTGTACTCGTTGAGACGATTCTAACGATCGACTAGTGGCTCTGTGAGCTTTAGAGCTATCGATTTTTTTTTTCAATTTTCAAAATTTCCAAAAACCGACTTGGCATTAATATTCTATATAATTATCGAACCTGCTAAGTGCTCGCAAAATTTCACGTGAATCGGTTGAGAAATGCGACCCTGAGGAGAACATCCTGAAACCTGGACATTCGGACATACGAAATATTTTTTGTTGAATATGAAGCGGAGACCTTCGTTTCACTCAGTCAATAAACTAGTGGCTCTGTGAGATTTGTGAACTGCAAACCTCACGAAAAAAAAATTTTTTTCTCGTAAAAAAAATCTAAGTACAAATTATCGAACCTGCTCACAAAATTTTACGAGAACAAAAACTGCTAGTTTTGAGTAAATTCAGTTCTGAGAAATGTTTTCATAATCTCAGCAGTTTTCTTATAAAACTTTCAAATCGTTAACAATATAGATAAATAAAATTACAATATTTTAATTGCAGTGATATTGAGAACTTCCTCCTTTTTAGGGTTCCTTATTAAACAAGGAGGTTTGCGTGATACTAAACTTTAAATAACTTTTCAAGATTTTATTCTATCGTTTTGTCGGCGTTTTGTTGCTCTATGCCAAATTACGGCTTATTACTAGTATGTAGTTACTGCGCTAAGCTGCGACTGCGAACGGATGGTCTGACGAAAATGGCGAAATTATAAGGGTTCCTTATTTACTATACGGAACCCTGAAACACTTCCTCCTTCGGATGTATGTTAAAAATTTAAAAATATCGCTTCCTTGAACTAAGAAGCCGGGTAGAACAAGTACTTTCAACGCGGAGAAATCGTGGTTTTTACCGCAAGGATTGGCCCGCAGTTCAGTTAGGGTTGCCAAACCGGCTTCGACTAAACGGCTCTCATTTGTGATTGAACTCCATTAAAAATGTACCTGATGGCGACTTGGGCATTTACCTACTGTTTATAGCTTATTACAGTTTCTTAGTTTTATGATTCAGTACCCTATTAAGCTCATATTTTTTAGGGTTCCGTAGTCAACTAGGAACCCTTATACATTCGTCATGTCCGTCTGTCTGTCCGAGGCTTTGCTCTGTGATTGTTAGTGCTAGAAGGCTGCAATTTGGTATGGATATAAATCAATCAATAAAACTGACAAAGTTGTAAAATATTTTTAAGGGTACCTCCCCTACACGTAAAGTATGTTTTTTTGCTTCAACCCTATGGTGTGGGGTGTTGTTGGATAGGTCTTTCAAAATGAATAGAGGTCTTCTTAGTAAAAGACGTACATTATGTAACGCTGCGAAAGTATTCCCTTTTGCTTGTTATTGATTTTTTAGAGTAAAATCATTGGGCTACTACGGAACCCTACACTGAGCATGGCCCGCCATGCTCTTGGCCGATTTTGAGTTATTTAAATTACTTACATTAAGCCTAAAAAGCGTTTGCCTGATTTAGGGCACTTTTCGGTGTAATAAGGTCAAGCTATTTATTTTTGCACTCTAAAGATCGTGTGGGGTACTATTTGAATCATAAAATTATATTTGATATAAGTATATATAATTTTAACGTGAGACATATTAACACAAGTAAATTTTTACAAAAAAACACCGACACCAAACTTTTCCAGATCCCATCCTCCCTCTATAACTTGAGGAGCTCCCTCGATTTTTTTAAGATCCCGTCATCAGATCCACACTTGGTGACACCGAGTGAACATACATAAAATAAAATATTCCGACGAATTAAGACGTCCCCTTTTTTTAAGTCGGTTAAAAACAGTTTAAACTCACTTGTAAGTTACTGTTTTTCTTTTTTTAAGAAGAGTTTTAACTTATGTGAAAATACCGAAAATCAATCCTTATTCCGTAATACTTACCTCGCCAGCTCAGAACGGCTTTCTTAAAACGATATTTTAAACCGCGAAATAGTTGTAAAATGCGACGCGGATAGGAAGCGGCGAATAAAAATAGACCACTCAGTTACGTTACAGCTTCAAGGTTCAATCGACGTAATTTTGCTTTTATTTTATATTTCTCTAAGAAGTTAGCTAGCTTTAATAAATTAGCTAGCCAGGCGCGGATCTAGGATTTGGTTCAAGGGGAGGCATTACAGGGGGGGGGGGAGGGGGCGGGGAGGAAAGGCCAAAAGTAAAATTTTAACAAAAAAACACCGACTCCAAACTTTTCCATACTCACACTTGGCCCTTCCTGCTATATAATAATACTAGCTTTTTCCCGCAGCTTCGCACGCGCAGAAGTTAAAAAAGTAAAAGTATTTTTTTTATTGTAGCACTTCCTTATACAATTTAGTAGCGGTTATGATTTCGGGTGCACTTCAAAGAAAGCTAGTAACGTAGTCTAAGGTGGACTGTGTAATGTTTATCTTTTCTGAGATGTTTGTTGGACGTGAAGTATACACGCTGACCATTTTCAAGTTGAACAGTGAGGTGTACGACAGGAGGAAAATTCATGAATGGGAAACTTCAAGATCCTCCAAACAGCTTTGGGGCTACTTATGTATTGGCCGCTTCCATAAATTTTTATCTCATCATTCTCATTTTCGAGAGTCAAAGCCGCCCGATCACCCTATAGTTCACATACTTGGTGTATTTGATACCTTGAACAGAATTACATAAAGGATGATTCACAGTAGACCGTTCCCCTTTGTTCCACCCAGATAACCAAGTTTGATAACTGGTTAACTAGGTGGAACATTTCTTCCGCGAAGAAAACCAATTATGTGAGTGGAATTCTAATTCCATATTGTTAACCGAGTTGGATTACTGGAATGTATCTTCTACATATTCTACTTAAGGCAGGTCGGTGTAGGTACGACGACGAGCGAAGCGAGGAGGAGTGTTAGTTGAACCGCGACCCTACCGCGCGCGAGCCGAGCGAGCGAAGCGAGCGTGCCGCGGTAGCGGCCGGCGAAGCGCCAGTACCTAACTAACAATATCCTACCTGAAATTTTGTAATATTGAGAATTAAACCATATTATATATAAATTATATTGTTAGTTTGCAGTTTCGCAAGGTCGCAGTTTAACTAATACTCCTCCTCGCTCCGCTCGTCGTCGTACCTACACCGACCTGCCTTAAGTAGAATATGTAGAATGTATCTCCAGTAATCCAACTCGGTTAACAATATGGAATTAGAATTCCACTCACATAATTGGTTTTCTTCGCGGAAGAAATGTTCCACCTAGTTAACCAGTTATCAAACTTGAATTTTTTCAAAATCTTACACTTTTACTTTAAAAATTACAAGATCTACATACAAAATTTGAACCCCAAATTTACCCCCTCAGGAGTTAAATTTCTAAAAAGCCCTTGTTAGTGATTAATTACGTCATATAAACAGCCTACTGTGTAAAACTCAGTTTTGCAGGTCAAACGGCTGGCATCTACGGCTGGGCATTGATTAATCAGCCAGTCAGGAATTTGCGCCCCTACTTAACCCGCTTAGGGTTGGGTTTTCCAAAACCCTAAAATTACTTTTCTTGTATTGTAATACGGAGTCTATACACAAAGTTTCAAGTCTGTCAATTAAAATGTTACTCCATCCCCATACAAATTTTGCACCCCTATTTAACCCGTTTGGGGGTAGATTTTTCCAAAACGCTAAAATTACTTTTCTTGTATTGTAATAAGGAGTCTATACACACAGTTTCAAGTCTCTCAATTAAAATGTTACTCCATCCCCATACAAATTTTGCACCCCTATTAAACCCGTTCGGGGGTAGATTTTTACAAAACGCTAAAATTACTTTTCTTGTATTGTAATAAGGAGTCTATACACAGTTTCAAGTCTCTCACCTAAAATTTTACTCCATCCCCATACAAACTTTGCACCCCTATTTAACCCGCTTAGGGGTGAATTTCTCCAAAACGCTGAAATTACTTTTCTTGTATTGTAATAAGGAGTCTATACACACAGTTTCAAGTCTCTCAATTAAAATGTTACTCCATCCCCATACAAGTTTTGCACCCCTATTTAACCCGTTCGGGGGTAGATTTTTCCAAAACGCTAAAATTACTTTTCTTGTATTGTAATAAGGAGTCTATACACAGTTTCAAGTCTCTCACCTAAAATTTTACTCCATCCCCATACAAACTTTGCACCCCTATTTAACCCGCTTAGGGGTGAATTTCTCCAAAACGCTGAAATTACTTTTCTTGTATTGTAATAAGGAGTCCATACACAAAGTTTCAAGTATCTCACCTAAAATTTTACTCCAGCCACATACAAACTTTCAACCCCCATTTCACCCCCTTAGGAGTTGAATTTCTGAAAACCCCTTCTTATTGGTTGTCTACGCCATTAACCTGAATTACAGTAAAAATTTCAACTCTCTAGCCCCAGTAGTTTGGGCTATGCGTTGATGAGTGAGTGAATGAGTCAGTCAGGACATACGCATTTATATATATAGATGAGGAGTTCCTCCTTTTTTTAAGTCGGTTAATAAGCTCTTAGTAGTCGCTGAGATACTCGGCCCTCGTACAATATATGGAAATTCTTGGAAATGATTGTCCTCGCCGGGACTCGAACCCGAGAGAGTTCCATAACAATATCCATGAATGAGGACTAAAACTAGGTTAACTAAGCACATCGATTTCCTCGTAAGCTTTATTACAAAGTCATTTCTAATGAGCAAGCCACTTAAAGCCCGAACAGCATAAAAGGCATAACCATGCATAACCTAGCATAACCAGGCATAATGACATTAATGACAGCGCGCCGGTCAGAGTAATGCATTCTTTATGCCGTCCTTGAACCCTAGACCGAACTGTTACAAGGTCGGCCATCTTGGCAAACTGCCAACCTAAATCAATGTTGGATTACAACTTATTCAAATGACACTAAAGTTCAAAATCGAATAGATTATAGTGGACAAAGTTTACGCTATTTTATTGTAAAAATATTAGTTGGCAATTTTCAGTAGCTTTTTATTGCTATTGCAGTTAGGCAGGCAGTAGGTACTTTGTTGTTAGAAAGCATAATTTGTATGTTGGAATGGCTCAAGTCAGTTTATTGGACACGCGATTTTAACTACGTTTTATTTATAAAAAACCTAGAATGTCATATAAATAAATTACCGTATTTCAGTTTTTTTTTTGTTTTTGATAAGTATAGGTTATTTTATTGTATTGCTACATCAGCCGAAGGACGTCCACTGCTGGACATAGGCCTCCCCGAATTTCATGGGGGGTAAATGCCATAATCGCCACGCTTGGCATGCGGATCGGCGATCGCAGTGTCTCCACCGCACTCCAGGGATGCTGCTGCCCATCCCCCGGTGGTCTTGGTCGCAGTTTTAGGACATACCCGGGTCCATATTGGATATATATCCATTATTTTATGCAAATGTCACAAATCAGCCATTCTCGCATCATTATATTGAGTGCCAGCAGTCTTTTCATTAGCTCACTATAGCTCTACATTCAGAGTCTTGTCTGTATTGTTTTGTTATCAAAAATAGCTCTCGGGCATCGGGCAGGCGGGCTCTCGGGGAAACACGCGCGATGACGGTGTTCCCAAGATCCTTTTTGCTGGGTAAAACCTAATTTGAAAAGTGACTTGTGGGTGTTTTTGTTATTGTTTATCAACTCAATTATTGATACAGTTTCCTTATTTTTAACAGACTTCAAAAACGGAGGAGCTATTCAATTCAGTTGTATTTTTTAAACCCCGACGCGGTACGGAAAAGACGGGTGTTATTTTTTTTTTCTATATACTACGAGGGTGGCAAACAAGCTTACGGCCTGCCTGATGGTAAGCAGACACCGTAGCCTATGGACACTTGCGACTCCAGAGGAATTACAAGGTAAGTTATATAAGCTTATAAGTTTAACATGTGTAAATGTGTATGTGTGTGAGGCATGAACCAATTAGAATGCGGTTTTTTTATTTGAAAACAGGTTTCTGGTGATGGTTCTTATAGATATGTTTTATCAATGATTTTTGAGATATTGCACTATGAAATGAAAATGTAGGGGCTTTAATGATCTCAAGTCCATCTCTGCTGTAAAACCATGTCTATAGAACATAACTGACAAGTTTGAAAATTTGAAAAAGCTGATTTCATATTTTCAAGTTGTTAGTTATATTCTATACTTAGACATGATTTTACAGCCGAGATGGACTTGAGATTATTAAAGCCGGATTTACACTTGTCTGACCATCAAAATCGGTTCAGCTGAATCAGCTGTTTTTGATATTTTGAACTTTGGAATGAAAATGTCGAGAGCTTTACTAAATTGTGTAATGTTTGTTACCCCAGAACTTTTCATTATAAACCGATTTCGAAAATATATTTTTTTGTTCCTGGGGGAGGTACCTTCAAGATGATCCCATATAATTTTGGTGAAGATATGATGATGAGGACACGAAGTCAGTTTTGTATTGTCAAAAATATATATTTAAAACAATATGGTCGGTAAAATATAACACCTAATGGTCCCACCGCCGGCGAGCAAACTTATCGCTCGCTCGCCCACTCGTTTCTAGTATTAAATTCTACTCGTTTATCGCTCCTCGCCGGCGGTGGGACCAGTGTTATGTCTTAGCAGGAACTCAAAGATGTAGCACAAAGAAGAACGTAATGGCGGTTACACCACCGACAAGAGCAAGGCTCTTAACTTTATGATGATGATGATGATGAGCTTTTTCTCTAAGAGCAGAAAGATGCACGGTGAGCAACGGTTTTGTCAAGATTGTCAACCAATTGAGGACCTGTGGGAACATAAATCAGTTAAATTATATTCCCCCCCCCCTGTTCTCTAGTGTGGGGGTTGGGGTTAGAATAGCACCACCCCCTTTCTTTCCTTCTGAGCGTGTTAGTGTCGTAAGAGTCGACTATGGGAACCAGGTTGAAGTGTGCCGACCTAGGCCTGCAAGATTTGTATGAAATTCCATTAACGACCTCTTGTCCTAGCCGCACCTGAAACGACATACTCCGCAGCCTATTATTATAAGGAACATAACATCAATATTTCATTGCATGTTTAAGAAAAGACTACTCGTAACCAAATACTTTCCCTAATGAATTCAGCTTTACTTCAGTCGTGGATGCAGCTACTACTATTTGTTGTCTTTTTAGGGTTCCGTAGTCAACTAGGAACCCTTATAGTTTCGCCATGTCTGTCCGTCCGTCTGTCCGTCCGTCTGTCTGTCCGTCTGTCCGTCCGTCTGTCCGTCCGTCCGCGGATAATCTCAGTGACCGTTAGCACTAGAAAGCTGAAATTTGGTACTAATATGTATATCAATTACGCCGACAAAGTGGTAAAATAAAAAGTGGAAAAAAATATTTTATTAGGGTACCTCCCCTATACGTAAAGTGGGGAGTGATTTTCTTTTTCATTTTAACCCTAACGTGTGATATATTGTTAGATAGGTATTTAAAAATAAATAGGGGTTTACTAAAATAATTTTTTGATAATGTTAATATTTTCGGAAATAATCGCTCCAGAAGTAAAAAAAGTGTCCCCCCCCCCTCTAACTTTTGAACCATAAGTTTTAAAAATATGAAAAAAATCTCAAAAGTAGAACTTTATAAAAACTTTTTAGGAAAATTATTTTGGACTTGATAGGTTGAATAGTTTTTGAAAAAATTACAAAAATAATTTCTGAACTAAGTTTGTAATTTAACCGTATAAACAGGTGTTTATTGTACCTGTCATTTCTACAGAATCACAATGAAATGACGTGCTTTCAAATAAAGTAAAACCGGTGAAAATCGGTTCACGCAATAAAGAATTATTCCATAAAAATCATCTTCCATACTTTAAGCTCGCGCGCAATAGTTTACTTAATTTGCCGATAGATGTCGCTGTACGTGGAACGCTCATTTCTACATGGCGGTGTTAAGATTTTTCCTGATTTAATTGGGTCTGAGCAGGTGCGAATCTATAACTCTTTCTTTAGTTATCACCGTCCTCTGTGGGCCCGTTTTTAGGGTTTTATGTTTCTGTACTTAATATGTCAACTTAATGTGACGGACGGAAAACTACGGAACCCTACACTGAGCGTGGCCCGACACGCTCTTGGCCGGTTTTTTTCATTTGCCAAGCCAACATAATGTGTATTGTGCAAACGGTCCTGCTGGTCTGGCAAACATGCAGAGACCCGGGTTCGAGCTTGATTACGGTTCATTTTGCTTTGTATTGTTCTCTGTATCAAATAATGACATTTTGGGTTTTGATAGATCGATTGAACTCCATAATCTCATTCTACCTGTGGGAATCCCACAATGTCGCACACATTGCGGAATTCTTCCAATGTAAATAATGCTTTAGATAAACATCCCGCTATTGGACATCTTCATTTCAATGTAAATAACACGCTGCTTGTCCCATTTATTTATACATAGTACCTACATTGCAGAGGCCTGGGAAAAGCAATTTGTGAGCAGCAATTCGTTGATTTTGACGTCAATTGATCCGCGTCCACGGAAGGCCATTCCGGCCGAGTATTTAGTAGTAGTTTTCTCAATGAAATTAGAAAATTACAAGAAAAATCCAAATTAAATTCTAAGGGTATAGTAATAAAACACGCGCTACAGACCGCGATGCGGCCTGGAAACAAAATTGAAGGCCTAATAGGCCGGAAAGTTTTTTTTTTCATTTGTTGTCAAACATGTTAAATTTGTTTTTTGAGTGGTGTATTTTTTTATTTCGTTCCATAAGTATGTTTGAGAAAAGCACTACTTATACAAATCTCGGCGAAAACGTTGGGCTGCAGGCCGCGTATCCCTATCCGGCCTCGTTACGCTCGTCCGTCTATATCTACTTGGCCTGCAACCCTTCGTCTCCCAGCCTCTATAATAATGTACTATTACTCAAACATGCAATGAAATTTCGTCATTACGTGCGTTATAACATGCTTCAAAGTATCACGCTGCAGGCGGAACAATTCGAGAGAACTGTAAAGGAATTTCATACAAAATTGAAGGTCTAGGCCGGGAAGTATTTTTTTTTAATTTTAATGTCAAACATGGCGTCTGTTAAATTTGTTTTTTGAGTTGTGTATTTTTTTATTTCATTGCATATGTTTAAGAAAAGTACTATACAAAATCTCAGCGAGAATCGTCGGGCTGCAGGCCGCGTATCCCTTATCCGGCCTCGTTACGCTCGGCCGTCTATATCTACTTGGCCTGCAACCCTGCGTTTCCCGGCCTCTATAGTAGCGTAAAATGGGGTGAGTTGGGTCAAAACTGAAATTCAAACCTCGATAACATGTTATCTAAATATATAAAAGAAGAAACTGACTGACTGACTGACTGACTGACTGACTGACTGACTGACTGACATATCAACGCACAGCCCAAACCGCTGGTCCTAGAGATTCCAAATTTGGCACGTAGGTTCCTTATAAAGTCTAGGGGTGCACTAAGAAAGGACTTTTCAAAATTCAACCCCTAAGGGGGTGAAATAGGGGTCCGAAGTTTGTATAGGGAAACAAGATTAGTTGAACTATTTTATTCAAAACTTCACAGGACTATTTCTAACGATAAATAAGTAAATACGTGTTTCAGGTTTTTTGAGAAATCAACCCCTAAAAGGGGGAAAGGTGATGACAAATTCTGAAAATCGACATGGGTATTGTTTTTATGATATACTGGGTCGCTGATAACGAAAACAACAATGATTTTAAAATCTCACGTGGAGGACGTGAAATACCATCCCCACTGTTGGGGTGCGAGGGGGATGAAATGTCTAAATATTAATATGGGTGTCGTTTTTATGGTTTTTTGGGACGTTAATTACGAAAATGGCATCGGTTTTGAAATTTAATGTTATGGACATGAAAACTCTTGAAAGTTTGTGCCAAATTTCAATAAATAACTGACTGACTGAGTGACTGACATATCGACGCACAGCGCAAACTGCTGGTTCTAGAAATTCCAAATTTAGTATGTAGGTTCCATATAAGGTCTTGAGGTGCATTAAGAAAGGATTTTTTTAAATTCAACCCCTAGGAGGGTGAAATGGGGGTCCGAAATTTGTATGGGGAAACAAGATTAGTTGGACTATTTTATTCGAAACTTCACAAGAGTATTTCTAACAATAAATGAGTAAATACGTGTTTCAGGTTTTTTGAGAAATCAACCCCTAAAAGGGGGAAGGTGGTGTATTATTCTAAAAATCGACATGGGTATTGTTTTCATTATATGCCGGGTCGCTGATAAAGAAAAAAACAATGATTTTAAAATATCACGTGGAGGACGTGAAATACCATCCCCCCCTGTTGGGATGCGAGGGGGATGAAATATCTAAATATTAATATGGGTGTCGTTTTTTATGGTTTTATGGGACGTTAATTACGAAAATGGCATCGATTTTGAAATTTAATATTGTGGACATGAAAACTTTTGAAAGTTTGTGCCAAATTGCAAGAAGAAACTGACTGACTGAGTGATATCAACGCACAGCCCAAGCTGCTGGTTCGATAGATACCAAATTTGGCATGTAAGTTCCTTCTTATAAGGTGTAAAAGTGCATGAAGTGCCGTGAGTTCTCTATGAAGATACGACCTTTTTTGATTCAATGTATTGTAAATGTTTTTTAATTCAATGTATTGTAAATGGTGCCGTCCGATGCGATTTCGACATATATCGATGTTTGAGCGTCCGAGAGGCCTCTTAATAGGAATCCGAGGTACCTAAACTTTGAATAAAGTAACGGTCATATTGATTTTCTTCATTTTCGTGCCGATTTCGTTCAAAATCGACATCTGAGCGTCCGAGAGGTCCCTTTATACGACTCCAAGGTAAAATTTGGAAAAAGTGGCGGCCATATCGCTTTTCTTCATTTCCGTCGCGATTTCGTTCAAAATCGATATCTGAGCGTCCGAGAGTTCCCCTTATACGACTCCGAGGTAAAATTTGGAAAAAAGTGGCGGCCACATTGATTTTCTTCTTTTCTTTCCCGATTTCGATAAAAATCGATATCTGATCATTCGAGAGGTTTCTTAATACGACTCCGAGGTAAAATTTGGAAATAGTCGCAGCTGTATTAATTTTTTTTATTTCTTTCCCAATTTCATTCATAATCGATATCTAAGCGTCCTAGAGGTCTCCTAATAAGAATTTGAGGTAAAATTTGGAAAAAGTGGCGGCCATATTGATTTTCTTTATTTCCGTCCCGATTTCGTTCAAAATCGATATCCGAGCGTCCGAGGTCCCCTAATACGAATTTGAGGTAAAATTTGGAAAAAGTGGCGGCCATATTGATTTTCTTTATTTCCGTCCCGATTTCGTTCAAAATCGATATCCGAGCGTCCGAGAGGTCCCCTAATACGAATTTGAGGTAAAATTAAGAAAAAGTGGCGGCCATATTGATTTTCTTCATTTCCGTCCCGATTTCATTCAAAATTGATATCCGAGCGTCCGAGAGGTCCCCTAATACGAATCCGAGGTAAAATTTGGAAAAAGTGGCAGCCATATTGATTTTTTTCATTTCCAACCCGATTTTGTTTAAAATCGATATCTGAGCGTCCGAGAGGTCCCCTAATACGAATTTAAGGTAAAATTTGGAACAAGTGGCGGCCATATTGTTTTTCTTCATTTCCGTCTCGATTTCGTTTAAAATCGATATCTGAGTATCCGAAACGTCTCTTAATACGAATCCGAGGTAAAATTTGGCACTCCATACATGCCAGGGATTGTAAAAAAAAAAGTTTAATGTTACTATAATAGGCGTGTGAGGTATCTATGGATTGGCTTTCAAAAACGACATAGAGTGTGATCTTCGAGAAGACAAGTACGGTTGCCAGTTTTTGTTGCACTTTTAGCACCACCCAGGGGTCACGAGTAGGGTATTCTGTCGTAGACAGCAACCGCGATTAATGGCTTAACGTGCTTTCCAAAGCACGAGAGCGCTCAGTTAGTAATCACTTAAAGCGGTCACCCATCCAAGAACTGACCTGCGCCCACATTGCTTAACCTCGCTCTAAATTCTTGATAGTTTGTGCCAAATTGCAATTCAATCGGTCCAGTAAAAGCAACTCGGTTGTAACAGACGGACTGACAGTAAGGAGTGCGAATGGAAGTGAGGCCAAATTTTCTTTTTGGTTGCGCCAATGGGAACTGGCAAAACCTACCTAATAAATTTAATTTTAGGAAAAATAAGGCCTTCACGTGATATTGAATTAGCCGTATTTCTGTACTTCAAAGGACCAGAGTTTATGACCGCTGCTTGGTCGTTTTCAGACTTTCTATTGGTGTTACTGTAGTGCACAGATTCTGTGCCAAACGCCAAACGACCAAGCAGCGAGATACTTTTACTAAGGGCCATTTAAGACATGCTTTTATTTTATAGGGCCTTTCCCCTTCGGCCTCTCGGAAATGTATGATAGATAATAGTTTTCGATCCTTATTTTTGCCAAAATCAAATGAAATTCAACAGTTTGCCGGTTCTCAGAATGTATACTGACTTTTCATCTGTTCATCTGTTAATGAATCACAATCACGAAACTTCGTATACCGAAACCCCCAGAATGTAACAACTACTTTTCTGGAAACCGCATCTAAATCGGTTCAGCCAAACGCAAGATAATCGTGGACAAACATACATACCTACATACGTACATACATACATACGAGTCAAACAGAGAACCCATTTTTGTAGACGGTTAAAAATTACGCTTAGTACGCGGGCGAAGCCGCGGGCAAATGCTAGTTATTACATATGAAAACGGAATGGTGTATATCCATAGTGTTCCAGACGTTTGTATTTTAGTTTTTATTTTATTTTGAGTAGTTTCATTTCATAACTTTGACGATAAAGAGGAAAACCCACCTCACCCCGTAGTACCTCGTATTTGGGGTGAGAGGGATTTTCATACAAAGTTGATTTTGGAAGATTGTTGGATCGATTTTTTTTATTATGCGTATTACTATGGCTCCATTTTAAATTGGAATACATTATTTTTGTAGCAGTAGCCTTAAAATCCCTTCTCACCCTTTTCTCAAACCTTCTCTGTTTACTCCCCCATTCATAACCCACCTCTCCCCGCGATACCTACTCACCCCGTTTTACGGTAATGTACTATTGTGGTTATTTAACAGACATCATAAGCTCATCATACGAGTATACCTCGAGAATACAGGTTCAAACGCACAGAACGCGGCACAGAGTTGCAGTAATACAAACCCGGTCCGAGGCACGTCGCTCCAAAAAACCGCGCGGTATTCGGTAGCGCGGTTGAGCGGAGGCGGCGTGTGTGACATATTAAGCAGTAATCGACAGTCGACAGTTTCGAAAAGATAAAAAATGCAAAACCGCCTCCGCCACGCACCGCGTCGCGCCTGCTCTGTACGTTTCGAGCTTACATATGCGATCGTCATTCTATTCACAGCACTCTTTATGATACCTCGAACCAGTAGTCTTGCGGTCAGACTCATGTGTCAGATATTCTTACTTGCAACACACTATATGTATATCTACTGTACTTGCAATGCTTGCGGTTTGGCATATGATTACGTACATCAGGAACAATTTTTCCTTCGTTACCTAATGATACAATTGAGCTTCATTAAAATTAGATTTATTTATATGTTTTTGTAGCCAGAGTTCACAACAAATAACAACCACTACCGAGCGAGTTGGTTATATAAGCACTAATTAAACTGTAATTAACTTTATTTATGTACAAAGAAAATATATACAAAAGTACTTAACCAATAAATATAAATAAAATTAAAACTAACTTATATCTAAAACAGGCCCTTGACGCATTGTACCGAGGATGCTGGCGGCATTTCCTCGCTGTATCGCAATGCTATAAAATTAAACTAATTTGAATAAGATATATCATTTACAGAAGTCAAGTTTAAGATATATCATTTACACAGTCCAGAAGTCATTGGAAATCCATGGAGGAGGCATATGTCCAGCAGTGGACGCAAATATGCTGAAGAAGAAGAACAAGATATCATTTACAGACGACATATTTATCATTTTTGTTGTCTTTGTTATTGTGTCACTTTTTTCACCTCTAACTTTGAAGCACACAGACTATTATCCCCTAAGAGCATTTCCGTCCCTCTTAGGAGTGACGTATTGGCTATGTGCACTTCAGAAACGTCGTCATGGGTCCCGGGACAATGTCAAATAATGACACATGAATATTTTATTTATTTTCGTAAGCGAGATAGACCCCTTACTGGAAATTTTACTGAAATAAATAAGATAATAAATAAATACAAACAAAATGAATCGTAGGAAACCAATAGGAAACGTCAAAGTAAATTTGACAGATATCCCCAGAAGCTACACATTTCTGCCATGGTGTGCGCTGCGATCGCTTAGCTTACCCCCACCATCTACTTCGCATATAGCCAATAGGGACTGAGTATTTTTTTAAGGTTCCATACCCAAAGAGTAAAAATGAGACTAAGACTTCGCTGATTGTCCGTCCGTCTGTCTGTCACCAGGCTCACCAGGCTGTATCTCAAGAACCGCGATAGTTAGACAGTTGAAATTTTCACAGATGATGTATTTCTGTTGTGGCTATAACAACAAATATTAAAAGCCGGCCAAGTGCGAGTAGAACTCTTTGCCGTTTTTATAGATAATGGTACGGAACTCTTCGTGCGCGAGTCCAACTCGCACTTGGCCAGTTTTTCTTTTTAGATATGTTAAAGTTTTGGCATAAACGAAGTATGTACCTAATCGTAGGCGGTGTTCGTTAAAATCTGACTGTTTGGAAAGATTGGCAGTTTCCAATTTCCAACTTGGTCAGTGGCCCTATAGTATAATCCTGTCATACAATGGCTATCAATATCATATCGATAAGGCAAAGAACAACTAAAATTTTTACAAATAGAAATTTGTGAAAATTTTCATAGTTCATCTTTTTTTAATAAGTACCACTTCGGTGGCAAACAAGCGTTGCGCTTGATGGTAAGCGGTCACCGCACCCTATGGACGCCTGCAACTCCAGGAGTGTCACATGTGCATTGCCGACCCTTTAAAAATGTATACACTCCTTTCTAGAAGAATCCCATACTGTAGATATTAAACTTTTTTAACCATGTACCCAAAGCGGGTACGTTAAGGACGAACGCTAAATATCAACGACGATTTGGTGCAACCCTTATCCAAAATCGCAAAAATCAACCCGGCGCTTACAAGGCTATAGCAATGATAATATTCTATACGAATCTCGTTATCTTATGACATGACATACAATTATTTATTGTACGAGCGACAACGACCTTGGTCGTCTAGATTGACCTAGAAGAATGCGGAAAACGACTGCTTTAGAAATAATTTACCTTCCTAACTAGACATATGTTGTTATGTTGATTAGGTGCTTTGATAATAGGCTAGTTTTTAAAAATATATTAACGATGCCATTCGAACCAGTTTTTAAAGGGGATTACAACAAAAGCCGCAAAAGAGGGAGAAGTTGGATATTTTTCCCGGACACCAAAAACACTCCATACCGTAAAATGGGGTGACTAGGGTTCGCTGGGAGAGTTGGGTTATGAATGGGGAGAGAAGGGATGAAAGGGGGATGAGATGGGATTTTAAGGCTACTGCTACAAAAATAATTCATACCAATTTTAAATGGAGCTATAGTAATACTCATAATAATAAAAAAAACGATCCAATAATCTTCCAAGATCACCTTTGTATGAAATCCCATCCCACCCCAATTACGAGAGACTTCGGGGTGAGGTGGGATTCCCTGTTTATCGTCAAAGTTATGAAATGGAAGTACCCAAATAAAATAAAAACTAAAATACAAACGTCCGGAACACTTATTATATACACCATTCAGTTTAAATTTGTAAAAATAAAATGTTATCAAGGTTTGAATGTTAGTTTTGTCCCTACTCACCAATGATATTTCTACTCACCCCATTTTACGGTACTAATTGTCAGAAAATTATAACGTCACAATCACAACGCACGAGTGCCGTACTAACGTTGTTTGGAATAATTTTATAGAAAAAAAAATCGACTTACATGGTGGAGGCCGGTGAAGGATTACTATACTTAGATGGTGCACTCTTAGATTCCATACAATGAAATAAAAATGCCTATAAGTATGTTTGTAATGGTAGAAGACTAAGTACCCTCAATTCCTTATGGAATCCTCCATCAGAACTCAAACTTGACAAAAATGTGTCTTGAAAACCTAGCTTGCTTGACAAACATAACGAAGAGAACATATCGCCAAACGTGAATTATGCGTCGTTGAAGAGTTCCATTCTGATCATTATCAGCAGTTCCACTTCATTAAATGTCACTTATTTGAATGTAAATGCTTGATTTGTTTATGAAAATACTAAAATCACTATATGTATGCCTTTTAAATTTGAGAAGTTCCTTCGATTCCTCATGAATCCCATCATCAGACTCGAGCTTGACAAATGATTCTCTTGAAAATCTAACTTGCATAACAAACACAGCAATCAGTTTAAGTGATCTTTTTCTCTTATTTTCATTCACCCTTTTGATGCTATACTACCTATCCATATAACGGCAATATGTTATAAAGTGTAACATGAGGAATGAGAAAACTACCATATTAGAAACCGCAATTTTCCCTGCCATAACTAGTAATGTACCGTTTCCGGCAATCCCGAAAATTCCTATTGGTATGGCAAACTTGGCAATATTCCTGGGCACGGAATCACTGATTGTAATAAATTGGAACATACTTTAGTTTAAAGTGTTAAACAGTACCTAGTCATGACTCTTTCATCTCTTCTGTTAAAAAAAGACGTAACTTGTAAAGGGCTGAAGATGATGCTGGTATGTAAGTTTTGATTTGACGGAGATACTTAATTGTGAATATGATGATGGTAACGGTATCCAGGTGATACACATATTAGGTTCTAGTCTTTCCTGAGGGCATATGGAAAGTTAGGGGGTTTACGTGAGGTTTCTTTTATTTGAAAGCAGGTTTTCTAGCGATGGTTCTTAGATATGTTTTATCACGATCGGTTCAACGTTTCTGAGACGTTGAACATTGAAATGAAATTTTCGGCGTTTTTTAACTTTTCTAAGTTGGTAATCAAAAATACCCGCAACCGACTGGCTTGTACATTGTACAGTCAGCTGCGTGATCGAAGCGAAACAAGTGCAATACGGCAATTATGGCATTATTTGGTTTCTGCTTACCCCAATGGGATATTGGTCGTGAGTAAGGAGTAAGTTATTGTAAACTATTACATATCTAATCGAGCCAAAATTTGTTGAGCATACAGTAACTCACTCATATTTAGGCATTTTACAATGCAGTATCTACGGTATCTGTGGATTGCCTAATCGCTGGGCAAACCTTTAAACATATCTTATCTTCGGTAACTGATAAATGATATACCTACAAAAAAGGATAGAAACTTCTATACTACCTATACTATCCCGTGAAAAAATAATGTTTCAATTGTTTTATATGAATGCTCTGCTGTCCGCTTAGCATTGGCGTGCAGTCAGGTCGTACCCTAAGGCGAAATGCATGCGCGCACTCGTCAAACGCATTCGATTGGATTTTTATACATCGCGCATACACGCCGCGCGCTCTTCGGCTTATGCGTGAACGAGACCTTACTAAGATGGACATTTTGCTGCTAAAGCGACTTGCTTCATCATCATCATTGCCATAGCAAAACGTCCATTGCTGGGCATAGGTCTCCCCAAAGTGTGCCACAAGCCACGACGACCGGTCCTGCGCCACCCGCATCCAGCGGACTCCCGCAAACTTTACAGGTCACCTTGTGGGAGTGTACCCACGCTACGCCTTCCGGTACGTAGACGTACTCGTACACTAATAACGTAGTTTTAACAAAAGAGGTTCGATATGTTGAAAAAATATAATATTCAATGAAATATATATTTAATTAAATTTATAAACTTTTATTCAGAAAACAAGTTCACAATAAAAAAACGTAAGTATTTTATTCGTTAATCAGTAGAATCAGGCGTTGCTTTGCTGAATTCGATGATAAGTTTCTAGAGACAATATTTATTTGTTATTCATCTCAGGGAGGTATTCCTCTCATCCAATATCTTTGTCCAAAGAAATTGGATGATTTCATCCAACTTGGATGGGATCCCGACATTTGATCAAAGATTCTGATGACATTTAAGTAAATCGATATGGCTGCTCATGAAAAAAAAAAAAAACTTGGACAAAGATATTGGATGAGTGGACCCCTAACGAATGTGTAGGTCTATTGAGGCAAAGAAACGATTACCCGCCCAAATTAAAGAAGTTGTTTATGGTAAGCCGCCAGTCCTTTAAGCTTGAAACGCACAGAGCGCGGCGCAGTGTTGATGCGGGGCGGAGGCGGTTTTGCGGTAAAGCGAACGCACTCCGAGCACGTCGCACCAAAAAAGCGATAGAGCGGAGCCGGCGTATGTCGGAAAGATCAAAAATGCAAAACCGCCTTCGCCACGCAACTCGCCGCGCCCGCTCTGTGCATTTCGCGCTATAAGAAAAGTTTTCAATATGTACGAGTATAAGAGCTTTTCGTTTTCCGTCCCTCTTGGTGCAACGCAAATAGGATTTCCATAGCAATCTATATTTTGATGAGGGCCCGTATCCGCATAACCGTGAAGAGGTTGATGGGCTACATTTTGGAAAAAGTGTTACTCGTGTCGTGGATTTCGCGGGTTTTAGCGATAGTACTTCCCCTGGGCTCTCTGCTACTACGTACCTATATACAATAAACAGTGGCTCTAGACACCTGTATAAACAAGTGAAACTGTTCTGTTAAATGTCCTTGAACACATGACCGTTTACGTTATGACTGTTGTAACTTGTAAAATATCGTATCGCGTCGGATCCAAAATTAAATTTATGCCTTTTATGAGACTTATTGCTGGCTGTATGAGCTGTATCTTTCATTATACAAGGTGCGCCCTGTAACTGGAGCAAATATTTAAAAGGACGCTTCCTTAGAGCTTCTGCAGTAACACCTAATATTGGTATAGGTACAATGTTTTTCAAAAAATGCCCGCTCCGAGTAATGGATCTTGACCTTGACACCACGAGATTCATCAATTCATCAGTCAATGCAGTGTTTGAGGTATTTAGTATCAAGTTATGAGTCATCTTTGTTGTTGCATTTTTTGTTTTCAAGGATATTTTTGGTATTTTTTTTAAATTTTATTCAATTTTTCAAATAAATTGACATTAATCTCACTTCAGAAAATTAATAAAAATGCACGTAAGCCATCTTAGAAGTTTTTTTTTTATCTCATACCACTAGGAAATAATTGTTGTCCACCGTTTAATTTTTTGCTCCTGTTACAGGGCTCACCTTGTATACATATATTTAGTCAATATGTATAGACAAACGAGCCCTAATTAATGGCGCTTTATGCATGGGGGTACATAATTTATATTGCCACTGTCATCCAAGTTAAGTACTAACGTACCTATGCAAAATTTTATCTCAATGGAATACCGCGAACTTGCTGAATTATTATAACAATAGTTGTGTAACTATGTAATACTATTATGCTATTCTCTGGAATTAACTGTTCTGTCAGCTTGTGTTACGTTGTTAGACGTTAAACGCTGTGGTAAACCGCCTTTTACAAACGAATAATAACAATTAGGTACTTATAGGTACTTAACTACCTACTCCTACTTACTTAGTGATGACTTTATGGCGTTGTTCAACAATGCATTTATGATCCACGCCATACATTACACTACTTTCGATGCTACTATTACGTAGAAAATATTATAACTCAATTTAACTTATAATTGTGGTTGTATTGTGAGATTTGTAAGCAAGTGGCTATCAGACGGCGGTCCTAGGTTCGAATCCTGGCTCGAACCGTGCGTTTGATTGAACCAATGCGTTTTTCGAGCTTACGTAATATCATTTGATATTTACCGTTATTTTTAATTTAAATGAAACCTGCAAAAGTCCCTAATCTAATCTTAAAGCTCGAAACGCAAAGAGCGGGCGCGGCGTGTTGGTGCGGGGTAGGGGGGGGGGGGTTTGCATTTTTGATCTTTCGGAAACTGTCGACTGTCGATTACTGCTTCATATGTCACACACGCCGCCTACATCCTACCACGCTACCGAATACCGCGTGGTTTTTTGATGCGACGTGCCCCAGACCGCTTTCGCCCCGTAACAACGTTGCGCCGCGCCCGTATTTATTTGTCTGGTCTGACAATGGAATTACCCTGCAGTGGATCAAAGGTAACAGCAACTCACGCGGTAATTATGCAGCGGACGCACTAGCTAGAGAGGGTTCAGACTCCAGCGTGGAGGGTCCAGAACCTATAATACCTCTACCTCCTGCATGGCTGCGCAGCACACTGCGACAGAACACTGAGGTAGAACACTAAAAATACTGGCATAACCTAGGTATCTGAAGGCAAAACGGAGGCCCTCCCGACAATCAACCCCGGATTGTCTAGGAAGCTGATGCAGCTGAAAAGGCCAGCACTCCATCTCCTAACAGGGGCCATAACTGGCCATGCCTTAATAAACAAGCACCTCTTCACTTTAGGTGTTACAGATAGCCCTCTCTGCAGAGCCTGTATGGAGGATGAAGAGACAGCCGCCGACGTCAGCCTGCCATGTCCTGAAGTGGCAGCGCGGTAGAGCGGAGGCGGCGTGTGTGAAATCGAGTCGACTGTCAAAACGCAAAACCTCCTTTGCTCCTGACCGGCTAGCATGATAGCTTATACCGTCACGTTTTATGTGACGTTTCAGTACATTTTGGCCATATAACGTGACGGTATCAGCTATCATACTAGCCGGGCTGGTCCTGATCCTGATACAGGGCCCAACCTCTGTATACATACTAACATGTTATTATTATTAACAGTGATCGTAACATTTGTAGCATTTTCGGTGCAGCGTAGTGGTGCTGCAATGAATCATAAGAATTTGAATAATTAATCCCAATGCCGTTAATACCGCTACGCTGCACCGAAAATGCTACAAAAGTTACGATCACTGGTTATTAAGTAAATGTGAAAGTGACGAATAAGTTTTGTCAAAGAACAATCGCGATCACGTTTTGTAGGTGTATGTGGTTGGTTCTCATACATATATTCAGTCAGTGGCGAAAAAGCTGCCAGCCCGGCTAGTATGATAGCTTATACCGTCTTCTACCGTCACGTTATATGGCAAAAATGTACTGAAACGTCACATAAAACGTGACGGTATAAGCTATCATACTAGCCGGGCAGGTACAGGTAAATTACTTTCGAGACGTTTGGTGCATCTGTAGTAGTATTTGTATATTTACAGGGACACACGTACACGTTGATGTATACAGACACACGTCAACGTGTGTGTGAGGCTGGCTACAGAGGTCACAACTACAAATGCATAAACGTCTCGAATCGAAAGTAATTTATTTACCTGTAGTGAGGTGGTGACGTTATTGGGCACTCAAAATTTTACTTTTCTTAGAGTGATCCTGATAGTTAAAGAAAAAAATGTCTCCGATTGATTATTCCAGTTTGAATTTTTTCATACTATTATTATATGGACAGTCACATGTACACAATAATTGCATCAAATTGCGAACAAAATAATTGCATCAAAATACTTTTCACTTTTCGTGGCATAATATCTATATATTTTTAGACCATCTTTTTACGACTTGGTTTTTCATTAATTGTAACTGAAGTTTAATGAAAATTACACATTTTCTGGGACGTTACAGTTATCAGCTTTCATTTCATTTGATACCGCAGTTTTCGGAATCTGGTTAAAATGTATTAAGATATAGGACGGAGTGGCGAAAATGTATTTTGATAAAATCAATTAGCACGCGAGTACGTAGTAGGTACCTACACATATACCTACGTGGAAACTTGAGGATTTTTTTTAAATGTCAGAATTTTGTACGCCCAATTACATTCTGAAAAACTCTCAATGAGCTCATTGGAGTCGCGAACGAGCTAAGAATAGCTACATTCCTTCGACGGAAAGTGTAGGAGTCGATGACGTGATTGTCTCCATTATGCAGACGCTGTTGCATTTAGACATATTTAATTAATACCCGATAAGAGTACCCAGACTCTAGTGATACCGTTTGCCTAAAGCTCGAGGCGGTTTTGCATTTTTAATCTTTCCGAAACTGTCGACTGTCGATTACTACTTCACATGTCACACAGTCACACTCACCGCCTCCACTCTACTCTCTACAAACTCGCGCGAGTGCACGCCTGTCGGCAATTGTTTTTTTTTCTGTTCCGTGGGGAAAATAGAGGTACTTAAAACTTTGTACCTCTATTTTCCCAGCTGCAGTTAGAGCTGCTCATACTTATGAGCAGCCGTAACTGGCGCGGACGCGTGGTGATACAATTTTCGATAGGCTTGCACCCGCTCCGTGCATCCGCGCGAGTTTTTCTGTGTCCCATGCTTTGATGCTTCAGGCGCTAAGCTACCAGTGGCGATGTGGTTGTTACATTACGGTACCGCAGCAACAAGTTGAATGTATTCAAGTTTGGCGATGTGCCGCTCCAGTATATTTAGTATAGTACCACCAATTGAGGGGCTGAGGAGCACCATGTCATCCGCATAGCTGATATTGTTTAAACAAGTCGAGCCAATATAGCAGCCAACTTTTGTGCCCCTCAGCTCCTCAATCAGATCATTAATATATAAGCTGAACAGGTCCGGAGATGTGACCCCCCCTTGACGAACTCCACACTCTAGCCTATACTCGTTAGAAGTGGAGTCGCCCCATTTCACTACATTGGACTGATTTTCGTATCAATATCTCAACAGATTCACTGTTTGCTTTGGTACGTCTGATTTGCCGAGTTTCTCCCATAGTAGATTGTAGTTTACCAGGTCAAAAGCACGACTCAGATCTAGGAAGCATGCATAGACCGATGTCTCCCTACGTAGATAGTGACTCACGGTTGATTTTAAACTATATATAGCGGAATCTGTTGAGAGACCGGTACGAAAACCAAATTGCGCATCACTCAAAACCAAATTTTGCTGTAATGATGGGTGTATTAACCTCTCTAGGATTTTACCTATAATATTTCCAAGAGAAATAGGACGATAATTTTTAAGACTGGAGAGGTCACCTGTCTTATTTTTCGGGACTGAAACCACTACGGTTTTCATAAGACTGCGAGGCAGATAGCCGTGGCGAATACACACATTAAACAGTTCAGCTAGGACATTAAACACAACATCACCCGCATACAGCACATGCTCTATGCTCAAACCGTCAGAACCTGGTGATTTACCCCGTCTCATCTGCCTGACAGTCAACATAACATCTCTCGACGTAAAATGACGTACAGGCAGTTTTACCTCCTCGCACTCATGTTCCTCAGCTTTCGGGCAGGGGACATCGCGAGCTGGGAGAGGTTTAACTTGGAAGTGGTGTGAGAATAGCTGGGCAATATCGCTAGGCTTTGAATAAGTCTCCAAAATGGAACAATTTGATCGCTTTGGCTTAGTCATTACCATTTTGGAAATTTCCGAGTATTTAATGATCTTGACTGCTAAGTAGCTACTTTCTATTGGGTGAACGTGGGGTGAACCGATTTTGATGATTCGTTTTTTACTTGAAAGCTGGTACTTCCCGTGTGGTCCCTTTTTAATTTGGTCAAATTTTAACCGACTTCAAAAAAGGAGGAGGTTTTCAATTCGACTGTTTTTTAATGTTTGTTACCTCAGAAATTTCGATTGGGTAAACCGATTTTGATGAAACTTTTTTTATTTGAAAGCTGGTGCTTCTCATGTGGTCCCATTTCAATTTGGTCCAGTTTTGACAGTGGCATCCATGAGAAAACCATAAAAGTCCTAAATTTGTATTAAGAATGTGCACGATAAATGGACGAATAACTAGGTTGAAGTCGGTTTGTTTTGTTATTAAATAGATGTTACATCATACCATATCAGAGCCCGACTAAATATATGTAGATTATGTAGTATGCCAGCTATTTCAGTAGGAAAAAGTGGAATTTTGCTTATATTTTTACTTAAAGTGACAAACGAATTTCTATACATTTCGAATAATCACGATAGTAAGGTGTGACGCGGCGTGCTAAATCATAAAATACTCCCTAATGCTGCCATTCTGGCCCTGCCTTCGGGGGCTGGTCACGCAACTCGGGCGAGGGACTTTAATATTATGATTATCTAATTTAATACGAAACTAATACTGTATTGATTGTGTTGGGTTGTGTATAACTCTTGTTGTAACTGTATCAATATTTTATATCTAAGCACAATGGTTAATCCTTTGAACGCCATCATATTTGAATGAAGTGATCACTCCGACGCCAAGGTATCAACAATTGAAAAAACAATTCATAATTGATTTTTTTTATGATCAAAGTACACCTTCACTCCGACCTTTTTAGTGGTTGTTGGTGTGGTGGGCACGACGACACACGACCACTTTATAGGCTCTTGGCATTCAAAGGGTTAAGGAAGTTGTATTATGGAGGACTGTAGACGTCAGCTGGCGATCCGTTGGTGGGTTGAGGAGTAGCAGCCACCTAAAGGACTAAAAAAATATTTTACATCTTTCGGAGGCTGCTGCTCCTCAACCCACCAAGTTACAAGTAAGTTAACACTTTTGCATCTTATACTGTTGTGATAAGGTGAAAAGTGTTAGCGTTACTTTTGGTCTTGACTTTACATACCTCCTTACACAATGAAAAATAAACTAGAATTAAATAAATATATCACTACCTACCATTATATTTGCTGATATCGCCGTCATATCAAGTTCAAGATACCACGAGCTTAGAGCTGCTGTTACTGAATATAAGGCTTTTGAAATTATAACACTGTCAGTTTAGAATAAAGGTCAAAACTTTTTGACCTTTCCGAAACTGTCGACTGTCGATAGTGTCGATTAAATATTAATGCTTCATAGTCACACACGCCGCCTCTGCTCGGCTATGTCGCGCAGTTTTTTGGTGGGACGTCCCCCCGACGGCGTTCGCTTTTCCGAAAAACCGCCTACGCCAGGGGTCGGCAAACTTTTTGACCAAAGAGCCAAATTCAGTAAAAATACCAACTTTTGGGAACCTCACAGAGCCAAAAATACGTGTTTTAGGTTTTCCACTATTTATTTATTTATTTATTTCTTACAAATGTTTACATGGCCTTACAGTTAACCCAATGTGCCATGAAACTTAAGCTTATAAAATATCTATATATTTGTGGAGACCTGGAAGAGCCGTGCCTGGCCCTTCAAAGAGCCGCATGCGGCTCGCGAGCCGCGGTTTGCCGATCTCTGGCCTACGCCACGCAACGACGCTGCGCCGCGGCACACCGCGCTCTGTACATACTTACCTATTTTCATATTCACTGTGAAGGATGGGCTGCATCAAGTTCCATTATATATGGCGCCGGCAGCTGTCACTTCATAGAAACTTATAAGATTTCACTGAACCCCGCTCATGATTACAGACGGTTTGGTGCAACTTATCTTAAGTAATTCATTAGAATTATATCAATATCACAAATCGTAAGTTTGAAATGTCATATTCGTCATCAACGTAATTCTTACATTAAATTCTCGAAATCTCACCCAGGGCTCCTGTACTACACCTACCAACATATTAATAGTTACCATGAAATCACTACAGATCTTATCGTTGTTAATACCTTTCCAATAAACTGCAATAGCTACTTACGTAGGATATTGCGTCAGTTGATGAACATAATAACGATCAGCTAACGATGACAACTGTAACTAGACCTGTAGATTTTTACCAATTAATACGTAGTCGGAGGTCAAGTTTAAACTGGTATATTGTGGAGAAGATCGCTCAGTATAGTTCAGTATACGCGAAGGGTTCAGCCGTGTGTGATTCCTACAGTACCGTTAAAAATCGTACCTCCTCCTTCTTTGCCTGGTTTCATTTTCATCCAAAGGTGCTGATTAGTGTCTTCAAAAGTTCAAATCCCTTAATTACTTCGCTTGTAGGTACTTACTGGTTGCCTATCTTCGTTTGAATTGAATGTTCACGCGGTAGAAATCGTGGTATGTGGTGGTCATTAGCAAATATCGGCATCATAGGCGAAGATTACGAGTTTCAACGGTAAACATCGTGTAAGATTTATTGTTTATTTAGTGTATACATTAGGTAGGTAGTGATATGCCGTTTCCGTTACGGAAACATTGAACATTTTTCGATAAAGTGGAAACATTTACGTAATTTTTCTGTATGAAGATAAATATATGTTGCAATGCAACATTAGCATGTTAGCTAATTGAGATAAAATCTCCGCTGCACGTATAATTATGACGTGTAATATGCCGGAGCATATAATTGGTCGGGATTACCCTGCTAGCCAGGCTGTTATAAGTCTTTATTTAAAGTAAGTACTTTATTCCTTACAAATTTACACGGAACCCTCGGTGGACAAGCCCGACTCGCACTTGTCCGGTTTTTTGTACTAAAATTGTCAATGTTTGATTCCATGTATCTCGAAGACAGTGAGTTTTGATGTAAATAAGGGATACTTATATTGTAACCTTTTGTTGTTAAAACGATAAGCCATAAAAACACGAGAAACGTAGAGTTATAGCAGATCGACGGTAGGAACCGCTTAAGCTCAAAACCAAGGAAGTGTTCAATAACCATTTAGTCTATTGTACTTACGTATGCACACATTTCATGAAGCTCATAAATAATACAAATATCTAATCTCAACGGCCTTATCAGGCTGTCAACAAGATATGAGATAAGCGTAACATAGGTAATATAGGTATAGGTAAAAAGATATACCTAACACTGGGTAACGCTACTCCACGCCACTCTAGCAAAGAAGATATGTACTGACTCTAGACCACAGATTACCTCCAGAGTAAAACCATTTAGAATCGATAGGTCGGTTAGCGACCAGTTAATTTAAATGTAGAATGCCGGATTGCGACCACTTGGATGAATTGATGAACTGAACGGGTATTTTCTAGTTTTTTTTTTGGATTCTCATTCAACAATCAACAAATAAAATGTATACGGCTCACTGTTTCATTAGGGGTCTGTAATACATACCTGTAATTGAAAAAAAACTTCGTTCTTCAGGTGATCGCAAACTGACGCTGATCGCGTAACCGGCCTAGCGATATTGTAAACTGAACGTCCCGCCAGCTACAGTCCACTTGAAGAGCACAGCTTTCTTAATATTTTTAAAACATTTAAAAAAAAAAATCATTTATTTATGCACAAAGAAACTATTTACAAGAATACTTAATCAAAATAATATTAATAAAATTAAAACTAACTTAAATCTTAAACGGGCCCTTGAGGCATTGTACCGAAGATGCTGGCGGCATTTCCTCGCTGTATCGCAACGTTGAGCGAGGAAGCCGCCAGCTCAATAACGGTCACCAGTTACGTCAACCAGACGCCAAAAGTGCTCATGCCATTGCAATTTCTCGTCAAGAGTAAAAACCACGAATCTCGCATGGGCAACAGTCTCAATATTTATATTATTTACGACTACAGAGGGTTTGGGAGTTCTTTTGGTAGCCAAGGAGAATTCTTAAGTTTGTCTTTTCAATATTGAGTTCCATTGCATGCCGTTTGCAGTGAACCAATGCAAAAGTCGTATTATCACAGCTTCAACATTGGCGCGGAGTCCATCGTCGCTGTCTCCACTTACAACGGCACAAATGTCATCAGCATACATGACGAAGTCCACATACGAAGACAAAAATGGGAGGTCGTTCATGAGCAATACAAAAATCGTGTTCCAACATTAGATCCCTGCTGCACAGGTCGATCACCGATGATCCCTGGCTCCGATGCATCACCGGCTATCTCCGTTGTCTGGAAACGATTGCTGAGGAAGGTAGCAATAAAGTTAAGGGTGATCCCACGCACACCATAGTGTTCAAGCTTGGCCAGAATATGATCGACAAAATTAAAAGCACGGGATAAGTCAAACATTATTGCGACGATGACACGTCTTCTGCACTCTAGTTTACTCAGCACTATCCTCAACACCTTGCGCGTTGCCCCCACAGTTGACTGACCTGCTTGATAAGCATATTGCTGATGGTGATGGCATAACGATCCATTCCTCCTAAAGAAATTTCCTTGTAGATAACGTGACGGTATGTCCGGGTTTTCTTAAATATCCAACAGCTTTTATGGTATTATAACATACTGCATAGAAAACTGCCAAGTTAAGGCTCAAAATGCATTAAGCCACAGTAAATTAGTTTTACTGTAAACAATGTAGTGCCGGATTTGGCACCATTTCAGAGAATCTACGGAACTTGGCTCCCATTTAGATCTCAATTCTTTTGTCGGTGAAGACGACAATCAAGCATCGCATATTTTTAATATTGAACTTGGCTCCCATTTTTACATTAATGTTTTTGATAGGATATTCATTACTTTTTGACAATCTTCGCCAAATGGTGCTTTTTAAGAGCGAATGCACGAGTTACTATACTAGTATATATAAAATACCCAAATCGGTATATGTAGGCCCACGTCAAATATTTGAAGAGTTCCCTCGATTTCTGGGACATGGGACCACCCCTGAAGCGTTTCAAACAAAAAAAGATTTTTTCCAAATTGGTTTATAAATTACGGAGTTCTGACGTAACTAGCATGAATAATAATAATAATTGCGAAGTCTCGACCAACATCTTAAGAGACTCTCGCAAGATGGCTGGGTCAAGAGGGTCAGATACAGAAGGCGATACTCCTGGACACGGCGCGAATAGTCAGGAGGTTCCTGTCTCTGTCGCCCTAACCACCGGTAGCTTAGGCCCTGCCTCGCTGCCGGCGGCACTCTAGGTTAAGTTTTTTATAATGTTTTTTTTATATTTTTGTTTGTATATTTTACTTTTATAAATGTTTTGTAAGAAACCTAACTTTAGACAAAATATAAATAAGGTGAATAATAATAAAACTAATTAAAAAATCGCCGTTTTCTGATTTTTTCTGGTGTACACACTGCACAATTACCAAGCTGCATGCCAAATTTCAGCTTTCTAGGTCACCTGGAAGTGGGTTAGGTTTTTGATTACTAGTCAGTCAGTCAGTGGTAAAAATGCCGTTTTTTGGAATTTAATATCTCAATAACTATTTAACCTATATTTATGAAATTTGGGGTTCTAGTTCTTCTAAAGGATATTAATACATGTACCTAATTTAATTTTTTTACGTTAGATAGATTTGGAGTTATTGCGGGGTCAAGAGTGACAGCTGTGTGTTATTTTACACGAACCGTTTGGAGCCACGGTTCGTGTAAAATAACACACAGCTGTCACAGCTGCTGTCCGCCAGTTCCTGGGGTGAACTTGGCTGGACACGCTGCCGCGTGTCTAGATCGTGCTAGCTGGGCTGATGTTGAATATGATATGATATGACCCAATTACATATCCGGTTCATATTACGTAAATACGTGACCTTAACACTGGTTCTTGATTCTCTATTTCGGTAACGTATAACACAAACAATTTTATACATAGGTACTCGTAGATAACAAGTCGGCACCTAGCTTCCAATGGCCTTCGACCCGTTTTCTCCTGTTTTTATGGCTTATCGTATACAAGAACGAGGTTTACCGAAATAGTATCTCATATTTAAGTACTGCTAAACTTACTGTGTTCGAAATATCGTCGCGTCAAACTTTGGCAAACTTAGGCCTACGTACTATACCTGTTTTTTTGGACGTAACTTTTAACTCCCCAATGACCTTCGATGTGTAACTACCAATTTTCTCGAGTTTTATTATGTTGTGGCATATCGTACTTATTAACAACGACGAGGTTTACCGAAATAGTATCCCATATTTACTTCAAAACTTCGAGATATATCGCATTAAACTTTGGCAATTTTAGGCCAAAAAACCAGCTTTTTGAACGTAATTTTTGTGAAACTGAATTAAAAATATAAATCTGTCTTGCTTGAGTTGTTAGCGACGTCAATAAGGAACGGTTATATGTACATTTCTTATATATAAGGTGCTTCCAAATTAGCTGCCAATAAGTACTTTAAGAGATGTTAACTTACATCAAAATTTACTTTAAATAGGAATTAATAAAACTTTTTATATGAAATTTATGTTTTTATTTTCCGAACAAAATATTTACTAAATAAACATTTGAGTAAGTAGTTTTTATTTTATTTAAGAAGGTTATAATTCTACCTTAAATAATATCAAGATATTAACGAAGATGTGAAGAAAGCCTGCCATCGTTAATAGGACGACGCCAGGCTGAATTGTGACAGCCTTAAATAATTAAATTTAAATTCTGCACAAACATAATCACCTGTGCAGTATCACTTTCTGTCAAGTGAGCAACACAATGGATGCTAGTTGAAGTGGCCAGTTATCGAAGTGACAGTCAAGAGGTTTCATACGATAATCAAAGAAGTCGTAATCATTGAATACTGATTATCTCATTAACACCACTACGCTGCACCGAAAATGCCAAGTAAAAAAGTTACGATCACTGGTTATTACGTGGCAGTTGTTTTCCTAATTTTCTCCAATAACTAACATAAACTTAATATTAGTTTTATACTTAAAATCTATATACTTCTAAGGACGAGTACTATCACTACTATCAGCTCTGAAAGTATTGGCGTCTAATTTGGAAGCACCTTATATAAGTGCATAAACAGCATACCACTAATATAGAAAATAGAGGTTTTTGGACTGTATATAAATCATAAAAAAATAAGTAACTAAGGATTTTTACAAAATTCGGCTCTTGAAAATGTAGATAAAGGATTCAAGAACCGGTAACTATGTGTGCCATTATTATACCTACCTATCTATAGTTTTGACGGAGGAATAAGTATTAGTTCAAAACTCGTCAAAAATCGATGATAGAGTGTAATTCGTTAATTACTCTAATATCCACGCATTCTTGACATCCGAGACATTCGAGATTATTACTATTTATAATCTACAGTGTAAAATATAGACCTCTGCATTGTATATATAACTTACGTAACTATGCGTGGATTTATTATCGTCTATCTAAAACGCCGGCGAAAAACGCAACATTCAAGAAGGGCGTACATATCTATGAAAGACAAATGTAGATTCAACCTTTGGTTATATCAGTGCAGTAGGCACTTTAGTTATTATTGGCGCAAATCGTGACGTTTCGAGTGACGTTTTACACCAATAATTGATGGAAATAGACTGCGGCCAGACAGACGTGAGTGACTAGACGTGTAAAATGTATATTAAAACTAAGTAATCCAATTACGTGAAACGATTAAAGTGGATTATATTCGAGCATAGATTTTATAATACTACTTGAGTAATAAATATCACGTACTATCGATGAAAGACAGTAGGTACTACTCTAGGTTACACATAAACTAACTACGGGGAAAATTTTGTTGTAAATAATTAGTATTCGTACGATAGTATGTATGTACATTGTACAAATCATAAAGTCTTAATAATGGGGCTATACCAAAACTAAATGGACAAAAAAAATTTTACGAGAATCGGTTGAGGACTGCGGTTTGTAGTAGAGAACAGCCGGACAGACAGGCAATACGAAAACACTTTTGAAGCTGAAACGTTCGGTCTGCATTCATTCATATTAAAATTGTACATATAATATTTGACTTGTTACAATGGTGTTATTAATAAATTATTGTATTGTGGAAGTGGGCAGGGCACGTAGCGCGATTACAAGACAACAGATGGACCAAAAGAGTTACATCGTGGAAGGGTCCAAAAGGTGCACGCCGCAAAGGAAGACCCCTCACGAGGTGGGAAGACGATATTATTGGAAATGCTGGTTCCTCCTGGCCACAAATAGCCCAAGATAGAGAGAGATGGAATCTTTTGGAGGAGGCCTACACCCGTCTAGGGGTTTATACAAATTTAGAGTAGTAACAATTTAGTTCTTAAGATTTAGAGAGAAATATAAAGTAAAAATACATAAATAATAGTATTAGTAATTTAAAAAATTAAATTGTAAATAAATAAGAACGAAGTAGTGTAAAAATATTTGTACCATTGCATGAAATAAAGGCTTTTTAATTTTATTTTATTTTTTATTATTGTATAGAAAAAACATTGGCAGTATCGGATCTATGATATCGGACAATGTGTCACGCTAGGATACGTTGTGTGTGTCGACAATAGGATAAAAATGCCGGTCCCACAATCTCAGCACAAAGCATCCTAACTCGCTTCGCTCGCTCATTCAATAACAATATTTTGTACGTGACGAATACCCCATATTTTATGTTTATGTCATACACGTGGGCTGCATGAGTTTCCAAATTGTTTGCACACGACCGCTTTGCTTGGCCCAGTCACCCTGTCTGCATGGCTTGTTTACTTCGGGGAATCCCCGGACGCAGAGGTATTACCTGTTTTGTTATTCACATTTCACAACGATGTGCCGAGTGTGGCTACGTCACGACGATTTAGACCATAAGAGAGATGATTAAGAAACAGAACAGAATGTACAGTTAATTCAAATAATTATGTTTTGATAATATGTACTTACAAACAGGTGCTATTAAAGAAACACATTATTTTTGAAAAAATCGGCCAAGAGCATGTCAGGCTATGCTCAGTGTAGGATACCGTAGTTGCCCAATCAACTTACTTTAAAAAAATCAATAACCTGCAAAAGGGAAATACCTTCGCAGCGTTTTCATACGACTTACTAAGAATAGAAGACTTTAACAACAACTCAAAAACGGCATAACTGATCATATCCGCAATATCAATAGTATTAATTGAAAGTCTTTATTAAGCTTTACTTTTATCATTTTTTTCATATTGTTTTGGACGCATAGTTCAAAAGTTAGAGGGGGAGATACAATTTTTTCTTTTGGAGTGATTTTTCTGAATATATTCCCTTTATCAAAAAATGATTGGTGAAGACCTCTATTCATTTTGAAAGACCTATTCAACAACACCCCACACCACAGGGTTGAAGCAAAAATAATATTCATCCCCACTTTACGTGTAGGGAAGGCACCCTTATTTTTATTTATTTCTTACATTTTACGACTTTCTCAGTATTATTGAATTATATATCCATACCAAATTGCAGCTTTCTAGCACTAACAATCACAGTGCAAAGCCTCGGACAGACAGACGGACATGACGAAACTATCAGGGTTCCTAGTTGACTACGGAACCCTAAAAAGCCCGCATGCCAGTAACGCAATATGCTTTTCAATGTAACAAGATTGCGTCTTTCAGTTGTTCTGACAAATTGCATGGCTTGATGTATGCTTTATAGTCGATGGTATGATATATGTATATCCTCTCAGGTCTTACCCTCGTGTCCACCACCACCTCAGCCAAAGGCCGTGAAATTGGGGGAGGCCAATGTCTAGCATGGAGCTGGACATTGGCCTCCCCCAATTTAACGGGGGGCAAATGCTATAAATCGCCACGCTTGGCATGCTTCCCTCGTGTCCAAATATTTGTTATTTTCAAGTAAGAGGGTACTTTTTGGCAGCGTCAATAATGTGTTATTTCCGTACTTACGCAATTAAAAATCGTCCTTTTATTTGGGTTCCGTAGTCAACTAAGAACCCTTATAGTTTCGCCATGTCCATCTGTCTGTCTGTCCGTCTGTCGGGCCGAGGCTTTGCTCTGTGATGTTAGTGCTAGAAAGCTGCAATTTGGCATGGATAATATGGATATATAAAGCAAAAAGCTAGCTGACAGTCGTAAATTAAAATCTAAAAAAAATTGTTTAAGGGTACCTCCCCTACACGTAAAGTGGGGATGTTTTTTTTTTGCTTTAACCCTATGGTGTGGGGTATTGTTGGATAGGTCTTTCAAAATGACTGAAGGGTTCATCAAACATTTTTTTTATAAATATATTTTCGAAAATAATGAATCCAGAAGTAAGTATGGGTCCAAAAAATGATTATGAAAAAAACCATGAAAGTAAAGTGTAATAAAGACTTTCAATGAAAACTATAGCGGACATGATCAGTTAAGCTGTTTTTGAGTAATCGTAAAAATTCTTCTGTTCTTAGTATAAGCCGTATGAAACGCTGCGAAAGTATTCCCTTTTGCTTGTTATTATTATTTTTAAATTAAGTTCATTGGGCAACTACGGAACCCTTTTTTTTCAGGGGGGAAAATGCGTTACGCATACCACCCGGGTGCAGGGGGTGAACCGAGTGGTTATGTGGGACTCCCGTATACTGTATAGGCCACTATAGGCTAATGAGACCCACGGTGTACCCACTAAACCCCCCCCCCCCCATTCGCCGCCTCACCGCCTTGTGGCGAAGTCACGGGAACGCTTGCGCACACATCTGCGACCCCGCCGGCGGCAGCCGCTCCCAAGCGGCTCCTTCGTAGATTCCCGGAGGCCCTTCACGTTAGGCACGCCAGATGTTTCGGCGTGCCTTCCTCCTCGACCTCCAACTTTTACAGTAGCAGAGCCCCCCTGAGTCCGCTACAAGGAGGTCGTGGGTACCGGAAAAACTTCCTGCGCCCGGTGGCGGATTAGGTCTGTAGCTCCGCCACGAACCACACCTCGGCCGCAGAGGATAGGGAAAGCGGCGCACCGTAATACTGGCATTCCTTTTCCTCTGCGGTCCCACCAACGCCGTTACTGCGGAACAGCCCCGCCAAGTTCGCAGAGGGTAGGGAGAGTGGCGCACCGTAATACCATCACGCCTCTCCCCCTGGGCCGGGCCGGGGGGGGGGGGGGGAGAACTACGGAACCCTACACTGAGCATGGCCAGACGTGCTCTTGGCCAATTTTATCTTATTTATAGTTGAAATCTTTTGTGCTAGCCGATATTTTATAAAACTGTTATTAGATTTTGAATCTTCTAGCATGCACTGTAAAGTGGTTTTTTGTATGGAATAATTTGACACAACTCGGCCAACTGAAATAATCTTAAATGACAATGAGGGACCTTTCGAGAATGACAATATTTACTCGAGCATTTCCTACCAATGTTGGTATTACAGTTTCGAGAATCGTGACTCAACCTCAATTACGTACGAGTACCTCTGTCGGGTTATCATATCGGATGTTTGCCACAATCGCTGATTATTAGATAAGGTATGTATATGTCATCGGTTCGGTGTCGCTATGAATTGCTAGGTAGGTCTGTACCGATGGAATATCAGCTGGATCAGCTATGGGTTAGTCATAATTCAGCAATATCACATTTTCTCATTTATAAGCGTAGGATTACTGTGTGCATGTCATCTGCCTAACCTGTTAGGAAATACAGGCTTTTCATATCAAAACTACTCCATCGGCCGGAGTGGAGTGTTAATAATAATAATAATAAACCCGCGGGGGCAGCTTAAAGCATGGAATATCGGAGCCTTTTTCAAATACCGGTATTTTTTCGATATCGAAAATTCGAATATCGGTTTTGCGATATTTTCGATATTTTTTCGATACTGGAAAGAGAAGGTAAATAGCTGGAATAAAATAGGCAAAAAATAGCATTATCATGCTAAATTGACATTTATATGTCAAGCGACACTTGTAATACACCATTATTTATCATTATACATATTATCTGGGGGTACGGTAGTGTCCCCGCCAAGACAAGCCAAGCGAAGCGCAAGGGCACTACCTACCTTTTCTCGAAGTGTTTCGTCGTTTTTTTGAACCCTCATAAAGTTGGTTTCCGATGTACCAGATAGTTCATATTCTCAGAATATGATTTCAATAATAGACTAATTCAACATACAAAGTCTCAATTGAATAGCTCTAATACTTTTATTGAGCTTGTATTGGTATCTAAAATACACCACTTCCTGCATACGGTATCCCTTCTGGCCTCTGTAGTGAGCGCAGTGGCAGTCGCTTCTGGAAAAACTAGTGCCTACGCCAATTCTTGGGATCAGGTAGCGGACCCCAGGCATTCTTCAGGATGCAACTGTACTGGGAATAACGCTAGGATGATGATGATGAGTGAGCGGTCGATCCGGGTAGTCATCGATGGCTGCTCGTCGGACCTCATGGCCATTGATGCCGGTGTTCCTCAGGGATCTGTTCTCTCCGCGACCCTTTTCCTGCTTCATATTAACGACCTTCTTCTACCAGGAGTGGTCGCATACGCAGATGACAGTACTGTCATGGAGAGATATTTGTCATTCGTCGGGCTGGTCGTGATTAAATTCAATCTGAGAGAGAGAGACAATGGTAGAGCGCATTAACTCAACCTTAAGTCTTGTCTCCCAATAGGGTGATAATAATCTGGTTAGTTTCAACGCCACCAAAACGCAAGCGTGTCTGTTTACCGCAAAAAGGAGCTCATTCAATCTGGCTCCTACATTCCGAGGTATAACCGTGTCTGTAGCCAACGATCTCGAGCTGCTTGGCATGACGTTAGGCTCAAACCTTAACTTGGCACTACCATCGAGTCCAAAGCCGGAACTGTGGCCAAAAAGCTGAGCATCCTAAATAAGGTCAAGCGATACTTCACCCCTGGGCAGCTTCTATCTTTATATAAAGCCCAAGTCCGGTCTTGCATGGAGTATTGTAGTCACCTTTGGGATGGCTGGGCTAAGTACCAACTTGCCGTACTCGACTCGGTGGACCGCAGAGCCAGGAGGCTCATTGGCGGCAGTATGGTAGTGGGAAATAAGCTGCAGAGCTTAGCATATAGACGCAAAGACCGCAAAGTGACATGTCTGTGCGTCTTCTACAAACTGTACTTCGGTGAGTGTGCTCAGGAGCTCCATGAGCTCATACCGCCTTCCCCCTTCTTCCATAGGACATCCAGACGTACGGCTGGCTACCATCCTTACCTGATCGAAATTCCTCTAATTCGCACCAAGCGCTTTGCATCATCTTTTATAATGCGCACTTCTAAGGTTTGGAATTCTCTGCCGGCGTCTGTATTTCCGAGTTCATATAACCTGGACCTTTTTAAGGCACGAGTGAATAGGCATCTTCTGGGTGAGCTCGCTTCATCGTCGGCCTCATCTTTGCCCCCCGGCTAGATGCTGGCCAAGAGCAATCCCAATTATAAATAAATAAATAAAAATTCTACATATCAGTAAATATGTATGGCTTGGCTGTTTCTTTACTTACTTCAGATCAGAAACTAAATATTCGCATCACCTCCACGAGGCGCGACGGTAGCGAAACGGCGAAGCCATACATATTTAATGATACACTACCGTCATAAAGTTTAGGACCAAACACTGTTCAGTTTAATTTTCATAAATTATTACGCAAACCAAACAAGGAGATCTTGCACCACTGACGAATGTTTCCATCAGTATGTTAGGGATTATTCCAAATTGTTTAAAACAGTGTGCACGAAAGCAAAAGCAATGCACTTGAATAATAAAATTAAGTCATCAGATAATAAAGCCAAGACAGTCTGGAAAATAATAAACACAGAGACTGGGAAGATAACTAATAAAGAGTCCACAATTTCTTTGAAAGTAAAGGATAATTTAATAACTGATGCAGTAAAAGTAGCTGATGAATTTAATAATTTCTTTTCTTAAATTCCTATAGTCACTACTCAAAGTTTAGCATCGTCTACCACAAAAGCTGAATCCCTTCTGAATGACAACGTAAAATTAGAATCACTAACTAATTTCAAATTTCATCATGTTTCTCCTCTAGATGTACTGAAGTCCTTTGAAATGTTAAAAATAAAGAGCACTGAGGACTTATGGGGCGTGTCAGTCAAGGTACTGGAATCTATTCTGGAGGTCGTTGCACCAACTCTAGCTCTCATTTTTAATAACTGTATAGACTATGGCATTTTTCCAGACTTAATGAAATGTAGTAAAGTAGTTCCAATTTTCAAATCAGGTCATAGAGATAATCCTTCTGATTATCATCCAGTTTCTATCCTACCTGCGTTTAGCAAAATATTCGAAAAAATAATGCTTACGCAATTGGTTTCTCACTTTAATTCTCACAATATTTTGCATGCACAGCAGTTCGGCTTCACGAAGGGTAGGTCAACTACTGATGCAGGTGCAAGTTTATTAAAATTTATTTTGCAGTCTTGGGAAGAGTCGCACGACGCCATCGGAGTGTTCTGTGACCTTTCCAAGGCTTTTGATTGTGTAGATCATGGTACTTTAATTTGTAAACTTAAGTTTTATGGCATCAGAGGGCATGCATTAGATCTCATGGAGTCATATTTAACACAGAGAAATCAAAAGGTAGCGATAAATAAAGCCATTTCGTCAGAGACAGTGGTAGAGATGGGAGTACCTCAGGGGTCTATTCTAGGTCCGTTCCTGTTCCTTGTTTATGTAAATGATCTGCCATATATGGTAAGCCGACGATCAGGCATTGTAATGTTCGCAGACGACACCTCATTACTGTTCAAGGTAAATAGGAGAGATACTGAACTCATTGAACCAAATAATACCCTCTCCATGATATCTGACTGGTTTGCTGCCAATAACTTAGTATTGAACCCGAAAAAAACGAAATGTATGAAATTCTCTCTAACGAACTCATCAAACAGAAACTTAGATACAAATATTAAACTTAAGGGTCAAACATTAGAATTTGTTACTTCTACTGTATTCTTAGGTATTACATTGGACTCAAAATTGCAGTGGGGTTCCCATATAACAGCGATAGGAAGTAGGTTGAGCTCTGCTGCATTTGCAGACAGGAGAATAAGGCAGCTTACCAATGTGGCAACGGCACGGTTAGTTTACTTTGCTTATTTTAATAGTATAATTACTTATGGTCTTATCTTATGGGGATCAGCTGCAGATATTGAAACTGTTTTTATTTTGCAAAAAAGGGCTATCCGAGCAATTTATAACTTGGGGTCGCGTGATTCATTAAGAGAATTTTTCAAAGAGATAGATATTCTAACCCTGCCGTCCCTATACATATTTGAAATAATAATGTATGTTAGGAAGAATTTGGGCAATTTTCCAACGAACGCTGATAAACCAATAGCCACGAGAAATACTGGGAAACTGAAAATAACCTTCTATAGACTAGTAAAGGCGAAAAAGTCGTTCTTGGGAAATTGTATCAAATTCTACAATAAAATTCCTAAACACATTACTGAACTTAGCAATTCTAAATTCAAATCTGTAGTAAAACAAACACTTATTTCAAGAGCATATTATAAAATAAACGATTACATCATGGATAGGGATGTGTGGCAGTGATAGCGTCCTGCACGGGTAATCTATCGCGAAAATATATTTTCTACTGTAGCATTGTTATTTAAGTTATTTTGTAGTAATGTAATTTTATATTTAACTATATAATGTATATTGTTTTGAAAAAATGACACCTCGCCGAGTTTCTTAACGCCGGTTCTTCTCGTGGCAGAGGTATATTTTTCCGAACCGGTGGTAGTTTATTGACGTTCATAGGTGCATGTAATATGCCTAATTTGAAGAATAAACTACTTTACTTTACTTTTTTTACTAAGGCAAAAAGATTGCAATGGGCTATATGAGCATAATGTGTAATTGAATTCTTGACGTATAAAATTTTGTTTTATCAATAAATGATTGAAATTGAAAAAAATTTAATATTTCTCACAAGGATTGGACTTTTGCAAACTGGTTGGAGTATTACGGACAGACAAATCAAAATTGAGTGGATAATCAATCAATGTTGACTATTTGCATATTTTGTGTTTGGTCTTAAACTTTTTGACGGTAGTGTATGTAGAATTTGTTGAAGTTAGGGTCGGTAGAGTTAGGCCGTGTAGATTCAGAAGCTTGGCTCTACGTGAGATCTGATATCTTTTTCACAGGGCAAACCTTATGTGGTCGTCTTGGCAATATTTTACATGAAATGTTTTTGGTGGGATATAATAATAATAATAATATAATAATATGTTTATTGATTTCTAGAGACTTATAACAAGTACATTCTTAGACATAAATACAATGTTAGTTTTAAAGTCTTAATAGGCCAAAATTGTGTCGCTGATACTTAAAATAGGTCAAACCTGTGCTATAAGCATCAGCTTCCTTCCATCTGTCTGATGTGATTTATTAAGACTAGTTATAAATGTTACAATGGGGGTATACTATCTAAGGTTAAAACAATCAAATGCAGAAATAGGAGTAGAACTACGTAAGACAATATAAGCTTTAAATAATGGGACTAAAGGAAATGGTATTAGTATGATGTTACTAAAGTGTATGCGCGTGTCTATATGTGTAGTGTGTGAGTGAGAGAGAGAGGGAGTGTGATTATGTGTGTGTGTGTGTGTGTGTGTGTGCAAGATTGTTAGGTGATTTTTTATATTATTGGATGCAAAAAATTCTCCATATCAACGTAATTTTGCTTTAGTAACCAGTCTGTCACAGCCAGTTTGCATTCATGTTTGTTTTTTTGATCTATGTCTAGAATTTTATTCATTTTATTGTACAAGAAAGGACCAAGGAAGTAATAGAATCTTTTACTGAAAGCAGTTTTGCAGATTACATTTCGTTTGACCAATTTTTTGCGTCTACATATTTGTGAGGCAGCGTCGGTTGTTCTATTATGGAGACTATGTTGTTTAGCTACTATTTGCTGCACAAACAATTGCCGAACTGTAAGTACTTCACAAAGTTTATATAGCTCATCGGTAGGGTAGCGATATGGTTTGCAATAGCTGACCTTGAGCAGAGCTATAACTTAATGGTTAGTAAAGCATAGTAAAGCAGAGGCAGAGCAGAACCATTTGTAACTTAAAACAAATCAACATATATAAATAATACATAAAAGTCATATCAATCAAAATAAATCAATGTAAGAAACTTTAATACTAATTTTAATTTTTGTCTCATAAACTTAAATAATGAAAAATAAATCTCTAATTCGAAAAATTAAAAAACAATTAGTGCCACTGTCACCTAAAAATAGATCCGCTCATTTAAGTTTCACGATTTCTTAACATCTGATTTGTTATCAATAATGCATAAAGCAGTAAGTTTGAGAGAGACAGGCAAGTGACATCTGACAGGTCTTCACCTGTCAGTGTCTCCGTCTTCATGACTGAAAATTGTACTAAACTAACGTTGTGGTGTGTTAAGTTTATATGGGATTTAACCTCCTGGTGTGCTTTCGAACGGAGACAATTAGTTAACAGCCGAAAATGATCGTACTATCTGTCACATTCTAACTTATTTTGGTACACCATAAGGATTTAACGAAGCAACTATATGAAAAATCGTCTGGCTTAATACTGCGAGTCTGCTTTTCTCTGATGTCTGTAGTTTCATAGGTATTAACCTCAAAAAATAAGATAATATAATTTGGCCTCTTACTCTAATAATAGAAACTTCACTCAGACCTGTGGTATCTGTTACCTCTTCGGATTCAGACTATTCAGAGTTGAAAACGCATGACTGTTCAACAGGCTGATCAGTATTTTTTATAGATGACGTCAATAAATGTCAATGGAATTAATTCCGTGGGCATGACAGACCTGGTGATAAACGTTCAAGCTTCTCCCAACCTTCAGCATAACAGCTGCGCGGTCGTTTACCACTGCAATCACACACCATATAACGAAAGTTCAAATTCGTCTAGTTTTTGCCTAAAATGTTCATGCAGGTGTCTGCTGGCAATGAACTAGATATTCTCACCCGGCCTATATTTTTCAACGGTGAACCGCCTACAAACTCTTTTCCAAATGATTACGGGATCAGCCAGCCTGTTTCGCTCTGGCTCTCAACTAGGTAGTTGCTTTGGTATTTGTCCTTGTTTCCAAAAATCATATTGTTTTTTAAGAAAACAATGTATTTAGTATCACAGTATAAATTGATGTACCTTTTGACTCTTATAAAGCATTGCGTAGATTAAAATGAATACTAAAAAAGTGAATATCGAAAATACCGGTATTCGATTAATTTAATATCGGTAATGGAATATCGGAATTTCGTCCGATATTATCGAAATTTCGATACTATCGAATACCGGTATCCATTCTCTAGGGCAGCTTGTGGCGAGCTGACGGTGAGTGGCGACACCGCGGCCCCCTAATCTCCGGAGGGCCCTTTCCATTTGGCCCTCGCCTGTGTGCTTGCCTTAATTGGCCGGCCAGAGTGGAGTCGCAAGAGCGAGACCTATACTCCAGGCTGGAAGTGTAAAATGTCATAACGCCGGCGGCCTGCTGATCGGATTACCGGGATCTGGCTACAGCAGACTCACCTCTCGACAACCTTACAGCCAGTCAAAGGGATGTTGCCCCACTGTCGCACTGTGCGTGCGACTGTTATGTGGGGCCCACTCAGCGAGCTGGCGAGTCACCGCCTGCCTTTTTACAATCTGAGACTAATTGTCACGGCAGGTGTCCGCTAGTCTCCTCCCATAACCCATTATCCAGCCCATCCAATATTCAACTCAATAGCCCTATGAGCTTAACTCCCATCGCAGCCAAAGTGCTGCACTCCAATAGTCTTTGCACCTGGCGGGGACTATCTCCGGATGCATCATATTGTGCGCTCGGAGGTGGTATCCGCCATGTGTATCCCTTACTTTTAGATTATTTTTGTCTTAAAGGGCCTCTGCGCTGTTGGCTTCGGCCCCACGCACGCCTTCCAAAGGTCCGGGACCCCATGGTCCCGAGATATGGAAAAGACGTACAATAATAATAATTATTGTATTGATCATACATTGTCAAGATCATATCTATTTTTAACCGACTTCCTGATTTCAAAATCATGGTTATCAATTCGGTTGTATGTTTTTTTTTTAAATATTTGTTAGTCCATAACTCCGTCATTTCTTAACCGATTTGGAAAATTCTTTTTTTGATTGTAAGTATATATATCCAAGTTGGTCCCGTTTTTGTCAAAACGCAGTTCTGATGATGGGGTCCATGAGGAATTGAGGGAACTCCTCAAATCTTGAAGGCAAACATATAGTGATTTTTGTGTTTTTATCAACAAGTCAAGCATTTTCATCCAAAAATGTGACATTGGATGAAGTGGAACTGCTGATGATTATGAGAACAGTACTCTTCAACAACGAAAAGTTCACGTTTGACGATTTGTCCTCCTAGCTGTGTTTGTTAAGCAAGTTCTATTTTAACGATTAATTTTTGTCATGCTTGATTTCTGATGATGGGATCCATGAGGAATTGAGGGAACTCCTCAAATCTTAAAGGCAAACATATAGCGATTTTTGTGTTTTTATCAACAAATCGAGCATTATCATACAAAAATGTGACATTTGATGAAGTGGAACTGCTGATGATGATCAGAACAGAACTCTTCAACGACGAAAAGTTCACGTTTGGCGATTTGTCCTTCTAGCTGTGTTTGTTAAGCAAGTTCTATTTTCACGATTGATTTTTGTCATGCTCGAGTTCTGATGATGGGGTCCATTAGGAATCGAGGGACCTCCTCAAATGTGAAAGGCACACAAATAGTGATTTGAGTATTTTCATGAACTAATCAAGCATTTTCATTCATAAAAGTGACATTTGATGAAGTGGAACTGATGCTGATGATGATCACAACGGAACTCTTCAACGACGCGTAGTTCACGTTTGGCGATTTGTTCTCTTCGTTTCGTTTGTCAAGCAAGCAAGGTTTTTCCATGATTCCATGAGGAATTGAGGGTACTTAGTCTTCTACCATTATAAACATACTTATAGCCATTTTTATTTTATTGTATGGAATCTAAGAGTGCACCATCTAAGTATAATAATCTTTCACCGGCCTCCCCCATTGAAGTCGGTTTTTTTTTTCTTAAAAATTATTAATAACATTATCATCATTTGTATTTAGAGACACTGAAGAGTTAATAGAATGGAAGGGCACGTCATATCGGAATGTAATATGGAAGTACCTTACAGAAGACAGTAGCCATAATATAACACCAATTACTTTGTAGGTATGCGGTGATGTTCCAATATTGTATAATATAAGGTCGTCAGAGCTCCCTAGGGCGCTATGTCTTACGCCTGTGACTCCTGTGAGGGACCAGCATATATTTCTAGCTACCTATCAACACAACGAATCCTCAAATCAAAAACGGGTCGGCAGCGCGCTTGATTGTTCTGAAATCGCATGCGTTTCATAGGCTACGGTATCGCTTACCGTCAGGCACCCCGTATGCTTGTTTCCCACTGTTTCAGTATGATGTTAACCTTAACCTACCCATATATTACGAGTAGGTACATATAAACTATCGTGCTAGCTGCCTAGACACGTGTACGTTTATCGGATTCCACACGTGCTCTTTTCGGCTTAGCTGTTAGATACATTTCATACGAGTATTGACGTATCTATTTGTGGAATCAAAGACTTGTTACGCAATGGGGTATACGATTTACGGACGCAAAGACTTATTATTCAATCAGGGGAAATGAATTTTTAATTGGGTTTGATTGCAGTCGCCAACCATAAAAATAAATCTTTATTTCGGACATTTTACATCCATAGTAGGTTACTCGTAGGAAGTACTTTAAAGAGTAAGGTTACAAACAGGTATCATACTCTTCAAGATGCTCAAAAATATGATCTGGACGTTCTGAGGGCCTACCGCGATCTTCAAAAATCGAACTTCGTATCGTACCGTCCCTTTCCGTCATAGGCTATGTGCGAAGTAGGTGGTGGGGGTAAGCTAGGCGATCGTAGCGCACACCATGGCAGAAATGTGCACTTACCGGGGACAACTGTCAAATTTACTTTCACGTTTTCTATTGGTTTCTTAACGGTTTCCTACGATTCGTTTCGTTTGTATGTATTTATTTATTCTCTTATTTATTTCAGTAATATTTCCAATACGGGGTCTTTCTCCTTCACTAAAGTAAATAAAATATTCATGTGTCATTATTTGACATCTCTGAGTTTTGACATTGTCTCGGGACCTTTGACGTTTGACGTTTCAGACGTGCACATAGCCAGTGTGTCGAGAGTGAAAGGGACGGCTGTGCCTCTGTTCTGAACATAGGTACTACTTCTTATTATGAACGCTTTGGCAATTTGAGATATTGCGGGCACACGAGAGAGCTATTCTATAACAGACGATCGGAATACCTAGCTCTCATTTCATATACATTTTGACGAAATATATGGAAAAACTGTCACCTCTAATCGTATTCTAATCGCTGCTAAGTAATAGGGCCCAGCCGAACGTCATTCCGCTCAAATTTGGAGCAGCACAACTGGGGAAGTACCTCCACCTTACAGAAGACCGCTGCTATAATAACATCACTACTTGCTCCTTCAGGTACGAGTATGTGGTGTTGTGTTCCTGGTGGTGAGTATATAATGTCGCCACAGCTCTCGAAGAGGCGCTGTGTAGAAAGCGAGGGACCTGCATATGTCTCTAGCTGTCAACACAACGAATACTCAAATCAATAAAGGATCAGCAACGCACTGTGATTCTTCTGGAGTCGCAAGTGTCCATATGCGACGGTGTCTGCTTACCATCAGGCAGGCCGTAAGCTCGTTGGCCACCGTCGTCATTTAAAAAAAATCTACATCATCTGAAGGTTGCTCAAAAATATGTGAACATACCACCACATCAGCCCTAGGACGTCCACTGTTGGACATAGGCCTCCCCCAATTTCATGGGGGGCAAATGCCATAATCGCCACGCTTGGCATGCGGGTTGGCGATTGCAGTATCTCTACCGTACTCTAGGAATGCTGCTAAGTAATACTAGGAATGTGAACATACACAATATAATAATATACAGGGTGTTTTTATTGATTTCCGTTCCTCCGAGCATATAGCCATAAAAAGGACGTAGCATATTTATTTATCAAAATTCAAGAAAAAATACGTTTTTCATTTTCATACAAACTAATTAATTATATCACCAAGGGTGAATGCTAAACGGCCTTAAGAGTTAACGTGGAGTTAAGTAAAAGTTAATGACAATTTTCGGAATTCGAATGACACTGCACGTGACGCACGTCAACAATGTTTATTTGTTAAGGATGTTTTATACTATATTAGGGGTGTTAATTAACGAAAATGAATTTAATTGGGATACTAGTGTATTAAAGGATGTTACATTATTTCATCTCAGGAATGTGCCCTCGTATTAACGTAAATCAATAAAAAAGCCTGTATAATATTATTATATCGTATTGTATAGGTATATCCTTCCATCCTATCCTTAGTACACCGCCCATATTTTTTCTACTTTGACTTAAGACTGACTGGTAGAGAATGCTTTATGGCATCAAGTCCGCCTTTTGTACTTATTTTTCTAACTAGATCCATTACTTTGTGCAATAAAGATTAAATAAATACACAATACTTACTTACTTCTCTTGGTAGGTACATTAGAGCCATAATTACGAGTAATGGATCTAGTTAGAAAAATAAGAATCATTAGATACATCGTGGATCTAATGAATGGATCTTAAGAGATCTAAGGCTCATTACCGTCTTGTTAATTAATTTTCTTTTAACACGTTCCCTGTCTGGCTGCCTCCAATGTGGGGTCATGAACCTCTTTTTCATGCTTCTACTATGGGGTCACATCCCCATACCGAATGCAAAGTTGGACTTGTGACTTCGTCAGATCGTTTTGTATGGGAACAGTGAACGTGTTAAATGTATCAGATTCTAGTCACTAGTTTACTAGCTTCTGTATTTCCACATGACTTAGTCTCTATCCTTATTAGGGACGAGGATAAATAAAATTGTAAACGCAGTGATTCAGAATAAACGTATTTATTTCTCCATAATCCGCTTATTGTTCGGATCCAACGCACAATTTATCTATTAAGTAGTTTTTTAATACTTTCCTGAATTCAGCACCCTTAGAATGTGACGTACTACTATGTCAGAGTGAGATGTTTCCGTTCTCCTGTTAAGGATTCTGAACTCAGGAAAGTGTAGTTAATACTGAACCGAAAAGCCGTATTTCAGGTTTGACCAATTGTTATTTGATAATTGACAATTCGTTGCTTATTTTCTGGTCGACATGTTATAGTGAAATCTATAGTTTTCACTTTTTTTTTGGGGTTGTAGGTTTGTGATAGAGGTCTTTGTATAAGCCTGCCACGACGTAGCTGTCACGCTGATTGGACACATTTACAGTAATTAGTTGAGTATGAACAGGTTATACCATTGCCTTATTTACACACGTAATATGAGTCTCGTATGCGAGTTTCACTACATTGCGCGGTTTGACAGATCGATTGAACTCATTATACCACGGTAACCCGCAATGTAATGAAACTCACATGCGATGCTCATAAGTGTGTACAGAACCCTTTAAACTTTCGTAATAAGATCCTGACTCGTAACAGTCATGCAGTTTGCAATGCTTCTACAGATAAAAGGTTATCTAGACTCTCCACATATTATACATTCTGCAGGTTATATAATTATGTTACGGTAAACCGACAAATTAAAGGGGCACAAGACGAACTGTGTTGGACCTCGACAATACGAATACAATTGTACTTATAAGTAACAAATAACACGCTTATACTTAAGATGTTACTTGACGTCGATTGGTACTTTGGGTACTTGACATATTTAATTTATAACGATTGGTTTGACCAAAAGAATAAACGTTCTTACACTTAAGTTTGTTTAGTTGTGAGAAGTTAAGCCGGTTTTATACTTATCTGATGGGTTCTGACGCTTCACACGGTCTGACGTAACAGCGCGTCAGCACGGTTAGCACAGGTAGACTGGTGAATGTGAATATAACATAACTATATCTCCTAAATGTATCGTTCTATCACGTCAGATAAATATGAATCGACTTTTAACAGCCATGCATGCCAGTGTCATCGCGTTTAAGTCGGATATAAAGCATTCGTTTCTCTCACTAGTGAAGTACGAACGCTTTACGTCCGACATTTTATAAACGCACTTATGCCAGCTGGACACAATCTCGCCAATTGTCATCTGAAAATGACAATTCAACGTGTCGGCCATGACACTGGCTTACCACTTTTCGACTCTATTATTTGTAAATTACAGATCAAAAGTGGTAGACCACTTTTTTGGCCAACTGTATATTGTCGGGTAAACATCGATGCTGTCGAGCGACAATCTTTACTTGACAATCCAGAAAAATCAATCAATAAATAATTAATCAATAATAATAATTAATCAATATTGAAGCGTTTTGAATTTTGGAGGGGCGAGCCATGTTATCGTAGTTTATCTATACATTCCTTGATTGTCAAGTAAAGATTGTCGCTAAAAAGATTGTTTAGATTGTTGTAAAGAGGTAAACCAGTGTCATGGCCGACACGTTGAATTGTCATTTTGATATTTGTGTGTTTTTGTTTGTGTTTTTTTTTTATATTTGTGAAAGTATCTACTAACCACCAACAAAACTCCCTACGCATGTTTGCGTGCTGAGACAGCCGTCAAACAAACAAACTCATAATAGTAATTTGGAGGGGCGGGCTATGTGTTATCGTAGTTTATCTCTATCTCGTACCTATTATAAATATTGTAATTTTCATTTCAGATGACAAATGTCAAGTTGGTGTAACAGGGGGCCTGGACCGATCGAGTAACAATGCGTGATCGTTCGGTTGGTTTGCATCCGCCTCAATAAGCATTCACATGGTTTTGTTATACGGGTATCGTGTTAACATATAATATTCACCACAGTGGTTCTTTCATTATCGTTCTTAGAAATCAATTGACGTATATGCACACAATGACAGGTAAAATATATCATATACACATACACGCCAGTGTGTGTTTAGGATAACCTTAATTACTGAAAATATATTTCACAGGCCAGACGAAACACAATATTTTGTAAACGTCATAAAGAATGAAATGGAAAAACTTTCCTCACTTAATCTGTACGCCGTATAACCTTTACTTTGTCCTGAAATTGGTGAAATATCGATTGAAAGATCATGAATTATGTTGCCAAGGTAATCTGGTACCCTTTACGTAACGAGTCCGGCGAGACATAACTATTCAGCATTGGCGTGGCCTTCATAAAACCATCCCAAATGTTCGCCTATTTATGGCAATTCTCCCTCATTATTTAAGTCAACAAAGCATATTTTTGATTGCGTTATTTAGGAAATTGCGCTTTATTGACACCGCCGAAAGATATACATATCTTTGACTTTAAACGTCAAATGTATTCGTTGTGTGTTCAAGGCATAAAATTAAGTCAAAGCCAACATATCGATCGCTAAATTGGACGTAGTTAAGAGAAAAATATCAAGCTCTAATAGTAAGAATTATGTCGTGCGACGTTGACGTAATGCATTCGTCCCTCTCGTTAGAAAGAATTATTGGTGTACTGGTTTCTCATTATGATAAAACCATTTTTAACCTCGTAAGTCCCAGATAGACTATCTATTTACGATTAAATACAAATGTACCATAAACTTACTAGCCGCAAAAATTACGTCGGTTAACTTTTTACATTACCTTATCAACTAATTAATACATAGCACGTTCATTCCTAAAGTGCTACCGCGAACGGAAAACGAATATAAGCCTTTCCGTCACACTTGCATATTCGAGTGACAAGAGACTTCGATTCGATTTCAGTTCGTGGTAGGCCCTCTGTATGACGTAGATTTTGCGGATAGTGCTATTATTATCGACGTTTTAACACATTTCTTAAAGCATTTAGATTTAATAGCTACAAACACAACGGTAAGGGCGCAGTAGCGGCAACATTAAGTAATATTAGAACTTGTATGAAACAGGTCGCATACCGCACCGGGCGGAAAAAAGCGAAGAGCACCGTGACCTCTTCAATACAAGTTCTAATATAACAAACGTTACCGCCACCACGTCCCTACCGTACCGTTTGAAGACTTTGAAGTAACACCTTGAGTATAAGCGCATTGCTCTTACTTCTTTAGAAACAAGCTCACTTTTACAATAATTTAACAAACGAATCACACAACCGCTCTGCTTGTTTGGAAATTCGACCCTTAACTGAACAAAGTAATAATAGGCTAAATTAAAAGTACCTAAACCTTTTTGCTTTCAGGAGGTATGTATGCTTAATCTACAATTTTGTATTCAGAAACAAAGAAATAGCCAAGAAACGAATATTTCACTAAATGTTTAGACAAACGTAACGTGCGTAATTTAGAGAAGTTGGTATTTTAGATGCTTTTTACAATCTAGCATTTCGGGAATGAGCAATACAAAAACATTCCACTTTTATTGCTATGAGGACTACGTCCTTTTTAGTAAGAAACATTTCCAGTGGGGCATATTCGCTGGGTATATACATACACGTTAAGACAATACAAAAGTAGATGCCATTTTTTTACTCAGAGCTATATACATTTATACACCTACAGAGTACTATCTACAAAATTGATTAGGCATACCTACTTCCACTCTAAAGCTATCAATACACCACGATCAACATTGCATGTCAAATGAACTATTTGTTAATTTGAGAGGTGTCAAAGTGATCGAAGTAGAATCATAAAAATAAATAAAATATATCACTTACATTGAGTAGAGTTAAGGGCCGAATCTTCAGGCTTTGTACAGTATAAAAATTATAAAACTAAAACATCGAAGCTTAAAAATAGAAATCACAGGATAAGTGACAGTTGTACAAAACAATATGTACTTCCAAAAACAATATTGCTCGTATAAAATGTACTGGGGCAAATAATTATGCTTTTGAAATGGAATACCGGCCTCCCATTTAAATTAATCAAAACATAATGCCGAATGAACTAATTCTCCCTATCGTCAATTTGAGGACATGCAGGGGTGAGGAGCAAATTCTTGGACCATTGTTGAGGCTTTCAATAGTTTTAATTCGTCTACAATTTAATTGATTCCGTTGTGACAAGAAAATTTGTAATAAAATTTATATGGGTAATTTTTGTGTCACAGCGGAATTAATAAAATTGTAGCCACATTGTACCGTAGCGATGGTCCAAGAATTTGGTGCTTACCTACATGACAAATTACCATGTGCTATGTTGCCACTATCCTATATAGTGACGTGTAACATGTGTAAACATAGCCTTAGCCAAGGTTTTAATCACTGGCATTGGCGCTAGGCGCTAAACTTGTCAGCCTAAAAGGCGCTAACTGCCAAACGGCGAATTCTTTTAATAATGTGGCACCAAAGCCAATATAAAATTGTAAGTGCCCATATTTCACAAGTGAAAAGTCCTGTTATATCGATGACAATAAAGACGATTTCTAATTGCGTCGATACGGAAACATCGCCTTATTGACAACGCCAAATTGGGACCTTTTACTCATGACATAACGTTAATATTCATATACGAACTATTAGTTCGAATGGCTATTCGTTCGATAGATCGTTTCAAAACTATTTCTATTAGTAGTAGGCTTGTTACAATTACTTGACTGGGTGAGTTGGCTAGTCTTGAACTGACGTGACGTAGAAAATTTGTGTATAGTATTTAAGCATTATGAATGTCATAGCATAGCTGGCATGTACCTTTGGTTTAACAGTCTTGTTTCTCACAGACAGTTTGATGTAAAATAATTTATAAAATGTCTACAAATCCGTCATCAATGTATAATCTAAAATCTAAATGGTTGTTTAGCAATAATAAGAACGCTTGTAGGCGTTTTTTTGCACCGTGCCACGGAAAAAAAAACATGTTTTTTTTTTAAGGTGTTGTGAGGCTAATTTAGGTACCCTTACACTTTGAGAAACTGGTATTTTGAGTTTGGCAATTTCGTAATCTGGCGGAATCTGGCGTTTTTTTCGATTAATGTTTAAACATTAAGCTGCCATCGCAAGTCTTATGTTATAATATAAAGCACTTTTATAATGGCCAAAAAGAACAATAAATTGAAATTACACTGATGCCTCATATGTGTGATAATGATCATTTTACATCAAAAGCAGTCTTTAAATTCAGAAAATAAATATTTGGACCCCATTAGACCAGCATGTCTCCCTGACCAAAGGTACTAAATGCGCAAAATCATGCAAATACCCTGTTTTAGAATGTTGCCATGTATAAAGCAAGTCCGATGCCCATAGCGGCACACAACACGATACACGCGAAACAAACTGCACAGTGGCAGGGGGGCGACACGGACTATCGGTGTGAGTCGAGCGCCGGTGACCTTGTAACGTCACGTCTGTTGCATAGGGTTGGCAATGTAGCTGCCTTGGCAAGAGGAAATAATGTTTATTCAATGATCATGATATTCATCAATTAAACACCGGGAAGCTAGTCAAATTTAATCTGTAAGTTTTGATTACAAACAGACAGACAGATGCACTGAGTCAGGAGAAAACTTACTAAAAGCTCGTAAAATAGGTACCTACAAAACTTCTCATAATATGGAAACTTACTTTTCTTGTGTAAATCTAAGCTTCACATGAATATAATTGTATGCTAAAATAATAACAATAATATAAAAAATATTATATATATATCCATAGAAATTATGTGACATGAAATGAAGTCATTCACTGCGACCGCGACACCCGCGTTAAGTATAATTTGAAAGACTCAATTGACATTTCATCTATTTCGCCATTTCATTTTTTTTTTGTTTAATTTATTCCGAAGATGTAGTTACTTCTTAATGTATTGCAAGTCAAAATGCATCCATACTCATACCAACCTTTCGTCTTTCTTTAGTCTTTCGAATTAAAAAACGGATTTTAGGTGAAGTCTTAATTCTAAATGTAGGGAAGGACACAACATATAAAATTTTATAACTAACTTATCTGGATAGAAAGCCTAAAGTAGCTTTTCCCTTTGTGGCTTTTGGTATCACTGTCACAACCGTAGACACAGCAATAAAAAGCTGCAGCCATAGTTGATTACATTGAATTACAAATGATAAATTCTAACAAATTTCAAGTAAAACTACACGCCCGCTACCGGCCGATCGATCTCTGTTGTGTGAGCGCACGTCACGCGAGCGAATGTTGAAGCGAGCGGCACCCCTGCGATTCATCTTGCCGCGGCTAGCTGTCCACACACCGCGCGCCCCTCGCGCACCCCCGTTCACGTCCGGACACGCACACATAGCCGCGAGACGGGTTTACAGCACACATGCTTCGGTGTCGCTTCTTGTTACGTTAGTATATATCTTCTTTGACAGTGGGCTTCATAGATGTCATATGTAAGAAAATTATGCTTTCTGGTACACAACTGAAGGTTTAAATAAGCATTGATCCTCAATAAAACTGTGACTTAAGATTGAATTTAATTGAGTTGATTAAAGCAATGTATAACTTATTGATCACCTGATTACTGATAGTGATGTAGAGTTACATCTTAGGGACGATTCACATCGAACGGCCGGGGTCGGCAAGCACCCCACCAGGGTCAAAGGAATTCGAACCCTCTACACACGAAGTGAGATTTCATATTTGTATGGGCCGCGAGCAGACGGTCGGCTGCGGACGTTCCCCGTCCCCCATACAAAGGGCAAAATTTGTTCCTCGACTTAAGTCCACTTCAATATTTATTGTATTTTGTGTGTAATTTATCATCGGGTTTATTAAAATTTTCAACTAGAATGAAAAATTGAAATATTTTCAACCGGAGTGAAAAATGTATGACTCTGGATGGGATGTGAACCCATGACCTCTGAAATCCGTCCATCGCTCTTACCAACTGAGCAACCGCGTTGATGTATCTAATGTGTGCTTATTATGCAAGATAAGTGTAATCATTTCCCCCGTCATGCATAACAAACTGATCAAATTTAGTACATTCACTGTAATGCAATATCTAGTATCAAGAGCATTTGAACTCTTGACATACAAAATTGTTATTAAGTAGTATGGCATTAGAATCCGATTTCATGTGATATGTAATTAAGTTGCATTATTTGATTCAAGCATATCATGTTTACAGTCTAGCAAGCTGTGTCACAGGAGAGCTGCTCAGATACTCATCCTATCTCTTTTTTACACTAACACTATTATCACAAAGAAAGGGATGAGTATATTTTCAGCTGCTCTGCTGTGATTGTTCTCCAGATTATATAGATCATGGCAAATGCCACTGAGATTTACAGTTAAATCAAAAATATGTTTCACTATTGCACTTTATTAACATATAATGAAGTGAAACATGTATACATATCTTTGAAATCTACTGTACCATGTAAACTTAAGTTCTAGGAAATTTTGGAATATGGTGACAGTAAAGGCAGCTTACTGTAAAATCTTTGATGTTGTTAAAAGGTTCCATAAGAGGACAGCCATACTGGCAAACCAATTAATTTCTTAATTGTACACTGACCACTGTTGAAATTTTAACAAGTACTAGAAATTAGGTCACTCTTATACCTGGCATTGACTAGTTGAAAATTATTTTATTTATATTTGATACTTCGAAGGGCAGTTAAGTCGAGTATTGAAATATAAATGATATGATTCATAGTTCAGTATGGCATGTATTATAGATAAATAGTGAATCAGTCACTTTTGTACTTATATGGGGGCACGGTAATCAAATCACAGTTAACATATTCATTGTACGGTGTTCCAAATCAAAAGCATTCATTAAACCTTTGACCATTCAGTTTTGAAATCAATCAATAACACAACTCCACAACCAAATGTATAGTTTTCCATACCAGAAACAAAGGATGAGGCAGGCATCAGGGGCATGATTTTCTGATGAATGCCAACTGAATCTGTCAAAGGGTTAAAAATAAAGATAAAAACTTATTGTAATAATACAACTCACTCGAAGCTTGCAGCACAGCAGTAACAAAAACTGCACTCAAATTAAAGCTTTTAACGGAGGACACTCAGAATTTGAGCTTGGGTTTAAGTTCATGGGCCTTACCGCCCCAGTCCAGCCGGTAGCTCCTCGTCCGCCACGAGATCTCCGGGTTCAAGAACGCAGCAAACAGAATAAATGGCGCACAGCACTCACTCCATATCCACCCGACTAGGAACTGCACTTTGGTGAACGGTGGCGAGCCGTTCTGCACTGAACGTAGCATGAGCCAGTCTGAGAGGAACCACATGAGGATGTGGACGAGGAAGAAGGGGAGGGGCTCGGCCCCGAAGAGCTGCCCGGAGGCCCACGCGGCACCCGCGCCTAAAGGCAGACACTCGCTTAGGGGCTCCATAAGCGTCGTCGTCGGGACCATGGCGATCCGGAGCCGAGCCCAGCGCGTCAGCCGGGCCTGCAGCGAGCCTACCGACCGCGTCCCAGAGTTCTGCAGCGCTGGCAGCGAGCACACACGCATCCTCCACCCTCGCGACGTTATCTCCTTCGCCATGAAGAAATCCTCCGCCAAATACTCTCCAAACGCAGCTAGCCCGCCGCACTCTTCAAGCGCGCAGCGCCGAGCCAGCGACGACATCCCCACATGGCAGTTTATCCTCAACAAATCGGCTGCCAAATACATGCGGGCCTGCGCCGTCCCGAAATACACCTTCTCGTATACCGCGGCGAAGCCTTCCGCGTCGCACGCGAACGGCATCTGATGCACAATACCAGTGTCATCTTTCATATGCTGCACCATGTCTAGCAGCGTGTCCTCTCGCATGCGTATCCCTGCATCGCTGACTAGCACCAAAGGATACTTCCCAGCCAAGAAAGCCGGCTGCATATTGTTTATTTTAGGGTTCACCCCGACTCGGACGCCGCCCGTGAACAACCGCGCGTCTATGTTAGGGTATTTGTGCATTAGACTGTGCACTAACATCACTGCTGGATCATGCTCATCTTCCACACAGAATAGAAGCTCGTACAATGGGTAGTCGAGCGTGAAAAACGTCTCTAAGTTCGAGAATAAGTTGGGATCCACACCGGTTAGCGGCTTCAGGATCGACACGCCGGGATAAGGCTGCTCCGGCGGCGACCGGTCCACCGTCCGATGCAACTTCCATTTAGAATACGATAACGACGCTATATGAATTGTCCATATAAACAGAAACGCTAGCATAAAAAATATAGCGAATCCATACACTGTGTACACCATAGGCATCATAATTGTAATTTCTTTATAATGTTCTCTCGTTCGGGCCGCATAATATCGAGTGTCCCCGATTTTCTTCTATGACGCGGTCACAACTGAATTGACTGATAGAAAAACTTGTAGACGTTCGAAATTCGTACAAGTGTGCACCATTATAATAAACTAAGCTACCGTGTCACTTTTGCCAGCCAGCCGCTCGGCTACGATTTTACCGAATCACTAAATGTAAACTTCTTTTACATATCGTACAACTCCCGTCATTATCGCTATCAGCGATGCCCCTCCACTCCACTACACATTCGTGTTGCCAGATGAAATTTTTGAAAATAAAAAGGGCGAGACTAAAATTAAAAAATACTCAGAATTCCGTAAATCGCCTTTTAAAGGATGATTCACAGTAGACCGTTCCGTGTCCGGGCCGGCCCGTTTTCTATGACAGCTAACGCAACGGCCGGCGTATTTCTCTAGAAAAAAAAATTGGTTGTTTGTAAAGTAGGTTTACGATCGAGATGTTTACGTGATAACGTCTTACTTCACTTGCACTTCACTTATACCTGCGATCGCGCTCGTGAGGTTTTGGTGTGACACAAGTTTCTGAACATGTCACCCGACTAAAACGATTTTAAAGACGTTATCACGTCAAAAAACGGGCCGGCCCGGACACGGAACGGCCTACTGTGAATCATCCTTAAAATATCTCTCTGTCTTTTTTATTTTATTTATTTAAGTAACAAAAATAAGATTCTAGTTATCTTAAACAAAATAAATAAATAACACTATCTAAAAAATCCGTACATCTAGAGATTTTAAAAATGCTTTATTCAACTGTACAGAGCTGCTACCGCGAAATGAAAACGAATGAAGTTCGAATATCTCCCTCTCTGTCGCTCGAATACGCAAGTGCGACAGGGAAGGAGATATTCGAACTTCGTGCGGTTGCGATCCGCAGCTCTGAACCTTATAAAGTTGTTCAAAATTACAATAAAAGCACACAAATCAAGTTACATAAGTCATTTTTTTTAATTTCAGTGTCACTGTCGTTCGTGTTAAATGAAAACATTTTCGAATTAAATAGTCTAAGGTGTTCCATGTTTATAACGTTAACTATCTATATGTATTATATTAATACATAAGATAAGTTTGCAATTCCGTAAGTTCATTATTAATTTTCGTAAATCTACGGAATTTTACATAGATCTGGCAACGCTGGCTCCGCCTCTAGCGTACACTGCAGCCAACATAATTACTCATGTGAAGTGAAATAGATTGAAATAAATTGATAGTCCTTCATTTGGCGCTAGTGAGCATAGCTAATCCAACACGGCAGAAAGAGACGGAGAATAGGTACGTTTTGTTACTCACAAGAGTGCAAATAATCCCAGATATCCATTATCGAAACGTAATCAGCAAAATCGGTGCAAATCTTTCGATGGCCTAAAAACAAATAATTGGCGTAATAAAATAAAATAAGTAATCGTGATAAAAAAAGTATAGAAAAATAACTGAAGCGCTACCGCTATCCGAAAACGAAATATATGCCTCTCTGTCGCACTTACATATTCGACCGACCGAGAAGGAAATACTTCGCTTTCAGTTCGCGGTAGGCCCTCTGAACTGTCAGTTTCAACACTCTCAACGTATCATTTTGTCATATGGCAACATTGATAGAATCTATCGTTCATTTGTTTTTCTTTTATTGGGCGTGAATCGCGGGAAATTGAAGAATTTGAAGAGTTCGATCGAAGTCCATGTCGATAGTGAGTTAATAACAAATATTTTTCATTAAATAAAACCGTTTTTTGAGAAATATAAATAGACTGGTGGATGTCATGATGTTTGATATATTAGCTTGTGACAAAAGCTTTATAGTTATAATTATAGCGAATAGGAAATAGTTTGCCTTTTGAAACTTCTTCTAGTGTTACGTGTGCCAATGACTAATACTTAAACTCTCGTCAATTTTCAGGACTCCCTTAACACGGTGCGTTTTGCTGTAAAGCTAAATCCCCTGAACCAATACCAGCTATTTTCATTACCCCAAAATGGAGAGCCCAGCTGCAATTAGCAATGACCCGGATCATATCTACATAAAAGACGATCTGGACTACCAAATGTTCAGGTAATGTCATTCTGGTGTAAATACTGCTAGCTTTTATTTATACCTATGCACAAATGTGTGCTATGTTATGAGTTAGCATCCATGTTTATTTATTAATCTTGTAAGTTACATTATACTTGACTAGACCCTTTAGACCAATGTACCGGCATCAATAGAGTTGAAAAGATATATCTTAAAGTCAGGTGACAGTTGTTGAGCAATGTTCATTGAGCTGGTTTGATTCTGTAGCCGTAGTTTTCATATTCATTTTTCAATAAAGCAAAGTTTTATCTTATTATAATAGGATTTTTTTCACAATTTTACTTCATTGTTTTCCTGCTACCCAAAGGTTGCTTTAAAGCGATAAGACCGCCTGTTTACCATTTTGTTTTATAAGCTACTGTAAAACTTATTCTTAGTGGTGCAATAAAAATATTTATTATTATTATAATAGCAATTAAGTGTTGGAAAAAATTGAGTCAGTAACTTTTTTATATATCCTATCCTGTACTATTAAACGAGCAACATTTGTATTTTTATTTGTTTGTAATTCAAATCTCGAAAACCGCTCTAACGATTTTAATAAAATTTACAATAAAGGGGTTTCCGGGAACAAAAAAAAAATCTAGCTAGGTCTTATTTTCGGGAAAACTCTTATTCCCAGGGCAAACACGAGCATAGCTCGGTCGCCCAGGTACTATATCATAATAGGGAATAATTTATATGTCATGTTGAAATATATGTTGATATGATTCGTTTTTATGTTCCGGATTTTTACTTAGTGTTAGATAACTTATGATTTATCAGGTGCCTTTCATTTATAAAAATTGCATGCATTAGTATATTTTCTCTTTGTCTGAGATACAGGATCATCCTAGTTCAGGCAATTGTAATAATGCATGAAATTTTTTTTCAGCTAGGTCTATAACAAACAGAGCCACTAGTTATTATTTTTATTATATCAAGGGACAATCCTTGGTCATTTAGTTCATAAAGCCTGTAAATTACAATACAATACAAATATTATTTAATGTTCACCGAAAGAAAATGAAACAATAACAAAATATGTATTCACACCAGCACACCACTCATACACATACCTGTATATGTGTAATTATGACTTAAATGCTGAAATGTACAAGCCAAAAGTGATTATAAAAGTAATTGTGTTAGGTACAATTACTGTTTATGTGTCATAACTAATGTTTATGTTGTTTGACTAATTAGGGCTAAAATGTTATTGTTCCTGTCTAACAGAAAAAGTAATTGGAAAATGTTACTATTTTATTATGTTGTGTTTTCTTATATTCATACTTTTATGCATTATTTAAGTTTAGTTTGTTTTTCATGCGTTTCTATTTCTTCCTCCATACAAAACAGGAGCACAGGTACCTTTTGTGCAATGCAAAAGCAACCTTCAGGTTTTGAAATAGGGTCTATCTTTATTCCATTTCCTTAGGCGTTGGCATATTGTTGACATATAGGTATAGACATTGAAATATAATGACATTTCATAATTAAATGTGAAATACTTGTACTTTGGCAATAAATTGATTGAATTAGATGGAAAGCATTAAAATTACAATATCTCGCAATGAGGTTCTCAATATTAAGTATATTACTTACTTAACTTGAAAAAGGGGTAATGTTTTCTCGATGTAGGTACATGTGTCTATTTCTTGAGGTAAATGTTTCTTCTGTATAAACTTACATTTTAGTATATGAGGCGTTATTAAAGCTCGAAACGCACAGAGCGGGCGGCGGCGCGGTGTGGAACTGAGACGGTTTTGCATTTTAGATCTTTCCGAAACTGTCGACTGTCGATTACTCCTTCAATGTCACACACGCCGCCTCCGCTCTACCAAGTACCGCGCGGTGTTTTGGTGCGACGTGCCCCGGACCGCATTCGCTTCACCGTAAAACCGCCTCCGCCCCGCAACAACGCTTAAATTAGTCTTATTTGGAATATCATAGGGTACATCTAACTTCTATTATATCTATTACTGGCCTTTAACATCTATAAAATATGATTTAAGAGTACGCAGGAAGTTCGGTTCTCCATACAAACGTAGTTTCGCTCTCATTTTAAAACGGAATTATGGAATGACATGGAACTTTGTATACATAATGGGATCCGGCATATCTAGGTCGGAATTTAGTTTCTGTTGCTTAAAATTATAATGGAGAAGAAATACAGCGATTATTAAGGTTTTCATACAAGACCCAAAAAACTCAAAAACACGTATTGTTTTTCTATTACCATTTCTAGCAACAGAAACTAATTTGCGGCCTAGATATGGCGGATCCCATTGTGTATACAAAGTTTCATGTTATTCCAGAATGTCGTTTTAAAATGAGAGCGAAACTACGTTTGTATGGAGAACCGAGTTCAGTCGAGCGTGCGGGGGACCCTTAATCAGCGTCCATTAAAGTGCACTTGCATAGGGACGTATTCTAATATAGGTAATATTATAAACAGATTAATATTTGTCAGTTTGTGACTGAGACGTAGTCACTCACTCGCTGCTCATCAATTTCAAAAATTCATTTATTCCTCCAGGATGGACAATTTGTCTTTATCCCGCGGCGTTGCCTGCGTTCATTGTAATTCACGGGCGGGGCCGCGCCCGCGCCGGCAGTTAGCATATTGGGTATTCGCTTTCACAAATTTCCTTGTTCGCTGTATAGGGAGCAAGAGACAACGCATTTTCATGACCCTCGGAAACCGCCGAATTCCGGAGTGGGCCATCAAGACGACAGTCGCCCCCGCGCCAACAAACCCAACCGTCGTACATCTACCGCCGCTGTCATGCACCAGGTAAGGCGTACATACGAAAAATGTATAATATGTAAAATGATTTCAATTTATAACATATAATTTTCTAAATAAGTAGTATTTTACACTATAGGTATAACAATAGGTAAGTTCCTTTCTTATGTACGGTCAACTATCTTGAATTCTGGGCCACTTCGTACCTTGTCACAGTGAAAATCAATATGAAAGCTTGTAAAGTTCTCATATATATTATTGTCACTGCGACAAGGTACGATATGGCCCAGAAATCAAGTTGGTTGACTGTACCTAAGCCTCAAAAAGTCCGCATTATAATAGTGCACTGAAAAAAAATAGTTTGTTAAATTTACCAAACATAAGCTGTTGGCCCTCGTGTGGTGACGGTTTAGAAAGCATCACCCCCTTTCTTCCCTTGGGTTTGGGTGTCGTAAGAGTCGACTATGGGAACCAGGTTGAAGTGTGTTGTGGGCAATGTGCTAGCAACCTGTCACTGCAATATCACATTTTCTATATCTATAAACCTGCAATTGCTAAAAGTGGCACTGAAAATTAATTTTCATGTGCTCTGCCTACCCCTTTTGGGAATATGGGGGTGAATTTATGTATGTATGTAATGTATGTAAGCTGTTGGCGAATTTACGGGAAAAAATTAGTCCCTACTTATTTGTCATTTCCAGGGATTCAGGGGTCCTGGCAGCCATAATTTGTCGCGTGAAAAACCAAGCACCTCTGTAAGTACGACACCTACTTATTTATTATTTTGGTCTGTTACACGAAGGTTCTCTGGGAGAAATACATTTAGCGATAAGACTGTCAGTGGTCTGCCTATACTATACCTGCATGTTATTGTTTAATTTCTCATTGAAACTATTTACTTTGTTTTTAGTTTGTGTGAGGTATGCAATAAATAGTATTGCTTACGTTGATTATAAATTCCTGGAACTAAATATTAAAACCCCTTTTACTCAGTTCACGATACTTATCATGTGAATATTGAAGCGAAATCCAAACAGTTATAAAATCCGTGATGATATTGATATCCCAGTATGTGATAATGTTAATCTTGTAAAAGGCTCCAATAGATCGGTAAGTATACATACCAGCTTAGCTAGCGTTCATGTTGGGTTTATCCTCGTGGCGCCCACGCGCCTTTTGATAACCCATAATAAACATGGCGACTCCAGCCCAAAACATTTTTCAACTAACTTTCAATTACTGCCCATGCGCCTTTCAGAAGGCCATATTAATAAACTCTGTATAGATTTTTGGCATTTCGAGGGTTAAAGAAATAATTTAATTCGATTTCTGAACAAAATATTAAGGAACAGTTTCCGGTATGCAACCATTGGCTGTCATAGTTAACAGATGTCATATCTTGAAAAATGTACGGTGGTATGGCTGGCTCACGAACACGTGTTAAGTAAATCGCATTTTTTTTATTTTAATCCGTGACTGTCGCGTACATTTTTATGCAAAAAATTGCTAATTAATAGGTAATTCTTAAATGGAGATAATTAGTTCGCATTTTAAGAGCTCTAATTCTGTGAAATATTGGGTTGAAATAATATGTACTTTGTGAAGTCGGTTGGGTCGAAGCTAGTACTAAAAATATCCTAATGTTTTTAGTTTGTGGCTTTGTTATGCTAGTTTATGAAAAAAAAATGTTTTCTTTTCGAGTTAATATTTCCGAATATATTCACTATCAAAAAAGGTTAGATGAAGACCTCTATTCATTTTGAAAGACCTATCCAACAAACCACCGCACCATAGGGTTGAAGCAAAAAAAATCATCCCCACCTGACGTGCAGGGGGAACTATGCTTAAAATTTTTTTTAGATTTTATCTTACGACTGTCAGTTTTATTGATCTTATATATCCATGCCAAATTGCAGCTTTCTAGCACTAACAGTCACAGAGCAAAGCCTCGGACAGACAGACGGACATGGCGAAACTATAAGGGTTCCTAGTTGACTACGGAACCCTAAAAATGCTACTTATCTTTCACTAATAATTTAATACTGTTTACACTACTAAGTTTTCGTGTCTGGTCTGTTACATCAATTAATAATTCCTTTTAATCTAGTAATTGTGGCCCAGTGGCCTTTGTAAAGAACAAAAGGTAGACAATTAATTGAAATTAAAATCACATGCTAATATAATCATAATTATACCCTGAAAGTTTCACTTTAAACCGGTAACTCTAACACATACAATTTTCAACTCAAAATCTTGGGCGGATATGACTATAACTATTATGTCCTATAAGAAGGACGGTCGGGTCATAGTTAAAGAGGAGCCAAAAAACCTTTGGACGCCACGAGGATATAGCGTTCCTTCCTTACTAGCAAGTATGTAAGTGCGACAGGGACAAATCCTTTATGTCCGACATAAACGCAATCATACCAGGCAGTTGACATTAAATTATAATAGAATGAGTAAATAAATTGATGCGGGTGGCGCAGGACCGTACATTGTGGAAGTCTTTGGGGGGATCTATGTCCAACAGTTGACGTCATTCGGCTGAAATGATGATGATGATGAAGTAATTTACATTACCTACACCAAAACTAGACAAGATATATGTATTCTATGTAATATCAAATACGTATTGTATTATCATTTGCAACCTATTTATAGCAATGCTAACGAAACATGATTTATATGAGCATTTTAGAAGTATAAAATCACTGTTGTACTTGTACAACAATTTTAAGTCGTCTGTACCACTCTTTATTAATAAATTATTCTTATTGCGGGTAGTTTCGATACTTACGTGAAAATGTCAAATGTCATCTTAAAAATTACCAATAATATGTTGTTTAGGAGCAAGAACGCAAGGTCGCTGTGTCTCGAAGAATAAGATCAGGTAAAATTCCATTATTTATCTAAGAAATACTACTACAATTCCCAAGTCACAACGCACTTAGTTAAATTAAACTCATCCCACCAAAAACATTTCATGTAAAATGTCGCCAAGACGACCACATAAGGTTTGGCCTGTGAAAAAGATATCAGATCTCATGTAGAGCCAAGCTTCTGAATTTACACGGCCTAACTCTACCGACCCTAACTTCAACAAATTCTACATATCAGTAAGCTTAGCTCTACATGAGATATGATATCTTTTACACAGGGCAAACCTTATGTGGTCGTCTTGGCAACATTTTACATGAAATGTTTTTGGTGGGATTTCAGTTCTTTTTGCAAGTTGCTAGGCAGTCTTATTAATAGGTTCTACAGTCCCTTTCATGTCCTAATTCATAAAATTGGTGAAAGTCTCATATAAACTTCCATCCCCCCCCCATTTTAGGGGATAGAGGGCGAAAGTTATAAGTTTATGATTTTTTTGTTGGTTGTATACTAAACTTAGATTACATACCAAATTTCAGCTTTCTAGGACTTCAGGAAGTCGCCAAACATTTTGATGATCATCAGTTTGTCCGTGAAGAAAACGGTGTATTTTAGATAATCTATAAAATCTAAAGTATTAGAGCTATTCAATTGAGACTTTGTATGTTTAATTAGTCTATTATTGACATCATATCCTGAGAATATGAACTATCTGTTACATCGGAAACCAACTTTATGAGGGTTAAAAAAAACGACGAAACACTTCAAGAAAAGGTAGGCAGTGCCCTTGCGCTTCGCTTGCCTCGTCTTGGCGGGGGACTACCGTGCCCCCAGATATTATGACTTACTTGAGTAACTTGATCTTAGCTTTAATTTTCACACGATTTAATAATTAAAGTAGATGTTAACACGTTGACGGACAGTGTTGTTAAGCTGCTGCAGAACAACAACAATAAATCACTGAGAAGAATCTCGGCACTCTTCCTTGGCGCGCGCTGGGTGAACCAACTCACAGAACAGAAAAAAAAAATGTTTTTACCGACTTCAATAGAAGGAAGAAGGTCTGATGATGGGATCTAGGATGAATAAAGGGAACTCCTGGAATTTGATAGGCACGCATATGCCGATTTCGGTATTTTCTGTAAGTAACCAAGCATTGGCTCACGAAAACCACAAATTGTGGCATAGCGAAGTACAAAATTGGAGTCGTTTTTTTTGTATAAATTATTGTTCATTCCGAAACTGTCGATTACTGCTTCATATCATATGTCACACACGACGCCTCCGCTCTACCACGTGGTTTTTTAGTGCGGCGTACCCCGGACCGCGTTCGTTTTACCGCAAAACCGCCTCCGCCCCGCAACGACGCTGCGCCACGCTCTGTGCGTTTCCAGCTTTAGGGACAGAATTCAAAACGCTTGTATGTGTATTTGTGAAAGTATTTATTAAGCACCACCAACACTCCCAACGCACAGTGTGTTATAAACCCCTTTTTTTTGTCTCGCCCACTTTTTTTCGAGAATCCTATAGTTTACACGATTCTAAGCAGCAGACTAAAACTCCCACGTCGATACGGCTTGTAGTTTTTTTGTAAAAAAAATATCAAAATTTGCTTATAATCGGGTTATGAAATTCGTAAAATTTAAAAATGAATGTGTAGTAAATTACTTACGGATATATCAATTATACTAATTGAATAGACATTAAATGCTTCATTTTTAATAACGTTTTTGTATATTTTCTGCCACTAGATAACGAGAAATTTCCTTTTTTCTCTTTTTCTGTTTTTATTTTTTTACTCTGGAGTTCCGCCGTAGTAGCAAACGAAACCAATACTAAACGATAGTTTACGCTTAGCTTTATCAACAGAAAAAAATCAGCTGCTAATTCCGTGGAACTTAGAAGTTACAAGTGATATAAGTTTTATCCGGATTGCTTGTGTCTATAGGGTTGTCACTTCAAGTTTGTTAATCCGGATCAGAATTTCGAGCAAAGTTGGGCAATCAACTATTTAGGTTTTAATAACTTACCGAAATGTAATCAAAAAAGGACGTAAGCGACATCAGCAAGAGGGCTCGGAAACCGGTTTCTTCTTCATACAAAAAACCGGTATGATTTTTCATTATTTTCCCCCCTATTTTCTATTTAATTTGGCAAGATAACAATACGAAGCAATAACCTAAATAGTCCTACTTTATACAATGTTATGAATAGTAAAAATGTTAATACTGTACTAATAACATTATAGTTTTCGACACGCTCAGTCAATGTTTCAATCCCTTTACACAAACGAATCGATCTATACGTTTCGATGATCTGCTGCATGAGATATGGGAAGAAGTCCACCCTTGTAAAGCGAATGCTAAAACCCCATGTCGAAAAGTGTAGCATTGAGGAACCGGGGTTGAGGCATATAATAAATACTGGCGGTATGATAGGGAGCATCATTCGAGGAAAACAAGTCGCGAAGCAGCCATGTTCGACTTGTTTCACAGGGCACTAGTCTCCTCAGACCCTGTAATTGGCGATTATGGACTTCAAAATCGAAAAACCAAAATAAGCCATATCCATATTAAAACCTTGTGCTAGCGGGCCAGCGATGACACTTAATGTTGATGAGGGAAAAAATTTAGAATTATGTAACGAGGAGTAGGAAAAGAAAATAAAGAAGTTCAACTTTTAATAACAAATCATAGACTCTGGCTAATTACTAACCTGAAATCTATTAAAATCTTTTTAAATAGCAATAAATATTATACAAAATGAACATTATAGTTATAGACAGTTATGAAAATTCATTAATATGCAGCTAAATTAAAATTGTGTTTAGAAATTTATTTAGAACGTTATATAAAAACAGATTAATTACCACAAATAAAACTAATTACAATAAAAGAAGAAAAAAAAATCGTATTCGTGTAAATGAAAATTTTAAAAAGTTATTAATAATTTTATATCCTATTATCATGACCTTAGGTGGCATAAATATAGTTCATTAGTTTATATACGATAATACTTGACTGATTTCAAGTATAAATCATAACCATTCATGGGATCCGGATATACAAGGTGACAACCCTGAACACAAATCAAAAATGTTGATAACTACTAAGTTCCACGGAATTAGCAGCTATTTTTTTTCTGTTGATAAAGCTAGGCGTAAACTATCGTTTAGTATTAGTTTCGTTTGCTACTACGGCGGAACTCCAGAGTAAAAAAATAAAAACAGAAAAAGAGAAAAATGGATATTTCTTGTTATCTACTTGCAGAAATTTATTCTGAAACGTTATAAAAAATGAAGCATTAAAATGCCTACTCAATTGGTAAACACAATATTTCAATAAATAATTTAGTTCATTAGCATTTTTATCTTTTGTGAATTTCATCACCCGGATATAAGCAAACTTTGATATTTAATATAAAAAAACTACAAGCCGTATCGACGTGGGAGTTTTAGTCTGCTGTTTAGAATCGTATAAACTATAGGATTTTGGAAAAAAGTGGGTGAGACAAAAAAGGGGTTCATAACACACTGTGCAACGCATGTGTGCGTGCTGAGACAGCCGTCAAACAAACAAACACTCTTTCGTGTGGGATGTGACTAAACACATTAAAATAGTAATTCGGAGGGGCGAGCCATACTGTCGTAGTTTATCTCTACCACTTAGTGCATGTTTTCCTTCACACACTGAAAAGTTTACTGTCTTACTTAAGGGTGTTTAACGTGTCCACTAGTGCCACTCGTAAATTATTGTAATTATTTAAATGTATGCGTCTAAAGTAAAAACGGCCCCTTTTAATTTGAACTCGTAGATCGACGAATCCAACAACGTAAAAACTAGTGTGATGTATTCACAGGGTACTTAAATACGAAATATTTTACATAGTGGCCTCCTTTTTTCGATATTTATCGTTAAATTTCAATAATTACAATTATTGACGAGTGGCGCTAGTGTAAACGTTAAAGCACCCTTAACACTTTGATGGACACTATTCCAGACACAATAGAAATAACAATTGAATTACGCCTATAGGCGTCTACTGTACATCAATGCATTAATATTGTAAGCATACAGGATGGCTGGCACACTAAATATTTGATGTGATATTTTATTATGTGTATACTTTTAGGCTTCGTCTCACGATCGTCTTTCCAATTGGCGCAAACTTGCAAGTCTCCTTCAACTGACTCTACCACATCGCTGGCACAGGTAACACGCTATTTGCGCTTTTATCACTGCTTATACCAGGCCTATTCTGAATCGGCTAAACTCGGCTCTCGCTTTTGAAAAGAAAGAGCACGTGCTATGTGATCAGTGCGTTCGAGTGAGATAGCACGACTTGAATTTTCTAGCTGTCTAGCATTGGCTTCGTTAACCGTTCTACACATCTATCAATTTGTCATTGATATTTAAATCATTCACTTTGCATGGCGATTGATGCTACAAACTGTGTGTAGAACGCTTTGGACAGAGTATATAATAGTTCGTAAATACTATTATTTGATACTATACAGAGTAGTTACGCTATGCACAACTTGATAGCATCTCTACCACCACCCACCACCACCATATCAGCCCTAGGACGTCCACTGCTGGACGTAGGCCTCCCCCAATTTCATGGGGGGTAAATGTCATAATCGCCACGCTTGGCATGCGGGTTGGCGATCGCAGTATGTCCACCGCACTCTAGGAATGCTGCTGCCCATTCCCCGGTGGTCTTGGTCGTAGTTTAGGGACATACCCGGGTCCCGGTCCGGGGCATCTCTACTGGATCCATTCATCGGGTATTGCTGAAACTCAGGCACACTGCTCCGAAACGTACAGAGCGGGCGCGGCGCGACGCAGTGCGAGGCGGCGACGGTCTTGCATTTGTGATCTTTCCAAAATTGTCGACTGTCGACTATGCCTCATATCATTCACATGTCACACACTGCTTCCGCTCTACCGCACTGCCGAATACCGCGCGTATTTTTCGGTGCGACGTCCCCCGGACTGCGTCGCTTTACCGCAAAACCGCCTCCGCCCGCAACGACGCTGCGCCGCGCTCTGTGCGTTTCAAGCAATACGCATACCCCCTTATTCATAAGCGTCCATCAAGCCTCTATTAGTTAACAAGCCGCTAAAGTTGGTTTGTCCTTATCTGTCACTTTGACATTTATGTTTGTGTGAAAGGGACAAAACAACTTATAGTTAACAGAGGTTTGGTAAGTTTTATGAATAAGGGGGATACTCCTTTCGTTTTGCTAGAAAAAAAAATACTACCCCGCTTTCTGTGTAGGGGAAGTACTTACTCGTAAACAATTTTCTTTTTTTCATATTAGTATTATAGTGTTTTGCTGGCGTTATTGATTTGTATACCCATACCAAATTACAGTTTTCTAGTAGTAACGGTTACTGTGTTAAGCCGCGGACAGACGTACGGACGGATATGGCGAAAGTATAAGGGTTCCTTGTTTACTACGGAACCTTAAAAAGTCTCGAAAATACTCGAATAAAGAATTTGACCAATGAAAATGAATGTGACCAGCGCATGAAGCGTGTATCTATCGAAAATGTCTGAAAATGAATGCGGCCAGGAGAAATTAAAATAAAAAAAACTTCACTAAACTTAGTATTTCAAAATGTTTTAATAGATACAAAGTAATACCTGTATTGGCTATGTGCGAAGTAGGTGGTGAGGGTAAGCTAGGCGATCGCAGCGCACACCACGGCAGAAATGTGTACTTACCGGGGACATCTGTCAAATTTACTTTCACGTTTCCTATTGGTTTCTTAATGGTTTCCTACGATTCGTTTCGTTTGTATTTATTTATTTATTTTCTCATTTGTTTCAGTAAAATTTCCAGTAGTGGATCTTTTTTCATTTAATAAATAAATAAATAAATTTTAGGGGACATTTTTTTTACACAAATCGAACTAGTCCCACAGTAAGCTCAATAAGGCTTGTGTTATGGGTACTAGACGACGATATATTTAATAGATATATACTTAAATACATAGAAAACGTCCAAGTCTCAGGAACAAATGTCTCTGTTCACCACAGAAACAAATGCCCTTACCGGGAATCGAACCCGGGACCTCTAGCTTCGGAGGCAATGACACTACCAACCAACTAGGCTAAACAGGCCGACACATTTACTAAATAAAATATTCATGTGTCATTATTTGACACCTCTGAGTTTGACATTGTCCCGGGACGCTTGACGTTTGACGTTTCTGACGTGCACATAGCCAATAGTTTAACTTTAGCCATAAGAAATTGCTGCGCCCTTACAGGGTTACCATGTACCTAGCATATAAGAATTTTATCACCTTATGTAACCATGGTTTTGCAATAAATATGTATGAGTATGAGTATAATATTCATTGGTATTTATATTTATTTAGCATTCTGATTCTAAAGTTTAGCTTGTTTTATTCTAGATTTATTACTTTTATTAGGTAACTTTTGTAACTCATGAGTTTTTTGAAAATCCCTTATAGTTTCATCATGTCCGCGGCTTAGCTCAGTAACCGTTACTACTTGAAAGCTGTTATTTGGTATTGGGTATATATATCAACTACGCCAAAAAACGGTAAAAAAAATGAGAAAAGAAGGTTTTTTTAGGGCACGGTCACCAGCACTAATATTTGCCATAATAAAGCGCGTATAAATATTTGACTGACACGGCTCTATTTGTAGGGCCATTAGGACGTGTCAGATATTTTTGCCGCTTTGTTTTGGCAGATATTAATGCTGGTGACTGTACCTACCCTACATGTAAAGTGTGGATCCATTTTTATTTCTTTCTAAACCCATCGTGTGGGGTGTCCTTAGATAGCTTGTTAAAAATAATTGAGCTTTCTTTTACTATTTATTGATTTAGCATTTTTTTTATCTCGTATACTAAAAGTAAATATTTTAAAAATTGCTTTCTTGGGGTTGGATGTTATTGGTTGGATATGAGCCTATTACATATGATTTTATGTATATTTTACAAATAATGATTCAACCGTATCATATCTGGAGGAGCCCAAACTTGGTATGTTTTTAAAATGATTTTTATTTTTATTTCAATATGTGTATAAGCTTAGTAAGCCATTTCAGTACCATCATACCACACACGATAGGTTTCAGAACAAAAAAAATATTCCCAAACAAATTGATTCATATGGCCTAAAGAGCAATCGTTCCGATTTTCATGCTTTTAACACTATTTGCAACTTTTTACTGAATCTCTACGGAATTTCGCTATCTATAGTATAAATACCGTGCAACGGCCGATGACTGTATCAATTTACAAAAATTGTACTAAATTAAATGGTAGTGCTGTGCAGGGAATATCTTTTCTAGGTATATCGATCAGGGGTGCGTAATGTTACTAATGTTTTCTATAACTTTTTTGCCTAATGTAATATTTTACCTAATGTAACGTTTGGAATTTGTTATAAAATCTAACATAATCTGGCATAAACTACCAGACGGGTATCTTAGGAAAAACATTACTACAGCTTACCCTATACACTATACTATGACACAAGTATACTTTTACCGCTCTAGTTGTGGTATACATACTTATAAGTTATATGTCATCATCATCAAGTAGTTTTCACGTTCATTATTATTTCAGCTACGCGACAAGTTAACAGTTTTATCTCCATTGGAGTACTACAGAGTACCCCGCAAAATAGCATCCTCTCCCGAATTGCCTGTACTAAAGGAGGTTGACGAATCCGAAAACCTTAGCAGCAGTTTATCTAAAACCAAGCGTTGTGGAGTGTCACTGAAATATTACAGCGACAGTGACACCCAAGCGCAAACCATTAGGAATAAAAGAGGATGTCTTCCGACTGTTGTTGAAGAACACTCAACTAGCTTAGTCTTAGTGGCGGCATTAGATAACACTAATGAAGCAGTAACAAAAGAAGCTTTCAACGAATTATACAGGAACAACTCTAACTTAGATTTGGTTGACTTGTTGGTGGCAGAGGCGCTACAGCACGGCCAAGAAAAGGACAGTGGGATAATATCGGGGAAAGTAACACAAGACAGTGATATTGTAGAAAATACGCCTGTTGAAAACTTGCGCCACAAGAAATTAAGTCTAAAACAGAACACTAAAAGTGTTGTACAGAACGAGCCGGTAATCGATAATGATGAAGCTGAGGTCATCGAGGATACCCCTTGTTATGTTTATGACAGAAAAAAAAGAGTAAGAACCGATAGTAAGAAAGCTAGCAAGATAGTTACTGAAGAAATTATAACGCTAGATGCTAGTGCAGTTGATTCATTCTTTTCCCAGCACGTGAATGAAAATAATGCAGTAAATATAATAAGTCCAACATTAGCCAGGCAAATAAATGCAACTAGTTCAGAAGCCAGCGACGATGAATGCATTTTAATTGAAGATATTTTTTTGGAAAAGGAAATAAGTGTTAGTAAGTTAGCATTTGAAACAGATATAGTCGATTGCGTCAATGGCATCGTAGATAAAGTGTGCAGTGATTTAGATAAATGTGCTGTTTTGTTAGCAGAACAAGATCGTCAGCTGGAAAACTTAAGATTTTCAAAAAATATGGATGATAACTCAAATATTAGTTCAGATGTGGTCGAAACGAGCAAGGATAAATTGAAATCGGACAAAGATATTTCGTATGAGCACAATCCTGTTCATACTAAAAAAGTTACCCTGAATTTTTTAAAGTCTAAAAGGGTAGCTCCAAAAATGAATAATAAAAAGAAAACAGCAAAAAAAGATAAAGCTCCACTTGATATAGTAAAAGAGAACGTATTAATAGAGAGTACAAATACAACCCCTCCAATTAATTCAACTAAATCAACACTAATTCAAAAAAAGCGCAAGCTTTACTCGCCCAAAGACGATGAGGATGAAAATAATGAAATTACAAAACCAAGAACTAGCGCTGAGCGAAGACATTCGAATCACAATGAAACTCCAATAGCAACATGCTACAAAGAGTTGGAAAATGCTCGCAAATCTAACAATAGAGTCCCTGAAAAATCAAGAGCAAGTACTCAAGCAAAAAAGAGGGGCAAGAAAACCCGCTACAGTGCGTATAGCGACGGCGAAGATCCCCCATTCCAAGTCGGAAAACGTACTAGTACATCCAGTATAGGGTCAACAACAACCATGAGTAGACGACCAGTGTACCCTGTAAATTATAAAGACTCACACTATTCCACCCAGCTTTCATCATCGGATGAGAACTATTTTGAACCCAATATTACCGAAAAACCCAAAAAAGTAAGAAAAATCAAACCTAAAAAAGGCAAAGTTGAAAAAATATCGAAAACTCAGCCTGTTCTGTCGCCGAAAACGAGAAAATTAAATGAAATGTTTGACCAAATAAAAGATAACGTTGTAAATTATGAAAAAATTACGATTGTAGAAAAGAAACGTTGCAGGAAAGATTTATCCTTGTACAATTTATCCAGTGAAAGCGAAGATGGAAATTTCAAGAAAAAAAAGGTCCAAGTACAAAAACGCATCAGTTCGTCCAGCATAGATTCATCAGCAACTAAACGTCGAAAATTGAGCCGTAAAAACTATTCTGAGTACTCATCTGAAGACGAAGTCAAGATGACCCGAAAAGCAAAAACGGGTAAACAGGCAAAAACGAGAAGTCGCAAGACAAATAAAATACCTAAATTCAATTTAATCGATGAAAGAATGAGGACAGCACAGGAAGAAACTTTGGACACATCCTTCGTTAAAGAAAAATCTGATTCGAACAACTTGGGAGTACCTGAACCAGCGTTACAACAAGCCCCTGTGTTGGAAGATATGCCTCCTGATAAATCGAATGACGATGTAGTGGAAGCTGAAGTGTTAGAAATTAAAACGCAGACGCCAATGAAATTGGATATTTCCAAAATAAAAAAAGAAAATAACACGGGTAAAAAATGTGCAAAATCAACTGTAACAAAAAGCAAGGAAAACATTAAAGACGTTTCAAAAGAAAAGGATAGTGGGACCGTAAGCCCGTTACCCGGTCTTGTTGTAGAAACGGAACGAACACGGGTAGACGACTTGCCTTCTTCAATGGAAGCTAATTTGCTTCAGAAATTTAAAAAGATGTACACGGAAGAACAATATTTCGATGAAACAGATGACACTCGAAATAGGCTGTTAAACGCAGACGAAAATGACAATGCAGTCTCAGACCCCACTGAAATTAGAGAAATTCTGCTTATATCAGATGTAGTGTCCGAAAGATCAATAGCTACTGTCGGCCCCTCTCCAATCACGGGCCATAACGATCTCAATGAATCACCTCCAAATATTGAGCTACTGGATGAAGACTATCAGCATAGAGACGTGCATAATGAAGGAATGAGTGAATCCATTGCAGAATTTCTAGTTAATATGAGGAGTCAATTTCAAACTGGTAAGTCTGCAGGAAGTGAAACGTCTGCTGTCATCCCAATTACTAGGGTATCCACTAAAGAAAGTGCCCGATCAAATCTATGCGCAAAAATAATATCAACAGGAGAATCAGTTAAAAAATCAATATCAGATGCAGAGTTAAATAAAAGTAATCCAAAAGTAGTATTAACACGGATATCCTCAACGGAACTTGAATCGAAACAGAATCCAGTTGGTACACCAAAATCAAAGGCTTCAGTAGTACTCACAAGAATGTCATCCGACGAGATTGAAAAATACTTAACTCCTACCCGTACAAAAAAAAGTAGCAATACTGGGTCACCTGAAATGGTTATAGAAAGAATTTCATTGGATGAAATCAACAAATGGCTCCCGATGCCTGAATTTAAAAATAAAAAGACTGATGAAAGGTCAAAAAAATATGATACAAGACAAATTTCTAAAACATCACAAAGCAAGATTTCTCCCAATGTTGTAGCAAAGAAGATTAAACCAAAAATATCGCCAGTGAAACTATGTTTCGATACTATACATCTAACAGCACCTACTTCCAGAGTTCCGAGGCCGTTTAGATCTCAGTCTTCTACGAAAAGCATGAAGTCTCATACAAACACGAATAAAGAGTCTCTTAAAACTGATAGTATCAAGTCGTCAAAAGCAAAAACAGGCAAGAATTATCAAAATGTGCTTAAAGAAAGTCAAGAAACGATCACAACTGTCACGACAACATCAAAACCAGATAGTCAGAACCAGAGAAGGCCAATATCGGTGGATGCAGCTGAAGTGACCCAGAGTATAGCAAGCGTTCACGACTGGTTCAAGAGGAACTCTACCCCCAGCTCTCCGAGAGCAGGTAAATATGGTTCAATATTTACGTCACGGATTAGTTACTTTACTTTTTTTTATGCACACAAGCTTTAGTCAAAGCCGCATATTATTTTTATGGTTTATCTTATCACATTAACATACTGTGTCACAAACCATATTTTGGAATAATTATTTTTCTAGAAGTTATAAATTTGCCTCCCCGCTTCATAAATAACAAAATGAAAGTTCTTGGATTAGAAATACCGCAAAGAAAACGTTCTTTGTTATCTTTCAGCAGACAGTCAACCCGTGAAAGAAATACTCTGCCAAGTGATGGAAGCTTTACAAACCACGCTGGCGGAAATACATCACGCTACTGGAGAAAGGTAAATTTTTAATTTTCTGTAATATTATCCCAACAAAAACATACATATGAAAAATTTACAAGTTCGTAAACGGTTTCGCTACTAAAAGGAGTGAGACTTAACTGGAAACCAAGTTCTTTTAAAGCTCCTTAGACCACAGCTCTCCAAACGTTCTTCAATTGCTTAAAATGATTTGTTACGTTATTTGCTACTCAATAGTGCGACTTGACATTGAGTGCCTTAACTTACCATAATTCGAACTGGTTTTTAGAGTATTACAGATTCCACCCACCCATAACCCAAAAAAGAATGCAGCCTTACATAGCATAGCATTCATGGTACTCATTTCCCACGCTGCCGTTATAGTGCCTTAAATCGTATTATCTTAAATTTCTAATTGACTTCCAGATTCACAGCTGCGTTTTTGAAGGATCAGGAGGACATGACCTGCTTAGAGAAGGAATTGCACGACATCCGAGAGCAGCAAACCTCACTTACCTTAGCAATTAATAGGTAATACCACAGATGAAACAGATGTTATTACGTAATGCTGCACCATCCTAGGGACGCGTGGTGTTTCGGCGCGATGATATAAACTCTAGCTCTAACTCTCTCGAAGGCCGTCGTGCGACGCAGCTTTATAGGGCCTGCCTGTTGGCGTAGGTACAGTCAACGTTAAATATATGTATACATTTTCGGTATAACACTTAGCCCTTAGGCCGCTTACGACAGGCAGGTTCGTAACCGGTTTCGAACTAATATTTTTTTCTGCTTTTTTAACCCAAATTAAAGAGATTATTTATGGTAAACCCGAGTTCTCAATTTAGCGGCATAAGAGCTTTTCCGTCCCTCTTGGTGGATCGCGTATGGGATATCCATAGAAATCCTTACTCTGACTTCTGAGTAAATTGTGTCGAAAGAACAGTCTCAAGGGTGGTCTACTAGCGCCACTCGTAAATAATTGTGATTATTTAAATTTAACGATAGTTATTTAAAGAGGGGGACCATTACATACTGTATTTTGTATGTAAGTACCTTTTGAATATCTGCATCAGACTAGTTATAACGTTGCAGGATTCGTCAATCTTGAGATCGAAAATAAAACTGCCATTTTAACTTTGGACGCGTAGATCGACGCTAGTGGACACGTTAAAGCCCTCTTAAATCTCGTATTTAAGCTTGAAATGCACTCCCATTCTTGTCAGAACGTGACGAATGTCTTATCCACGACGATAAGTGATAAAATGGCTTCCATCATATGCCCGCAGAGCGTAGCGCAGCGTCGTTGCGTGGCGGAGGCGGTTTTGTGGTTAAGCTAACGCGGTCCGGGGCACATCGAACCAAAAAACCAAGCGGTATTCGGTAGCATGGTAGAGCTAAGGCCACGTGTGTGAAATATGAAGCAGTAATGACAGTCGACAGTTTCGGAAAGATCAAAAATGAAAAACCGCCTCCGCGCCGCCCCCGCTCTGTTCGTTTCGACCTTTATTGATATAATGTTCTTTCAGGGTCCAAGAGAAGATCGCAACACTCAAGAAGGAGAAAATGAAACGGGCTTGCGAAGTGATACGCGCCGATGCTGAAAAGAAAGCGCGGATGATTAAATTGCTGCAGGAGGATATCCAAAGTGTGCTCAAATTGGCGCCATAGCGACACGGCTCGAGAGAAAAAAATCAGGCTCAGGGCCTTAACGCCTGGCCACGACTTCAAGTGGAGGCTGCACTACTGTAGCGGCAGAGATTCGCTATACGTGTGAGTACGATATCGCGCTCTGATCTCTCGCTCCCACGTATGCCATTCGAAGTCATGGCCAAGCTTTAACTGTGGGATAGTCAGCGTCATATAGTGCGTAGCAGCCAAAGTGGCTACGTAATGAAGCTGACTGTACATTTTTTATCTATACAAATCCTCACTTGTAAAGGTGCGACACCTATCCCTGTATAAATCGGAATATTCGGAATGTATGTAAGGTTGTAAAGGTACCTACGAACATCAGAAAACTGCGTTATTTCCGAGACAGAAACAGGTACTTACTAGGCAATAAAATAACCTATTCTCAAAAATGTAGTAATACTCATACAATATAATAATACATTTTTGTGGATTAGATGTGTATTACTTAATTAATATTATTGCATTTATCATTGTTGTCGAGTAATAAGTGAAAAGATTTTTTTTTTGTTTTATTCTTTATCGTCTTTATTTTGGCAATCCTACCGAATGAATTCCGGTTGCTAAGATTTCTTTGTTTTTTCTTATTGGGCGATGAATTTTTGATGTTCATTGTTATGGTATGATGTTTAAAGTTGATTGTTAATTTTATTGTTATAAGTTTAAGTGTTACTATAGGCCTACCGTTAAAGGCGGTGCCTGCGTGGCGTGCGGCGTAGCAGTGACGTCAAAGGGTAGCGGGAAAAGGGCGACAGGGGTCTGTGTTAAACAGTAGGGCTATAACTAAAGTGTATTTCTAGTTCTTGCAATCATATTCATCAGAGCAGAAATCGGTCGAGTAAAAACGTGTCTTTTTACCCGAAAAAAAAGCGATTTTGTTGACATAGATTTAGGGTCCTATCGTACTATCGGCCAACGCTACGTGTTCACGTCTCTACTGTCTCTAGGATTATTTTCCAATGCACTTCACAGCGTTCTCTATTTAAATTATCTATCAATAGAAACGACCAGTCCGCAGAGATTTTGTTATGAAAGTGTGAACTTGTAGCGTTGGCCGATATTACCTTTCCTGGGCCTGATATACATATGAGCAAACAAACCTAGCTTTAGCAGCTAAAGCTTCTTTGTCTTTTTACCAATTCTAAGAATAGCTGTTACTTAGATATCTATAGGACGTAGTCTAGGATGTCCTAACTTTAGGGAACAGGTTTCAGTCTCCAGTTGGCTTAGTTAGATGTTAAGAGGGCTTTAACGTGTCCACTAGGCCCCGTTTTTTAATATCTAGCGTTAAATTGAAATAATCACAATTATTTACGAGTGGCGCTAGTGGACACGTTAAAACACCCTTAATGGTTTTCATTATATTTTACTTCTAATAAATCTAATAATAACGTTGTTTTCAATCAAGAACTGTTATTGATATGAATAAAATTAACAGATTGTATAAAGAAAGACGTTCATTTTAAACTTAATATATTAAAAATAAATTATTTACAAAATAACTTGACTATTCATTTTTCTTTCAAGGCCTTTTTATTCCATGGCAATTAGAAAATTTCTCACATATTCCATGTACTGGCGATTTCATATTTATGCACAGCAGCGAACGTTAAACTTCGTGCTTTTTTTAAATAGGGGCGAAATTAATATGACGATGCCATAAACGCCCACTTGCTTGCACTTTAGTGATAAGGAGGATGATGCAAGAGGTCCGTCCTAATGATTTATTGGGGTCATAAACGACCTTTCATTCGCACTTTAGTGGTTGATGTTGCGCCGACCCTGCATAAGCGGGATAAGGGCAGGAAGATGATGATGATCATGGATTAGTGCTGTCACTGTCGCTGAGTTTGATATGATGATTTATGACCAATTGACCAGGGATCTGACATTTTGATCGATATTTAACTGAAGTTGGCAAATTCCTGGAAAAGTTAATCAAATATGGAATCGGCTTCTTAACAGGTTGTTTCTAATAATATTCTTTGCGGGATCGTACAAAACGTCACAAGAATGTATACTTCGCAAAATGTGTTTAGATTCCTACTAATACTTCGTTACTCGAGTAATAAATAAAAATAATAAATATTAGGGGAGAATTTTCTTACACAAATCGAACTAGTCCCATAGTATAAGTTGAATAAGGCTTGTGTTAATATGGGTACTAGATTTTATAGATATATACTTAAATACATAGAAAACATGCAAGTCTCAAGAACAAATGATTCTGCTCTCCAAAGAAACAATAGCCCTTAAAGTAAGCACCAGTTGACGACGAAAAAATTTAAACAAACAATGTATTGAATTTGACATTAAATATGTCAAATTACATCCATTGTTTCCGTTTCCGTGTCCATTTTTTTCGTTTTCAACTGGTGCTTATTTTTCATATTCGAACCCGGGACCTCCAGCTACGTAGGCAGTGTCAGAACCAACTAGGCTAAACAGGCTGACAAAAATAAATTGAATAATGTAAATTAAATAATATTTAGTTGATCTTGACATGGAATATAACTTCAAACAAAATTTAAATTACACAAACTTATCTACTTATATTAGGCTAATTAGCTAATTCAGAAATCCCGGGAATTTTATTGATATAAAATGATTGAGTCCGTCTCCATACAACTCTATCAAAGCCGCCGCCAAAGGTTAAATATCGATCCGATACGGTACGTTGATTTTGGCCCCATAATAGCACTCCTCAAAAACATCTACCCTCTCTCTCTTTTCTTTCTAATTTACACAGTGCGAGTGAGACAGGTCGCCGAGTCGCACGACTGCGCAACAACTGGCACTTGTTGCGTAATCGCGCGACAGGCCAATTCCTTGTCGCTTCGGCTAAACTAACACACCTCCGGGGTGTCGATATACCCGATCACGCTAGGAACGAAGCACGTGCTTTGCGTGGGTGGGAGATGCCATGATTTGCCGTCAAAGATCGGTTTTGTTAGTAATAGGAACTTCTAGCTTCTGTACTATCAGCATCACAGTTAACCAACCATTTGTGAACCAACGAGATAAGGTCTATCATGTCAGCCAACACTTTCACTGCCATGTAACCGCCTAGCGGACGTTGCGTAACTTTTCTCGGACAGCCCCATAGGTAGGTACAGATGTAGTTTTTTTTATTAAAATGGGATTGCTCTTGGCCAGCATCTAACCACCATGTTCCTTTTAGGTACTTTATACCGAGAACACTTGGTTGAGGAATGAGCTCCCTGCCGAGGCATTCCCAATGGGCTACAGCATGGGAGAGGAGAGAAAGGCGTGAAAAGGTTTCTTGCGGGTCGACAACGCGCGAGTGACGCCTCTGGTGTTGCAAGCGTCCATAGGCGACAGTGACCACTTACCATCAGGTGGGCCGTCAGCTTGTTTGCCACCGACGTATAAAAAAACTGGCCAAGAGCGAGTCGGAATCGCGCACGAAGGGTTCCGTACCATTATGTATAAAAATGGCAAAGAGTCCGACTCGCACTTGGCCGGTTTTTAATATTTGTTGTTATATCGGCAACAGAAATACATCATCTGTGAAAATTTCAACTGTCTAACTATCGCGGTTCTTGAGATACAGCCTGGTGACAGACAGACGGACGGACAGAACAGCGAAGTCTTAGTAATAGGGTCCCGTTTTTACCCTTTGGGTACGGAACCCTAAAAAGTGAAAGTGGTAACTGTGATGCTGGTAAGTAAGTACTATTATTTATTCCGCAGTTCCCCAGGTAGGGTTTTCAGCCGCACTAGGAGTCATCTTGGCTGGCCACTTGCGCGAGGAACACTTGTTGCTGGGGTTGGTGCTGCGCTTGCGACGATACCTGGGACAAAATCGTAAAATTGTAGACAACTTTTTGATCTTTTTAGAACGAGATGTCTTATCGTACGTTAATACAGTTGAGTTCATAACTATGGTCCACCAGACATGTGCGAGGATGCGTAGCGAGGGATGTGTTTTTAAGAATCAATTCATGCGCGGTGCGCTAAGCGAGGAAAGGTCAACGAAGTATTCCTATTGGTTCAACCCTTAACTTGGCAACGTCCACTAGGTTTCCCACACTCTCATCGTCTTTTTGTATTTTTTTCTTGGTCAGTATGAGTATGACTATTCAGCGTCACCGAGGCTAGAATTAGGGACATTCTCTATTTCTTGCCAAGTTAAGGGAAAAAACATCCCTCGCTACGCATCCTCGCACATGTCTGGTGGAAACGCAGCCTATATGTATGATCACAAAGGTAAAGAAAAATCTCATCCTTTTTTTATATAGAAAACTTCCGTGAGTTCGGGACATATTAAAATTTAATGAAACGGGTCACTCACGTCTTTAAGGTCGAATATCGCTCGACATGTTTCAGACCGGTTCGCGGTCCATAAGCTCGAAACGCAGACAGCGGACGCGGCGCGTTGCGGGGCGGAGGCGTTTTTGCATTTTTGATCTTTCCATATTGTCGACTGTCGATTACTGCTTCATATGATACACACGCCGCCTCCGCTCTACCGCGCTACCGAATACCGCGCGGTTTTTTAGTGTGACGTGCCCCGACCTTAGCCTTACCTTAAAAACCGCCTCCATCCCGCAACAACGCTGCGCCGCGCTCTGTGCGTTTTAATCTTTATTCATGGGTACGTGGCGACGAATCGTTTAGCACAGTACTTTTCAGAGGCAACGGGCATGTGACACCCCAGGAGTTGCTTCGCTTACCATCAGGTGGCCCGTACGCTTATCTGCCACCGACGTGGTATAAAAAGGATCCCCTGGGCCTATTTAGAAATCCCCTCACCCAGGGCCGCCTTCAACCTATCGGAGGCCCTGGGACATTAGAGTTATGTGGCCTCTACGACCTTGACAGCACTATTTGGTTAGAATAGACAGAAACTAGGGGGCCCCTTGCGAACGCGGGGCCCTGGGCACATGCTCAGTGTGCCCAGGGTAAAAGAGGGGCCTGCCCTCACCTGTATGATCTGCGAGTTGTGTGGCTGAGCTTGTATGATGATGGGCTGCGTCGGGTTGTTCTGCACTTGCAATCGGATCATGTTCAGTTGGGCCTGTGTTAGCTGCAGCTGGAACCAAAAATATTAAAGGATAAACAGGTTGCACTTTGTAATTCAGCTTTTCGTAGTCTATTAAGTGTATACCCCTTTATTGCTCTAGTCCAGGGGTTCCCAAAGTGGTCCAGGTGGACCCCCAGGGGTCCACAGGAGACTCGACGGGGGTCTACGTTGGCGTGACAAAAAAATGGCGGTTTTGGGAATATGGTAAAAATGTGGTGTAGGGGGTCTACCAGAACCAGTTAACTTTTGAAAGTGGTCTATGAGGAAAAAAAGTTTGGGAACACCTGCTCTAGTCCAATTGGATTGTACCATCACTATAGTAGTCGGCGGTTAAGAAGTCAATCCTGACACCTGTCATTTCCATACAGTTTATAACCTAAACGTCGCTTCGAGGTTATAAACTGTATGGAAATGACAGGTGTCAGGATTGACTTCTTAACCGCCGACCGTTATAGTGACACATTTAAGTATCGTTAGTACAGTCAACAGCAAAAGCAGATGATCATTAAAGTACATTGTCACTTTCACTACTTCCCATCTGTTGCAGTATTGTTACGTACGTCAGTGCGCAAAGTACTAAAATGATCATCTACATTTGCTGTTGACTGTACCTTTACAAACTATATTAATTCAAATGTCCAGGGTACTTTATTATATAAGGTGCTAATAAATTAGTATCCATTATCCAATATTTGCAGGGCTCAATCTACTAATCAAAGCGAGCCACTTTCGCACAAATTTTTAAAATTCCTAAAAAAATATATGTACTTATCAGTTCGAAAGGATGAGTATGGAAAATTGTATTTTTTTTTTATTAAAAAAAAAGTTGAAAGAATAAGATTTAGTTAAAAAAAGTTGTAAATCGAAGTTGCACCACGTCCGTAGGGAGTACCCACCGTAACCCTACACATGACCCCTGGGTGCTGGGTGGTGCTAAAACTGCAACAAAACTGGCAACGGTACTGTCTTCTCGAAGATCTCACGATTAGAAAAATAAATGCCATACGATTATTATTATGGTGCTGGTATAATGAATATGGTATAGTCGGGATGTGTGTGTGAACAAGGTAGATATGGGGACTATGAGGTTTAGTTTACCGGCAGTTGCTGCACCTCGCCTTGCGGAGTGACGACCTGCTGCACCAGCGTCACCGGCTGCGGGACTACACTCGGAGACGCAGACTGTTGCTGCAACACAAAACAAAAACTTAAGCTTCACGTATAATTTTTAACCTCTTCAGTAATTACTTTATTTATTACTAGCTTTTGCCCGCGACTCCGTCCGCGTGCAACTCGTTATGTTATAGAAATAATTGCTATTAAATTGTTGTAGGCGCAGGCCTAAATATCGCTCGCCCATACAAACTTCTAATCCCTTTTCACCCCCTAAGGAATGATTTTCGAAATAAATACTATCCTATGTCCTTTCCCGTCAAGCCGACTCAAAACTATCTCTATAATAAATTTCATCTTAATCAGTTTAGCGGTATGTGAAGAGGTAACAGACAGAAAGACAGACAGTTACTTTCGCATTTATATTTATATACTACCTGTTGCCCGCGACTTCGTCCGCGTCTTCGCTCCTATTGGTCGCAGCGTGGTGTTATATAGCCTAAAGCCTTCCTCGATAAATGGGACTATCCAACACAAAAAGATTTTTCAATTCGAACCAGTAGTTCCTGAGATTAGCGCCTTCAAACAAACAAACAAACTCTTCAGCTTTATAATATTAGTATAGATAGTATGAATATGTTGTACACTAAACTAAGTATTATCTGTGGCCTGTTTCACGAAGCTACAAGTCAACTAATCAAATGGGCAGTCGTTTAATGAGGGCGTATGACTTCACTGTTAGGGACGCTAGTGTAGTATGAAAAATGGCAAGGACTTGCCGTCAATTCCTTATTGTCATTAGCAAGTATTCTGGCTAAAGTTACCTGCACAACTTGCGCGCACGGCTGTATAACGAACTGCTGCTGGTTGGAAGTAGGCAGCGATTGTTGTTGTTGTACCACCTGAAAAAAATAAACTTACAGGATTTTTGACTGACTATTTATTTATCAGTAGCTCTGTAAGGTGTAAATCTCGCCAATTTTATTTTCCAAAATTTCTTAATTTTCAAAAACTTGGTTAGCAAATAATCTTTTTATAAGTATAATAATCAAACCTGCTCCCAAAATTTTTCCAGGATCGGTTGAAAAATACGAACTGTTGAGGAGAACATCCGGAAATCCGGACATACGAAAGCACTGGATGCAATTTTTCTGCTTTGCCTGAAGGTTGACTGGTAGAGAATGCTTTATGGCATCAAGTTCGCCTTTTGTACTATAAGTTTTTCTTTTGTGCAGTAAAGACTAAATAATTAAATAAAGCAGAGGACCGGACTTTGTGGAGCACCTTGGGAGAGGCCTATGTTAAGCAGTGGACTGCAGTGGACTGATGATGATGAGCCAGGCTACCACCAATTTTTTTGTAGCGACAGCTGGAATTTTTCCCCTTAGCGGTAGCTGTTACAAAAGATAACGAATTGTTATCATTAACCCGGTTCTCGCCATATTTATAGCAAAGTCACTGGGCAGTAATGTACAAAACTCACATGCTCGGTGTTATGTCGCGGCGGTTCGTCGCGCGGTTTGCTTGGCTTCACCTCGTGCCGTGGCACAATGTCGATCAGGAAGTCGAATTGGTCAGACTTAGATATCGCCATCGCTATGTCGTTACGCTAAAAACAAATAGTACATTGTTTAACGAGGGGCGTAAGCGGAAAATTGCGAACAAGAGTCTATCAGTTTGCAATTTTCTTAGGCCCAAGTTAATCACAATGTTTTTTCATCACACTTGCAAGGAAATAAATAATGACAATCCAAATTGACGAAATCGACAACTTCACCTCTATTATCAGTGTATGATCGCTGGGGCGAGAGGAGCGCGCTGCTTCAATATTTCAACCAATACACCAACCAATACAGTATTCTTGTAGAGCGCAGCCAACTAGATTATTTAAAACCAATTAGATCACATAAAAACTCATAACTCTTATGAAAATCCGTAACTCCCCCGGGAGGTAAATCGGCTATAGCTGTTCTATACGCCTGCGTGCAATGAAGCCCTTTACGAGCAAGTGTGAGGGAGTTTGGAGCGCCAAAGTGGTTTTATGCCAGATGATTCACTAAAATTATTATTTAAATACAGACTGCCTTCAAATACAGACAAAAACCCTTTGTATTCTGTAAAACTCTTTTTTCTTATCGTCATACAGCCAGAGGCTAGGTGCCCTAAAAACCATCATTGACAGGTTTTTATATGGCGGTTTATAGTATGTACATCAGACTTCCTCAAAATAACTGAAAATACTAGTCTGCTGGAAACTCCCTTAAGAAATTACAAAACCATCTGGTCACACTATATGCAAAGCTATATGCGTCTAAACTGGCCAAGAAGCACATTATGTTTCATCAGCTTCTCAGCCTTGTTATACCTGCAAAGTCCTCCGCTTATTATCCTCCGTGTGATTCCAGGCCCGCATTGTGAGCTCATGTATGAATATTTCCGCCGCCTTCGCGAAAAGAACAGGCGCCTCGGCCGATATCATCTTCACTTCTTCATCTAGTTTCATGATTTTCTTAATGCGGGCTAGCGGGAGCGCTTGGGTTTTGAAGTCTTCCTGAAACAAAAGATTGCATACATTAGAATTTTATTTTAAACAGAGTTCAAAAACTTGAGGATATTTATCGTGTATGTGTGTATTCGGTGAGCTGATGGCCGGTGGGGCCAGTGAGTTCTCGAGTGGGGACCACGTACCGTACCAGACGACGCAGCATTGGAAGATATGAGAGTCCATTCGTAATTCAGTGACTCTGATAATTTATTTATTTGCTATAATAGTGTATATCTGGCCTATAACTATATAGGCCTCCTTCTGATTGACAGGCTCTATTGAGAGCTCACAGTATGAATGAGACCTGGAATTACCGCGGCGACCTTCCTGATGTCGTCAGTGATCTTGGCCGAGAACTGCAGCAGGTGCTAATGCTGACACCTCCACCGGTCCCTCCTGATCTAAAGACCATTGAGAACCCTCAGTATGAATGAGACCTGGACTCACCGCGGTGACTTTCCTGATGTCGTCAGTGACCTTGGCCGAGAACTGCAGCAGGTGCTAATGCTGACACCTCCACCGGTCCCTCCTGATCTAAAGACCATTGAGAACCCTCAGTATGAATGAGACCTGGACTCACCGCGGTGACTTTCCTGATGTCGTCAGTGACCTTGGCCGAGAACTGCAGCAGGTGCTAATGCTGACACCTCCACCGGTCCCTCCTGATCTAAAGACCATTGAGAACCCTCAGTATGAATGAGACCTGGACTCACCGCGGTGACCTTCCTGATGTCGTCGGTGACCTTGGCCGACAACTGCAGCAGGTGCTAATGCTGACACCTCCACGGCCCCTCCTGATCTAAAGACCATTGAGAACCCTCAGTATGAATGAGACCTGGACTCACCGCGGTGACCTTCCTTATGTCGTCAGTGACCTTGGCCGAGAACTGCAGCAGGTGCTAATGCTGACACCTCCCCGGCCCCTCCTGATCTAAAGACCATTGAGAACCCTCAGTATGAGACCTGGACTCACCGCGGTGACCTTCCTGATGTCGTCGGTAACCTTGGCCCAGAACTGCTGCAGGTTCTGGTGCTGAGTGTCCGCGGAGTCCTCCGCCGGCCCCTCCTGATCTATGGACTCCTCTGCTGTTGAGGTCCCGGCTTGGTCGCTAAAAAATATTTCTATCCATTAACTTAATTTTATTGGTGAAAATTATAAAGGTTACTAATACTTATTATAAAATTAAAGATAACATTCAATGAGTTTTGTTTTTGCTCAGTGGCTAGAGCGATTCGCCGCGAATGCCAGATGTCGCAGGTTCAAATCCTGCTCGGAGCACTAAATGTTTCCCATTAATTTGAAATTTGTTGATTCATGGGTTCATTTTTTCCATGGAAGAGTCAAAAGATAATAAAAATAATTATAATTTAATCAGACTATCATTAGGTAAGGAATATGTCCCGATGCCTGACCCCGTATGTGACAATTTCAATCTTATGTCATAAATACAGAGCCTACAGAGGTGATCAACATAGGTCGTACTTTTCGTGCCGTGTGACGTCACGCTCCATATAGAATGATTTTAATTAGTCTTATTATTCTTACTGTAATCAATTAATTATGGGTATACAAACTTTCTTATTTTTAATCATGCCCCTGTTACACCCTTAATATATCGGTTACAACACAATTCACAACTTATAAAATACTACAATAACCTATAGATAGGTGTTGCAAATTATTATACCAGTTAAAAACCAACAATTAAATAAACTTCGTCGTCATACTCGTCATAGAGAGCTTACATTCATATTTAGATTAAATATTCCTATATTTATTCCTATAATTAATTACCTGTTAAAAAAACTATAAAGAAAAAAAAATCCTTTTAATCTTGTCATGTAGCAGGCCATATTAAAAAAATACCATTATAAATGTATGATTAAATGCTTGATGATTCATCATTATCATATTAGACGAAAGATGTCCTCTGCTGGACATAGGCCTCCCCCAAAGTGTGCCACAATGACCGATGATTAATGATTGATAATTACCATAATACCAATTGCACGGCTAGCACACTTCTGTGTGTACCAATTAGAAAGAGACGGATAGTCTATCTCGCACGTGAGATAGCTCGCGCGCCCTCTTGTGCTAGCCGTGTTGGTATCACCTATATGCAGTGTCACGTGACGTCACAATGCATATAGGTGACGTAAAATTGACGTTAATTTTACGTGACCGGCTCGAACAGTACGACCTCTGGTGATCAACATTGGCCATTAAGGTGTCGAGCATTGGGACATTTACCTTAGGTATTTATTCTACACAATTTTTATTTAGAAAGGGTACTCTTTTTTTGGGTGGGAGTATTTTTAGAACCAACTTTTAAATAATAGATGCACTGAGAAGGTAGGATTATATCAATTTCGGTTTATCTTTTAAATAAATACTCTACCTACAGCTGGTCCTCAGGCTTGTATTTTTCTACATATAAAAGTTGAGCGATGTAGTTTTTAAACTGATTACATGAGCACTAATTATAGATGACATGAGCACTAATAACAGTAGGTAGCACTAATAAATAAAAACATTACAAGTGTATGTAAGTACAGTGATTATCATCTGATAAAAATCATTCAGGAACTTACGCAGGCACGAAGAAGCAAACCGACATCTTGAATTACAACACGGACAATGGACAACCTCGACAAAATTAAAGCCAACGAATAAACACTCAAATTAATTTACAAAAGTGTTTTAGAAAAATATTAGCCGCGGTCAAAGTTAATGGAACACGGTAACCAATAATCAAACTAATATTTGGAGATCTCCAATCACCAATTACTGAAAATGCGCCACCTCCACGATTCGTCCACCGATGACCAGTCACAAGCTTGACGTTTTATTGGTGTTACTAGTTTATTAGGTTCGCTTCTCGACGTACTGACTTCCGGTACAGTATAAAAAAATCTGAAATTGTTTTGCAATTTCAAACATCTGCACACTTTCTAAGTCAGTGACCTTCATTTCAAAACTTTACTCTGAATGTGAAAGCTTTATTTGAAGCGTTGATATCGAGTTTTTTTCAATAGAATCATTTTTTTAACACTTTTTAATACTAGTAACATTAACCGGAAATTAAACGACGCTACGTCACTTCATTACTTTTTTTTTACTTTAGTAGTAACGTCAAGCGTCTGCTAAAATGGCGGCCGCTGAGATTCAGATTGTAAATCCAGCAAATTTAGCAAAAATTGAGAGGTAATTTCAATTCTTATCATGTCTAAAACTTTATAATTCCATATATTTCCTTAACTTATCGAATTCACCGCAAATACTTTGTTAGTTTTCTATTTTAGCAAATTAGTCAAGATTCCTATGTTTACGTGTTTTCAGTTTCCTCAGTGATCCTAGTTATAAAGAAATTATAGAAAACTCATCTACATTTAATACACGACTATGTGCCGAAAGGAGGATGAGAATGCCATTTATAGATACCCAAACAGGTAAGTTTCAAATATTGATTTTGCATTGTTTGTCTCTATCCGTGTTTACGTGTAAGTGTGTTGAGGGAAAGAGAGGGCGTATAATATAATATTTCTTGTTATGTTTTAGGCGTCGCTCAGACACACTGCAATTTGTTTATGAGCAGAAAGCAGCGTATGCCGGGCCAGAGAGAGGGACAAGTTTACACATATCCTGCACAGAGGTAAATTAAAAATTACTTATTCTTATACCTAGACTGTGGCAACTGGCAATCCTTTCTTGACAGTGTATCTTTAAAAATACATATTTTTGGATGGCCTTTTTGCATTTTTTTAGACATTTTTTTTGTTCTACATAGCGCAAATGAAGCTTCACCTCATTTTTTTTAATTTGCCATGAAAAGGGTGCATACACCCTGCCTAATGGTAAAGTAGACACCATAACCTATGGACACTTATGACTCTTGGGTAGTCATCAGTGGCTGACACTATTGATTTTACTGAAGTTTTATGAATATCAGAGAAACTGGAACACCTACTTAATATTCACCAACTCAAGTGTTCCCATCCAGCAGAATGGTTGTGTTTCTATAATGAATTAATAAATAAATAATAATAAATATCAGGGGACAATTTTTCACACAAATCGAACTAGTCCCATAGTAAGCTCAATAAGGCTTGTGTTATGTGTACTAGACAACAATATATTTAATAGATATATACCTAAATACACAGAAAACATCCAAGTCGCAGGGACAAATGTATCTGCTCACCACAGAAACAAATGCTCTTACGATTCAAACCCGGGACCTCTAGTTTCGGAGTCAGTTACACTACCAACTAGACTAAACAGGCCGAATAATGGAAATGAAATATTTTTATTATCATATCTACAGACATTCAGAAACAGGAGCAATGGTCCCATACTAGGCCAGGCCTATCCCATGGAAACCAAAACAAATACATAGTAATATACAGCTTGGAATGAAAACAAGATATAGTAAAATGAAGTAGTATAGTAAATAAAAATAATGAGAAAAAAAATTAATGATTACCTGAGGGTGCTTGCAATGGGAGAGTGCATGAAATAGTGTTCCTGATATTTGTGTAGGTGTGAATGTGTGTATGTGTGTGAGTGTATGCTGTGACTTTATCATACCTCGGTACTTTTCTGACAGGAACGCCATCTGGTTAGTGCTCTTCTCTCTTCTTCAAGTGCCATCTCCTACCGGAGGTCGGCTATCATATGGGCTATACGGACTTTTGACACGGCCGCGTGGAATAAAGACCTTGTGCTTAATTTGAACCAAGTGCGAAGATTCTTCAGCCGCGAATGGCGCCTTCTTCCGGGTGGTCTCTTTCCTTGGATCTTCCCTTGTATAATGAGTTGCAGGAGTTCGTATTTCTCATTACGCATTATATGGCCTAAGTAGGCCTACATTGACGACCTGGTTAGCCTAGGGTAGTGACTCTGCCTCTGAAGCTAGAGGTCCCGGGTTCGAATCCCGGCCAGAGCATTTATTTGTGCATTTTTCACGGATATTTGTTCTTGGGTCTTGGATGTTTTCTATGTATTTAAGTATGTATTTATCTATATAAGTATGTATATCGTCGTCTAGTACCCATAGTACAAGCTTTGCTTAGTTTGGGACTAGGTCGATTTGTTTGTCCCCCAATATTATTATAATTATATATATCTATTAAATATATCGTCGTCTAGTACCCGTAACACAAGCCTTATTGAGCTTACTATGGGACTAGTTCAATTCGTGTAAAAAATGTCCTGTAATATTTATTATATATTTATTTGCAGATGGCGAAAAGCCCGCCGCCAATACCTCACAATGGCCTCCTCCCGATGGGGATGGAGTGGGGCTGATAACCTAACAGATAATACAGGGGAAGGAGAGAACAGTTCCGGAATACCTGGTGAAGCACTGATTGGGGAAGACAGTAGGGATGGATCTCAAACTGCGGCCAAGGATGACCCTAAGGTATTTTTTATGGTTACAGTTTATTACTCATTTCATTTATGTATTCAACCTTTTTGTTTGATTGCAGAAACAATCAAAATGAGGATACAGACGTATGTTTAGCATAATATAGACCTAAAGTTTCCTATTAAAAAAAAGTTTATTTCAAGCTCGTGGCTCATTAAGTATTAGCTTGTTACAATAAACCTTAAAAAACGATGTTAGTACAAAATAGTTATAACAGTTTTAAGAACAATATTTATTGCATAAAGCAACTTTGTACAGCAAGCTGTATTAATATATGCAATACTAAGACAAATTAAAATTGTCTTGTCTCCAACTTGAAAGGCGTCTGAATACTCTGAATTATGTCATTAAGAATTATTCCTTAAGAACTTATTCACAACACCATTTTAAACACAGGCTGGTTGCATCAACTCATGATAATAATAACAGAACTTGGCTGGTAGTTATGTCTATGTGCGGCAAACTGTACCAAATATTTTAAACTCCCAACCGGGCTCAACGCCAGTTTACATATGGAGTCTTGTAACTGATAATAAACATTCATCCTCCCACAGGAATGGTTCTACGACGAACTAGCAATAGAGGAGATGGAAACCGGCGAGGACCAAGACGCGGAATCGGACGAGGACTATTTCGACGACACGTACGCGAACCGGCGCAGGCGGCGCGGCGGCGCCACGCCCACAGGCCCGGGCTCCCGTGGCGGACGGACCAGGAAGTCCCAGCCTGATGATACACCGGCGAAGAGAGGCCGAGCGGTAAGAAATTCTTCCTATCTCATGGTAGCCTAGTACCTTATTGTAAATCTGATATGCCGGCCCAAGTTTTGATGCAGAGGGGTAATGAATACCGTTTTAGTGCTCACGGCTTTGATAGCTGTCAAAGTTTCTTATTATTTATTAGGGGCATAAAAACAAAATTTACATTTAAATCATATTTAAAACCTTAAAATCGTACCCTAAAAATATGCCGCAGTGTTGTGCAGTTTTGCTCGAAAAAAAGGATGATATAAGTTTCTGTAATATACTCGTAAAACTGTATCAAAGCACTGACATTCATTGACCCGTAACTCATTTGCCACACTTAGGGTGAGTTGCACCAACTTACGATCACAGACCGATCACCGTTAAATATGGCGCCGGCAGCTGTCATCCCATAGAGACTTGTCAAACTTTCCATACAATCAGATTTAACGAACAACGCTTACGATTACAGACAGTTTGGTGCAACTCAGCCTTAGGCTGAGTTGCACCAACAATCACAGACCGATCAACGTTAAATATGGCGCCGACAGCTGTCATCCCATAGAAACTTGCCAAACTTCCCATACATTCAAATTTTAACGAACACCGCTTACGATTACAGGCGGTTTGGTGCAACCCAGCCTTAATCTCCCCGGGCCCCCGATACACTAGCGCCTCTAGCGGCGAATTCATACGCGATAGCCGATAGCCGTCATTAGAACTCCCAAATTCGAATACTCCGAAATTCGAAATCTGAACTTCGTATGGTGCCGTCCCTTTCACTCATATAGTGTATGACAGGAGAGTGAAAGGGACGACACCATACGAAGTTCGGATTTCGAATTTCGGAGTAGACCCAGACCCCCTGGCCCCGAGGGACTGGGTGGTGAGCTTCGATAGTTCGCTACGATCTTATGTTACCCCGGTACAGTCAACATCAAATGTAGATGATCATTTTAGTACTTTATCGCACTAAAGTATCAATACTGCGACAGTTGGGATGCGTCAAAGTAGTGAAAGTGACAAGGTAGTAAGATGATCATCTACTTTTGCTGGTGACTGTACGTCTTCGGGCGCCAATTGTATGTAGCAGTGTGATTGACTCCTTGGTGGAGTAGGGCAGAGTTGTGAGCTACTGAGAACAGAAAGAGAACTTAAGCGTATGTTATCCTAATGGCCCCAACGGCCATCAGTTCTACATGCAATGTATCCTGCCCACTTAACTTTAGTGATTCGGAGGGCTATATTGGTGACTTGATGAGGACACCATGAAGATAGTATCTAAAGTTGTCCAAACACAACGTCTATTTGTCTAATATAACGGAGTACATGGTATGGCCCTTTGACCTGTGTCAATTGGTATGATTGTTACATTGCCGCTGACCTCATTATTACCCATGGGTCTCCAAATGGCTCCATAGCTACCTCTAATCATTATCTCTTTGACATCTGCCATATCACAGCGTGACATTATTTTTTAGGGTTCCGTAGCCAGGAGGGCAAAAACGGAACCCTTAACGTTTTGTGATATCTGACACAGGCATTTTCCTCAAAAGCTATTGGCTATGTGCACGTCAGAAACGTCAAACGTCAAGGGTCCCGAGACAATGTCAAACTCAAGAGATGTCAAATATTGACACATGGATATTTTATTTATTTTACTTAACGAGATAGACCCCTTATTGGAAATTTTACTGAATTAAATAAGAAAATAAATACAAACGAAACGAATCGCAGGAAACCGTTAAGAAACCAATAGAAAACTTGAAAGTAAATTTGACAGATGTCCCCGGTAAGTACACATTTCTGCCATGGTGTGCGCTACGATCGCCTAGCTTACCCCCACCACCTACTTCGCACATAGCCAATAAGGTTTATATTAATGAAATTTTAAATACATAGGTATATTTTGTAATAGATGTGTAGTCAAATTACTAAAAAAAAGTTTAAAGGGGTTACTCCAGATGTACAAGCTTATAACTGAAGTCTATGTATTTATCTACTTATATATAAGTATGTATATCGTCGTCTGGTACCCACAGTACGAGCTTTGCTTTGTTTGGAACTAGGTCGACTTGTGTATGTGTAAGATTTTTCCCCAATATTTATTTATTTACAAGCTGTCCTGGCGAACTTCGTTCCGCCCCCGACCCGTTCGAGGTTTTTTTTCGTATATTTTACCGATATTTTAATAGTCATTCTGCTATTCGGAGCGAAGACGAATCTAAAAAATCAAAGATCATAATATTCGGCCCAGTTGTTCTCACGGTGTCACTAACACGACTTTGTTTTATATATATTTGGTTTTGTCGCCATTCAAAGTTAATATGTTTTCCTTAAGCCAGTTTGAGATCCTATTTAGTCCTGCTTGCGCCTTTCGGTACACATTTTCCCAGCAATCTTCCGCAAACAGGATTACTGTATCATCTGCGTATGTAATAATTTTTGCTTGTGGTATAGCAAATTATCAAATAGGCAAAGATCATTTATGTATATTAGGAATAATGTAGGACCTAATATACTGCCCTGGGGTACTCCGAAATTTATTGGAAGGTCATTGCTTACCATTTCCCCGATAGCGACACATTGCTTACGGTTTGTCAAATAATCCTTGAAACTCTTTCCTCGTATGCCAAGCATTTCCATTTTGTCCAGAAGCATTGGTATATGTACTGAATCAAATGCTTTGGCGAGATCCATAAATATAGAGATGCATTTATTGCCTTTGTCAAGATTTTCCGATATGAAGTTCGTTAGCTCTAGTACAGCGTCTTCTGTGGATCTGCCGGCACGGAAGCCGTATTGGTTTGGAGCTAAAATTTTATAGTCTCCTAAAAACTTAGTAAGACGTTTATTTAGGATACGTTCAAAGATTTTTGACATTGAGGGAAGGATGGAAATTGGCCGGTAATTATTTGGTATACTCTTATCTCTATTTTTGTAGATTGGTTTGATAAGGGATTTTTTTAGTGTATCTGGAAATTGACCTATTACTAAGCATTGATTAAAAATGTGTGTTAAAATCGGATTAAAAATAGTTTTATTTTGTTTTATTACATAATTTGGAATGGAGTCCCAACCAACAGAGCAATTATTTTTTAAACCTGATATTAAGCAATCTACCTCACATTCATCCGTGTTAAGCATGGCCATCGAATTTGGTAGTCTTGATATGTTTCCATGGAAGACAGCATTGCCTGAGTTAGATAAAATATTTTGTGCTAGGGTTTCACCAACTTTGACAAAAAATTGATTCACACCATCCACTGCCTCTTGTGGCGATTTATGGATTCTCTAGTTCCCACTGTTTCCTATGTTCAGAACTAAACCAATCTTATAAAACCCTATATTCCCTACAGGGACGCGGGCGCAAGCGCGCAGGACAGGCCACGCTACCCTACGAGGTGCCAGGAGACGGCGACAAGCCCTTCGGATGCGAACGTAAGTCCACCCGGCGGAGACACTAGTCTCACACCGCGGCTCAGGTCCCTACACAGAGTTAACCCTGTAGAACCAAATTATAAATCGAGTTCTATGTGACTAGGCAAGTTGACGATCGCTATGTAAAGCAGTGGTTACAAAACTGTAGTTGATTTCTTTCATATACGCATAAGTCTCACAATACCCTTCCGCGTCGTCTCAGTTAAGTGGTCGACCTATTGTCGCGCGCAAACATAAATTAACCTTAAATATGTCGAAAACCGATATCACATTGGCGCCCTAATATAATAATAATAGAGTTGTACATTTCTGATACTGACAGCTGAAAAAGGACGAAGGTGTTTCAACTTCTTTTTTACTGTATAAAAAATTCAAAATAATGGAATGATATTGAGTATTTTTGAAAAATATTGACTTATAATAAATAAGAGAAACAGTCGTAATATCTCTCTAACTTGGTTGATTCAGTGACCCGTTCTAAAATGTGACTACTGTATTTCAATAATTATAAAACATACAATTAATTTACTGGTAAAAAAAGTAAGTTTCATATGAATGTAATGTTTCACCTTCTTTCAGAGATCGTCAACTTTAATAGTATATACTGTTATATAGTAAAGCAAGCATTTATTATGACCTATATCAGTTCCAAGAGTCCAGACAGGAATATTAGATACCCTTACTCAAGTGTTTTTGTACATAGTGCATATTGTTTATTCTGAGATTAGCACTTTGTTCGTTCTTAGAGTAAACAATTTCTTATTTGAGTAATATGACTAGAGGCTGGATGTAGTATTTCTTAATTTTTACAAGTTTTTATGTAGCTTATCCCTATTTTTACCCGACTGCGCCAGACCCGGGACCCGGGTATGTCCTAAAACTATGACCAAGACCACCGGGGGATGGGCAGCAGCATCCCTGGAGTGCGGTGGAGATACTGCGATCGCCAACCCGCATGCCAAGCGTGGCGATTATGGCATTTACCCCCCATGAAATTGGGGGAGGCCTATGTCCAGCAGTGGACGTCCTTCGGCTGATATGGTGGATGTAGCTTATCCCTATTTTTACCCGACTGCGCCAGAAGGAGGGTTATGTTTTTCGAGAGTATGTATGTATGTATAATTATTTGGCACTTTCTGCAACCTGAACGGCTCGATGGATTTTAGCTTGAGAGATGACGTTAGATTCGCATGTACTGTGAGAGTGACACTGGGTATATCAAAATAAAAATAAAAAACAATATGGCGGATTTTTGGCGCCAAATTCCAAATTACACAGAAACGCAGTCGGGTTTTTTAATTAACTAATTGTTGTCTCTAATCTTTCTAGACAACCACTTATTTCAAATGTGCTGAGATACTAAGTATGTACGTTGTATGACAATGGTATTAGGTAGGGTGCCATTGAGCTAGTTTGATGATAGTGACGAGTTGATGAACGCAAGCTGGAAAGTGGACACAGGAACTCTGTAATTAAACATCGACACACATCACACATTTGAGAAAGTTGGAATTGTTTCATACCTACAATATTTTAATTAAAGCTAAGAAATCTGATAATTATTGTGGAAACAGCGCTTTACTAAGGGTAATAATATGCCAGGACTCTAGAACACCCTCGATAGATTTTTAGTAACCATAGATTCACAAATTAGATGCAGAATAAGAAAACCCCAGTTCTATAGTTTATATATGGTCTGTAAACATTCCGACAAGGAATTATAGATAATTTTTTGTGTGTTCATATATTATTTCAATTTAACCAGCTCTGTTTTAGTGAAACGAGTAGTTTGACAGAGCAGATTTTGCCAGCATGTAAAGTCTTTTCCAAATTAAATTACCTTAATCTTTTATGAACAGGTGAATTTTTGATCCTAGATCCTATAAAAAGGACGACGGGCTTGTTAACCATATTGCTCGAATGTATTTATTGTTTGTAATGTTAGGCACCCTGTAATTATATGCCATTGATGCAAATATTGTTTAGTGGCGTAATAATATTTACACTAGTAATGTACTCGAAAATAACAATCATCCCTAAGTTGTCTTCATTTGGACTGTAGCGTTTTACAAATAAGAATAGAAAAATTAAATGCCTTGATGTGTTCTCTACCATCCTAATGACCAAAAAATTGTACTCGCGGTAAAAAGTATAACTCTTACTTCGAGCTCGTGGCGTCGTGTGTTATAGAACAGTGAATTATAGAAACTACCAATGTCAACAGTATTACTAGAGGGCGTTGTAAGTAAGGTTTCAGCGCAATACAAAAAAAAAATAACTGACCTCGCTTGTACTACGTCATCTAGTGAAAAATAACATTTCCTGTTTTTGTAGTTTATTAGCCTCATACACCTTACGGACTTACCTTTAGAACTATCGTAGAATAAATAAAAATGGTTTTATAGTCAAGTTTTACATAATACATTGTACCTCTGCTAGGAACTGTAATCATTGCTCAATAGTATAAATGCAATACATAAAATTTCAAAAGGACCTGAGCTTCCATAGTATAAACAAATATAAAAAAAATTGCGGATGTGAATCAAGTACTGTTATATGCATTCTAGCTGCAATGACATAGACATTCGTGTCATTTTATGCAAGTATGTTAGTGAAAGAGACGCGGATGCTTCACGTTGGTGAATAGCATCATTCACTCATTAGCTCTAAAAGCTCTGTTTGACCTTTACTAAAAAAAGGCATGCACTTCTTAACTTAAAAAACAAATAAAAATTTACGAAGCTACACGTTACAACATTTACAAGTTGTCAACTCTGAGGCGCTAGACCAATAACGACGGCCCATTTGATCAGTGTTGCCAGTTAAGAGTTGTAAAATTGTAGCTTGGTGAAATGGGCCACAGTTACTTGTCCAGAAAGCATTTTTGCCATATTATGAAAGCACATGCGATACTTTCTCACTAACTTTATGCTGCTAACGCCCCATAAGGCCAACCATACAATTAAAATTGCTATCACATTCGAGCCAACTTGTGCATGAAATAGAGATGAATTATGTTTTCAAAACAAGTGCAACACTTCCAATTTATGATTAAAATTCAACTTTAGGAGATAAGTCCTTTAAGTAGGACTATGGGCTTTATGAATAAAATTGTAAGTATTGATTCACGTGCGCATTGGTTTACAGGGATGGTAAGATCTCTAGATGTTACTAATTTCCTTGAAGAACCAGCCAGGATCGTTTAGTTCTATATAAACGTAATTTGCAATATCTTTATGGCGATAAACGTTTTTATTATTAGTAGTTTAACCTTTTCGCCGCCAGACGTCAAAGTAATTCGCCGTGCCCCTGACGCCACAACGGTAAAAAAATGATGTGTAAAGAAATAATGCCAATATAAAGTTGGGCAGCTTCTGAGTAGTTTTTCATAGAAAAAATTGTCGGCCAGTGCCGTCGTTGGCGTCGGGGTGACGATTTTACGTTGTCGGCTGTGGCCAACCGTGGCGTTCAAAAGGTTAATAGATAAACGTACTGTGTAGGCAAAGAAATCTTCTAATCGAGAACAGCCCAGTATTCGAAACTACAACTAATTTAAAACATTGATATCATATCAAGGATAAATCATCCCTGGCCATAACCTTCTCATTAGCTAAAGAAAATTTCGACCAGTCTAATGTTAAATCATTGCCGGAAATTAAAGAGCTTGCATATAACGTTGCCAGTCTTCTAATTACAGAAATGACAGTTTGTTGTGTTGTTGTGGGAAGGTTGTGGCGTAATAGGGCATACGTAGCTAAAAACCTTTACAATATTAATCAAGTAACGTAAGTTTAGGGTTAGTAGCGCAGGGCCAATGAGTACTGTTAGTTTAATGTTAATTGACTCGGGCGTGCAATAAAATGAGTCAGGGCGATTTTTAGAAAAAAAATTATCAACTCGTTAGATTGCTTATAGGCATGGTGCCTATAAAAAAGTACTAAAGTAAAATAACAAATTGACAATTTGCGGTAATTTTTACTTATTCAGAGCAGATGTATTTAAGACAACAAATGTTTTTTATATATTAAATGGTATAAGGATATCAATTTTAAATTATATTTTTTTTAAATCGCCCTTTTGTTGGAAATGTGTTCAGATACCTCAGGTAGAGAAATATTCACTCAATATGTTCGTAACTGCTTGTATATATTATGAAGGATTCGAATTACCTGGGATAGTATGAACGCCCAGTTATTGTTGTGTGTCAAATGATATAGGGTTACGTTAGCGAATATTTGATAATGAATTATTTGGTTTTTAGATAAGATAATAATTTAAATAAATCTTGGTAAGTCTAGAAATGTACTCGTATTAAATATTGTTTAACTGCATGGTTACGAGGATAACTAGTAAAAGCAGTAGACTTGGTAAAACTCTTTGGAATATATCGGCAATTATTATTGACACACAACAATAAATCAGTCTGTAAGATGGTTGAGTCGCACATATGCCTTTCATCGTTGTGTATTTGTGTATGGACGTGTACGTTGTTAGTATAAGCGAATCTCTTTTAGTGAATATCTGTTTCTATTATTATTTATTGGACTGACTTCCAATCATGTGTTTAGATAAAAAAAAAACCTTCCGCGTCTTTATATGTAAAAGTAGAAATTCTTTAATTAGGACGTTTTTAAACACGCATTTGTTTAGTTGATACAAAGTTAAAACCTGGCTTCATAGTCCTGCGAAAAGAGTATTATGTAACCCTAAGGCTATGCTTTGCCTATCTGACATCATAATAAGGAAAGAAGTCAAGTAAAAATGAGTACTCTGACGTAAGATAAACAAATGCTACTCTAAAAACGTCATTAGAAAAATAATTCGCAATTATAAAACGCTTATTGGTTTTAATGACCTTTTTCTTAGAATATTCGCCATATTTATTACAATGTAAACATGGATGCCTTTTATTCTTTATAAACAGAACTTAGAGATAGTAATAGAATGTTAAACTCCAAAGAAACCGTATTAACAAGTTGAAAAAAAAAAACAAAACAATGGAGTACTAACACTATTACAAGTCCTTACTATTTGTTGTAACTACATAGTTAATTTTCATTTTATTATTAAGATACTCGGCATATTTTAGCAGATTATGAAACTAGATAGTTAAGAAAATTTTAGATCACCTGTTAAAATGTACGATCCCAAACGGATTACACGTAAATTTTAACGAATTTCAAATGTATTGTGCATTTAATAAAAAAAAATCGGCATAGGCAAAGTATTTATTGTAGTATTTTAACGTAGCTAAACTTTTCTTAAGAGCTGTTACACACTAGTGCTTGCCAGTGTGTGACTGCCCTTAGCGTCAATTAAAAATAACCGAAAGTGCAAAATTTGTATAACACATATATAAATGTTAATGTGACAGGAAATCGTGACACCAATTAAATTAAATAAAATTTTAAATGGAAATACACTGCCACGTAATTATATTTTGTACGAATCGGTTGTAGGCATATTGTACTGTTGGCGTATTGTGTAGGTTAGTATAGGTTTATGTTTTTATTATAGATTGTAAAGAGCAGCTGCGATTGACTTACGAATTCTCTATTAATCCAAGGAAACGAATATGTAAAACAATATACAGACCCGAGAGACTTTAGAAGGCACACATTAAATTTGCGCCAGAATATAATGTGAAGAAATGAGCTTCATATACCCACGTCTTCATATACTACATACCAGTATTGTACTTCCTGGTCTGAAACTTACTACAATTAGTGGCTAAAACGGAACAATGGTATTTATTCATGAAATTTACCGCATTTTCTGAGAACCTGATACATCGTGTTATTAAAGTTCTAATGGGTTTAGCAGGCTAAGGAGGGACGTGTGGCCCCGTCAGGAATATTTAAATTTGTAAATGTCAATTGTTTGTCACCTCATAACTATTTAGTAATCACTCCAACTTTCAGCCCTCTATCTTGAACAATCACAGATATAATGTCTAAAAGGATTTTCTTGACATGTTTTTTCAAACTCGTCTATTTTCTAATCCATATCAACTACAGCATCGAAACAAAATCACAGCTATGTAGCTTTAGTGGACTATACCCTACAATTTTATAAATATTTTATACGTGAAAAATAAAAGAGAATCAAATCAAATCAAATCAAAATATTTTATTTGTGAATCATAGGTATACAGGATGTTGAAAATACATTGATAATGTTCAGCTATGTTCTACCTTACGGCGTACAAAGGGTTTCTTTTTTATACATTAAATTTAGCCGTCAAATATAGTAGTCATGTTAAATTCGAAATTAAATTGCGCGTATTACAAACTCATAATTATTTTTAAAATCTATTCATATTTTTATGTCAATAAGTCATGCGTATATATAATACAATTACTTACAACCTAATATAAAGTGTCACCAAGAAACTCTGGCAACGAATAATAACATTTTGAAATTAATAATTTATTCAAATCATTTTTAAACAAGGGCAATGGCTTCTTCCTTAGAGCTATTGGAATTTTGTTAAAAATCTTGCTAGCCAGACAGAATACACTTTTCCGCATTAGTGCAGTACGAGAAAATACTGTACAAAGGTTGTCGGCACGGTACGTATTTCTGTTAAATATTTGTGACACTTGTTTAAATAAATTCAAGTTTGTTTTTACAAATACAGCAGTTTCTAATATGAAGAGACAAGGTAGAGTCAACAGATTAAATTTTTTAAAATATGGAATACAGCTATCCAATTGATGCAGACCGCACATTGATCTTATGCACCGTTTTTGTGCTTTGAAAACGATCTCCCTGTTGGTCGAATTCCCCCAATATATAAGACCATAGCGGAGGGTTGACCCAACATAACCATGGTATGCGGCAATTACTGCTTCAATGCTTACCAGCTTCGATAATCTGTAAAGCGCGTATGCATATTTACTTAGCTTTGTACAAATTTCTTCCGTGTGTGGTTTCCAAGACAACTTGCTATCAATAGTTAGTCCCAGAAATTTTGTTTTTTCAACTGGATCAATAGCGAGTCCTTGATAATTACAATTTACAGGCAGCATGGGTGTGTTTTGTCGAAAGTGCATTATTTTAGTTTTATAAATATTTATTATCAGATTGTTATCATTAAGCCATTTTATTATATCATTTATAGTATCATTAATTTCCATTTCATAATTATTAATATCCTTACATTCAATTATAACTGTACTGTCATCTGCAAATAAAACTATAGGGTGCTTGACATGTCTAGGGAGATCGTTGATGTATAGTAAAAATAACAGTGGCCCCAATACGCTACCTTGAGGCACACCATACCTCAACATACGCACATCCGATTTGTATGACCGTTCCTCTTTTGTATTCAAGCATATTTGAGTTAGTTCCGTAGTCTGTTCTCTGTTACTTAAATATGATTGTAGAAGTTGCAGAACATTTCCGCGGATACCGTACGCGTTTAGTTTTTTCAGAAGTATCGAATGGTTCACATAATCGAAAGCTTTACTTAAGTCCATAAAAATGGCGCATATATGTTGTCGTTTGTCTATTTTCGAGATTACAGGGTAGACCAAATCGTATATGGCCATATTAATAGTTTTCTTTTTGCGGAAACCCTTTTGTTCAGTAGCTAACAGATTATACTTTTCTAGATAGTTATATAAAGCTTCATATATAACTTTCTCAAATATTTTTGAAAACACTGAGGATAATGCAATTGGTCTGTAATTACATATATTGTATTTGTCTCCTTTCTTAAGCAGAGGTTTAACAATCACAGGTTTTAGTTGATCAGGATAGATACCACTTGAAATTGACAAGTTCATTACATGACTAATTGGGGTTGCTATGATATGGGATACCTGTTTAATAGCCTTAGTACAAATATCATCATGATGAGATAAACGTCAATTTATTTTTTGACTGCTCTTTTCAACGACTTTTGTTTGAAGTACAATTATGAAAAAAATCATGTGAATTACTTACAGTATTAGCTACTAGTATACGAAAAATCAATTGATTATATTTGAAGCAACATACTGAAAATAAATACGAAAATGAATGTCAATTGTTTATCATAAATATACAATAAACAATATAAACTCTTTAGTCGTATAAGTGTCATCGTGGAGGTTTATTATTCTAGGTACACGGGAGATATGATAAAAAATTCTAAATGCAACTCTTTTTATTACTTGAATACTTTAGTTATTTTTTTCAGTATGTTGCACCAAATATAATCAATTGATTTTTCGTATACTAGTAGCTAATACTATAAGTAATTCCCCTTAGTTCTTTTTTTATAATTGTACTTCAAACAAAAGTCGTTGAAAAGAGCTGTAAAAAATAAATTGACGTTTATCGCTTTAATTTTTCACGTGTAAAATGTTTATAAAATTGTAGGGTATAGTTCCACGAAAGCTACATAGCTGTGATTTTGTTTCGATGCTGTAGTTGCTATGGATTAGAAGATAGACGAGTTTGAAAGAAAATGACAAGAAAATACTTTTTTGACATTATCTCTGTGACAGTTCAAGATAGAGGGCTGAAAGTTGGAGTGATTACTAGTTATGAGGTGATAAACAATTGAATTTTCAAATTTAAATATTCATGACAGGGCCACACGTCCCTCCTTAGCCTGCACTTTATTCCTAGGTCTTTCGCAGCTCGCCGTATCATTATTCTAAATGGGATCTTATGAGAATCACAATTGTAATCACAATTTTTCTAGTACCTATTTCATCGTGCACTCATCGGTTTGGATTGTCGTCTGTGATAGTTATTTATTTCATGTTCTCGTAAATAGTACTAGGAAATTTACATGAATTTTTCACAGTGGCTAATGTTTTGCTTTTAATTGTTATTTATTTTGTAAACGAAAATTTTATGTCTAGTGTATTGCGCGAACATTCCTAATTACGAACGCCTCTGTTGTCAAAATGTCCTCTACATTAATTAACACTATTTCAGCCCGGCAGTTGAAGGAAGGGCTACTCATACGAATTAAGATACAGGTTTGATAGGCGGTATGTGGTCGTATAAAGCGTCTGTCTGAAAAAGGGTTAATAACAAAGCCCAAATTGGTAAAAATGTACGAGGCATGAACGATTTTTTTTATCTTCTCATTTTTTGAATAATCGCAAGGTGAAGCAAAATTTTAGTCACTGTATTTTTTGATGTGTTCGTTTGGCAACTTATTTAATCTATTTATAAAAATTGCAGTAATTTATTAGGGAACTTTTTAGATCCAAACTATTATTAGCACCCAAAGATTGTTATAAATTTATACAAGAATATTTATGTTGAATAAGAAATAAAAGTATCCAATGTATCATTTATTTTTCACTTATTTTGATTGGACTCAAAGTTTGGATCTTAGAATAATGAATCATCTGCTTTAGCGTTACAGTGCATATTGCAGATCCATTGTTTTGAAGTCATCAATCAAATGCACCCAGCGGCCTGCGTCCTCTAGAACTGACCATAGACTATAACGGCGAGCCGGCTAGCACTTGACATTATACAAGAACGCAAATTATTCAATAAACATTTATATTTCATTACATCCTAAACCTTAATTTGGCTAAAAATAAAGGTATATTCTAAAACCTCCTTGGTACCCAAAACTTTTTTTCTATTTAATATCAGTTTTAGACCGTGATAAAGACTTTCTGGGCAAATATGTATTAACTTCCGAAACTGTGTCCTTTCTGAAATACATAAGCCAAACTTTTGTACTTCCTAAATCGCATAAGCCAAATTAAGATTTAAAGTAAAAAAAATGTGCGTTCGTCTATGCGTTCTTGAATCATGTTGATTGTTGTAGTGTATTGGTTGATTGATGACGGATATATCTTGGATGATTACTGATGATGTTCGCCGTCGTAGTGCCTCCTCTATGATCTGTTCTGATGACGTAGGCCAATACCCCTTAATGATTTAATTTGGTGATGATGATGATTGAGTGATAAAGGCAGATGGAGGCACTACTACGGTAAGTGAATTGATGCTATTATAATTATGAAATATGGTTAAGATAAAATGTACATTTATTATGTCATTTGTTATTTATATATCACATTTATCGCCCATGAAGTTTCGTTGCCTTTTTTATATATACTCCTAGCTTTTGCCCGCGACTTCGTCCGCGTAAATTTCCACTCCCTTTTTCATCGCTTCGAGGGTTGATTTTCGAGATAGTCTTATATGTTAATCTATACTAATATTATAAAGCTGAAGAGTTTGTTTGTTTGAACGCGCTAATCTCAGGAACTATTGGTTCGAATTGAAAAAATATTTTTTGTGTTGGATAGTGCATTTATCGAGGAAGGCTTTAGGCTATATAGCATCACGCTGCGACCAATAGGAGCGAAGACGCGGACGAAGTCGCGGGCAACAGCTAGTCCAGGATATAGACATAGACTATTTGGATATCAAGGTCATCATATTCGGTTTTTGCGTGATTGAGTAACAAACAGTGGATAAACGATGTTGTCTTTTTGTGAAGGGATCTTAATTTTTCTTTTATTGAACTTAAAGTAATTGAGAACTTCATTGGCGATATAAATAACATTACTTACAAATATTTTCATAACAACATCCTGTAGCACACCACTAACAACCACCTTTCTCAACAGTATGCGGCGCAAAATACAAAACTCGACCCGGCCTCACATACCACTTCACTCACACACACAAGGAGTCCGCGCCGGCCGCGACCAGCGATGGAGACTCCCGGGACAGCCACAGCAGGCCCGGGGCGCACACGCCGCCCGCGCCGCAGCCCCCCGCCACCGAATACCAAGACAGTTACGTGACATTCTTGAATAATCCCGGAGGAGCGCCCGCTGCAGGTTAGTCGGCAGCGAGCGTTAGTTAGGGCGGGGTGTTATTGCAGTGAGATCGGGTGAGACATACTTATTTCAGGGAGATAAGGTGTTAGTAAGTTTAGATTGGGGGCTATACAGCGAGAGATAGTACGATAGCAGTGAGATCGGGCGTTATAACAGTGAGATCAGGTGGTATATCGGTTAGATTAGGAGTTACTGTAGCGAGGTTGGAGGTACTGCACTAAGATGTTATTTTAGTTGAGGACTAATGACAGCCACAGCCCGCTCGGATTCACACGCTGTCCGTAGCCTTCCGCCATCGAATACCAAGACAGTAACGTGACATTCTTGAATAATCCCGGAGAAGCGCCCGCTGCAGGTTAGTCGGCAGCGAGCGTTAGTTAGGGTGGGGTGTTATTACAGTGAGATCGGGTGAGACAAGACTTATTTCAGGGAGATAGTACGTTTAAATTGCAGCGAGAAATAGTATAATTGCAGTGAGATCGGGCGTTATATCAGTGAGATCAGGTTTATATCGGATAGAGAGTTACTGTAGCGAGACAGGTTTATTGCGGTGAGGTAGGATGTACTGCAGTAAGAAGATGTTATTTTAGTAATCGACTACTGATAGCCACTGCAGACCAGGGGCCCGCCCGCCACCTAATACCAAAACAGTTACGTGACATTCTTGAATTATCCCGGAGGAGCGTATATAAATGACTGAATTGAAGAATACAAAACTGATTTTGCAGCGCAGGCTGCAGGTTATTTGGTATTGCAGTGAGACAGAGCATCATTACATTGAGATTTCAGGGAGATATGGTGGATTATATTTAGATTGGGGGTTATTGCGAGTGATAGTATGATGGCCGTGAGATCGGGTCTTATATCGGTTAAATTACAATTTAAAAGGTAAAAGTAAGAGAAATAATAAACCAGTACACAGAAAAACTGAACGTGCGACTAAAATACTAACTCTCCGAATTATTCGCTCATGAGTATTCGCACAGTTAGTATTTCAGTCACTACGTTTTAGTTTTTTGTAGTAGGTTAGGTTAGTTCATGTTCGGAGCTTTGATTGCTACCCTAAAAGTAATTACAGCAGTACTCAACTGTAGTTCCCTCTGCAGAGAAGCCGGGCGCGGCGCCCGGGCGCCGGCCCACGCCGCCGCCGCGGCCCGCGTCGGCGGACACGAGCTCCTCCGACTCCGCGCACGCCCCGCTCGTGCCGCCCGGCACGGCCGCCGCCGCCGCCTCCGCCTCCGCCTCCGCCTCAGCCTCCGCTGCCTCCGCCGCCGCGACCGCTTCCGCCGCCGCGACCGCCTCCGCCGCCTCGGCCTCCAGTGTGCCAGAGCTCAAGTTATTAAAGGAGCGCGCTATTAAGGTGAGCTTCCTGACCTTTCAACACATTATTGCAATACACATGTTTTAAAAGATCGTAGTCTAATTTTTTCGTGTAACAATCTGATAACCTTAAGGAAGAGCGGTGTCTCCCAACACAGGTAATATTTTGCTTACCGGGCGGCACTATCCCCTAGATTATAAACACGCGTACATTTTACGAAAATAAATAATTTAATTTAGTTATTGGGCCCATTAGCGGAGCTCAAGTTATCTAATAGACACCTGCAACGCCAAGGGTTCTATTAAACGTGTGCCAGAGCTGAAGTTATTGAATGAAGGCGCTGTTAAGGTGACCTTTCCACCATTTAACACATTGTGCCGTGAGAAGTGAGCAACTTTTTATACTACATCAGTGGCAACAAGCATATGGTTCTTCAAGAAAGGAGTGTATAAATTTTTAAAGGGTCGGCAACGCGCATGTGACACTAGTGGAGTTGCAGGCGTCAATAGCCTGCGGTGAAGGCGGGCCGGGCCGTACGATTGTTTGCCACCGACGTGGTATTAAAAAAAATGGCTTCCCTGATGGACGCTCGCGACTAAAAAAATAATTATACACGCGGTGCCAACCCTTTTTAGGGTTCCGTAGTCAACTAGGAACCCTTATAGTTTCGCCATGTCTGTCCGTCCGTCTGTCCGTCCGTCCGCGGATAATCTCAGTGACCAGCACTAGAAAGCTGAAATTTGGTACTAATATGTATATCAATTACGCCGACAAAGTGGTAAAATAAAAAGTGGAAAAAAATATTTTATTAGGGTACCTCCCCTATACGTAAAGTGGGGAGTGATTTTTTTTTTTCATTTTAACCCTAACGTGTGATATATTGTTAGATAGGTATTTAAAAATAAATAGGGGTTTACTAAAATCATTTTTTGATAATGTTAATATTTTCGGAAATAATCGCTCCAGAAGTAAAAAAAATGTGTCCCCCCCCCCTCTAACTTTTGAACCATAAGTTTTAAAAATATGAAAAAAATCTCAAAAGTAGAACTTTATAAAAACTTTGTAGGAAAATTATTTTGAACTTGATAGGTTGAATAGTTTTTGAAAAAATTACAAAAATAATTTCTGAACTAAGTTTGTAATTTAACCGTATAAACACCTGTTTATTGTACCTGTCATTTCTACAAAATCACAATGAAATGACGTGCTTTCAAAGGTTTTGTGTTTCTGTACTTAATATGTCAACTTAATGTGACGGTCGGAAAACTACGGAACCCTACACTGAGCGTGGCCCGACACGCTCTTGGCCGGTTTTTCATATGAGGATTCGTTGTATCGACAGCTAGCCTAGCTACTAGATACAGACCAGAAGAATGCGTTATTACTAACCTGCTCAATCGATGTGATGCTTCGAGCGCCGTGGGGAACCCTCCTGATTTATTATAAAAACTTCGCCCGATCATTTTGTATCTCCTGAAATTGACTCGTATTATTAACCAACTCAACTTCAACTGCTTTTCTTTAAATTTAGCTCTCTAACAACTGCCCTTCATTTTCACAGGCTTCACCATCGCCCTACTGCGACTTCTGCCTCGGCGACGACCGCGAGAACAAGAAGACCGGCACCCCGGAAGAGCTAGTCAGCTGCTCTGACTGCGGCCGATCAGGTAAGCGTCGCTGCGCGCACGACGGAGCCTGCACCAACCACCACCCGGCCAACGTGCGCCTCAACGGCGTTGTGGAGATAATCAACTCCATGTCCTACTCGGCTGACGCGTTCGATACGTTCGCAACGCAGACGAAGCTGCTAGAAAACGATACTTATAACGGGTATCTTATCTCGCCCCCCTCCTCGCCTAGGGATTGGCGATGAAGTACTTAGATCGTTTGTTTATAGAATTATGGACATACGTCGCGAGGCAACTCATTGAGTAAGAAAGAAGTACATAATGTCACCTATAATAGGGCACAACAGAATTTGGTTTTGCTCATATTTGAAGCAGCACTGGGAAAGTACCTTACAGAAAACCGAAGCCAAAAATAATGGTTTTCTTTTTATACTGAGTCGGAGGCAAATAAGCACTTGTTTGCCACTGTCTTAGAAAAAAAACTTGACTGAATTTAAACATTCGGAGTTTTGATTTCGATATTAGATCGTTTGGTTTCGATAACGTCATATCTGTTTGTATAATTAGAACGATTGTTTATATTTGAGATACACGCTACGTATGAAATGAACGCAACAAATACATTATTATATCCAACACAAATGTCGTACATTTAGTGGAATACGGTGGACAACACTAGTCAAAATAAATTGTTATCGCATTGCCAATAAACAAAACTAGCGAATTTTACTTAGAAGACATCACGCGGCAACTTATTTTTGGTATTATAATAGTATTTTATGCAATAGTTACATACTAAGGGTTCTTAAAATTCGAGAGTCGCTGTAAACAATGAGCGTAGCGAGTTTTGTTATTAAAGACTCGAGAATTTTAAGGCCTAATTATGTAACGTTGCATACAATATTTTTTCTGCGTCAGCAAAATAATTTTATTTAAATAAAACATCGATATGGTGGTAGAAAACGGGCATTGACATATGCCTCTTTTAAAAATTACAAAAACATCTGTTGTTTAGTAATGTATGGAAATTCTTCTTGACTCTCCCACCAGTCATATAATGATTTGTCTATGGTATAGACTTGCATTTCTATTAAAAGTTTATCGTTTTGATACTGCTGTCGGTCTTTTAATTGACAGATCATAATGCTGGAGTAGATTATTTAAATACATAAAGATAAATAATTGACGCTGATTGCCATAAAAAATCGTGAAGATTGCAGGAACGTGCAAAAAAGTGCCGTTACGATTTTTCATGACGTCATCATCATCCATTTAAGAGCTTTGTCGAAAGAGCAATCTCCATATATTTCGTTTCTGAGTCTTTCCTTTGACAGCCTGATACGAATCAGAATATTTATTGTGTTAAAACATAGGTTACAATGAAAGATGGTACATAAACAAATACGTTTAAGAACTATGTTTTACCCACAATGCAGGCATACACAATTCGTTTCGTGCGGTTATAATAAAAGTAAACATGTCATGCACTAATACGACACGACGTTTATATTTCCTTGATTGGGTCCATATATGTTCTTCTTGGTCTCCCTCTTCAGCATTCCTACTACATTCCCTTCCACAATAATTTAGATACATTCGTCGTGTCGTAAAAGGTGGCCAAGCATCTTTCCTCTTCTGCTTTTAATGGCTACATGGACCGCCAGCACCACATATCAAAGGCTTCAAGCCGTTCCCTGTCCTTCTGTGTCATTGTCCACGTTTTGCATCCGTATTACTCTATGCTCCAGATGTATACTTTTATAAGCCTTTCATGGCATACACATCCATTTTTCATGTTTATGGATTGAAAATCTATATGAAGCATGATGTTTTCTGAGTATTTTCGCGAGTTGGGAATGCAAGAGTAATTTATTTTCACTGATGCCATCTACCGTATCCAAGAAAGTAGTTTTCACTATGCTGTGCCGATACAAACAAATATTTGAAATATTGTTTTATCTTACTTCAATGAAACTGCATTAGCGACGTATGTCTATAGCCCCAGCTTCTGAATAGATCATATTGATCACATTACGATCTAAATTGGGCGCAATACTTACTATCATTAGCTGACGAGTATTATCTTGTGGGTCACAAATCATCACAAGAATGTGGTACTCCTAAACCAAAGAAGGTTTTATTTCATAAATATCATCTATTTAATCTACCCATTACATTCCAGAAATCGTACTCTCAGTAGAATTAGCTGCGTTCACGTTATAGCCCGGGTGCCGAATAGAAATAATTTAGGACATTGACCTTTCTATATTTGCCTTTGTCGGACACGCTGGATCAAGGCGCTGTGAGCGCGACGGGAATATTTATAATGCGCCTGTGGCGGGGATATAGGTCAATGTGCGAAATTCTATCTCTTTGACGACCGGGCTTTAGACATTAATTATACATTTTCGTCAATTGTGATGTTAGTGTTGCCATTTAAATACTATTGTGACGATGGATGCCAAATATTTTAACATGTTATCTGTTGTATTGTAAGGCGTCGAGCATGTGCCTTGATTTGGCGAATATAGATCTTATTTACATTTTAGTAGTTAGTAGCTTCGCTTTTACTGCCCTTAAGCACAGTAGATATATAGCTTAAAGCAGTAACACAAATCCGTACAAACGTGCGATTCGAACGTGTTTCAAATTTAGTTAACAACAAAATAAATATATATATTTTTGTAATATAAAGAAAATAACGTTATAATATCGTGTTGATTTTGACGTCATGAAAATGTAGTCGTCAATGTTGTCAATCACCAATTCCACAAATACATTGGAAGAATAACGTTATTATATCGCTTAAACCAGTATAGCTATATCTACTGGTGTATGTTTTATAACGATATAATGGATACTGCTATAAATGCGCCTCAAATAAAATAATAACGATAACGATGTACGAAAATAGCGTTATTTAAAGGCCTGAGCGCAGGCCCAAAAAGGTTTTAACGCACGTTCGACTGAACTGGATTCTCCATACAACGTAGTTTTTTTTTTAATGAGAACAACTACGTTTGTATCAAGTATCGACGGTGATGGCGACTTTTAAGAGACTACTTGAGTTCCTGCTTCACCTAATATATTTACTGTGCCGTAAGCCAAATTTTCCATTACCTAGCTTATCTAGTCACTGCGCCAAAATGAAGTGTGCACGCGTTTTTACTAGTTTAGATGAAGCGTATAAGAGGTTCTGTCCAACGGTATATTTGTCGTGTATACACTCCTTTTCTTAAGGCTAGTGCAATTAATCCGAGACAACCACTGTCCAATTTGATTGCAATGTGTTTCGCGCTTGTTGATAGGTACTCAAAAATATATGGACATGCTCAACTACATAATAATAGCCTTTTCGTCTATTACAGACTACAAGCAGGTCAAGTCAAGTAGAAAGAGCTTCTTTCATGACTGTAAGACAATGCGGTTACCGTGGTACAATGAGTTCAGTCGATCTGTCAAACCGCGCAATCTAGTTATTGATATTTTTGAGCATCTTGAAGAGTGCAGATATATTTGATGGTGGTCATAGATAGTTAAATTATCTACCTATCTATTTTATAATATAATGCATGAATGTAATAATATCTCTATCAATATTGAAACTTTCTTTTTAATACAAATATATATATTGAACTCTTATGCAGTTTTCTCTAAACAAAACATATGTATGTATAGTTATTTAAATGAATATTAATGTTTTAGTCACGTTAGTTCGAACTTTTGATGTTTGTGAGTCAATCTTAATATTTAAATTCACTATTTTTAATAGTTGAAAATTATAATATAACCCTTACATCAATTTCTCTTGTCGTGGTATTTTGCATGTATATTACAAAATATATAAAAATATATATTCATCTTTGCCATGAAATTCACATGCAAAATTAAAAAGACTAAAAAATTATGTAAGGAATCGACTTCCTTATTGATTGGACTATGATACCAGTAGTTTTACTCGTTTCGTAGTTTTACTTGTATGCGAAATAATTCGGTAGTCGGCATTCTATCGAAATGAAGTCAAATATTGCCAAAAGTAAATGTTAAAGAAATTATATAGTACGGAGATTCAGAACGATACAACTTTGCCCATGTTATCTAACTTTTCTTACCATAAAAACTGAGTGTTTCTATCAAAATGCCGTTTATTATATCTACCTCGTGTGTTCATAAGTTTTGAGACGAATATTGTTTTGAATAAATCAATTACAGAAAATATTTCTGTCAAGGTTATTATTTTCATTGAATCACTCACTGTACTGTAGCTGATAAAAGTAAATAGAGTTTATTTAAATTGGTTTTCAATATTTTTTATGCCCTAAGTGGTCTCTCTTAGGTGCCGGCACGAAACGAAAAACGCCTTTTGCACTGACAAGTTAATGTCTATGTTAAGTAAATTGTACACCAAAATATCGATAGATGTTCCAACTACTGCACAGACAGTACTGCAACCTTATCACCCTACGATGTTCATGATACGAGCGATTATTACGTATGAGGTAGCCTTTTCTTTCAATTTTGAATACTAGATGCTCAAACTTTAAAATTAAAATTATCCATTTACCAGATGAACTATTGGAAACACTTGTTAAAGTTTATTTGACACGTTTATTCATCAAAATAATTGTTTTTTTTTTGACAAAGTTTTAGAGAACACCGTAACAAAATATAAAAACAGAAATGTATGTGTTTTATCAGTCAATAGAAGTAACTTTCTTCGAGCCCGGCTCTAAATACTCCTGATTAGTCTTTTTGGACAAAATTACCTTTTATGAACACACCATTTAGAGCTAAAAACCTGCCGTAACTACTACTCAAAAATAGTTACTCACAAATGAGCCACTGGAAGAGAAGCAAGAGAATCCCTGATGAAAACTGTGTCTCGCGGGGTCATTATCTAGGTGTAGCCGACGCAATAAATGGCATCTAACACAAAATATTGGAACGCAGTTTAAATAATACCTATGTATGTTTATTAATGAAACTATTGTCAAGTAAAATTAACAATATTTTTATAGGTATATATATTATATATATATATATATTTTTTTATGAAAACATCGAGTATTTAGCCGTCTCAAAAGTTATGAACGCACGAGGTAATAACAAATACAACCATTTGATAGAAAATCTCTGTTTTTTAAGGACGCCAAAGTTAGATTACATTGGCAAAGTTGCATTAATTGACGGATTTGATCAGAATGTCTACTTACATTACGAGCTTAGTAAGTGCCTTTACATGCAATAATAGACACTAACCACTGTTAGAATAGTCTATTTGTACATTATATCCCAAAGATTTTGTTACGAAATTTTACTTAAATTCTAAGCGTTTATTTTCAACGAAAGACTAACTCGATGTTATCAAATGAAATATATTATATCATTCCTGTAGAATAATTTGTTTTGTTTACATGTAAATTTTAGATATAAATTTTAAGGTTTGACAATTAAGGTATTTGAATGTTATGATTTTTATTTGCAAACATATATCATGTAGCTTTATATAATAGTAAATTGGAGGTATACATGTATGTTAACTTATTACTTGGTATTGTATGTTTTGTGTCGTGCAATAATTGAATGTTTGCCATCGGTGCCTTGGATACGTGTTACTTTACAAGTTACTGCACTTCAACTTTTTTAAAGGTACCCAAAGTGTCAACAAATTGGGCAAAATATGCAATTTATTTTTTTAGTTAACATCAATAGAGCCACAGGCAATTTGAGATGAACTTACTTAATCTGAATACAAAAAAATAATGAGTTATTTGAAGTGCAGTAGTTAGTTTAAAGATTGTGCGTTGAAAACCAAAGGGTTGTATTCTTGGCAATATGGGCATGCTGTTATTGAATGCGTTATATATGGAATTGTCCAAAAATATTAGTTGGTTTGGTTATGGACTGACTACATAGTAGCTATTTCAAATGTACAATTTGCTGTTTTTTACTTCGTTTAATTGCTTCAATTACTGCGAAGGCTGGCAACTTTGCAAAGGCACGTTCATTTGTCAAATATACTTTTTTAGTTGATTTATATTACGGGAACAAAGATATCCATGTACAACAATATGGACAACGATATGAAGAGATTTCAATGTGAGCATTGTGAGCAAAGTTGTCAGTTGGTATACGAAATGTATCAGCCTGGTCTGTTGAAATTTTATAAACGCTACCATTAGTACTTGCAAAACTTAATTCATATCTGCCAAATATCGTTATCGTATTTTCAATAAGCATGTTTCCAAAGAAATTCTATAAATTGATATATTATTATTATATCGACCTTTAAATATGCCGTAGATAGTAAAGTAGTAGATGCGAAATCTGTAAATGGCAAATTCATGTTGAGTCGCGTTTTGAACCATATATTCGCCTGCAGATATCCATATTTTTTTATAAGTAGTGAAAAGTAAGACAATTTTGGGTTTTGGTTTTACGTAATGTAAACGTGATTTTATTTTATTTTACTGGTTTTGTTTTTGGACAATTGGTTGAACATATGGGCAATTTTACGGGCATCGTATCTGGTTTGAAACGCAGATAATCATTTGAGAGAGTAATTTTTTGCACAGTCGTGTGTTTTTATATAGTTTGTTAACGCATCGTACGTGCCAAGTTAAAGTTATGTTAACTTTTATTTTTAATTTTTTATTTCTGATTGGCTAGATTATATTCCAAAGTATCTTAAATGCAAGTACGGAAGTGCATAGAGAACGTTTGTTTGTTATTCGCTTCGTTGATTTACCAAAATAGTTTTAGCGTAAGTTAGGTCTGAACTGCGTCTTTTGTATACTGGCGGATTTTTATAACATTAAATTGTATGAATTCTACATTCAAATTGGCTTTTTTTTGTTTTATGCGTTGTGCTGAAGAATAGTGAATATAGAGTGTGCACTTCCATACATCATTGTGATACTTTAATTTAAGCGATAATTATATGTGTATTAGTGTCGTAAAAGCGTGGTGTTTCACTATTGTTCGGCACATAATATTTAACCCTGACTGCCTTTAATATTAATTATTGAATTTGTTCCAACGTTGATGAAGATTGACCGAGAATTGAGAGAAGGTAAGAAAATATCATGTGCCTTACAATTAGTGAATTATAAATATATTCAAATAACATAACCCGTAGAATGGTAAAATACGACTCGAGACGTTTTATTAAATTATTTATTTTTCTTAAGTCTATCGCCGTCACCCATACTACAAGCTTCGCTTAGTTTTAGGACTAGGCCGGTTTGTATAAGATTGTTTTCAAATACTTTTTTGGACGACCTTATAGGTCTTGGTTTTCAATGTGAGTAGATTTTGTACTTCCTTTTGTGACGAAGTAAAATGAGTCGCGTTTTACTGTTCTTAGCAAAATAGTAATATAGTGTTGTTATAAAATTGATTTTTAGCTGCGTTTGCGGTGATTTTGCGTTAACGGTGATTCTCTATACGCACATATAACTTCAAAGATACTGTGGGAGATTTAACTGTGAAAGACGGAACTGTCAGTTAGCTTGCTCTGTGTCGGTACCCTGTCACAGCAAATATTTGTTTTCCTGAGTTATGTATGTTTTCTATGTATTTATATCTATTAAATATATCGTTATCTAGTACCAATAACACCAGCCTTATTAAGCTTACCATGGGACTAGTTCGATTTGTGTAAGAATATTTATTTATTATTTACTTATTCAGTCACCAGACGATGTGACAGCCGTGTCATGTCAAGGTTTAAATCACTGTTAAACCTCCCAAAGTCTTGTGGCGTATTAATTACAATAAATGTGCACCAAGAATTAATTCGGGACTATTCGACAAGTTTACTGCATGAAATATTTCCTATGTTCACTAAACAGCAGTGTGTGACGTGTGCACTTGTGTAGGTCACCCGACGTGCCTGCAGTTCACCGTGAACATGATCGTGTCGGTGCGCAAGTACCGCTGGCAGTGCATCGAGTGCAAGTGCTGCTCCGTTTGCGGCACCAGCGACAACGACGTGAGTACACCACCACCACCACATCAGCCGAAAGACGTCCACTGCTGGACATGGGCCTCCTCCAATTTCATGAACCACCACCACCAAATCAGCTGAAGGACGTCCATAGGCCTCCTCCAATTTTATGAACCACCACCACCACATCAGCGGAAGGACGTCCACTGCTGGACATAGGCCTCCTCCATCTCACGGTGGTCATGTTCGTAGTTTTAGGACACACCCGGGTCCCAACAAACAAAGACCAAGGACCGACCGGGTCCGAGTACACAACAGACTTACTTTTATCAGGTTATTCGCACGAAGCCCGCGCGCTCCCGCCTCATTCGCGCAAGTCCCACGGACGCGTCTAATGACGTCACGCCGGCCATTGAGGGCGTTAGAGCGAAAGAGATATATCACCGCGGCGCCAGGCCCCGTTCCTAGGCTCGTGCGGCATCTGTTACGTAGCAACTTGTATTATATCATGTGTTTTATTTATGTCTCAAGATTGCAAGTATTAAGTTGAAAAGTCTTCGAATTAGATGGCTACCTAAAGCATAATTATAGGTAGAAGAGTGAAGTGTTGTAAACGGAATAAAAAAGTTGATTTCAAATTCCGCTCCTGGCAAAATTTTCGGTTTAATTGAAAATGGTAATTTCGACAGCAGAATCGAATTCTGCTTGGCAATAGAATGTTGCCTGCTTCTAAAACGCTCCTGTTACATTTGTAGGACCAGTTGTTGTTTTGCGACGACTGCGACCGCGGCTACCACATGTACTGCCTCGCGCCCCCGCTCAAGACTCCGCCCGAGGGCTCCTGGTCCTGCGCCCTCTGCATCAAGGAGTTCCACAAGTGAGCAGGTACAATCCTCCTAGCGTTTTACAAGCTTTTGTTTAACCTGCCCTGTTGCTATGTCTGTATCATTAACATCATGAGAGCTCGTGGCCCAGCGGCGCCCCGGCACCCGTCCATAATATTGCATTGTCACCGAACATACTACACTGCTACAGTTTTCTACTGTAGCATTGTAGTTTTGTGGTAGCTGACACTGTAATTTTATATTTAACTATACAATATATATTGTTTTGTAAAAATGACACCTCGCTGAGTTTCTTACGCCGGTTCTTCTCATGGCAGAGGTTTAGTTTTCCGAACCGGTGGTAGTTTATTGACGTTTAACATAATTACATGCACCTATGCATGTAATTATGCCTAATTTTAAGAATAAATTACTTTTACTTTTATACTTAAGCATGCCAAATTTCATCAGCCCAAACGGTTGTGGAGAACTGGTCTAAAATGCAGTTGAATTGAAAGATCCCACACATACAGACAGACAAAGATTTCGGGGCCCGGCGGCGTCCGTGTAACGTGTGCGGTATGCGTGGTTAAGCAACGTGGGCCCAAGTCAGTTCTTGGATGGGTGACCGCTTTGGAAGGCACTTTAAGCCGTTGATCCCGAAGTTAAGCCAAGTTAGAGGCCATCGGGCGGCTATATAACAGTCAAGTTGCCCACTCACTTGACAAGGGGGTCGAAGTTGCACCACGTCCGTAGGGAGTACCCACCGTTACCCTACACGTGGCCCCTGGGTGGTGCTAAAAGTGCAACAAACTGGCAACCGTACTGTCTTCTCGAAAATCTCACGGTTTCAAATATAAAATTCGATACGATATAAAATAAATCAACATCATCCTAGCGTTATCCCAATACAGTTGGGTCGACCAACTTTTCCTTGTTATTCTGTCCCATAAGCGAGGAGACAACAGTAACAGAGCTTCTTAGACAAAATGTTGTAATATGGACTTCTAGCATGCTCTAGAGATGACCCGCGTTCGGTGACAATGCAATATTATGGTACCGCCGAGCTGATCTGATGATGGAGACAGAAGGTGGCCATAGCAACTCCTAAACTACACAAGATAAACTAGTCGTGTTCGGGCTCATTGGAACCGACTCAATGAGTAGTTGATGATTGTGGAAAAACGGTACAGTCGGCAATAATATTTTTGACAGAAACTATACCGGTTATATCTACCTAGTCTCTGATACAACTCTTCTGTCGCAGTGTTTTATAATGTCACTGGATTGACGGATGCCCAAATTAACTCATTATTTTTTCACAGGTTAAAAGTACAGTGAACAACAAGCTGCCCGCGGCACTTGCGTTTTGTATAATACAGGCTAAGTTAAGTTACATACGTTGCCATAGGTTAGCGGCGGTGTGAGTGCTTCGAAAATCTAAATGTGAACGAAATCAATGGCTGTAGATGTCGCTTCTCTCATAAAACGACTTATAATTTGGCGTCACTTTAGCGAGTCGGCCACATGCATTTCGTATGGCGATAAGATACATCACAGGTCAGGTACAGTCCGTAAGCAGTTAAGGGGCCTAACAAATATTAACCCTTTAACCGCCGAATCTCAAAAAAGTTACTCGCATTTTTCAACTCTGTTTATAAATAAGTAAGGTGTCATTTACACTGTCACTTTGTCTGATGTATAAAACGATGGCAGTTAAAGGGTTAAAACCAATTATAACATAAATATTGATTCCAAAAAACTGATGAATGCATACTATTTTTAGACAGTATCGGAGCTTTTTTTGCTTTTATTGTGTGTAGCTGAATTTAAGCGGAATAAAACAATTTAAAGCTTCGAATTTGCCATTTCGAAGTAATGTTTGAAACGATTCGTTTAATACATGACAACAAGTACATTATAAATTTGCTTAAAGTTAAAGTTATACGAATTCGATCAAATATGCAATAGAAATAAGTACAGAACATGTCAACAAAGAGAGAGATTTAAGGGTAAGATGGGCCTTTATTGCCTGTTAATCTAATAAATAAATATAATCCGTAGACCGTATAATAGAATCTGATATGGAATCCTGATGTGCCACCATCCGTTTCAGCATAAACACTACAGCTATCCATATAAGTTTTCTCACTTTACGTACGAGGGCTGTTCCGAAAGTTTTTAGCTGCTCTCACTCTATTCATGCCATATATGTTTTAATGATACCATTATGAGGGTAATTTCGATACATATGTGTTGGGGTGAAACTGTTGGTGAAAGTCGCTTGGGTATTTTTTTATTGTGTTTTAAGTACGACGTGTCAACAGCACTATCTAATATGCGATGAACGGGTCACAATACCAATTTTGTATTGCGGGCCAATTTTGATCAACGAAATTTTATACACCGCAAACTATGAATCTTCCCTGTCTCTACCCACGTAATCTGTTTCGATTGCATGAAAATTAGCGACAATGAGCAGGTATGTCGAATATTAGACTAGGTCGCGAGACTAAGGACTGGTCATCATCACAAAAAAAAACTTAAATTAAATAAAATCATTAGTGATTTTACATTAAAATCAGCAAAACTAAGTTAGGAAGTCATCCCGGACAGTTTCCACTACAGCTGTTAGGGATTTCGTTGCCAAAACTATTTTTAGGTATCAAAAATAGTACTATTTTCGCAAATTTTTAAATGCCCATACAAAAGGCCTTTTGGTAAAAGAAATGTTGTGAAAACAATACTTGCTGCTTACTAACGATTTTATCTCAGCTCATAACTATTGAAATTACCCACATAATGGTGTAAATAAAAAATATATCGCATGAATAGAGTGAGAGCAGCTAAAAACTTTCGGAACAGCCCTCGTATAGTGTTACTGAGTTAGGTTGATGTCTAAGCGCTATACAAAATTAATGTGTCTAAGACCCCACAAAGTCATGCCATTTATACTGAAAATCTATTGAACTGGCCGAATCAACTCAAATTAGTCCGGTCAAGACGCGATTTTACTGTCTTAGCATTAAGATTCAAATTCAAATAACAGTTTTATAAAATGTCGGACATTATAAATAGTTTCAATTATACTGGCTGTTAGTAATATATATGTCATTTTCACATTTGCCAGCTTGTTGAAGTCTGTTCTCTCTATACATTGCAAGTATCCATCTTATAAGAAAAAACTCAATTGTTTTGCCGGAGAGGAACTTACGTGTTAGTATCACAGGAGCTTTACAGCTAAAATATAAAATAACTAAACACATTAGTTTTAGTAAAATGGCACTAAGTGCATATAAGAGATTTAATGTATGTTAAATGTAATGAGAAAATGCGCTCACACTCGCCCTTTAATATACGAATGTCAAGCGTTTATTATCTCTGTAAACAGATCAGTTTCGACGTTCTGTGTTGAAAGTTAGACCTGCTGTCTCTAACAGTTGATACGAGTCCTCAAATCAATGAAGGGTCAGAAACGCGCTTGGCTACTTTGAAGTCGCCAGTGTCCAAAGGCTGTGGTGTTTACAGGCCGTATGCCAGTTTGCCATCATCGTGGTATTGAAAAAAACTTTTATTATTTACGTCTTAGAGTCCATAATGTTTATACATGCTTGTTGATAAAAATTGAAGTAACAGCTTATACAATAATATTCAGGTGCCAAACAGGCATACGACCTACCTGATGGTAAACAGTCACCGTAGCCTGTGGACGCGTTACTCAACCCTTTATTATAATTATAACACTTCGTTGAGAAAATAAATGCTTGAACAGATAATCTTATGTACTCAATGTCTCGAAGTTTCTACCTCTACCGGTGCTTGCTTTAGTATTTTCATTAATTTCCGGCGAAACTGCTATTAGAGTGTGTATTTCCAAAAACCGCTCTCAAAATCGTCAAAACCTACCGTCACCTGTCACGACCGCATTTCCTAATTGGGCTGGTAAATATTGCCATTGCTGTATACCAAAAACACGTTTTTACGTTGGTCTTTCGTGATATTTTGGAATTTGTATGCAATTTGTGGTTTTCGGAAATATATGTCTCATTCCTTTCACAAGTATTCAAAGCACAAATATGTAAAAATACATAAAATTTATAAATCCAATATATATTTAACGAGTTGCAAGTTTAGTTTACTATGGCGCATTTGAGAATTCGATAAATGTATGTGATTTATTCATTTTATGTCAGCGTAAATAGTACGAGATTAAAATCACATTACAGTAGAGACTTCTGTTAATGTAGTATTTAATGCATTTTGATGCTATAATGTAATAACTTGAACTAAAATACACAGCCGGTTTTGTACTTACAACATAATTTATATGCTTTTTAGCTCTGTCATTTTGCTTAATAAATGTGAAGTAAAGAGAATTGGGCCCCATTTCAGCAACTTTACATGAAAATGACAATTGTATGTATTGTATTGTGTTCATGTAATGTACACAATACAATACAAAAAAAGGGAGGTTCTCAATTGACAACATTTCATTTTAAGTGTGTGAGCATCTTTTTCGCTCGAAAATATCAGATGGCGACTACCGTTCCTTGCCGAACCAGTAATGTACGGCGAATTGCCATTGACAGATGTCAAGTTGTTGAAACAGGGCACGTATGTTTGTAAAATCGGAATGTACCGTATCAATATATGTGTTAAATAATAATGTCATGACTCATGAGAACATTCGCTGTAAATCACATGCATTCCAGATTCATGTAGCTGTATTCAGCGGCAGATGAATCTACACGGGCGTAGAGGTTGATAAAATCTACACAGTATTTCTTACAAGGATAGCCTTTAATACCGAATCCTCCACGATACAGGAAATTGTTTTAAATTCATCGTATCAGCGGAAGGAAGTCCACTGTTGGACATAGACCTCCACCAAAGAGTTCCACAATGACCGGTCCTGCGCCACCCGCATCCAGCGGACTCCCGCTACCTTTACCAGGTCATCAGTCCCCCTTGTGGGGGCCTGCCCACGCTCTGCCTTCCGGTACAGGAAATTATTACAGTTAAGTTAAAGCTGGAGTCGTCAAACAAATATGAATCGGTGTCAAACATTTTTAAAGAAATCGTTTATTCGTGACAAAACAATAAATTAACACAAAACAGACCGGTACATAATTTATCACGAAATGGTCACGACTCAGCGTTTAAATTCACATTTATCGATAGCATATGAGGCATCAGAGCACATCATATCAGTCAGTAAAGTAACTCTTCCTTACAGACTGCAGCGATAATAACGCCACTACTTGCACCTCAGGCATGTGTTGTGTTCCTGGTGGTGAGTAAGGTCGCCAGAGCTCCCGAGGATACGCTGTGTTGAGAGTGAGGAACCAGCATGTCTAGCAGGCATCACTTTTTCTTGGAATTGTTCGGATTAATCCCTGCCGCGTCTTTCCGCCATCGCCCAACGCGACAACATTTCCTTCCTCACCACTTAGATGGTTGGCAGTCCTCAACTGTGTGGTGCTACAGAAATTGCCTGCCTCGCACAGGTAAACTGTTGCATGAACTGTCGCCTGCGGTATTTCCGGACCGATACGACCTTCAAGAAAAAAGCGTACTCCCATCTTAAAGGCCGGCAACGCAATTACAACCCCTCTGGTGTTGCGAGTGTCCATGGGCGGCGTTAATCGCTTACCAATCTTACCATCAAGCGATCCGTCTGCTCGATTGCCTCCTGTCATAAAAAAAATCGAATCGTCAAGCTAATAAAGGTCGGCAAAATGCTAGGAAGTCTTCTGGAGTCGCAAGTGTCCATAGGCGGCGGTGTCTGCTTATCATCAGCTTGCTTGTTTGCCACCGACCTTGTATAAAAAAGTATTGATTCTAGGCTGGTCGAGCCGCCTCGCGTGGTCTAGTCCGGACGTGCCTCGGCCGAGACAAAATCACATTCAGCCTCGATTCCGCCCGGACAATATGGGGCGTATTCCATAACATAAATAAATAAATATTAGGGGACATTTTTTACAGAAATTACTTACTAATACTTAGTGTCCCATAGTAGGCTCAATAAGGATTGTGTCATGGGACATCACTAGACGACGATGTTTCTTTTCAATCCCTTTCATTAGAAAGAGACTTCCCCTTGTAATTAGTTACAAGTCATTATGCAATAGGTCCCTGTGGACGATTTTTGATGTGCACGTCTTATTGAGTTCTGCGCCCGTGTAGATAAGTCTGCGGCCAATCATTTGTTTTCACTAAAATTGCCTGAATTATATCATTTTCATGTGTTTTATAATCGCCATTGTAGTGTGTAAAGGATCAGAAGTACCAACGGCTCAGTTAAACTAGGTAGGTGTCTGTGTCTGCTTACCATCAGGCAGGCCGTGAGCTTGTTTGCCACCGTCGTAGTATAAAAAAAAGGAACAATTTAATAAAATGCCGTAACTTGTAAGGCCCAATACATAATAAAAAAAGGCAGTGAATATTGAATTAAGGGTGAATTGCAAAAAAAAGATACATAATTGAAGACTTAATTATGTGTACATTTTAATTGATTCCTTTGTGTTGCGAAAATTAGGCATACAATTTATATGGGTAACTTTCGTAACACAATGGAATTAATTAAAATGTAGACATAATTAAGTCGTTACCACCACCACCACCATATCAGCCAAAGGACGTCCACTGCTGGACATGGGCCTCCCCCAAATTCACGGGGGGTATATGCCATAATCGTCACGCTTGGCATGCGGGTTGGCGATTAAGTCGTTAACTATGAACTTTTTTGCAAATCACCCGTAACTGGTGCAGGAAATAGAATTGAAGCAAAACATGCATATTGCAAATGAATATGGTTTAAGCTCCATTTAAGAGAATAAGTCCTATCAGTAGGACAATGGGCCTTAGGTGGATTATTTAGGTTTGCCTCATCTCTCTTTGTCTCGTTTAATAAAATGTGAATATGTTTGACACAAGGCTAAAATTAATATTCGTATTTTCGTCTAGCTTGCGCTGAAAGGTTATTTAACAACATCTACGTATAAATACGCGAATTTATGCGAAATTGTAAGGAAAGTTGTGTTTCTACTAAAACGCATATATTGGAACTTCTGAGCTTTTACGTGTTATCAAAATATTGTATATACATTTAACATTAACAAACATTAAAGGTTGTTTTCCCATTTTTAACTCTGTATGAATAACCAGTTACAATGTAGTCTTAAATCTAATCTTATGATTTTCTGAATATCCTGCTTGCCTCTGCTCTCTTATTGTTGAGATTGTGATAGCATGGGAAAACTGCCTGTAGGTACGATTATGGCCTTTACGGTGTTTGGATTAAGTCCTATATTACTAACATACACTTGAAAATCGAAGAACTTATCAATGTATTGTTACTTTATTGTGACTTGTGAAACTGTCAGTGTCCTTTCTGTTCTTTTATCGATCACAACCTTTACAGTGCTGTTAACGTGTCTTAGGTACGGTAGCACTTGTTATTTAATTCCCATCCCAGTACCTAAAAAGTAAAACGTCTATTATATTTAATCTCTTAAGTCGCCGCGTACTTGTACAAGTACACATTAACAGTAGTACTACTGACATTTTACCTCCATAGCAAAAATAACTGCCGTATGTACTTCACTAAGTACTAATTACGGATGTGCTAAATACTAAGGACATACTGAATAAAAACTAAAAGCAAAAAGTCATATAAAATCTAAAAAGTAACGTCGGGGTGTAAAGCACTACTCTTAGGGTGGTATTCCACTCGTCCAATATCTATGTCCAATTTCTTTGTCCAATCTTTGATCAAATTTCTTTGACAGAGGCCCATTATCCAATATCTTTGTCCAAGTATTTTTTTTCATGCGTAGCCATATTGATTTACGTCATCGGAATCTTTGATCAAATGTCGGGGTCCCATCCAAGTTGGATGAAATCATCCAATTTCTTTGATCAAAGATATTGGACATAGATATTGGATGAGTTTAATACGGGGTGGTATTCTACTCATCCAATATCTTTGAACAATTTCTTTGTCAAATCTTTGATCAAAGTTCTTCGGAGGCCCATTCCACTCATCCAATATCTTTGTCCAAGTTTTTTTTTCATGCGTAGCCATATTGATTTAACTGTCATCAGAATCTTTGATCAAATGTCGGGGTCCCATCCAAGTTGGAGAAATCATCCAATTTCTTTGATCAAATGTATTTTGGACAAAGATATCGGATGAGTGGAATACCTCCCTTATTTGAACTTCAGGTAGTACACTGGGAAGTTAGGACTAATACAGTCGAAAAATCAAAGTACTTATGAGGTAGAAAAACCGGCCAAGTGCGAGTCGGACTCAAGCACGAAGGGTTCCGTACCAGAAAAAAGGCTAAAAGCTGGTGCCTTTAAACACTTGTTTTATTGAGTTTTTTTGTATTTGTTGTTTTAGTGGCAACTACTCTGTTGTTGTATGGGAGCCCCCCTTAATTTTAGTATTTGTTGTTGTAGCCACAATAAAAATACATAATCTGTGCAAATTTCAACGGTCTAACTATTACGGTTCTTGAGATCTAGCTCGGCGAGTGGTAGCCATGAAAAAGGGCTAAAATATCACATTTTTTGTATGGGAGCCCCCCTTAATTATTATTATTATTTTGTATTTAGTATTTGTTGTTATAGCGGCAACAGAAATGCACAATCTGTGAAAATTTCAACTGTAATTTCAACTTACGGTTCTTGAGATACAGCCTGGTAACAGACGGACGGACAGCGAAGTCTTAGTAATAGGGTCTCGTTTTTACCCTTTGGGTACGGAACCCTAAAAACGGTTTTCCATCAAATTAATGATATATTCCCTAATATCAGTGTTTGTAAAGCGACGTTGTTCGGCAGCTCATTCAGTCAATTGTCGAGATATTGCTTTTCGTAACGTCAAAAGTGACATCATTTGCTCTGGAATGCCAGCTGTCATCATAAGCCGAACTGTGTTAAACGCACTATAATCGTTTCTATAGCAGCTGATAAATATCTTGAGTGACTGATATAAAAGTAAAATCCTTCCCTGCACGCTCAGAAATAAAATGTGGTAGTAGGACAGCGGCCGTTATGAAAAGGTGGATTTACGGCGCCTAAGACGGCAAACCACGCCACTACGGAAATTCGTGCCGCTGACGCCATCGTCGCCATTGACGTCCGTTCAAAAACTAGTAAATACCACTCCTAAAACCCTTTATGATGTTTTGGCATTATTACTTAGCTTAACTTTATTTTATGGCTCTGGCGTCAGGGACACGGCGTATTACTTCACCACATGGCGCAATTCATGTCTGTTTCCCTTGTTTATACATATATATAGCGTCGCAAGGCCCCACGTACTTGAAGTACAAATTACGAATAGAGATTCTAACTGGGAGTTTCTATATTCAAATCGCGAAAATCAACCCGGGACTTGCGAGGCTGAATACAATTTTGAACCTTAGTCGCCGTGGTATAAAAAGATTGATAGAAGAACCAGAAAAGGACATGCTAGGCCTAGAATAGATTATACGTAACATGTGGTATGTAAAGCTGTGATCAGACTAGGGGTTGTGATGGACATGTAAACGTGAGTTTACACCATTTTTTTATGCTTTTTTATATTGTTTAAGTCTACTGTTAGCGTAGTGTCTATCAATCCGAATTTTGCTTTTGTGCTAAATTTCTTGGCTTGGTTATACGAATTTTTAACAGTAATCTATCTACATTATATATCAGTTAACCCTTTATAAGGCAGAGGGAAAATTTTTACCACCATGCACGAGAGAAAAGACAATCTATACAGGGTGTTTTTATAGAATTCTGTTAATTGCGAGGGCACATTCCTGACATGAAATAACGTAATCTTCTCTAAGACACTCCCAACCCCAACTCGTACCATTTCAAAGATATTCAACAATTGATTTTCGTTAATTAACACCCGTAGTATACTATAAAACATCCTTAACAAATAAACAATGTTGACGTGCGTCACGTGCGGTGTCATACGAATTCCGAATATTGTCATACTTGACATTAACTTTTGCTTAACTCCACTTTAACTCTTAAGGGCGTTTTGTATTCACCCTTGGTGATATAATTAATTATTTTGTATAAAAATTAAAAAAATATTTTTTTTTGGATTTTGAAAACCTAAATATGCTACGTTGTTTCTATAGCTATGCACGGCTATGTGCTTGAAGGAACGGAAATCAATAAAAACACCCTGTATAGAAATATTTAGAGTCCAAAATTAAACGTATGTGTAGATATGTCAGACCGTTAAAGGGTTAAATAACTGCATCGAGAGATTGAGGCAGTCAATAGAATAACGCCCTTAAGTAGCTACGTATTTGAAAAGTTAAAAAGTCTATTACAAGGGAATAAGAGCTGACTCCTTCATATACGTAGCTACTTTTGATGCTGACTGTACTGTCCATCAATGTGTAAATTAAACGTCCCTCCAGTGTCTTTGCCTACATGTGCACATACACAACTTCACACATTGTCAAAATTTCTACTGAGATACAAAGGCGTTTCTATAAAAATGACATTACTCTATCAAATGTTGACTGAGATGTAAAACAATACGTTCAAATGTTGGTACGGATCTGTACGCTAACCATACGAGGATAAGAAAAATGTGATTTATTTTGTGTTCTTGTCTTAGAAATAGAAAGTTGAAGTGGACACATGGAAAATTGAGAACATGGCCATATTAAGGAGTAAAGACAATTTCAAATTAGGTACACTGTTTTAATAAAAAATCTTATTACCAAGCCACTATATTCCTGCCAGCTTAAATCTTCTAAGATATCCAATTATCTGTAACCTCCTAAGACCGTGGGTGTTACGGCCAAATGAGAAAGTTTATTCCAAGAAAAGTCCACACGTTAAGTCTTAATTCGTTTTTGGTAGAAAAGTGCGAAAAAAATGTTATCACAGAAGAGAATTGTCTAAGAGTTGCATGCGATCGAAAATCGACTTTATTCCTTATGTATCTTGGTTCAATTCGCACTGTCGAGTCTTAGGAGGGATGTAGCTAGCGTGAGACTCGAGTCGAACGCGAGTGAAACGGGAGGGAAATATTTTTGTAAGTAATTAGTGTACATAGACATAGTATCGTAATCATCGAATCTGTAAATTGATCATCAATATCATCATTTTCAACTTGTGACTGTCAGACCGACGCGAATTGTAACCATTTATTGGTGCAACCCACAAGAATAAAAGGTTATTCCGCAGGAGCTTAACGTCTGTTCTACTCAATGTCTATATTTACAATTAGCCACGAGAATAGAACAGGCAACAATCAAATGTAAACGTTATTGGGCCAAGCCTCAGTCTCAGTGTTGCCAGTTTAGATTTGGGATTTTTTAACCTGTTGCTTCGTTTAACGGCCCCAGTCCATTCAAGTAACGCAATTTTTGGAGATTTTTGAGCCCCCCCCTCCCCCCATGTAACGAGCCGTAACGTTTTACAAGATTCGTTACGTAATACGCTCCCTTCACGGTCAAGCATTTCAGTGTTGCCAGTTAATAGAGCTCCCACACTGCAGTTATAGTGTTGTAAAACGTTATAAAATATTTGTTATGAAACATTTTATCACAAAATGCAACAAAAGTTATACATTGTTTTCACGCTAATATAACATTATTTAGTAGTCTCTTTATATAACAAAGTGTAAGCAAATGTTATTTAACGTGATAAAACATTTTATAACATCTCTGTGTGAGCACCATTAGACTTGAGACATTGTTACTTTCGTAAAATGGCCACAGCCACAGGTAAATAGGTGAGGGCCAAATTTTTGGTCCATCGTTAAGACATTGATTTCGCCTACAATTTAACTGATTCCGTCGTGACATACATAAAATTTGTATGAAAAATTCACGTGCCACATCGAAAAAAAATTGCAGTCGAATTAATTGCCTTAACGATGGTCCAAAAATTTGGTCCTGACCCAAATCTGCTATAAAATCCGTCGATTGATGGGGTAAAAGTAATACATTAGTCGGCGATGTGACAGTCATACAATCATCATAGTCTCTTTCCAGTTTTTCTGTATCGAACTCTTTAGGTTTACTTGTATTTTAAGGTTGCAACTGTATGTGTCATACTAAATGTGGTGACGTAACGAATAAAAAGAAATTATGTATGATGTTGTTTTATTTCAAAGAAGCTCGATCAATGAAGTTTCATATTACGGATCGTGTCATGACTAGGAACTTTGTACGTGTTTTTTTTTTTCTTTTAGAAACGTGTGGTATTCTATGAAAAGGCTTTTTGAGGAGATTTTCAAAATGTGCCACATCATTACATTTCAGCAATGTTTTTTATTTAAATAAAAAAAAATGACAAATCATACCAAGTTTGGGCTCCTCCAAATAAGATATGGCTGGTTTTTTTAGTGTACAATATACCACAAATGATACGTCATATGAAAGCAATTTTGTAAATACTTTCATTTAGTTTATTTTCTATACCTATTACAAAGTGACAGTTCTACTTCAGTACCTATTTTACGAGACTTATGGAACTGTACTGCAGATACGGTACATATTAATCATAGAATGATACGTAATATCCATATATCCAACGTGGAATACCTTTTAACCCTTTAACTGCGCCTTTTCATCAGTTAGTATAGTATTAGTTTTTTTGGTAGATAGTAGATACTGACGTTAAAAAGTGGCTCAAAGCGCTGCTCGCTGCATCATGGGAGGCGTTAAAGTTGGGTATGACTCATGGTTTTACAAAAAAAATACGTTTTATGATGGATCTACCTTTATTTATCGGAACAATTCACTACTTTGTATGATATCAAACCAAACAACTTTTGGCATTAAACATCTAGACATGTCTAATTTCTAACATTGCACATTCTAATATGACTAAAACTACCTAAAATACTAAACTAACACTATGACATCAACAGATTTATATAAAAATCAACAGAAAGTAGGTAACAATTTAAAATACCACTTCGAAGGAAAAATAAATTTTAAAAGTGGCACTTCATATAAAAAGTAACAAAATTATTATAATAATAGACTAAAAGGTTTATAGAATACAGCTCTGATAATAGTTAAAATAAGTTGTATAAAAATCTGTCAGATCTCAGTAAAATAATAGGTAACACAGATAAACTGCAATTTAATTAACATAATTATGATATTTTTATATATATGTAAGTATAATGTAATAATTCGGGAACTATGTAGTTTCAATATGTATTGCATTTATAGTTTGCCTATGCCCGTCCATCCAACCCACTGAGGAGCCAAGGGAGTTCTATCCCCTTCACGGATCTATACCTAAACCGGATTGAGTTCAAACGTTTATGAGCCAATCAAAATTGAACCATATTCCCGCGCAATACAGTTAATATTCTGTTATGACAGACAGACTAGAGAAAGCGGTCCGAGCGAGAGCAACCAACCGGAGGACGGTGTCCCACTCGCACAAGTTGCCAATGTAAAAAATATATATGTTGTGGTATTTTAGAATACTGAGAATAATTACTTGCTTAAACTAACTAGTACTGCATGTTTATTAGGGATAATTTACATTTGACCTCATTTGTAATTGTATAAAATATCAACATTATTAACTGACTAAAACCTAGGATTGCAATAAATAAAGTAGTATTTTTCAAATATTGATTGGTATCCCCAACGTAAATCGTGTCAAATTTGAAATTATGAAAATTACCAGCTTATGAAATTAGTTGAAAATGGTGAAAAAATGTTGTGCAAAGGGTTGTAAAAGTGAAAGTTTTATTAATTGTGGAATATCATTTCACAGGTAAGGAACAATTTGTTATATTTTACGATAAAACGACAAGACAAATGTCAAACTTATTAGGGTGACCATGACTTGGGCTGGTTTTGCAGAAATATTCGTTAGTACGTGTTTAGTGAGAAAACCTCTCAAGGTCAGTTGAAATTCAATCTTTTAAACTTTTCTTATTATTACGAGCTTTTGTTTAACTTGGACTGTATGTGATTAAACTGTGCAAGTTGTCGTTCAAATTTTTAGGGTTCCGTAGCCAAAATGGCTAAAGCGGAACCCTTATAGATTCGTCATGTCTGTCCGTCCGTCCGTCCATGTAACAGGGAGGCCAAAACTTTTCCATTTAAGTCAACCATTGGTGAGATACTAGCTGTCAAAGTCATAAAAAGTGTGTCCCCCCCCCACCCCTCTAATTTCCAAACTATGGGATTTAAAATTCTAAAAAAAACAAGATGATTTACAATTATAAATACTTTCAACGATTTTTGGTTTTAACAAGATAGGTCTAAGGGTTTTTGAGTTATTGCTGAAAAACTCTTGCCCAAACAAAAAGGCGTAAGTGCCGTGACTTCCCTATAAAGATACGGCCTTCTTTGATTTACTGTATTGTATAGTGGTTTTAAATGTAGATTAGGAGGTGTCGGTACGGAACCCTTTGTGCGTGACCCAACACGCACTTGGCCGGTTTATTAATTTACGCATGGCTCATCACGGGAAAACACATTTGTTAAGAGATTTGGGAAATAAAGTACAGTTTAGAAGTTTCTAGGCAAAAATGACACAAGACTATATGTTTAACATACCTACATAAACTTATGATTAGCGAAAATAAATATTTCTTTGAAAAATATTCTTATTTTATTTACTACCTAATTTAGTGTAAAATTTAATTTTACATAGAACCTATATTGATAATAATCCTCATATCCACAGATGTACTTGGTCACCCTAATTAAAACGAGATGCAATCCTCAAGTTTGGCTTCTCTGTCGGTCACACTTTTTCGGTCACAGTACTCAATCCGGTTTAGGTATAGATCCGTGATCCCCTTTTTCCTAGCACTGTTAGCCCGAAGAAATTAGAACTAACCACAAAATTTTAGTATATGTTTTGCAGAACAAATTATACGTCAGAACGTATATGAGAGCCAACTGCGAACCATAGACGCAAATTTGAGCGACAGCGAGATACACGAACGAGGTTCAAGCGTGTCAGAGAGAGATAACCGAACGGAATTCGCTTTCGGGTCGCGGTAGGCCCTCTGGTCCTTATTCTCACAATTGTCATCGATTTTAGGACTCAAAAAAGTGAGAACAGGTATTTTATAGTGTAAATAAATAAATAATTTAAAAATATGCGGTCATGATAGCTTCAAACGTCATGGTTTAAAAACTTATAAACAAGTCCTACTGACCAAATACTTAAAGATATCAATCTAGATTTTCGCATATTAAATTAATATCAGTAATATCGCTCTAGTTATCTTTAACTTGTTTGTAAAATTATCAAAAGTTTACCAATATCATCACTTATCGTTTACTAACGTAAATAACGTTGCCTAATAAGGATTTTTATAAGTCAACGTAGTATTACTTTTATTTTAATACATAATAATATAAAATAAATGATAACAAACTTGGACAAACTATTCAACATCGAATAATAATCGATTTTCTCGATCGATTTTTATGAATATAACTTATGTTTTACATTAAATTACTTTAATGTAATTTAATTTAAAATATATGAATAACGTTATTGTAACGTTTTTATTTATATCATCACTAATCGTTTACTACTAATGTTTTCATCACACACGCTTATAAGCGTTAGCGTATTAAGAGTCCCCAGTACGCTCGGCTGAACTCGATTCTCCATTCAAACGTAGTTCTTATTTTAATACGCCTTGCTGAAATAACATGAAACTTTTTATACACAATAGGAGTCGCCATATCTAGGTCGGAAATTAGATTCTGTTGCTAGAAACTGTAATAGAAAAAAATACAGCGTGTTATTGAGTTGCGTCTTGTATGAAAGTTGAAAACCTTAATAATCGCTGTATTTTTTCTCCATTATAATTTCAAGCAACATAAACTAATTTCCGACATAGATATGCCGGATCCCATTGTGTAAACAAAGTTTCATGTTATTCTAGCATGGCATTTTAAAATGCGAGCGTAACTACGTTTGTATGGAAAACCGAGCTTACTGCGGACTCTTAGACAAAATTAACTGAATCATGTAATTTTTTAAAGGCAATTGCTGAATATTTTCCGATCAAACTTTAATTAATTCATGCCGATTAAGTGAAAATCAACATCCGATTGGCAAATCTGATAAAAAACGCTTAGTTTTAACATAACAATGATGAAAAAATTAAAGCCCTTTCGGCATCGGGCTTGTACGAGTGATTAACTATCATTCGAATGATTATGCCTTCTATCCTTAATACACAATATTTATTGTATTATTCACGTCACGTATTAGGACATTTGTGCCAAAATATAAGTTATCTTAACTATCACAATAATTTGTGACATACTTAAATAAATACAATACTTATTTACAAAATTGGAAGACAATTGAAGATTATGTTGTTTATTTGTAACATAACTTATTGTGCCTATAAAACATATTATTTAAATTTAATTATAATCTAGATGATGATTTAGGATTGTTTTAATGAAAATATTTTAGACGTCGATGATTTATTCCTGTATTAGCGTTAGGGCGTTCTTTGAAAAGTTTACAATAATGATCGTAGCTATTACCTAAATCGAAGACCATGAAATTATGCTGTCCTCGTGTGTTCTTTCTTATAATTATGATAAGCTAAATCTTTAACTTGTAGGCACTTAAATCGAGATAAAAAGAACGTTATTTCAGTATTTTGGCAAGAGCTGTCACTATCGCCAAATACAAAATAAGTGCCAAAGTGTGGCTTGGCAGGCCCGAAAGGTTTCTCGAGCAGGTTCTAAATCTATGTCTAATGAGCAATGGTCAGTTAAAGTAATACGTAGACAATGTCCATGTTTGGATAGTAAGATTCAAAGAAAACTTAAAACCTAAACGTATTACATGTAACTTTTATTCGTTAACTTTTACAGTAAGCGAGAAAATGCTCAAGTATTAATCTTAAGTGTATGGCCTATTTCCGCATCAATAACTATATTCTCGAATTATTTTGCTATTACTAATTGAGCGTTGTCTTAAATTAAAAATCTTACATATAATAGATACAATAACATTTTATTTGGTTTATTTTCTAAAAAAATAATCAACAAACAGCACCGTTTATATCACTGCATTTCGTTGTTTTTAGGTTAAGTTATAATATAGTGAGGAGAACACAGAATAAAAATAGTAATGTGAAATTCTGTGGAAGGAAATACCTGTGTCTGTAATAATAATAAATAAAAATATATATAATCTTTTGTTTTTTTTTTCATAATCTTTTGCAATATAAGTAATATAACAATTTTATAATTGTTATACAAAAAAACCGTAAATTCCGGCTTAGTTAAATTATCTATAGTGTGGCACACACCTATCTAAAACATAACAACAGACGGTTTTTTTTTGGCAATATCATTGAAAATTCGTGAATAAGTACAAAGCCATAACGTGTAGCTTATTCATAAATAATATTTGTAATGAAAATAATATCATATTGATGTAATTATTAATCTAAAAATATCACTACTATACTTGAGCCATTTAATTATTATTATTATTATGTTGACATTGTCTCATGGCAAGTGATGTTTTACTTTCTGTTGTATAAATATCTTAATAAAATTTTCATAAACTTCAAAAACATTTAAAAGTAAGCATCGTGGCCAAATTGAAAACAGAGGACATTGTGCTTATAACATTGCAAAAATATAAACTTTTTGATAAACATTATCGAATAGATTAATAAAAGTAGCTTTAAAATATTTTTTCTACTGATTTTGTTTTGTGATACCTACGGTCTTAAACAAATTTCGGGGCAACAAGAAACTCGACTAATTGACCATGAATATGGGCCATTCCGGACACGCCGCGGGAGGGGGGATGGGCAACGGGGAACCTCCTCCCACTGACACCGCATCCGGCATCTAGAAATATAAAAAAAACCTTTAATTTATTAACACAACGACTTTATTAACGTTTTACATTTTGAACAGCCAATTCTGAAATATAGACCAGTTGTTGATCTAGATCATGAGTTTTATTAATCACTAGACACACAATCACTAACTCTATATTCTGAGAAAACATTTTCTTACTTATTTATTTAGGTCTCTATAAAAATACAAATAAGTAATTACTATATTTTCATATACTACAATAGGTATGCCTTTGTTTGGGGAGCGCTCGTGGCCCAGTGGCACCCGCGTACTGCGTGTGGTATGCGAGGTTAAGCAATGTCGGGCGAGGTCAGTCCTTGGATGGGTGACCGCTTTGAGTGGTTACTAACTGAGCGCTCCCGTGCTTTGGAAGGCACGTTAAGCCGTTGATCCCGGTTGCTGTCTTTGATAGCAGTCGTTAAGCCAAGTTAGAGGCCTCCGGGCGGTTTGAGAACTTCTAACAGTCAAGTTGCCCACTCACTTGACAAGCCTAATCCCAATAAGGTCGGTTTTCCCCTCAGGTTGGAAGGTCAGATGGCAGTCGCTTCCGTAAAAACTAGTGCCTACGCCATTTCTTGGGATTAGGTAGCGGACCCCAGGCATTCTTCAGGATGCAACTGTACTGGGAATAACGCTCGGATGATGATGAGGTATGCCTTTGTTTAAGAAATATAGAACAGTTGTTGATCTAGATTTTGAGTTTTATTAATTACTAGACTGGCTCTATGGATTCTGAGAAAACATTTTTCCTACTTATTTATATAAATCTCTATAAAAATAAAAATAAGTAATTTCATATTTTCATTTACCATGGTCTGAGGATGGTGTGGCGTGTGGTAGTAGTGTGCTGGCGACACGGGCGGTGTGGGGTACCCCCAGTACACCAGCGGCGGCGGCAGCGTCGGCCCCATCGCGGGATAGTAATATGTGAGTGGGCCTGCACATGAAAACTCATTCAGCATGATTGTATACTATGTTATACAGCCATCACTATATTATACGACAGCGATAAGTTTGGGATTATGATAGTTGTCAAATCATACAATGACATATACAGTTAGAAATGGCGAATATGTCACTTGCATTCCCATAAATATCGTGGTTCAATAATAGCACTGAGGTGGCATTTTGCGGTTAATGAACAATTGTTTACAATTAAAGTCAACTCTTCTAATAAGGAAATGCATTAAAAAATGCCACCCCAACGTAAGAAAGCAATGTTTAACGTAAATTAATATTACTAATCTAATCTCATAATAACAAGAAATAATTTCGGTGTACTACAGACAGACAGACAGAAAAACGCGGCAGTTGCAGCCTTGGGAGTGTTTATAGTCCTTCTTTTATATGTTTTTTAATAAACCGATGTGTACAAATTATTATTATTAAAAATATATTTAATCTCATCATTTTCTATTTTCATAATAATAGTAAAAACGATTTGTTAATGATTTGGTAACATTTACAATGTTTATTTTATTAAACTACTTAATTTTGTTTTTAAATGTATTAAAATGATTATGTTTGATTCGTAAGACATGTATAATTTGTTATATTGTATTAATGCCGAATTTACACCAATGAAGGCTATTTAATATTTGAGGTACCTAACCATCGAAGTAACGGTACACCAAATCAATATCATGCATTTTTGTTAGTCACGCAATAACTACTGGGTATATACGTATTTGTAATGAACTAGTATATATTGTACTTATATCCAATATTCGGCTTTTATGTTAATATTTTAGTATAATATAATATGCCAAATGCTATTTTCCCAATAGGACCCACCAATGTATTTCCTCGGGTGCTTATAGAGCCCATATAAATAGATATGTAGATACGTTTTCTTGTAGTGATAGTTACAATGAATAGTTGAAAGTTCAAAAGTAATTCGTAAAAAACATCAGATAACGTTAACGTTTACTAAGAACGTTAAAATGTGACAACTACGTTATTATATAAAAACTCTCAACTAGACAAAAACGTCATTGCGTAAGTAACGATACAAATAGACATACACAATGTATGTATTAAAAAACAAGATGAACACTCACCAGAGTCTCAGTACGTTAACAGTTCACCAAAGCAGTGCGCAACTTACACCAATCTGTTACACACGACGCCGCCGCCAACACCAAGCTGCGGACTTTACCGAACTTATGCTTGCCTATTACCCTTGGACTACGACCTCAGTTTAACTAAAGCTGTGATGTGACCCCTTTATCGGTATTATATTGTGGAATTTAATTTGTCAATAAGGATGCACCAGCCACCCGCGTTACACGTTAGGTTTCCTGACACTATTTGCAGGGCACGCGAGCACTGTAAACGAGTATTTAATATTCGGGCGTCGTCAACGTCTTGGTACTTAAATATCATAATATAAGCGCTACGCTCTGAGCCCTTGATCATGTCAGAGAACCTGATCTGGTATCTGGCGTGTGCGTAGAGCCTTAGAACTCATTATATCTCAAGAGAAAAAGGACAGTAAACTAGTGGGGCGCAAACACCGTTCCTTATAGGCAAAAGATGCATCTCATGTAAAGCAGACGAGTATCGATCCATGTAAATTTTGAAGTAAGCCCAATTGAATTAAAACGAACCCCAACTAAAGTATAAAGCTAAAGAATCTCTTATTAGATGTGAAAACCTCAACTAAATTGAAAATTATCAAACAATAATTTATCTCTTACTTAAGGAAATATTTTTACTTTGATATAGAAGTTTATTTCAACGAAGGAAAATAGAAGAAGCCTTGAATATTAAGGAGTACGTTGCGTTTTCATATTTTTAGGCTATTTCACTTAAAGCGAAGAAAATAAGCAAAGGTTTTAATATCGTGAAGAAACTAAAAGTATGATTTCGGATCTCACGTATGTAATTTTATTTCAAAGCAGCTAGTAAATCGAAAAGCTAAGTCATTAAGCTGAGGTTGTAGTGCGATAATCAACAAAATAAAATTGTCATGTGAGCCCTCCAACGTATACTTACTTCTCTTGCTGGCTACACCCGGCCACTAGAGGACCCTCTTAAATCCACTATATTAAAGCACAAAAACATTTCTTCTACGACACACTAAGCGGAGATCCCTGTTATACAAGTTTATCCATTTCTGTCACCTGTACATGCATTCGGAAGCAGGTCATGTAAAGGCAAGCGTAGACTGCGACACACAAAACTGTCAGTATTTCTGTGGAACATCTTAGATTGTGGCAATATCGAGTATATACACCGTGAGCCTGATTAACCCAACAAACTTTAATATCGTATTGTAATCCTAACGATTTAACGAAATTTGAATACTAAAATTACACACATAGTTTGGTCGATTCGGTCAAATTTTAGAGAAATAATTAATATGTATATAAATGATTTTACACCACACCGATTTTTCCGGTCCGGAGAAACCCCCTATTTGGCCAAGTGGTGACGTAAAATTGTGTACAAAACACGGGTCGTAAAACAGAAAGCCCTCTCTCGTATATTTATGACCCTCGCCTGCGGCTCGGGCCTCAAACATCTGTGATTTCGGCCTTTCTTTGTTTTACAACCCTTGTATCGTAATTAGCTATTATGTCGTAACTAAGTAAATTTTTAAGACATCAAAGTGACAGATCACCTAGTTTTGTCGATTCGGTCAAATTTTAGAGAAATAATTAATATTTATATAAATGATTTTATGTCGTAACTAAATAAATTTTAAATACATTATCAAATTAACAGATGACACCAGCAACTCAACGTTACTCGCATAAAAAAATCCTATTTTTAGGTGGCGTGTTCTTATAAAGAGAAAAAATAGTTCACGTTCTGAAAATAATAATGCCCTTCACAGCCACAAAAATTATAATTTTTTCGTTTCTTTGGACTTAGGTTGACATATTTTTTTCTTATAATCTCGGAAATGCATGGCTAAAATCTGTCGGATTATTCGGGCTCACGGTGTATATATAGCGATGTTGATACGAGTATATGTGCTCCACCTTACGATTCTGCAAACAAATAGTGATACGGATATCGAAATCGTGCCAAGTTAACTTAACATTTAAATTGATTATTAAACTGAAATGTCAAAGTTAAGAACAATAATAGTGACAAGAAATTATACTCTAACTTTTAATCTGTACATTATGCATAAAAACAAATAAATCAAGAAAACAATTATGACCGCTCAAAAGTCAGATTTAGTTATCCCTACAAGAAATATGAACAGTTGTCTCGTAATCTAAGCTCGCCTTAATGTACGTATTATATTTTATGAAACCTGTGCTTTTTTGTGAAAGATACCTTCCCCTGGAGACTTTTTAGCCAATGTTCTAACTAGGAAGTCTTTTAACACAAATATATGCATGTCAGTCTGCATGATCCTTGAAAAGGTTCAGAACAAATCAAGGAGCCGTAAAAATGTTACATATATTTAGGTATATAGGCATTAAGTTTCTACGGGTTACCAGACTGTCCTAGCAGTTCTGTGATTCGTCATTCAAGTCAATTGGTCGACCAATCAGAGAGCGCCGCCTGTTAACCGTCTAGTGATTGACCATAAACACAGTTAATTTAAGCTATATGTTAGGGGAGGACGGGATGATTGTGCTATTTGAGTAATGGCGGTAACCTGTGAAGGGAACTCTGGTGATACTTATGTTCCTGCAAATGAATAAAGTGTGCAGTGAGTTAGAAACTATTTTGTTCTGTGAATTGTACATGTGTAATGGCGTGCACCTATGAGTATTTGATATCTCGATACAACGTGGTCCGTTCCGTAACATATTTTAATATTGTGTACTTATTTCTACATACCTGAAAAAAAAACGATAATCATTGGAAATCGCACGGTTATATAAGGTGATTATACAGCAGTGAAATATATAATGTATGTTAGTAAAACATGTAAAGACGTCAATTCATAGGGCGAGGACGAGGCAAGTGTGTTAGACCCTTCACAGTACCAACTCTGGACACAAGCCTACGAAGAAACAAAAATAGCACAACCAACCAACCAGAGAAACTTGCAATGTCACGAAGATTATCGCTTTATTTAAAAATACGCAATAAACTATAATTAGCCAACTATAATAATTATAATAAAAACCAATGCGGTACTAACGAGGTGATTAAAATTACACGGAACGCCTTAGTTCTACTTATTGATGTTTGAAAATTAATAAAACAAAAGCTTAATTTCCGTTATGGTAATCCATATACAAACTGGCTATTAAATAAAAGAAGCAACCAATAACCGAAATTAAGCTTCTATTTTTAAACGTTAATGTTTCCGTTAAAATTAACCGTTGCTAACGAGAGCTCTACCTATTCCTCACACCACTTCCCCCAGTCACTGTATAAATAAAAAAATAAAATGTATATTTCAACAACCTTTAGTACTTCACCATTATAACTATTTTAATGTTATACTGCCAAATTTGAGTTATGTCAGGACTGTAAATTGAACGTACTTTGAATGTAATGTAGCGCCAGGTAAATCTCAAATTAAAATCACTTTGGAATAAACCATCGACTATCATTGTTGATCATTTCTTTCACATCAATCCAAATAAGATTATTTATTCTACAAATGTATGAAACCAATAACAAAATCCACAAAAAACAAAAAACGTCTCATTTTTGTAATAAATTCCCAATTACTCAAAAACTTATAGTACACGGAAAATCGTTGAAATATGAAATATAACTCGAAGTCAAGCATAAGAAGCTCAGAGTAGCGGAAGAAAAAGCTGTAAATAGCGCGCAAATGACTGGAGGACGCCCGAACGCCTAAATAAGAGTTGACATCATGGTCTCGAGAATCGTTAAGTATATGCCAATTTGAAATTCGTCAACAAGGAACGTTAAATTTGTTAATCAATTTGTATAAAACAAAAGAGTATAATGGATTACAAAACTTTTTTGTATGTAATGTTTTGCCATTAAAATAACCAGTTATATCGCTAAGCGCGATATTTTTTAGACCAAAAGCAAAACGCAACGGAGACCATAATGCCAAGTAAAGTACCGTGTACATTTCATAGGATAATATGGTTTCGTACGCTTGTATCCGGCCGCGCGTGCTGTGGAAAACGTTCACTCTACAAAGCGAAAGTCACGCCTAGCCATGCAACCCCGTCCTTATAATAATATAAACATAAGCAATCCATGCCAACCTCAGATCTATTCAAAAATTATAAACCACTAATTTATACACAAAACAGTCGACGATGATATTATCTTACCGCGATTAGAATATAATTGGAGGTGACAGTTTTTCCATATACTTACGTCAAAGTGTATATGAATTGAGCTACTCCAATCGTAAACTAATCGCGGTCTTGTCGTACTTTAAGTATAACGCATCTTTGTGATGTTAAGGAATTTGTAAAGAGTTAGACGATATCAAATACTTATTAAACATTAGGTTTAAACAGTATCATCGGAGCAGTAGCATCAAATCAGAAAGAGACGTTATTGCACGTTTTGTAAATGACGAAAACGACAGTTTTTAAAACCTAGCGATTAGATAAAACTCGAATAGATCTCGATAGGACCAGAACGTCGTTATAAATATATATAGTAATGAGTGCAACTTACCGATTTACCACAAAACATGCCCATTTTCCAAAACACGACCCGTTCGGATACACCAAGTTACAAAACTTCATTGCCATGTAAACAATTGCATTGTATACTTACAATATGTTCACTTTAACTTTGTTAAAACTAAATCAAAGCTGTAATGAACCTCCCTAACACACTACTTTTCGTCGACATAAAGCATCCACTTCACACAAATTTTAGGAAAGGAGACTGTATTAGCGAAAAAAATGTGCACTAGGGCTTATCAGTAAATACATTTTAGAAATGACAGAACAAATATATTAGCCTTTCCACCATGTGAAAGCCCAGGACCTATAGTGATTGAAACATGGCAACACCATAGACAACATGACGTTATTTTAGGAGTACTAAATTAATCATACAGGTTACCCGATTTAGCACCAATTTCCAATCTTCTTTAGGGAACTATCGTTAAAAGAGAATAAAAATGCCGATTACATAACTAGTATGAAAAAAAAAACCAGTTGGAATTTCTCTATAACAAATGGCGATTTAGATGATAACAGTTAAAACAAGATTGTCAAACATCAAATAACGTTATTTATTTAGGTTCATAACGTTAAAAGTCGCCACAAAACGTCTTATTCAGTTTATATCTCTTAAACAACGCTCCAAGTGATTTGTTTAGAAATTGGAACCAAATGTCTGTTTATATTTTAATAGGTACCTTTAAACTAGGTGGTGTGAGGTAAATGATGATGACATTAAGCTTGGTATCTATGCAAATATTGTTAACGTGAACGCGTCCATGATAAAGGATAGGAAAAAAGGAAAGGACGTAAAGGAAAAAAGGGCAGGGAACAGCAATGCTTCCTCTGTTCTTGAACGTCGAAAAGCTTGTTACGAAAATTGCTGCTCGATTACTTGACTACGCTATGCGAAATTAGGGTAATATTTCTATAAAATAATAGCTACGCTCGTGCGACACATCTTCGCGAAAATTCGACCTCGTATATAATGTATAAGTGTAAACAAAAATATGATTTACAAATGCGATAACTCGCGGTATATATACTAGGCACTTAATTTTACTTAAATTATTACTCTCGAGTGCTAAACACCAAAAAAACAAAACATCTATATATATACCTAAAATACAACGTGTATACTAACCACAAAAGTGCATTGTACTCAAAAACGCAAAAAAAGTACTAAAATAAGTACATAAAAGACATCCGCATATTCCTTTCAGACTTTCGATCAGTCTCTAAAAATATTGGCAAAAAACTTTGTCTTCAAATCATGGAATGTTTAAAGTTAAAAAAGAAATCACATTTTAACTAGTCACTCATATTCTAACTTGTCATACGAGTATAAACAACCTCTGAATTATGAAATTCCATCATTTCAGTGAACAAATTCGAACGTCGTATATAATTTGAACATTTTTTTTCTCTACGAATAACCTACCATTTGTCACTTCGCATCCCAAAGACCGCCCAAATAATACACTAGCGAAATATATTCCGCGAAATGATTAAACCCTAACTTATAATTAAATGATTAAAACATGAGAGTTCAACAACATTAGTCATTATAAATTCAACAAAAACTTGATTGTAGTAAAGTACTTAACGTAACGAAATATCAAGCTGCTAAAATAACTGCCGTTAAAAATAACCCTCAAATGTTAATGTAAGGTAAATGAAACGTGATAGTTTGTGCGATGAAGAAACCTAATAGGTTTAACGTGTACAGATTTAGTACAAATACATAGTTCGGACCCTTGCGAAGGCCGCAGGCTTAAGGCTTGGTTATATGGGGATACTCTTTTATGAGTTCCGTTATTGGCTGAACTTTCGTATCTATTGGAATGTAACTCATCGCGTTTAACTGGTCCCTATATCCTACATCTAAAGCTGTCTTATTACAAAAATTTCATTAAACTACAATATCAATAACACCGACACAACACAGTTAAACTTTGAGCTTGGTTTACCCTGTTTCAACGAATTGCCGAATCATTTATGTACCCTTGTTTTAACTATAAACATTTTGTCACGTAATTCTATAAAACGGGTACTGACATATTAAAAATGTACTTAACTTTTACTTATAGCCGGAACACTTCCAAGGCACTTTCTTAATTTAACACTATTTAATTTAAGTATACACATTTAACTGCCTGTGAAAACGACTAAAACTCTCAGCCGATCAAAAGGTACGATTATTTTCCAATAGTAAGCTTTCTGAACGAATAACATCTCAAATAAAAACAACACAAATTATGTGTAGCTTGTGAGTTTTGAAACGTTCACTTAAACTGCAAATCATGTTTCGTATTTTACGAACTTCGCCTAACGTCCTATACGTTTGCCTCCTCTGTTACGAAACAAACGTTGATATTTGTGTTTTAAACCCCAGGATAGTACGGATACATGGATGGTAGCATTGAAAACGTCGGGAACGGCGTTGTCATAGTCGGAGGCAGCGCTGCCGACAATGCAGTACCGTAACCCGCTGGCATAGCCGTCGGTATACCCGCTTGTAGCGCGTTTGCATAGGACAACATCGAGCTAGTATTTGCGTAGGAGAATATAGGAGTAGATGTCCCATACGAGAGTACAGGCAGGGACATTGAAGGTGCCAATTGAGGGGGAAGATACTGCCGTTTCGCCGGAGGCGCTTCTGCAGTTTGCGTAAATGCGCGCTCGTAGCTTCGTTTATTGGTGATTGGGACCACCTGTTGAGGCAGGAATTGTTGGAGCTGGTATTGGGGGGCAGGGGATGGCGAGCGGATTTGGTAGGTAGGTAAGACAGGGAGGATAGGAGGGCGCATGGATGCGAGCAGGAGGTTCTCGTGCTGGCGCGCGAGGAGGCTCTGATGGGCGATGTGCTGCGCGAGCAGGCGCGGGGCGGGGGGCGGGGGGGAGAGCAACGTACCCGGGGAGAGAACCTTCGGAGATGTGGCGGGTGTCACGCCGCCCGTCAGCACCAGGTTCATGTCGTCGCCGGAGCACTGGAACACCTGCGGACAAGCAAGAATCGGGTAAGATTACGGTCAAATATTGCAGGGCTACAGTACCAGTACCTTCAACACCATTTGGAGTGCAATAAGTATTTTTATGAGTAAATACTAACTGCACTATCAGTCTATCACACTCCATATAATAATGAAAAAAGAAAAACATTATTATAATAATTACCCGACTCGCCAAATGGTACGATTATTACGACTACTAAAGCAGGGATGCTGCTACATGGCCACCACAAAAAATCTACCCATTTTTTCGAATTAACACAGTGTGAGAGACAGAGAAAATAAAGTAGATCCAACTTCCAATTTGCAACTAAGCGGCCAGTTCAACTAACCCCCCTAGTCTTACAAAAAACACACTGGGATTGAACTAAATTAGGAATCTTAGATGCTGACGATGTGCTGATCTTTTATCTCTATTTTGAAAAGACCGTTGTATAATTGCGCATACCTCAATGTACCGCTGCTTCTTCCCGAAGGTCATGTACCGGTGATGCTTCTGTTGCGCGCAGAGGAATGCACTCGTTTCGCTGTCCATCTGAATGAACGCTTCGCCGCTCGGGTGACCCTGAAATATTTACTTTATTAGCAATTGTACGAGTATAGGGTTAAATTTTAAATGCCTTCATATAAAACGCTGGAATTCAGCAAAAGCTGGAATTTTATCAGCAAATCGATAAAGTTCTAATGAGGAAATACTAAACTAAGCAACTCGGAGAAATGTTACGACTTCGCAAACAAATGTGTTGGTTCTAAATCGATCTGAAGTGAGCTTAAACTGTTGCAGGGACTGCAGTAGTTATTACCTACATCTTAAATATCTAATTCTAAATATTGTAACGTCAAGGGAATGTACGAATAGCATATTTTTTGAGAAAATGAAAACATTTTATGAATAATAAATTCTATCGCGTGTAGTTGTAGTGACAATATCTCTATTTACTCGGAAGTAAAGGTAACGACATAGGTAATATTATTATATTTACCTGTGCATTGTAAACCATGTGGACGCCTTGGACGACAATGTTCTTTGCGAACTCATCCAGGAATGTAAGGATATTTTCAACCTGCAATCATATTTATATTATCGTAATTTAGAAGTAAACAAGCGAAAGGAAATTGATTCAAAAGTACTATTGTCAACATCAATAGGAAAAATGGGCTGTTACGGTCCTAGAACTACTGCAAACTGGCTGAGCGAGAGGTCGAATTCACCTCTCGCAATGCTAATACCTCAGCTATAACCAAGAAAATTCGAAGTTGGGATATCTAACGCACTTATAATACCCGAGCAATGGCGATGAAGATATACAAACTTCGATATTCACATATTATGGACCACTACTAACGTCTGAAAGAGATAAAAATATTACCACTTATTACCACTACCAGGCGACAGTACGAGACAGTAAGCCATACTAACCTGTGCCTCATAAGGTAAACCTCGCAGTCTCACGCAATCCTTGGCCGTGCCGGAAGTGATGACGTGCTGGGGCACCAGGGCCACCGGCAGCAGGCTCTCGGCCGGCGCGGGCGCGGGCGCGGCCGGCGTGCTCGCGGCTGACGTGCGCGTCTCTAGCGACCGGTTCAGCACCTGATGGACGAAATTAGTCATTACTAAGTAACTTTTTCCCGAAACTTTGTCCGCCTAAACTCCCAAGTCCCTTACAAACTACTACCCAAATTTCTAATTATCTTTAGTGTTCATTACAGGGCTAAAATGTTTTAATCCTGTTTATAAGCTATTTTATTAAATTACATCAAAATTAAATCTTCTAAACATAATTATAGGAAGATTTAGACACAAATTGCATAACGGTTTATTTATATTTCGCATATCTACTCGTATAAGACTAAATGAAATAGTTATAATTTTGACAAATAACATCGACGTACTAGATATTACCGTTTAGTTAAAAACCGTTATTTTCGGATAACGTTATAGTATAAGAGCACCTTTATAATAATAGGTTAACCGTTATATGACCATGAAATTTTAATCGCAACTGTTGCAGTATTGCTTTTTTTCATACTGGGGAAAGTTTTGGAATGGAGATGAACCAAGAAAGACAGACTTAAACATTCTAAGTGTATGTATGAAAAAAAAAATACTAAAGAACACAGCACATAGTCAATCCATAAGATTCACTACCAGTTATCAAGCCATTTCCACCCTTATTGCGTAAGGACTAGTGCTTATCATGCATTCTCAACACTTACCGGCTCTCAATGGCTGGCTATAAACACAAAAATAAGATTCAGACAAACTATGCAATCAACATTATAATGGTATGTATTTCTTTATACATATGTACACGCAGATCACTTTTATATCACATTTTCTACACAATAATAAGATTCAGACAAACTATGCAATCAACATTATAATGGTATGTATTTCTTTATACATATGTACACGCAGATCACTTTTATATCACATTTTCTCCATCTTTACCTAAGTTACTAAGATTGCTAAAAGCGGCACTGAATTAACAATACACGTGCTCTACCAAGCGCTATTAAAAATACGCTGTTTTTTTTTATATACTCTCTTAACACGGCGCATCTTCGAGAGCTCTGGCTGTAAATACACTAGCGGTAAACAAAATCGGATCATCCTGAATTTAATAACCGCAATAAGGTTTTTTATAGTTACATAATATACTATTATCAACCACCATCCAACCAGACTATATACTCGTAGGTAAAAAACTTAAGAAAATTACCTGTTGTATGTAGCTGTAACGTGTTTGAATTGACATTTGTTTTGTTTGTGTTACACATTTTAATGTAATGCTAATGTCTATTCGAACACGCCACAACGCCCTCTATTTTCTATTGTTTACATCAATTTTGCGAGTGCACTACTTTTTACATTGAAATATACGGAAATTCAGTTTTTCGGTGATTATTCCTCCGTGGTATGTGCGATTATCAATTTTTTTAAATCTAAACCATAGACATAATGTCACCTATCGACATGCAAAATGTGAGCGTGATCGGTCGAAGCGTCTAGGAGGAGTACGAAATCAAACTTCGCTTCGCTCAGCTCAATAAATAAGTCCAAAGAATATAATACTCACTAATGAGAAGAACGATAACTCCATACAAAAAATATTACACACTCCCGAAACGTCAAAAACTCGTTTATACTACTAGCGACATCGCTTTTGAGCAGTGAACTAAAAGGTGACTTGTTGGTAGGCAGGTTGCCTCCGGAGATTGGGTCCCGGGTTCGAATCCCGGGAAAGAAATATATTTTTACTTTTTTACTTCGGTTTCGTAGCATTGTATTTATCTATATAGATTTAAATAAAATGCAGTTGTGTATGTGTGACAATATTATTTATTTTGTAATATGATTGATTGATTTTTTCTTTATAAGATATTCTGTTCGCCTCTTCCGGCAAATTAATCCCCATTTAATATTTGTTGTTAGGCTTAGGGAAATAATGCAATCGAACATATTCTTGATCTTGGGCAGCATCTCCACATTTGGCACACTTCGTGTATTCATTTGTGGATTTAAGTACATCTTCCATCTAACCAACCACTGGAGAACAACTGAAGGTGGAATAATCCACAAACGTGACGCAAGTGGGTACTATCTTCCAGGGCCCAACTAAAGTCCAGTATAACACGCAAACTATAATTCTCTTCTATGCTTTGATGTTAAACTGAACACTGAATACATATAATAATGCACTTGCATGCGTTGTCGCTGTCGAAAGTAGGTTCCCCAAGTGTTCAATTAAGGTCCAAGAACAAGAAACGACGCGCCAATAAAATATATTAGCCAAACTGAACTTAATACACCATTTACACAAATAGAATATTGTTCGTGTTCGGTCTTAAATCGTTCAACTTTATTACAGAAAAGAAAAGTAGCTGTAATGTTCCATCGATGTAAACTTATGCTTGTGAATCTCTATTACCAACAGCATGCCACAATAAAAGCAAAAAGAACGTTTTTAAATATATTTGTTTGTTTTATTAAAATACGTTTTGACAATATTTATGATATAATAGTTTGACACAAGTGTTATTTCAATATATGAAGTTTCCATGGTAACCGAACCATAGAGTTGACTTGCTATACTTCACAGTAGTGCTACTATAACAATACTTAAATTAAACAATACAAAATTTAACACGGAATACACAGAATTAATTAATGTCTCGCGCGACTAAAATGCAAGGGCAAACTTTACATAAATTTAAACAATTTTTCAGTAGCATGGCACCATTGATAGCTCAAATTAAGCCCCACCCAGACGGTCCAGCATTGCAGTCGTGAGATCTATTAGATGGAACGAGACAACCGAGGTCTCTAATCTTCCTATTTTGCTCTATCTTATAGGTTGTTTCCCACAGCAGACTGCAAGGTGAACTGCTATGTTGGACTGTCCGGATGCCCTTAAAGTATTACTGGCAACAATTTAACCCTGATCAACGGACACATACGCAATTACGAAGCACCCTACATCTCTTAGCGTAGTTAATATGCCTTGAATAAGTCTGTCGACCGGTTTCGCCAAGCTGACGGTCCTCGGTTCGAATCCCGGTCACGGCAAATATTTTTGTGATGAATATTTGTTTGTGAGTCTTGGATGTTTTCAATCTATTATATCTATTAAATATAACGGCGGCTAGTACTCAACACAAGTCTTATTGATCTTACCATGGCACTAGTTCGATTTGTGTAAGATGGTATCCCTAATATTTAATCACGCCTGTTTCCTAGAGGGGTAGGCAGAGATCACGGATTTCCATTTGATCCTGACATACAACTTTCGCTTCATGAACTCTTAGAACATTCTTCATGCATGCGCGCCGATTTAAGGTACACTTGACCTGGCCTTTCTGCAGAGGTACTAATTTATATAAATATAAACTATAATATAAACAAGAATTGCTACTTTATAGTTCATCCATAATGACGGCCGCACATTAACAAGTAATATTCAAGAAGGTAAATTTGAATTATAGTTGGGCTATAGGACTATATAGTTAGGAGATTTAACAGTTCTTCAATATGTTCTGTCTCTGCAAATACTGTTTACTTTACTACTGCGATAACATTATGTTCACGGGCCTGCGCTTGCGACGCATTTCCTTGCGATACCGATATCGAACGACTATTGCCTCCGATAAGAAAGAAACCGTTTTAGATGCAACACCTACGGCCTCGGGATTTGATTGAAGGATTGTCCAAGTGTTAAAAGGAGCCTCGTAAATGGTTGGCAATCAAATTGTGATGGTAATCACTAATCAATGTTTAGCAACACGTTTAGAGAGTTTTTTTAATGATTGACTGACCAGAGAATGGCCCTAGTCTCACCTGATGGAAAGCGATGACAAGGCCTAAGATGTCTTGAAGAAACCCAGATCGTATGTATCAGGAAATACAGACGACGGCAGCAAATTCCAGTCCTTAGCTGTTCGCATTAGGAGAGCATTACTTATTAGAAAATCGCCTAAACTCAGGCGCAGATCCAGGATTTGGTTCAGAGGGTTCAATTTTAGTGAGTATTATTGTTTTTTTATTTAATACCATGTCGGTGACAAACTAGCGTACGGCCCGCCTGATGGTAAGCGGTCACCGCAGCCTATGCACGCCTGCAACTCCAGGGTTGTCAAATGCGAGTTGCCCACCCTTTTAAATTTGAAACACTCCTTCCTTTCTTGAAGAACCCCATACTGTAGTCCCTGGGGAAAACCTCGGCAGTCGTCGTCATTCGCGAAGAGTAGGAAGACATCTCCCGTGGCTCGTCCGTCCACTCATCGCACGAAGCTTTTAGCTCCATCTCGCATTTAGACTGGGTAAAGAGGGAAAACTACAGTAGGTATATACCATACCTGTTGCACTTCAGCTGTAGTAGACCGAAACAGCTCTATGTATCTCGCGCCAATCAGCTTGCGGTGTCGCGACAGGGCTTTAGGGGCGTCATCTTCCTTCGCAAAGAGTACGAAGGCGTCTCCCGTGGCTCTCCCGTCCGCCCGTCTTACGAATAGGACGCCTTCAGCTCCGTCGAGCACTTGGACTGAGTCGTCGCCAGTGGAGAAGAATTCAAGCTGGAAAAAATGTAAGTATTATTAAATTTTGACGACTACTTTGGCTTAGTTGGTACCCTGCCTACGAAGCCGGAGGTCCCGGGTTCGAATCCCGGTTAGGGCATTATTTGTGTATCCACCACATCAGCCCTAGGACGTCCACTGCTGGACATAGGCCTCCCCCAATTTCATGGGGGGTAAATGCCATAATCGCTAATCGATTGTGTATATTTAGCACGAATATTTGTTCCTGAGTCTTGAATGTTTTCTATGTATTCATCTATATACGTTTGTATACCGTCATCTTGTACCCATCATACAAGCTTTGCTTAGTTTTTGAATAGGTATATTCGTGTAAGATTGTCCTCCAATATGTATTTATTTATTTATTATGTTTCCTAAAGCTGTAGTAAGGACAGACAGACAAGAGATGGTGATAAACAAGCTTAAGGCCCGTAATAAAAAACAGTTTTTTCACAGACCTAGATAATGTGGTCCGTGAGTTTTTTGTGTCCCCAGAGAGCAAAGAGTTTGCTTCTCGTGGCTTTTGAGTCCCTCGCTACGCTTTAGCTTCTACTCAGAATGCCAGTACCGCAAAGTAATCCTTTGCAACAACAAAAATCATGTTATAAAGCTATCCAGTGTCTAACAGTTTCCTGTCATGCCAAGCTGCTCTCACAACAACCTCACTCCGTACAACGTAACATACACGAATAACATCTTTGTCACATGATCATGGCATACCCATTCGATCCTTCCCAATAGGAGTGGGTACTTTCATGTAAGTTAGTAATTCTACGATTACAACGCTTGCCAAAGCAGAAGTGTCCAATGAACCTTCCGGGCAATAACGTACCAGGGGACAATAAGAGTTTAGGAGTGTACTCACGACTTGCGCGGGAGTGGCATCGTAGGGCAGTCCGCGCATGCGTACTATAACTTGCGCGCCGCGCGACAAAAAAGCGGCCGCCTCGCACGTGGCGCCCCCCGCCACTGATAGAAAGTCTTCACCGCTGGCCCGGTATACCTGAAAATAGGAACAATATAAATAACTGCATTTCCCGCTTCATTCTATAAGATTTTTTTTTATTTGATTAGACATCGTAGCCTGTGGACGCTGGTAACGCCAGGTGTGCAATTTGTCAATCCGTTATTAATTTCATGTTTCATTGTACATATATCATCATCATTCGTCAGCCTGTTTAGCCTAGTTGGCAGTGACACTGCCTACGGAGCTGGAGGTCCCGGGTTCAAATCCCGGTAAAGAAATTTGTCTATGTGTTGAACAAAGACATTTGTTCCTGTGACATGGATGTTTTCTATGTATTTAAGTATATATCTATTAAATATCTCGTCGTCAACACAAGCCTTATTGAGCTTACTAATGGGACTAGTTCGATTTGTGTAAAAAAATGACCCGTAATTGACCGAGCGAGCGAAGCGTCTCCGTTTCAGCTTTCGACAAAAATTCTTTCGTCTGTCTGTCCAAATGTTCTCCTCTACAGGTTCTCAACCGATTCTAGTGAAATTTTGTGAGCAGGTTCGATAATTATATAGATTTTTTTGTCGAGTAAGTTTATGGACATATTGAAATTTGACAAAAAAATTGTTTTGCGAGGTCTACAGCTCACAGAACCACTAGTATTTATTTATTTATCATTGTCATCATGACATTGTGGCACTTGTTGTTTATAAATTATATTGTAATACAAAGAAATTCCAATGCAATGCCGTCTCAGTATATCTTATCTTTAAGTTCTGCGCACAAGACTTTAATTAGTTTGCAGGCCGAATATCTTTTTTTTATTGTGTTCACTTTATTTTAGACAGCCTGTTTAGCCTAGTTGGTAGTGACACTGCCTCCGAAGCTAGAGGTCCCGGCTTCGAATCCCGGCCAGGACATTATTTGCGCATTTAGCACGGATATTTGTTCTTGGGTCTTGGATGTTTTCTACGTATTTAATTATGTATTTATCTATATAAGTATGTATATCGTCGTCTAGTAACCCATAGTACAAGCTTTGCTTAGTTTGGGACTATAGTACGCGCCAGTTGATAAGGAAAAAAATGTAAACAAACAATGTATTGAATTTGACATTTCATATGTCAAATTCAATACATTGCTTGTTTACATTATTTTCGTTTTCAACTGGCGCGTACCATAGGTCGATTTGTGTAAGATTGTCCCCCAATATTTATTTATAAACATATTGCGCGTTTAAGCTCGAAACGCACTGAGCGGGCGCGGCGCGGTGCGGGGCAGAGGCGGTTTTGGATTTTTGATGTTTCCGAAACTGTCGATTACTGCTTCATATGTCACACACGCCGCCTCCGCTCTACCGTGCTACCGAATACTGAGCGGATTTTTTGGTACGACGTCCCCCGGACCGCGTTCGCAACAAAACCGCCTCCGCCGCGCACCGACGCTGTACCGCGCTCTGTGCGTTTCAAGCTTTAACCTTATGAAGGACTCCAACTGTAGTCCGTAACATGTCGCAAATAATGGCTTTACAAGTGTTAATATGTCTCACGTTAGTATAAATCAATATATAATTATTACATGACCGTGACTAGTTTGAGAATGGCTGTCAATTCATTACATACTTTGGATATGTTGACAGCATTCCCTATGGACACAATGGAAATACTGCCACCTCATTTTTCTCGTTCACATTCTATTCGCGGTTAGGTAACACATACATACATAAACTCACGTTCATATACCCAAAAGGGGTAGCCAGAGCACACGAAAATTAATTTCGATGCCACTTCTAGCAATTGTAGGTTTATAGATGGACAAAATGTGATATTAAATGGGCACAAACCTGTCACAGGTTGCTAGCCCATCGCCCACAACACACTTCACACACACACACACACTTCAACACTTTTTAGGTAATACTTTGAAAAATTAAATATGTATAGAGCCTAAAGACGGCAATACATCTTTATATACAGACCGGGAATATAATGCCAATGTATTATCAACCCTAAAATGTGGAGTTAGAGCTCACATTTAATATATGAACCACTATGCCAATAAAATCTCAACCTTAACACATTAGGATTAGAGCTCACCTCAATATACCGCGGGCCTATATGGTGTTTGTGCCTCTTGAGCGCCATGTCTCTGTGTTCTTGTGACACGAACCTCACCAGTGCCTCGCCGTTGCGACGGCCCTGCGGGGATAGGCAGAGAGCTACTCCGCCTCTGTGAAATAAAATAAATAAACTGTCAAAAAAATTGGTGCAAACTTATGTTGCCGACTGTACCTATTTTGTCACAGTCGTCAACTACTCGTTGAGAGGGCTCCAATGAGCCCAAACGCGACGGGTTTATCTTGATGACGTCCTGTCTCCGCTGGGTGGTACCATCATTTTCCATTCCCACCTAAGTCACCGAACTTACATAAGTATGCCAAATCGGTTGAGTGAACTGCTTTAAAATTTAGTTGCAAGATTTGTTCCGAACTTACATATTTACATACGAACACACACACACACACAACACGCAATTGCATGTGACATTGCAAGTTGAATAAAAGCTTATAAAAAGAGAATACATGGCAGATGGGCTGTAGCGCTAAGGCACGCGACTTTCAATGTGGTGGTCGTGGGTTCGAATCCAGGCTCGTACAACTGGGTTTTTCAAAAAACTTATGTAACAGTAGTGTCGTGTGTACTCTTATGTGTGTGTATATGTGTGTTATGTTATGTTGTGTGATATTTAACAGTATCTTTTCGGTGAAGGAAAACATCGTGAGGAAACCTGTCTGATCCAAACATAGACTAGTTTTCGCTCTGGGTTGGAAGGGCAGATGGCAGAAGCTTGTAAAACTAGTGCCTACATCAAATCATGGGGTGCCAAAGCGGACCCCGGCTTTGTTTAGGATACGAGGGGTGATCCATAAGTTTTGATAATCGTCGGTATGAACCACCCCGTTAATGATATTCTTTTAATGTGGGCTATACCATGACACTAATCAACATTCAATTAGAGTAAAAATATATAAACATTATTCATTTGTTTTTCTGTAATTGCTGAACAAAAAACATCTGAATTGAAAAAATAACAAGATGGCGGATATAAGAGTTGGTTTTGTAGTTATTTGGAGTGGTGTGGAAAAAGTCCTGATGCACTAATGAAGAATATTGTAATTGAAAATAAAACCTTGGTTTATCATTATTAGTCTAGTCATTTTACGGTCCGCTAGTATGGCGAAATGGAAATAATTCATAATAGCCCAGTTTTCCTGCGTAACGGATATATCATAATTCTAGTTATGATGTTGAGATATAATCCGACAAAATATAAGTAATTTAGATATATAAATAAATATTTAAAAATTAATAAATTCCTTATAAATTGGCTTAAATTGTTAATAAACTTTTATTTATTTATTTTGTTAAATTATTATTTGCTTTGTATTACTGATGAAAAATCGCTTGAATAAAATTAAGGAATGATACATTTATATTTAGTTAGACCCTGACATTTTTTTCATTTACCATATTAGCCTGACTAAAAATAGTAATTGGCTTTAAGTTTCTTCTTTATTTATTATAATTATAGTGGACATCAAACTTGCATACCAATCGTTTAATAAACAACAACGGAGGGTGGGTTTTAGGGGGTAATTTCTATTTGGCAATAAAAAAATATGCAAATTGATCAGTAAGTTTTGGGATTTTTACTATCAGCACTCTTTCATTGAATAATGTACAAATCGCTTTATAAAATACATTGCAACTAATTATTTACAACCACCCGTAAACTTAGCTTTAAAAATGCCGCTCGCGAGCCGCAGCGTTAACGTGATTGGTCGGTCGCAGCCCGCAGGCAGCGGCAGGGAAATAACCGCCAGCCGCCTCGTATCGTAGGTACCGCACCGCACGGCACGCATCGCAGCCATTCGCGACACGAACTAACCGTCTTTTATTAGTTCTAGTCTTACCTATTTCTTTATCAAGGTAATATGCAATACTTTAATAGTGAACTCATTTAACTGACATAAAGGCTAATTTACTTTAAATTATTTTCTTTGATACTCATTTCATAATTTAATGAATAACAGTTCCTGCTGAGGTACAGTTATACAATCAAAAACATAAATGTGTTAATGGGAGCCAAGTTCAATATTAAGAATATGCCATGCTTGGTTGTTGTCTTCACCGACAAAAGAATTGAGATCTAAATGGGTGTCAAGTTCCGTAGATTCTCTGAAATGGTGCCAAGTCCGGCACTAACGTATGCGGAATGAAATTTGCCCAATATTTGTAACCTTATAAAAAAATGTTTAATATAATGATAATGTTATGTATTTAAAACCGACTTAACCGATTTGGAATTTTTTTTTCATTGTAAATTGTAAGTATATACATCCAAGTTGGTCCCGTTTTTGTCAAAACGCAGTTCTGATGATGGGATCTATGAGAAATTGAGGGAACTCCTCAAATCTTAAAGGCAAACATATAGTTAATTTTGTGTTTTTATCAACAAGTCGAGCATTTTTATCCAAAAATGTGACATTTGATGAAGTGGAACCGCTGATGATGATCAGAACAGAACTCTTCAACGACGAAAAGTTCACGTTTGGCGATTTGTCCTTCTAGTTGTGTTTGTTAAGCAAGTTCTATTTTCACGATTAATTTTTGTCATGCTCGATTTCTGATGATGGGATCCATTAGAAATTGAGGGAACTCCTCAAATCTTAAAGGCAAACATAAAGTGATTTTTGTGTTTTTATCAACAAATCGAGCATTATCATACGAAAATGTGACATTTGATGAAGTGGAACTGCTGATGATGATCAGAACAGAACTCTTCAACGACGAAAAGTTCACGTTTGTCGATTTGTCCTCCTAGCTGTGTTTGATAAGCAAGTTCTATTTTCACGATTGATTTTTGTGATGCTCGAGTTCTGATGATGGGATCCATTAGGAATCGAGGGAACTCCTCAAATGTGAAAGGCACACAAATAGTAATTTTAGTATTTTCATGAACTAATCAAGCATTTTCATTCATAAAAGTGACATTTGATGAAGTGGAACTGCTGATGATGATCAGAACGGAACTCTTCAACGACGCGTAGTTCAAGTTTGGTGATTTGTTCTCTTCGTTTTGTTTGTCAAGCAAGCAAGGTTTTTCCATGATTCCATGAGGAATTGAGGGTACTTAGTCTTCTACGATTATAAACATACTTATAGCCATTTTTATTTTAATGTATGGAATCTAAGATTGCACCATCTAAGTATAATAATCTTTCACCGGCCTCCCCCATTGAAGTCGGTTTTTTTTTTCTTAAAAATTATTATAAACAATCTATTCACAAAATTTAATGTAAAAAGTAATTTGGCCTTTGCGTGCTGCTTTTCGAAAATTTGCTGGCACTTTATCCATGGCTGTTGTGTAAGTCGATGTTGGCATTTCGTTTAATTCTAATTTATTATTGTTTTGGAATTAGAGCCTGTATAGTTTTTGGCCGGAAATTATTCGCATAAACACGCCTTTTTAGATTGGCTCAAAAATCTTCGATCGGGCGAAGTTGTGGTACGTTAGGCGGATTTGAATCCTTTGGTACATATGGGATTCCTAGCTCCTCCATTTTAGCCAGGGTCTTTTTTGAATAATGGCTAGATGCTGGATCGGGCCAAAACACAACATTAGTTCCTCTGTGATGTGTTTTCATAAAGTAACGTACAATCGGGAAACAACCCTGCATGTATCGTTCAGCATTGACTGCTAAACCAGATTAAAAAAACACTTGTTTCGACATGCCACGAGGGCTAATTGCAATTAATAACAAAACCTTTTTTGGAAACTTAGTTTGCTCCACATATTTTACTGATTCTTCACTCGGGTTATTGGCGTTTTGGAAATAAATGTTACCCTGGCATTCATTGCCGTCTAAAGTGAAATAGGATTCATCGTCCATAATGCACTTTACATCATTTTGCATAGAATATGTTTTTGACCAAAGTTGTAAGACTCTTCTTCTGGGTAAGTTTTGGTTTTCGGACACGATGGGTTTTACTTTTCTTGCTCGTTTCGCAATGCCCATATCATGTAGATACTTTTTCACTGTTTTGCGATCACAGTTTAAAAAAAATCTTAGTTCTCTGTAGGATTTCACTACCCGACCCGCCGTAATTTATTTTAGTTGGCTTCTTTTCAAAGATCGGCTTAAAAAACACACTTTGCCCGAACCTGATTTTCTAGTAGTCTTATGTCGAAGGGAATAGGATGACAATATATTATAAACCGTCCTACGGCTCTCCCCCATATCTATAAAATGTTTAACAATCCTCGACTTCGGCCAGTCTGGATGTGTGTCGCGAAAATCACACATGGTTTTTTCGACGCATTTCTTTGACATTTGCCATAATTTTTTTACACAAATCTTACATGCGAATGATTTGTACAACACTTTGACAGATATTACAGAAAACAAAAGATAATATCAAGTTATAAATATAGAATCATTTACACCTAAAATTTTGTATCAAAATTTTGTGCAAATTTCATTCCGCATACTAACATAACTATTAAACCTATATTTAAAAAATGTGGGGTTCTAGTTGTTCTAAAGGATCTTAATACATGTACCAAATTTATTTTTTTATGTTAGATAGATTTTGAGTTATTGGGGGGTCAAAAGTGGCTCCAAACGATTCGTGTAAAATAACACACGGCTGCTGTCCGCCAGTTCCTGGGGTGAACTTGGCTGGACACGCTACCGCGTGTCTAGATTTGCAGCTGGATCTCGTACTAGGAACTGTTCTAGCTATTTTATTTATAGTAGACTTTATTTGTTGTCAATGTTGGTAATGACATATATTACTTCGATTTATGTCCATTTTCTCAGAGAACGACACAATTGAGCCTAGTCACTTATTTTAAATACGTTAGGAAAGGTTTAAAAGGGCTCTTCTCTTGATGGGTTACAATAAAAACGTAGGTATAATAATATAATACCAAAGTAAAGTCATTTCTTCATTACTTCGAAGAGTGCGGTAAGAAACGATACAAATTATATGCGTAGGTAATACTTATAGGTATCTAATATCTATCTTCTTGTGTCGTCGGGCCCGAAAAGCGCGGACTTGAATGCGAACGCCTCGAAACACTCGTTGCGCGCCAGTGCGAGCGAATGTGATCCTAATTATTAGCGTAAAGAGTTCATATTCAGCTGCCATATTAAAAAGGACTATTTAACTGTGGATTATGCTTTACGTAAACTTTTTTTTGCAGGATTTGTGTATTAGTTTAATGATCTATATTATTATGTTAAACTAAGACATAAATTGTTTCTATAAACATATTTCCCAATAGTTTATCGGAGTAAATGTATACGCATATACAACCAAAATAAAAATCAATAGGATTTTTGGGAAGATTGTTTCATTAATATTTTTTTATGAGAATTGAATCACAGTACTACTTATTACGAATTCTTTTTATCGCTTTAGGGCATCTTTCACCTAAGCCTTGCATCTTGTTAATTTACCGGCTTTACGTGAAAATAATTTGACGGATTTCACTTTTCACTAGTTAAAAACAATAATATTGTTATGTTGACAAATAAAAACCAGTATTATTATATTTAATTTAAAAAATCGGCGTTTGTTTGACGATGTTTTTTTGTACCTACTTCCGGGTGGAAAGTTTATAGGATTCATAAATATAGTATCTTAGAATATGTATTTATAATGGAGAAAAAAAAACCAGGCTATTATTAATTAATGTTTTTCAAAACCGTAAAATGACTAGACTATATGATTTAAAGGATAAGCAAGTTATCTGTGCAATGGTCTTTTTTATCTCCAGCTCTACGAGGCTTGCACTGAAAGTGGCGGGAATCGAATACTTATTAATTTATTTTTAACATGTATTATACCTTTTTATAATCTCTGAAGTTTCCTTATCTCAACACACTGGCCACTTAGAAAAAAAAAAAGTATGGTTCGGTTTCAATTGTTTATTGAAGTCGTCGAGTCACTGCTTAAAATGGAATTGTGCCGTGAAAATTTCAGAGCTATGATTTATTATGACTTTAAAAGTGGACTAACACAAAAACAATGTGAAGAGCGGATGGTTGCTGCTTTTAATATTGAAGCTCCTTCAAAGACTACAATATACAGGTGGTATTCAGAATTTCAACGTGGCCGTGTATCCCTCACCGACGAAGTGCGTGAAGGTCGACCAAAATCGGCAGTCACGCAAGAAAACGTCGATGTTGTGCGTCGTCTGATAAATGAAGACCGACATGTGACATATCGGGAAATTCAAGAGCACCTGGGTATTGGAATGAGTCAAATACAAATTATTTTAAAAGAAGAATTAGGCGTGAAAAAGTTATTTTCCCGTTGGATACCTCACCTATTGTCTGACGAGCAGAAAATAGTCCGTGTCAATTGGTGCCGCAAAACTTTGAAAAGATTTAACAAGGGACGCTCAAATGCTGTTTTTAGCATAGTATCAGGTGACGAGTCGTGGATATACGCTTATGAGCCTGAAACTAAAAACCAATCCCGAGTATGGGTCTTCGAAGACGAGCTCAAACCCACAAAAGTTGTTCGTTCTCGCAGTACGGCTAAGAAGATGGTGGCTACGTTTATCTCTAAATCTGGTCACGTAGCTACTGTGGCTCTTGAGGATCGTAGAACAGTCAATGCTGATTGGTACACCACTATTTGTTTGCCGAACGTCTTTGCTGAACTCCGAAAAACAAACCCTAGTCGTCGCATCATCCTTCACCACGACAACGCCAGCCCACACACCGCTCGGACAACAACTGAGTACCTGGACGGTGAAAAAGTCGAAATATTGGACCACCCTCCATATAGCCCTGACTTAAGTCCCAACGACTTTTTTACATTCCCCAGAATCAAGGACAAACTGCGTGGTCAGCGGTTTCAGACGCCAGAAGAAGCAGTGGAGGCCTATAAAATAGCCATTTTGTCGACCCCTACTTCAGAGTTCAAAAAGTGCTTTATGGACTGGTTTGAACGCATGCATAAGTGCATGAAATACAAAGGAGAATATTTTGAAAAACAATAAAAATAAATAAACTCACTTATACTGCATATTTTCTTCTATTCCCGAAACTTTCAGTTTTACCCTCGTATCACCAAAATTAGGGTGTATTTTTCGACTTCTTCCTGGACTATTGAGGCCTACCAATAAAAACTGCGAAATTAGCTTTCACCAATTGAGCTCGAAAATTATTGGAGAGTTGTATAACATTATTCTATCAGAGTTGTGTTAAATATTATAAATAAGCTGAAGAAGAAAAAATCACGAATTTAAGGGAGAAATTATATTTCAGAGCCTTCTAATTGACAAAGGTGCTGCTCTTCGAGTAAAGATCAGAACTGATAACCGTTCCGATTGTTATTTAGTCCTAACTTCCGACTACTACTCCTCATTCACTTATGTTCAAAACCAACTACATGAAAATCAAGAGCTGGTGATGACTTAGTGAAGGTATAAAATTTGAACTCAAAAAGTAAAATTATTTTTATTGGGGTAAAATAAAAAAATTGAATGACGTTAATAAGTATTTGAAAATATAAAAAATGTGCATATTGTGTTAAAAATATAACGTTAAAAACATATCTCCCATATTTAATACTGATTATCAAAACTTATGGATCACCCCTCGTACAACCGTGAAAAACGCTTGGAGGACGAATAAAAATTAATCAAAAATATGTATATGTAAAAAAAAAAAAAAGTAGTTTATTCTTTAAATTAGGCATATTACATGCACCTATGAACGTCAATAAACTACCACCGGTTCTGAAAAATAAACCTCTGCCACGAGAAGAACCGGCGTAAGAAACTCGGCGAGGTGTTATTTTTTCAAAACAATATACATTGTACAATTAAATATAAAATTACAGTGTCAGCTACTGCAAAATAACAATGCTACAGTAGAAAACCTATTTCCGCGATAGATTAGCCGTGCCGGACACTATCACTGCCAAACATCCCTATCCATGATGTAATCGTTTATCTTATAATATGCTTTTGAAATAAGTGTTTATTTTACTATAGATTTGAATTTAGAATTGCTAAGTTCAATAACGTGTTTAGGAATTTTATAGATTTTTACATGAGAAAGAGAATAAGAATTATACAGGGTGGGCCCTGTAACAGGAGCAAAAAATTAAACGGTGTACTATTTAGCGGGCCAGCAATTATTGCCAACTTCCAAGTGGTCTCAATTGATTTATTTACTTTTTTTATTTTATTTTTCTTCAATGGTGGCTTACGTGTATTTTTATTACTTTTCTGAAGTGACATTAATGTCAATTTATTTTAAAAAATCAACAAAAAAGAAAAAAAAACCAAAAATATCCTTGAAAACAAAAAATGCAAAAACAATTCTGATTCATAATCATAACTTGATAATACATCAAACGTTGCCTTGACTGATGTGCCATAATCTCGTTGTACATACATTACTCGGGAGTTCATAACTTTAGATCAAAATATCTCCAAAACGTAATTTTTTGGATAAAATATATTGTACACCAGGTGTTACTGCAGATGCTCTAAGGAAGTGTCCTTTTAAATATTTACTCCAGTTACAGGGCCCACCTTGTATACAAAAGTTACAAAACATTCAATCTAGACTGAGAAACAAAATATTTTTGCTCATTACACAAATATTTGTCCTTACTCATTTACTCCTTATTTTCACAATCCAGTCATTCTGATAATGAGCATCAGTAAATGATAATCCGATAAGGTAATTAAGGTAAATAACCTATTTACCTACTTGGCAAATGGTTCCTTATCAGAGATTCCTTGAGAAAGGAATAATAGAGGCTAGAAAGGCCGGGCTAGATGTGAGGCCTTCGAAGCCTGTGAGGCAGGGCAGGTTATGGAGTTGCGAACAGGGGTTGTTGAGCCACATTCCATTGTTTGTAATTTAGCCGGGTCATGAATGACCGACTCGTATGTAGACTTTATTTAGGTTTTTGTGGTTTTTATTTTATTTTTAATCGACTTCAAAAAAGGAGGAGGTTCTCAATTCGACTGTATTTTTACCGACTTCAATAGAAGGAAGGAGGTTCTCAGTTCGTCTGCATGTTTGCTTGTTTTTTTTATGTATGTATGTTCCCCGATAACTCTTGACCACGTTGGCCGATTTTGATAATTCTTTTTTGTTTCAAAGCAGGTACCCCGACATTGGTCCCATATAAATTTGGGGAAGGTCTGATGATGGAATCTAGGTGGTATCGAGGGAACTCCTCGAATTTGATATGCCGATTTCGGTATTGTCTGAAGGTAACCAAGCATTAGCTCACGGAAACCACAAATTGTGGCATAGCAAACTGTACAAAATTGGAGTCCATTGGAGAAAACCATATAAGTAAATTTGCATTAAGTATGTGCGCGGCAAATAGACGAATAACTCGGTTAAACGTCAGTTTTTTTTTTGTTAAAATCGATTATTTATTTATTATTCCTTTAATGTAAGTACACTAACAAAATTGAGATCCTTGTTATCTTAAATAAAATAAATACATTAAATTGAATTGTATGATGTGCTACTCGAAGCCTGTGAGGCAGGTCAGGTTATCATCAGGTTATACTTAAACATATTAGACATAGATATCCAGTTATACAGTTACCAAACTGCAACTAACTGTATCCAGTTATACAGTTAGTTGCAGTTTAGTGTTATACTATGTATGTATTCAACATACATAGTATAACAAATTTAATAAATAAAGGCTATGTACGATAGAAGTAAGACAAATATTTCTATCATACATAGCCTGTATCGCAGGAGGTACCACATAAGAGGGAACATTGTTAAAAACGAAGTAATAATTATAAGATAAAATTAATAACTTACTTGGCGACATTGAGCCCCCGGAAGAACTTGGCGATGTCCTGGTCAGAAGACTGCCAGGGCAGCCCGCGAGCGCGAACTATACAGTTGCCGTCGATTTCATCGTCTTTTGAACTGGAACAAATATCACACATAAATAAACTTGTTTAAATACTAACTAGCTAGGTAGGACCATGTCCAAAACTACGATCAAGACCACCGAGGGTTGGGCAGCAGCATCCCTGGAGTGCGGTGGAGATACTGCGATCGACAACCCGCATGCCAAGCGTGGCGATTATGGCGTTTAGCCCCCATGAAATTGGAGGAGGCCTATGTCCAGCAATGGACGTCCTTCGGCTGATATGGTAGTGGTGGTGGAAATACTAGCTTGTGCCCGCGACTTAATTACATAAAGTATAGTATGGTAAAAGTGCCTTTGCCTACTGACGTGACGTACGGAAAATTCGTCTTAGAAGAACCAGTACAAGCGTGACCTACGATTATGCACATAGTTGTAGCATATCTCGAGGTTAAGATATAATAATGTAATGACGTACGGTGAGTCGGGTCTGGACAGTTGTAAATATCATGATATTTGACAACTTGTCATTGGCGTGTCATTTTATAGATGTCATCCGGTGAAGTTGAAGCTAATGAAGATAATTTTACACAATTTACTAATTTGATTCTTATCGTTATCGTAGTAGCTAAGATAAAGTTTCGCATGGTTTAGTTTTTATTTTTTTGAACGTAGTTAGTTATATTATAAATAGTGATTTCTCTTCTACTTGATTGTGATGTGTGATGGGATTTTGACAGATTTAGCTGGGATCTGTGACTCTAAGTTCAATAGTACTGAACCATAAAAGTGAACACATGGTGGTCACTCTTAGAAATATGAATATAAATCAAAAAATGGTTCAAAACGCCAAAAACGTGTTCAACACGTTAAACGTGATTACAATGTATTAACAATAACATTTACAAACGGTCACAAGAGTAGGTAATCCTTCTGGAAATATTGCTGACAGCATTGACATTTGACCTTAGATACGAGTATGATCTGCTTAAAAACTAAAAATAACAGTAAGTATGTTTGTGTCATGTGTAAGTTAATATTAAGAAATAAAATAATAGGTATGTTAGTCTTAAAGGTATTTGTTATATTATATGGGCCTCAGATGCCTAAAATAAATGATTATTGCACGATTTCCACATATTATTATTACTAAACGGAACTAAATCGCGTGTAATTGTACATATGTATGTAAATATAAAAAATAATATATTGTAGACACGACAATGTCAAGCAATCTTAACTTCTCCCCGAACTGTGTACCTTCTTTCGATGTACTTGTGGATCTGTAGAGCGCCATCTAGTGGTGATTAGAGAAACCATATCTGCAATACATTACAACCCCCTATATCTCGGCAACCCCTTGACCGATTTGGCTCATGTTAGTCATGTTCGAACTTCAAAAATATTATTGTTTTATTCATTCGCCCACTTAAACACAACTTTCCGATAAACGATACTCGAGTTATTGTTGAATCAAAATTTATACGTACATACACACACACGCCAGATTGTTCCAGGATACTCGGAGAACTAATCAAAAATGAACATATTTTTACAATAAACTTCGGCGACTTTCTGACTTGTCGATGTGGGGACGGTAACTGTGAGTCGCGTCAGTAACGCTTTTTACTGCGCGCCTACATTTAACCTTTTCGCCGCTATTAACTTGATATAAAGTCAGTTCATTTAGTGCCCCACACGACACGCCACGACTTCATATCAAATCGATGTAAAGGCAACCTACGTGCTATCAAATAAGGTTAAATTTTTAGTCCTTTGCTACAAAGATTTTGGTGGGCGAAACACAACTTACGGAATCTACTGTGCCGGTGAAGAGGTTAAAGGCAAGGGCGCGGGATGCGCGGAACCCGGTCGATACGGAGGCAGCTACAGCTCCGCTTCTGCACATGATATTACTACTGCGCAAACGTAATACTGACAATATCCCATCAAACGAGGCAATCTCTGCGATATCAGTACTTAAGTTTATGTAAAGGAACAAATTACCAAAAATCGATTCCGCCTCCAAGTCCAGCATTACTGCATGGTCATGTGTAGACAGTATAAACTGACTTTACATTTCATAATTTATTTTATTATCTTTACATTTATGCCATCATTGCTATCAGTGTCGATACTGTCGATAAAAGTAGTGAACAACCGATTATTGATCGATCGGATTTAAAAATCAACACACTTTACAGCTAAATCGCTATTAGCATCGATTTTTCTTATCAGGTCAACACATTTCTTTTATCAGTGGAACCTAGAAAATATTCCCTTTACATTTTCTACATTACGTAGGTATTTCAGTTAGTATTCAAGTCATCATTATTTCTATAACTTATCTGCTTTTTTGACTAATATTATATTACCAGATCGCGCCCGCGACTTTGTACGCGTAGACTCGTTAATAGCCCTAAGGGATGTTTACTAATATTATAGATTCACATAAGGCGTTTTTTGGATTATCGCACTACCCCACCATTTACTTCCTTTCAGGATAAAAAATATTCTATGCATGTGGTCATTCCATTCTCTCATCTCAAATTATCAAAAAGCTATTAAACAAACAAAACATCGCAATCGGTTCAGTGGTTTAAGCGTGAAGAGGTAACAGAGTTGCAGATTAACTTTCGCATTTATAATATTAGTATCCATAGCCTATGTGGGTAATGTCACTCCCACCACGGCAACAGAATAGTTAATGCTTAGTGTACTGTACTGAAAGATTTTCTATGGAAATCGGTTTTTGATGCCTAGAAAACATTCAATCATGCTAGAAGCTCTGTTGCCTAGAACGTGCTCTGTTGTCTAGTTAGGAGAACAAAATTTCGTTTACTAAACATTCTAGCAGAATAGTTAAAAATCTTTTTTTCCGTGTATGTCGGCTCCACGAACACCATCCATCCTACAAACGCTGGCCGAGAGATGGGACTCCACGATACTATTCATTAAAATAATTTATACCAAAAAAAGACCAATTTTGTACTTCGCTATACCACAATTTGTGGTTCTCGTGAGCCAATGCTTGGTTACCTACAGAAAATACCGAAATCGGCATATCAATCAAATTCGAGGAGTTCCCCCGATTCCTCCTAGATCCCATCACCAAATTTATATGGGACCAACTTGGGGGTACCTGCTTTGAAACAAAAAAAGAATCATCAAAATCGGCCAACGTGGTCAAGAGTTATCGGGGAACATACCTACATACATAAAAAAGCAAATATACAGACAAACTGAGAACCTCCTTCCTGTTAAAAATATTATTATTAATATTATATTGTCATTTTTTTAATTTAAGAAAACTATGTTAGTAAACATAGTTTTCTTAAGAATTATTATTACTAACATTTTTATTAGTTAGGATTGTCATCACTTATCTGTATGGAAACATGTTATTAAAATAATTTATATGAATGAAATGAATTATCATCAGTAGACTTGTCAGTAGACAAGGGATACACATGCATCGTCAAGTTTACGGGTTTACTTCAAAAGCATTGCAAACTTCAAAAAAATCAAAAATATTTAGTGGTTTAAGCAAAGGTTTTTGTACAGTACGAGGTCGGGGTCTCCTTTTAAGGCGAAGGGGTAGGCAAGCTCGCAAGCTCTTTCCATACAAACTTTGTGCAAGTTTTTCTTCGGTTGTGTTTGCACTCCAGTTACTATTTTTGGTCCATATGCTTATTTTTTTGTTAGCTATGTCCTGATGTTTTTCGTTTTTAATTTTAATTAATTTTAGTATTTTTTTTTAAATAATGCAAAATTTCAACATCAAGTTCTGCGTATATCCAATATGTACCAACCAACAAAAAATAAAATTAAATGCTGTAGTGCCAAAACTAACGCAAAAAAGTTGTACAACCTTTGTATGGAGAATGGCTTGCCCTACCCTGCGCCTTAAGTAAACAATGATACTTGTGTCAGGAGAACCCGCTCTTCCATTAACAAGAGGTGTTGTTTTACCAATTTTATATAAGTAAGTATATTATTAATTATTATTAAAATTAAAAGGACAGGTCCGTTTACTTTTACAAACTTTTTTAATCTAGATAAATGCCATACGATTATTATTGTTATTATCTAAATAACTAAAACTTGATACTGAGCTAGCATTACGTGGGCAACTTATCATTTATTCGCACGAAACGATTTGTCTCATCATAAGGAATGGAATTCGCTTCATTTACCTGTATTCCGATATGTCCTGTCATCACTTACCAGCATGATCAGGTGAGGATATCCATATTTTAAAGAAAATATCGCACGCTTGACTTACGCTAGTTAGCCTGAGATGGAATGAGGTGTCTTGTGAATACCAGCGCAGGTTGGCAAAGAATGCATCGTAAAACCCGACCTCGGACCGATAGCATAGCCAATATTACGGCAACATGACTTGCCTTAGCTAAATCTACGCTTTATACTGGTATTGGCAAAAATACTTACCAGATCTTACGACACGCGGAAAAAATTATAAACATCAAAAATCTACCATATTTCAATGTTTCAAATCTTTTGAAGAAAATCGCCTAGTAACCTTACACTAAAAACGCCCATTAAGAAAAGAGAGGCCGAAACTCTTCTACGTGTGCACGTTTAACATCTCTGGCCAACTCTACTGCCACTCATACAATAGCAGAGGCGTCTTTCCTATGGTGCAGGATGTGCGTAGCACACGGGCGCAGCGGTTGTAGGGGGCGCCGAGCGCTGCTCGCTATGGAGTCCCAGTACTAGCTAGGGTACTCTTTGCACACGGGCGCTACATGGGCTAGAGACGCCTCTGTAAAACAGAGTATTCAAGAGCAGGTTTGGCCTAGCCCACCATATATCAGATCTTATAATGAGGCAAATCCGTAATTTGTTAGGATCGCCCTCATCAAAACCGAAGAATAGGATTATAATATATCGTATTACGTAATCCTTACAAGACCAAATGTCATCTTGGCCATGGCATCATCACAATTGAATCCACAAATGGCAGATTATGTACGACAATGACAGTAAATAACTTAACAGTGGCATTACGAGCATTGTTACTGTACGGTCATTGCCAATAACTTCATGCAATGCAAGTATACGTATAATAATGGAGAGTTTAGATCATACTAGTTTCACTGGTAGTTAACTATGTATACATATTTATTAATATTCAGTCGGGACAAGTGCGCCAAACTAATACAAGTATGTTGCAAGAATGCAATATGTCTTTAGTTGTATAATATATATATATTTGTAGCATAAGTTTAAAGTCGAATATTTTATTTTTTATATCACGTCAGTGGCAAACAAGCATACGGCCCGCCTGATGGTAAGCGGGCACAGTAGCCTATGGGCGCCTGCAACCTATAAGTAGTAGAGCAAATAGTGGTGTAATACGGCTACAGTTTTCTGTAAAGTGGAGGTACTTCTCAGTTGAGCTGCTCCACATATGAGCTGTGCCCTACCTCTCTAAAATCTGTTCAAGAAGCGACCTGCACGAATTCTGCCATAACTATAGATTCTACTTTAGCGCCTGGGACAAAGTCGCGCAGATGAATAATCCCACATCAATACAAGACTCTCATCCACTTGGCGACTCCTTATCGGCCTGTAATCGGGTGCGCGATTATCACCTCGTTAATTGATAAGGGACCCAGTAACGATTTCTTATCGCTACCTATTTATAAAGTTGTTCTCGATAACCGTTACAAGCAGACACTTGCATTTAGTGAACTTCCTTTTAATAATTAAACAGATTTCCAAATATTTTGTGGTGAATTTCAATGTCATTGCACATAGTTAAGGACTTAACTACGAGTATGTCAACATTTAATTTAAAAAGAAAAAACCGGCTAAGTGCGAGTAGGACCCGCGCACGAAAGGTTCCGTACTATTATCGTACAACATTAGACACTTTATTATAATAACCTTTTTTCATTTATTATTAATAAAAAAAATTAACAGTAATAATAACGTTAAATTTTATAATATCAAATAGAATTTTGATCATGTGCGAGTCGGATTTTAGTTTTCCTATACATTTTGAGACGCAGCGCCAGATAAAGGCAACGAGCAACGTTTTAAAAGTTTTTTTGTATGGGAGCTCCCTTAAAAATTTATTTTATTTTGTTTTTAGTATTTGTTACACCATCTGTGAAAATAGTAACTGTCTAGCTCGCTTAAATTTTATGTTATTTTGTTTTTAGTATTTGTTGTTATAGCGGCAACAGAAATACATCATCTGTGAAAATTTCAACTGTCTAGCTATCACGGTTCATGAGATACAGCCTGGTGACAGACGGACAGACGGACGGACGGACGGACAGCGAAGTCTTATTAATAGGGTCCCGTTTTACCCTATAGGCGCGGAACCCTAAAAAATGATTTCATTATGTAATTAGACATACACTCGATATGGGTAACATTCGTTACACAATGGAATCAATTATAATGTTGATATAATTAAGTCCTTAACCACTTAAGTAAGTACAAAAACAAATGCAATTCAAATACGCTGGGTCAGCGGTCCGAAGCAGGCTTGTTCCTCTGGCCACTTCAGCTAAAATAAATAATCGTGTGGCATTTTTTTTTCGAACCGTGAGATCTTCGAGAAGACAGTACGGTTGCCAGTTTTTGGTTCACTTTTAGCAGGTCACGTGTAGGGTAACGGGTACATTGGGTACTCCCCTCCCTACGGAGGTGGTGCAACTTCGACCCCCCTTTGTCGAGTGAGTGGGCAACTTGACTGTTAGAAGTTCTCAAGCCGCCTGAAGGCCTCTAACTTGGCTTCACGACTGCTCATAGACAACAGCCGAGATCAACGGCCTAACGTGCCTTCCAAAGCACGGGAGTGCATTTTTCCCTATTTGCGTTTGTTTTCTTTCACGTATTTCTCATTAGATTCCAATACCTTTTTAACAAAAAGAAATTAGCACTAGTTGCATTTTTTGGTAATATTCGGTTCTGGCGGTACGTTCGCTTCGCTCGCTTGGGTCGCGCGCTGTAGGGTCGCAGTTCTACTAACACTCCTCCTCGCTTCGCTTGTCATTCTTCCTAAAGGAGACCTTGTGGTGTGGGAAATCGGCACTTAGCGGCCGGCTAAGCGCCAGAAGTGCCCGCTTTGTTTATTTAAAGCATTTTAACACCATGTCTATTCAATACGTCTATCGTATTAACTGGTCATAGAGTTGTTGATATTGGATGAGTAAGAAGTTCCAGATATTATCCTCTACTAGCGATTAGCCGTTACCGGGAATATTCCAGATATTATGCACCAGAATATATCAAGAGATATATCAGAATTTTCCCGCGTAAAATTTGATCCTCTACACACACTTTGCGGTTACAAATTCACAAACTGTCACAGAAAGAGAATAGCAATTCATACTGGAGAATTTCAAACAAAAATGTATAATAGACGCAGTTATTTTTTGTTTTAAAACCTATTTCCCAAAAAGTAGGATGTTTTCAATCCGACTGTTTTGTTGCGTGAATGTCGCGCGTTTTTGGTAGTTCTACTAAGCTTGCACTAACTGAAGATTACAGACCGATTAACGTTAAATATGGTCCGGCTGCTGTCATCTCATAAACCCAATAAAATTCAATGTCGTCAATGTTTCCATAAAATCAAATTTCAACAAACACGGCTTAGGCCAGGGTCGTTCTGACCCGCCACCCGCTGCTCGCTGATGCTGCAGCGGGCCGTCGCCCGGGGCGTCTATATGCTGTGTTCGTAAGGCCCTGGTCTCCCACACCATACTACTACTGTATACTTTTCCAAACGTACAGTGGCCACCAACCAAAAGGATGATTATGACATTGAAAACCCCAAAAGGATGATACAAGTGACTCTAATTACCATGAGTGGTAATTAGAGTCACTAGTATCAATATCTGACTCATCCAAGCATTAAAAAAAACATATAAAAGGGCCCACACAGGCAGCAAAGTTGTTTATTATGCATATAAAAAGTATGATGTATTTTTCATCACACTTGCTACGCCACGTCTGCCTTACGCCTCATCATTTCTATGGACGCAAGACGCCGACGTCGAGGTTTGAAAGAGACCACTACAGTACATTTCTATAGTAAGCATTGTGACAGACGTTGTGTAGGCATAAAATAGGAGACCTGGTCCTAAATGTTTGGGAGCGGTCGTTCTCAACCGTGGCGGGCCCGCGGTTGGCGGGTCAGAACGACCTGGGCCTTACGATTACAGCCGGTTTGGTGCATTCTGCAACCTAGGGTGTGTGCAAATGCAAATGTCAGTTATGTCACCCGTGGCGGGCGAGACCGACCGGTCCTGAACATTTACGAACACAAACACAGCATACCTATAGACACCGCGGGTGGCGGGTCGGAACGACCTGGGCCTAGTTAGAAGATTCTGTACTTGTACTATTATTAATTCTGTAGTATAGTTACACATTTTCTCTATTTGCTTAATCACATTTCTCAATGAGAGAATAGATATGTTTACGAGATAAAGAGGTGAACTGAAGGGCGGAGGAAAATTACGGATGATCTGCCGTTTCACCCTTGGCTTTAGTAGATAGTAAGTAATACACATATATTTTTAAATAATATTAGAGAGATATAACGTTGAGTGTGTGTAGCCGAGCAGATTTTCAATCTGGAGATTCCGGAGGTCGGGGGTTCGAACCCCGGCCCGTACCACTGGGTTCTTAGAATAATCATTGATATTTGAGGAATTTAAAAAAAAACTGGAAAAAAAGATTTCTCTAAATATGTACCTTTTTGGCATCATTCAATTCGGAATTAATTTAATTTAATATATTTATTACATAAAGACACATCGAATGTTACAATTTTAACCCTACTGCCAAACAGCGTAGCAATTTGTTGGCAGTTCGTATGCAACAACGCAATCGATTCTAGAGGAAGAAAAAAAGTGTCCTCAGACCCAGTTTTGTTACTTTGCACACATTTATGTACAGCGGTAACATTTGGAGACAATTCTTTGTCCTACAATTGATAGCGTTTTACATATATGCCAAAACGGACCGGCAGCGGTATGTATCATTTTGCAATTAGGCAGCCAGAATCTTATATCCATAATGTTATGCTACGGTACCGGGCAACAAGCATTGTCCGACAATGTTATGAAGGAGCCGACATTGTTCGGAACTCACAGGATTGTTCACATTTCACAGGGTAAATCTCCAATAACTGCCCATTTTAATATCACCCTGTAACGAGCTATTACTATATATCTGTGCTGATGTGTAATTTTATTTATGACAACTTAAATTATTTAAAGTAAAACCAGTAAAAATCTAAAAAAGGTCCCTGCGGCATGGTGCTGTGCTGATATCATTTAGATACTATCTCAAAACATAATCCCAATATTTGGCGTGGACACTAGTATTACAAAAGCGACGTCATCTGACCTCCCAACCCAGAGAGTAAATTAGATCTTGGCTGCTGTTTGATCTTGGAGCTTGAATTAAACAGGTCTCCTCCTCACGATGTTTTCCTCCACCAGAAAGGTACGGTTAAATGGCAAATTTCAAAAAAAATTGACGACACCTCGCGCAGGATTCGCTTTTAGTTTTGTTATTCTTTACAAGTGTTATGAGGACCCAAAAGGGCAAGATACGAGTACCTACCATGTGCGCGTCGTCAAATGTCGTATAAAAACTACACTCCTAAACTAAGGATGTTAGGGGATTGTCAATCTTATTTCTAGAAGGCTAGGAATGGAAATAAATTACCTACTTTTCCATTTTGGAACTGCAAAAAAAGGTCAACAAGTTTGTACCTACTTAAAACGAAAAAATGCTGAATTCTGGATGCGTGTTTTGCTTTACACAACAATTTGCTGAATAGGTACAGGTACTCGGCAAAGGATGAATGTATCAAAACAAATTAAGTAATAGATAATATTTATAGTCATCGAAATAAGCAAAGTGATATTTTCAATGGTTATTTTAAAGTTAAAACGTTTCTCTAATCAGCAGAATATTTTATAATCTAAGAAGTAATAAATCCCAATATGACTGCACTTGAATATAAACCTTACCAATTCCAAATAAGGTTTATTTTCGTCGAATTTGCTTTCGACAGTTGTGATTGACCGCTGCTCAAATCAGGGCTAAACTTTTAAATCTGTAACGTCAGAAATGCCAACATCGCTACATTGAATACCAACCTAAATACCGACTATTAAGGTTGATTTTAGTATAACAGTATAGTGGATTTATGTCATCGGATGTGGTTAGTTTTGGACGTGTTCAGTTACGCCTTGTGTGCGCTTGAGCACGCAAAACGTGCTTTGGCGAGGTTAACGTAATGCGTCAGATTACATTCTGGGTAAATCATTAGGGTTATAATCCAACGGGTTGAGCAACAAATGGAATTTTTATAATAGAGTGTAGCCAGTCTCTATTCTCATGAGGTTTGTTAAGAGCATCCATCTTGAAATAAATCTGGCAAGTAAAATGTTAATAACTTCCGATTTCGTTGCAATTTTATGCACTTCTGCTCTTCTTCATTAACTATTTTAAAAGCTAAAATGTCACTAAAGTTGGTTTGTCTCTCTCTAGTCACTTTGTTTTTTTAAAGTGTGAGGAAGGGAGACACTTCATTTTAGTTATCTATCAGAAGTTTTTATGATTAAGGAGTTTAGGTGCTTCAACCTAAGTCGGTGGCCCGGCAAACAGTCATTAAATATGGCGCCGGCAGATCTAATCTCATCGAGAGAGCTGTCAACCATCCCATAATAAACAACTACTATTATGATCAATTACCGGTAAGGGGCCATCCACATACTAAGTACGTCACAGCCATAGAGGGAGGGGATCTTAACGAACATCACCGTACGTGTTAAAAGGGATCGGAAAATGCGTGACATAGAGGGTAGTGCTCAAAAAGTAGAAATATTGCGTAACGTAATATGTGAACGGCCCCTGGATAATCAATTGTTTTTATCCGACCCGAAAAGCTACATTCTCAGAAGCTACATTTTCGGCGGTAACTTATTTTACAAATTGAAGCAAGTACATTTTTAAGTAGGTAGGTACCCCTTATTTTCATAGGGACAAGAGCGATAAAGGTATAAGTGGTTTTCTTGGCGGAATAGTCAGTCATTAAATACAATGGACGTTCCCAAAGTGATAAAAATATTATCTCTTTAGGGATAGCAACCTTGCCCTCCAAGTACATATATAATGTTGTTAAATTCGTCATAGAAAACATTCAAACTTTCCCTCACAAAAGGATAACACGCACAAGGCAAGGGTCTAAAAAACGGTTCCACAAGTCCTCACATAAACCTGTCGACTGACCAAGTCAACAAGAACCATGTTCCCTGTGGGGCCTAAAGTTTTCAACAAACTTCCCGTGGAAAAAAGCGGGTAGTATTTCTATCTTTAAAAGAAAATTATAATCGTGGCTCCTTACCCACTCATTTTATGACGCGCCTACTTAACTAGTTCATTTCAATTTAATTACTTAATGAAAGTGAATGTTCACTATAATTTGATGTAATAATGTATATTCTATTTTAATTTAACCACAATGACATGTAATATTCATAATTGAACGAGTGAAACGAGGTCTCCATTTCAGCTTCGGTAAAAATGCTTTCGTATGTCCAGCCGGTTTCCTCTACAGGTCGCATTTCTCAACCGATTCTCGTGAAATTTTGTGAGCATGTTTGATTATTTTATAAACTTTTTGTCAAGTCAGTAGGTATTCGAAACTTTTAAAATTTAAAAATAAAAACTCACGGAGCCACTAGTATAGTTAATAAGTGACTATGACTAAGTATACGCTCTTACGCCCTCGAATTTAATAAATTCATGTTTGCTTGTTTAGTCACTAAGTGCGCATAGATATTTTCGATATCGACGTTACATATGTACGTACTAGGATACCATTCAAGTGTTCATCGCACGCTTATCATATCATAACCTTAATGAGGTTCCTAACGACTCGCAATGTATTTCGAATTAGGGCCTTATCGGCCACGTTCCTTGGTTTATGGGCGAGCACTTGACGCCTCGGCTTCTTAGTAAAATGATCCACGGTTCTAGGTATGAATCTTGTATATTGTTTATGGTAACGACTGTTGTGTGCTAATATACGAGTATACCGTGTTCGGGACGAAATGGAAGTATTTAACAGCGTATTCATGAGCTTGTAAGGAGTAAAGCGTGTTAGTATACGAACCTAGGTCCAGTTACATTTCATACACCTTAAGTATAATAATAATAAAAAAATCTTTAAATAGTAACAATATGCCTACGGACGATCTGGCAACGTTCGTAATCGTTATATTTCTCTATTAAGATATAATACATACTAAACAAAAAAAAAATGTATTGTGCTGGGTGTCCCGTAAGTACAAGCCTACCTACCCTTGCCTTGTCGTACCCAGCAGGTACGACAAACTTAAGGAGGTAGGTGGGCGGTGAACGGCGGCGGTGGTGACCCGATTTTTTTCTGTTTGTTAGACGAGTACCAAACAGAAAAATGCCGAATCCAGCTTACTGACAACCTCCTATGACGATTGTATACTTTATTGGCTGGTGCATTCTCGCTTGCCGCTACGCGCAACTAAATCTATAAACTTCAAGTAAATTGGAGTCGCGACGTTGTTTAAATATAATCGCAAGGGGACATTAGTGTCGTCCCAAGCAAAGTGTCCCACTGTATCGATATCAATGCAAACAATTTCTACTAGCGTCATGCAAATAACCTCTTATAGATACGCCAAAACGGGAGCTTGCTTGGGAAGGACACATTATTAAATCTGTTTCAATCTCAAATTAAATAAATGATAAGTTATAAATTATCTTAAAATATCTTCAGCTTCTTTTTATTACTTTAGATTCTGCCATCATTAATATCATTATAGTAGCAACTGACTCAATAAAGTAATTAAATAATTAGGTATTGAAATGGACGCTCTGCCGATATCAAGCCTAAGTCTCTAAAGACACGATCTTTGATCCCAGGTCTTATTGGGTCACGTTTATCGTCGTTCACATAACATATGCATAAACATAACATGTGACATGACAAACGTACATACATAATGTATGTGTATGCATACTTAAACGTAAGTCTATATTGGCAGGCAAAAAGCGGTAGGGCTAGGGAATGTAAATAAATAGGGCACAGCGAAATGTCATATCACTAGTTTTTTTTATACCCCATCGGTGGCAAACAAGAATACGGCCCGCCTGTCGGTAAGCTGTCACCGCAGCCAATGGACGACTGCAACTCCAGGGGTGTCACATGCGCGTTACCGACCCTTTAAAAATTATACATTCCTTTCTTGACCCCATACTGTAGTGGTCATTCAGGAAAACCACAGCAGGGAGTTCACTCCACAAGCGGAGCGTCCAAGGGAGGCAATTCCTCTGAAACCGTACCGTACGCGTCCATTCAGTTTGATATCATCATATTTGGAGCAGCCCAACTGTGGATGTACTACTTACAGAAGACCACAGCCATAATAACACCACTCGTTGCTCTTGGTGGTAAGGTCGCCAGAGCTCCCGAGGATGCGCTGGACGGGGGGCCTTGCACATGTACAGTCACGCTCGTTCATTTGTGACCCACTTCGCAAAAAAAATCTTAAACTTTCTATACGGTTTGACAGGGCTGTCAACCTTAAGGGGGTCCCAAATTAAAGTTCGTGACTGTATCTAGCTGTCAACACAATGAATCCTCAAGTCAATACAGGGTCGATGACGCGGTTGTGATTCTTCCCGACTGACCATAACACAAACGACGCAGTTTGGTTGTATACAATCTCGGTATTTAGTGCTCTCGCTAGAAGTGTAATTTATTATCAGCATTGCTAGCACAAGACGGCGCTCGATCTATCTCACGCGCGACATATACTATCCGTCTCTTTCTGTGTGTATCAATTAGAAACAAGATTTAAGAGCCAATGGCTTCAAGCTGGACCAATCCTGGAAGGATGAATGGGCGGAGGCGACTATCGGCCAACGCAGCATCTTTCCGGACCCTACTCAAAAGCCAAGGGGCTTCTCTTTGCAGAGGAAACACTGGTGTCGCCTCAACCGAATCCGCACAGGCCACGGCAGGTGCAACTTTTTAAAGTACAAGTGCGGATGGAACGAAAGCCCGTTATGTGACTGCAGCGTTGAAGACCAAACGGCGCAGCATATTGTGGAGCGCTGCCCGAAACGGCGCTACCAGGGCGACCCGGAGGACCTCTATATGAATGTGACACCTGACGCTGTTGACTGGCTGTGCAACCTGGATGTTGACTTATAATTTATAGATTTAATCTCCTACATTTATATGCCATACGAATAAATAAATTAGAAACAGACGGATAGTCTATCTTGGGCATGAGATTGAGACTATTGAGAGTGCTTGCCGTGCTGTTAACCAACTTAAGGCCCGTTAAGCAAATGAAACTGGTTTCCGAAAGTTGGAAGAGGAAGATCTCGGCGAACGTATCCCGACCAATCAGAGACATTCTTAAGAAAGGCCAGGTCAAGAGTACCCTAAATCGGCGTGCATGCATGAAGAATGTTATGAGAGTTCATGAAGCGAAAGTTGTATGTCAGGATCGTAGCAAATGTAAATCCGTGATCTTTGCCTACCCCTCTGGGAAACAGACGCGATTATATGTATGTATGTTTCCGAGACATTTAGCAGTAATATAACAGTTCTACAAGTATGATCCGTTCACCTTACCCTCATTATCGTCTTTCAAAATCAGGCAGAGACATCGAAGTGAGGATATGTCCTGTCTAATATCGCCGATATGTTATTTGATCTGTTTTTATACTCAACTATGGGTACAAGTAATATAAGGGACATTACTTTAGACTCTACAATGAGGAATCGCCTCTCCTACCTACGCTATGAACGAAACACAAACTATAGACTAACCGTAACACAGGCGGTTCCTCTGGGGCGCGCGGCGCAAGAAGGGAGACCGTCTGTGTTAAGCAGGTCTTAAGTAGATCAAAGAGAAGAAATGAGACGTATTCAAAGTAGTTCCACGTACCTAAGTAGATTCAACAATGGTGCAAGCGTAAAAATGCTAACTCAAATATACCGACAATATTCAGGATGCTTAAATATATCTGGACATGCACTCTTAGACAAAAAACAATAGTAGGTACGTAAAGGGATGATGAGATGTATCCCCATGGACTGAACTTGTTCAACGTACAAGTTTAGGTACCCAAAGGTAGATTCAACGATTACAAGCGTAAATAATGCTTACTCAAATATTCCTGACGTCCTCACTTCAGGGTGCTTAAACGAGTCTGAACTTGTACTCTGACGCCTTGACAATAAGGGCGTGTGTATATATATTTGTATATATTTTTTATGTGTAGTGTGTATATATTTTTATGAGCACCTTGTTCGTCCTGTGTATATATGATGAGCAGATTGCGTTTCCCTAGTTTCAACGTTGTTGCTCAAGAAAACATCACAATTCAAGGATTATTCACTCAATAATTAACTTAAAATTATCTCAAGCTCACCTCGTTATCGCGGCGTATCGTTCCCGAAAGCTTATCACTGTACAAACACGGTTAATCACAACACTAGGTGCGTGCGTGCGCGCCGGCAGACTGGGGCGAAGTGACGTGCTTAACGTCTTGACTTGAGGCCCGGTACTATGAGACGTTACGTAAGTTGGTCTGTTTTTTTTTATGCAAGGAAGGTGGCAAACACTCTTACGGCTTGTCTTATGGTAAGCAGACACCGTGGCCTATGGACGCTTGCGACTGTAGCAGAATCACAAGTTGCCGACCATTTGTAGACTTGAGGATTCATTGTGATGACAGCTAGATACATTCTAAATTAACTCTCTGACCTCTTTAAAATCTTCTGAATTCTTAGGCTAGTTCCCTTGAGCTAATTTCAAGAAAACACTACTAGGTTTAATAAAGCTATCTACGTTGATTTATCGATAAAAGATAAACTAATTAATAGATAGTCCATTCAAAATACATTGATCACAATATACCTAATGTGTCACACGAATAATATTTAGGTATTTCATGTTTGTCTGTGTCTTGCGTCGTATTTCTGCAAATAATCCAAGCCAAAAGAATCAATTTCAAATGGTCGCTAACAGCGCTTTATGTTGGTTAATAGATTGCTATGTTTGTAGGCCCTTTAACCTGAGCACGTAAAGGTGTTACTGCACCGACGATCGATCGACTGGAGTGGAGGTACAATGGATTGGTCGACATCAATCGACAGTTTCTACTACGCACATCGATCAGCCAAACCTATCCATTGGTGTGATAACACCCTAAGATACCGCATCGATACGTCATGTTACAGTTTAACCGTCTAATTAGTGTCTCATTCTAACAGAAATCTGTGTCCCGGTTGGCCAATAATAGATCGCCACGTCCATATGTCCCTTACCATTTGAGTTATCGATTTCGCGTTGATATCACGATGTCCACGGGTAGCATAAGAACGGCGCAACTAGCACGAGAAGGAGAAAGCGAGCAAGAGAGAGACAAAGAGTTTCTTTTCTAGCGTCTCGAGCGTCGCATTCTAACCGTGCTGATAGATGCAATCAGTAGATCGCCACGTCTATATATCCCCTTAAAGTCTGAACGATACTTATCGACTCCGATAACATGGTACCGGCCATGTTATTCAGTTTGACCGCTACGGTGCGATGTAAGCATTACTTATTGCGTGACGAAATATGTGCGTAAAGTGCAAGTTGCATTCAGTCTTTGTAACTTGAATAGTGTGCATAAATAATGTGCATTTTTACTGTAGTTTTAAAATATAGGACAAGTGAAGAGCTAAGTTTTTGGGAATGTTTTAATGAATAAGTAATATGTTTTAATAAGTATTAAAAAGAAATGTAACCTTGAGTCTGCGGTTACCATTTCACGCTTAAACAGCTGAAAAGATTGTGATGAAATTTGGTAATTAACAGCAGGAACGTAAGATATCTTCCGTATCACTGTACGACATATGTTTATGCGTTATGTTGGTAATTGTATTATAAGTAATTTGAGAACCTGGAGTAGACATCTGTGCATATTTTTTATCTTAAAACACAACCATCTTCTAAGGCAATCGACGAGTCTACACGGACGCCGTCGCGGGCTATAGCTAATCAAATAAGTTTAAAGCAGAACAAAGCATTTCTATAATTTCCATTTTTTTTTCAATACTCATAGTCACGGTATGTAAGACTAGGTAAACAATGCTTGCAATCGGAACAATCTACTAATAAATAGGACTAACGTAAATAAAATTTATCTGGACAGCATTATGTGACCATTGTAAAATAGCAACATATGCTATTATGTTTTCTGATAAAGGAACAATATACTAGATATTTAATTTTTACTAGACTCAATCAACCAAACAAGAAAACAGTTAAATACCGGACTAGCCTATAGCCCTATAGCAAAGTATTATTAATTTATGATCATACTCGTAGAACCTAAACACACCGAACAACAAAATAACGTGTCATCTACAACTCTGAAATATGATGTTTGAGTCATGTTCACCTTGTCATAAATTAATGTAAAATATGAGTCAAAGGTAGTTGCTAAATCAATTTTATGGGATAGGCAATTCATTATGGATCAAACTATGCTAGGAATGGCGATAAATCTTATCAGTGATTGTGAAATTTAATAACATGATTGCAAATAATTTTTAAGAAAAAAAAACCGACTTCAATGGGGGAGGCCGGTGAAAGATTATTATACTTAGATGGTGCACTCTTAGATTCCATACAAAAATATAAAAATGGCTATAAGTATATTTATAATGGTAGAAGAATAAGTACCCTCAATTCCTCATGGAATCCTCCATCATAACTCAAGCTTGACAAAAATGTGCCTTGAAAACCTAGCTTGCTTGACAAATAAAACGAAGAGAACAAATCGCCAAACGTGAACTACGCGTCGTTGAAGAGTTCCGTTCTGATCATCATCAGCAGTTCCACTTCATCAAATGTCACGTTTTTGAATGATAATGCTTGATTAGTTCATGAAAATACTAAAATCACTATTTTAGTATTTTCATGAACTAATCAAGCCATTATCATTCATTTCATGAACTAATCAAGCATTTGTCTGCCTTTCATATTTGAGGAGTTCCCTCGATTCCTAATGGATCCCGTCATCAGAAATCGAGCATGCCAAAAATTCATCGTGAAAATAGAACTTGCTTAACAAACACAGCTAGGAGGACAAATCGCCAAACGTGAACTTTTCGTCATTGAAGAGTTCTGTTCTGATCATCATCAGCAGTTCCACTTCATCAAATATCATATTTTTGTATGAAAATACTCGACTTGTTGATAAAAACACAAAAATCAATATATGTTTGCCTTTAAGATTTGAGGAGTTCTCCCAATTCCTCATAGATCCCATCATCAGAACTGCGTTTTAATAAAAACGGGACCAACTGGGATATATATAATAAAAATCAAAAAAATAACTTTTAGAATCGGTTAAGAAATGACGGAGTTATGGAGTAACAAACATTAAAAAAAAAAACATACAATCGAATTGATAACCTCCTCTTTTGAAATCTTGAAGTCGGTTAAAAATAACTTTAACTATACCAATGAACCGAAGAAAAATATTTTCAAAGTTCCCATGGAAAGTACTGGGTATTTTTTTTTTCTACATGTTGACAAATAGTTTCGATTTCGATGACACTTGAAACTGTTGAAACAGACATCAATGTATGACGTAAATGTCAAATGAAACAGTCGTCAACTGTTTAGAACATTGAGTACATAATAATAATAACCCCTAATCTGAAAGGTAATTTTCTAAGTGGAACTTAGCATGTAAGTTTCCTGAAATTTACAAATGTTTTGAGAACGTTCTGCAACTTGTATGTTAGTTCAGATAGATTGCTAGTTTGAACCCAGTACATGATCTTAAAGCGCCTGAACAAGTGTACGAGCAAAATATTGCTTATAGAAGTAACGGCGACATTAAATTCATACTAATATTATAAATGTGAAAGTAACTCTAGTCTGTCTGTCTGTCTGTCTATGAATGATAGAATGAATGATCATTTATTTGGAAAAATCAAGCGTAATATAAAGGTGGTAGAAAATACATATAGATCGCATCTTGTTTTGCCATTACTGGCGTACAAATGTTATGTGTATACACAGAATAATATTTAACGACATCATTACCATTTTGAATTAAATTGATGACTATTTTTTTTTTCTTAAATATAATAAAAGGCATTTCTTTAAACTCGTCACTCAGGGTGTTAAATATTTTTACAGTAGGATATGGTGCTACATTACCGCACGAGTGCGGTAATCAGCAGATTACGTGCATATGTCGAAACTTTAAAGAGCCATATGTCCTGTAAAACGTTGTACCATACACGTGCGAACAGGTAATTCGCAACTCGTATCGATTTAAAACACTCCCTTCGGTCGTGTTTTAATTTATCACCACTCGTTGCGAATTTTCTGTTCTTTGCACTTGTATCGTAATCTAAATACATAAAAGAAGAAACTGACTGACTGACTGACATATCAACGCACAGCCCAAACCGCTGGTCCTAGAGATTCCTTGGAACGTAGGTTCCTTATAAGGTCTAGAGGTGCACTAAGAAAGGATTTTTCAAAATTCAACCCGTAAGGGGGTGAAATGGGGGTCCGAAGTTTGTATGAGGAAACAAGATTAGTTGGACTATTTTATTCGAAACTTTACAGGAGTATTTCTAACGATATATGAGTACGAGTAAATACGTGTTTCAGGTTTTTTGAGAAATCAACCCCTAAAAGGAGGAAAGGTGGTGACAAATTCTGAAAATCGACATGGGTATTGTTTTTATGATATACCGGGTCGCTAATAACGAAAGCAACAATGATTTTAAAATCTCACGTGGAGGACGTGAAATACCATCCCCCCTGTTGGGGTGCGAGGGGGATGAAATGTCTAAATATTAATATGGGTGTCGTTTTTATGGTTTTTTGGGACGTTAATTACGAAAATGGCGTCGGTTTTGAAATTTAATATTGTGGACATGAAAACTTTTGAAAGTTTATGCCAAATTTCAAGAAATAACTGACTGACTGAGTGACTGACATATCAACGCACAGCGCAAACTACTGGTTCTAGAGATTCCAAATTTAGTATGTAGGTTCCATATACGGTCTTGAGGTGCATTACGAAAAGATTTTTCAAAATTCAACCCCTAAGGGGGTGAAATGGGGGTCCGAAGTTTGTATGGGGAATCAAGATTAGTTGGATTATTTTATTCGAAACTTCACAGGAGTATTTCTAACGATAAATGAGTAAACATGTGTTTCAGGTTTTGTGAGAAATCAACCCCTAAAAGGGGGAAATCTGGTGACAAATTCTAAAAGTCGATATGGGTGTTGTTTCTATGGTTTATCGGGTCGCTAATTAAGAAAACAACAATGATTTTAAAATCGCACGTGGAGGACGTGAAATACCATCCCTTCTGTTGTAGTCCGAAGGGGTTGGAATGTCTAAATATTAATATGGGTGTGATTTTTATGATTTCTTGCGTCCTTAATTTCGAAAATTGCATTGATTTTGAAATTTAATATTGCGGGCACGAAAACTTAAAAGTAGGTGCCAAATTGCAAGAAGAAAGTGACTGACTGAGTGAGTGACATATCAACGCACGTTGCACAGCCCAAACTGCTGGTTCGAGAGATACCAAATTTGGCATGTAAGTTCCTTATAAGGTCTAAAGGTGCATGAAGTGCCGTGAGTTCCCTATGAAGATACGACCTTTTTTGATTCAATGTATTGTAAGTGGTTTTATTAATCAGTGCCTTCCGATACGATTTCGACATAAATCGATATTTGAGCGTCCGAGAGGACTCTTAATAGGAATCCGAGGTACCTAAACTTTGAATAAAGTAACGGCCATATTGATTTTCTTCATTTCCGTCCCGATTTCGTTCAAAATCGATTGATTGAGAAATTAGAATTAAAATCGAGTAGGCCGCCAAGGTCAAGTCTTAATTTAAAACAATTTGCTAGGGACCAAAATGGACGGATTGAGGAATACATAACAAATATAATTGTTAAGAGGAAAATTTGGTTGTATTTTGCAATTTTTGAGTTATATAATAGTATTCCATAAATCCATAAATTAGCGCACCACCGGTTCTCGTAGTCAGCAGCCGCCACTGCCTGCGCCCACATTGCTTAACCTCGCTCACCGCACGCGGTAGGCGGGTGCCGCTGGGCCACGAGCGCTCTAAATTCTTGATAGTTTGTGCCAAATTGCAATTCAATCGGTCCAGTAAAAGCAACTTGGTTGTAATAGACGGACTGACAGTAAGGAGTGCGAATGGAAGTGAGGCCAAATTTTCTTTTTGGATGCTCCAATGGGAACTGGCAAAACCTACCCAATAAATTAAATTTTAGGAAAAATAAATGTTACACGTGATATTGAATTAGCCGTATTTCTGTACTTCAAAGGACCAGAGTTTATGACCGGTGCGCGCTGCTTGGTCGTTTACAGACCTATTGGTGTTACTGTAGTACACAGATACTTTTACTAAGGGCCATTTAAGACATGCTTTTATTTCATCGGCCCTTTTTTGCCCTTTATTGGAAAAGTCATTCTATTCAGTCAAGGAATACATCGACATTGTACGATAATACATTTACGAAACTATTTTGTTACATTTAGTTACTTCTTATTTATTTGTCATCAAATCATTAGTTTTGTTATTTGACATTATTTTTAATTTATTTTCTTATTTGACAAGTACCTATTTCTTAGGTACCTTCATTTTATTTTACTTTTATAAGTGTAAATTCTGACATACGTTCCCTTTTTGACATTGTTTTTATATTTTTTGATTTTATACCTATGATATGCATAAAACATAAAATTAGAATTGAATATTTTCTATATTGATTTATAATTTTGTTTTGACATTTTTATTGCATACACGACCTTTTATTGCTTATTAATTTTACCATATTTTTAATTTGTAGGTATATATAGTGCATATATCATGCACATCGTTATTTTTTAAGTTATTTTCATTTTCATTAAATATTGTATTTGAACGATCACTATACGATAAGTAATATAAGCCGAATGTAATTGTATTATATGAACATGGTATAATGAGATATAATAAACTAAACTAAACTAAACTTTCCCCTTCGGCCTCTCGGAAATGTATGATAATAGTTTTCGATCCTTATTTTTGCCAAAATCAAATGAAATTCAACAGTTTGCCGGTTCTCAGAATGTATACTGACTTTTCATATGTTCATCTGTTAATGAATCACAATCACCAAACTTCGTATACCGAAACCCCCAGAATGTAACAACTACTTTTCTGGAGACCGCATCTAAATCGGTTCAGCCAAACGCGAGATAATCGTGAGAAACATACGAACCTGTTTTTTGTACACGGTTAAAAATTTCGCTTAGTACGCGGGCGAAGCCGCGGGCAAATGCTAGTGTACTATAATAGCCATACAGTAAACAATTTTCCGAGATAGAGCTAATCTCGTTTTAGGTAAGTGTCATCCAGGGGGCAATACAACTAGCCCAAAATAGAGGGGTCTGGAGAACGGTCGTGAAGAACTGCTCCTCTGGTGGTCAACACCCTTAGCCTTGAGGAATCGACGAAGAAGACGAAGAAGAATTTATTTCTATTTATTTATTTAACCGAATGGCATGCATAAACAATGACAATCAGAGTATAGCTTTGAGGTCGCTGAGCCAGGCAATCAACTCAGGCGTGACTGAGTCTATGTTCTTTCTATACAACCCTCTTTTAGAGTTAGTTGTTCTTATTTCAAACAGTGATAAGTTTTTTTTTACAGAGAGACACATTTCAAAAATATAGATAGACGGGAGTGGTAACATGCTTTTTGCTTGAAACAGTGGTCTACCTACAGTGGGCTAGAAAGTCGGATCCACACATGTTTGAGAACCTTTCAAACATATTTTTTTTATATTTCTATAGATGGTCTCCGCTTCAGCCGAGTTCCCCCAGAGTGTTACCTCTTCACGCTTAAACCGCTAAACCGATTTAGATGAAATTTGGTATAGAGATAGTTTGAGTCCCGGGAAAGGACATATTTTATTCCGGAAATCATTCCTTAGGGGGTTAAAAAGGGGAATAGAAGTTTGTATGGGCGAGCGATATTTGAGCCTGCGCCTAAAACAATTGAGTAGCAATTATTTGTATAATATAACGAGTCGCAAAGCGGACGGACTCGCTTCAACCCTGAACACAAATAGAAAGTTATATAAATATGTATAAAGATATGTCAAAGTATTCATTTCATGAGATCACACAAATTATGAAGACAATTATATATATATTTGTTTTCATAATTTGTGTGAATTTATACTTACTTGTTCGATTGTTAGCTTGCAACAAAAACAAAATGAGGTTAGGTATTTTTTTTTCTCTGTTAGCAATTCACTCTTTCTTTACTCAGTAGCGGTACGACGTAGTACCGAGTGTCAAGTAAAAAAGCAATAGGGCCCTCTACTTTTAGATGAGGCCCTAATCTCCTAATTAATGCTATTCCCGTGGACCCGTGTATAATAAATATTGGGGGACAATCTTACACAAATCGACCTAGTCCCAAACTAAGCAAAGCTTGTAATATGGATACTAGACGACGATATACATACTTATATAGATAAATACATACTTAAATACATAGTAAACATCCAAGACTCAAGAACAAATATCCGTGAAAAATGCACAAATGATGCCCTGGCCGGGATTCGAACCCGGGACCTCTAGCTTCGGAGGCAGTGTCACTACCAACTAGGCTAAACAGGTCGTCAAAATGTATGTCCTAAAACTACGACCAAGACCACCGGGGGATGGGCAGCAGCTTCCCTGGAGTGCGGTGGAGATACTGCGATCGCCAACCCGCATGCCAAGCGTGGCGACTATGGCATTTATCCACCATGAGATTGGGGGAAGCCTGTGTCCAGCAGTGGACTTCCTTTGGCTGATCTGATGGTAGTGGGCGACATCTAACTTCAACGTCACAATGCTTACTATAGAAATGTACTGTAGTGGTATCTTTCAAACGACGACGTCGGCGTCTTGCGTTCGATTGAAATGAAATTGATTGAAATGTTGACGCTGAAGTCAAGACTTCGCGTATGACATAAAATAAGAAATAAGGGACTGACTTACGAGTACTGACTCGGCGGGCATGATCGGTATGTGGTATTTTGATAGACATATGACGTCAGCTTACTGATGTCGCACAGATTTCTTTACTAGACGGAATACGGATAGTATTACATTTGCACAGTAGTGATATCATGCGCGGAAGCGGGGCTGTACTGCATTTGTATGATATAGGAAGCACTCATACATTTGAATGAGTAAGTAGGCGTGCAGTAATAAATAGGTACGGACTCGATTGACAGCTGAAAGCTTTCTTATATGGCACAGCCACATGCCGACAAGTCAGGAAGTTTAGGCGCTTTCCTAATACACAACGGAAAAAGAACGGTAATGACAATGATTAATAATAATAATTAATTATTGGGGGACAATTTTACACAAATGGACCTAGTAAACTAAGCAAAGCTTGTACTATGGGTACTAGACGACGATATACATACTTACATAGATAAATAAATACATAGAAATCATTCAAGACTCTGGAATACTCTCTTATTCGTGTTCACCACATAAATATTGCTCTGACCGGGATTCGAACCCAGGACCTCCGGCTTCGTAGGCAGGGTCACTACCAACTAAGCCAAAGTGGTCGTTAATTGTGAGCGCAGCGCTACCATAAAGGTGGGGCAGAATGTGTTATCAGTTATGTAGTGAAACGTTTGCGTAGCACTTTGAAGCGATATCGTAAAATGCGCAGTAAACGTGTTAACCTCATAAGGACCATGCTAGTTGTAACGCTATTGTAATTACCTAACACTACATAAATTCCACGTCATTCATAAGGCGCCTCCAAAATCATTCCCTTGATCTTTTTCCCATATCGCATTAAGGCGCCCCAACCGTGTAGACTCGGGCAATAATAGGTCTACGGTCTGCCCCGCCTGTCGTAAAAGGAGACTAAAAGGGGGTCACCGGGGTTGCGAGTACACCACGTGGCGGGGACCCACAGTACCCGACTAGCAACCCCAAGGTGACGTCGAATGATAGTGGCCAAAAGGAGTAAAGCGCAAGGGTGGGTATCCAGTGCGTTTAGTACTGAGATCCTGGAGTCCTTCGCATTGCACAGATGGCGGTCACCGTGGAGTTTTTAATGGATAGAAGTACCACATAACCCAGTCATTCCCCGATGACTGGGTACCTGGAACGCAGGTTTTCTCCACGAAAAAAGGTACCTGACAACCAGAGCGACCGCTGCTTCCGCTCTAACGGCCCGGCCACGACTCTCAAGCGACAGCGGCAGCGGTTTCCTAATACATTGCGTGTGATCCCAAATAACCGCAGTGCGTTGCGCGTCTCAACCGTGCAATGAACAGACAACACGCTTTCCGAACTCATGGCCGGGCTGTAACCTAGGTCCAACCTTGTATAAAATAATGAAATAAACTCACCATATTCCAGTTTCTAATACTAAGTCGACCGTCTCTGGCAGCTCAAACCGGAAACCTGGAAATTAAACAATACATCTTGAACAGTTCACGCCTATTTAGACTAATAAATTAACTTGGGCCTAGCCTGCCCAAGTTTATTAAGGCCTGAGTTGCCTTGATTAAAACTATTTCAAATCGATAGCATAAGGAGTTCCTGAGATACATAACGATAAGGATTCCTTTGTTACATTTTTTGACACGGAACCTTAAAAGCGCCTCTATAGGATCCCTTAGTAGATATGGTTTTCGCTTATCACCGCTTGCGACTCCTGTGCAGGAGAATCACAAACGCGCTATGCCGACCTGGTATCGATTTCAGGATTCGTTGTGTTGACACTGTGGACAGCACATGAAGGTCCCTTACTTTCAACACAATGCATCCTCGGGAAACTGGGTTAATTTGACATAATCAATAAAAATAAAGAAATTAATAAATCCAGGGTACTTTGCCGAGAGGGCAAAGTCAAACCATTTACTTCGTATTGCTTCATAAGACGTCAACGAGGCTTGAACTCGCGATTTTCTTATTTTATTTACGAAGTAAAGGATTAAACATTTCAGGCCAAAGTAACCCGTGTCCCATATTTTATCCCAGATAAATGTAGCCCCGAACAAAGAAAATGGTAAAACCCTGCAAATAAGGTAATCTTACCGTCTGAAATTATTCTCCTAACTAAAGCGGCCATGTCTTTGACCTCGGAAGCGTAGAAATTGTCTCCCGTGTAAGGGGTTATACCTAAATCTGATCAAATGATGTAAGCAATTCTTAGAAATATCGTTATTAGTTTTATTAATATAAGCACGAAACAATCTCGATTTTTTATTTTGACTAATCTTTTATACTTTGACAGGTCTGTTGCACGAGGACTTTGATAAAGGTCATAATCGCGTTCAAAGCCGCGCCCGCGGGGAAACTATGATTAAGGCAAAAACTTAGGTTAAAAGATTGAAGATCCACTGCTGTGGATTAACGGAAAGACGCATGTTCAGTCAGCCGCAAAAGTAGCTGGCAGGACGAATCGCTCAGAATTATCTAGCAAGAGTTTAGCCAGAGTGTAGCAAATATTAAGCTGCTTGTTCTTTCAGCTACATTGCAGCTGACTGTTTAAATCCTACTCAAGATGTTGTATTGTAACCTTTTCCCTTCAATTTAAAATTATGTTGGCCTCCTAAAAGAGCATGCTACTTTTCCCGATCCTACGCCGCTTCCTGGCAATCGACGATCTGAAGCTGACGCAGATCTGCCTCCATTCTGTCCACCAAACGATACCAATATGCATAGATACTGTGTAGTAGATAATTGATCGAGCTAGCGAAGCGCCTCCGTTTCAGCTTGGGCAAATGCTTTCGTATTTCCAGCTGTTCTCCTCTACAAGTTAAATTTCTCACCCGATTCTAGTAAAATTTTGTGAGCAGATTATTATTCTTTAGTCGGTTTAGTTTCAGGAAAATTTAAAAATTGAATAGAGGTCTACAACTCGCAGAGCCAAATGTAATCTATATCAAATATTATATTACAAAGTCGTGTTAGCTACACCATTTATAACTCGAGATGGGCTGGGCCGATTTGTATCATCTTTGATCTTTGGATTTGTCTTCGCTCCGAATCGCAAAATAACTATTAAAATATCAGTAAAATATGCCAAAAACACCTTTTTGTACGGAACATGTCCGGTGCGGAACGACGCCGGGAGAGCTAGTAGTAGAATAGATTGTAAAGGATACAAGTAAGCATGTCCTGCAGCGAGGTGGGTTCGGGCGGTGGGGCGGCGCGCAGCGCGTACGCACGCATGAACTCCTTGCGCAGATCATGAAACCGGGCGTAGTACGTCGGCAGCGTCAGCTCCTTGCTGCACGCTTCGGGATGGAGGCATTGTCTGTAACACAACACAAAATTTGTTACCGTAAAGTCAGCTTACTTTGCTCCAATTGAGGCTAACTTTGCCCCGTATGAAAACCACACGCAGAAGGTTCTACTAAAAATATAAAAACTGGCCAAGTGCGAGTCGGACTCGCGCACGAAGGGTTCCGTACCATTATCTATAAAACCGGCAAAGAGTCCGACTCGCACTAGGCCGGTTTTTAATATTTGTTGTTATAGCGGCAACAGAAATACATCATCTGTGAAAATGTCAACTGTCTAACTATTGTGGTTCTTGAGATACAGCCTGGTGACAGACAGACGGACGGACAGACAGCGAAGTCTTAGTAATAGGGTCCCGTTTTTACCCTTTGAGTACGGAACTCTAAAAACGTCGACGGTCAGTCCAAACTTCAAACCCACCACATGGTAATGTGCAATAATATTTACAGTACACATTACGTGCATATGTACTGTAAAACGTTGTACGATACACGTGCCAACAGGTAATTCGCAACTCATGTCGATTTAAAACACTACCTTCGGTCGTGTTTCAATTTATCACCACTCGTTGCGAATGTCCTGTTCTCTGCACTTCTATCGTAATGTACTATTACAGTACATATGGTGCTACATTACCGCACGAGTGCGATAATCAGCAGATTACGTGAATATGCCGAAACTTTAAAGAGCCATTTGTACTGTAAAACTTTGTACAATACACGTGCGAACAGGTAATTCGCAACTCGAGTTGATTTAAAACACTCCCTTCGGTCGTGTTTCAATTAATCACCACTCGTTACGAATTTCTTGTTCTCTGCACTTGTATCGTAATGTACTATAATGGAATAATGGAAGAATCCCAAAAGTTACCCTCCAGGGCTAAAGCAGCCTTAATTAAATAAGGCTTTACTTTGCGGTAGTTAATGATAAGTGACGAGTACACGTACAATATTCTTTTGCGGCTTGTGTTAGACGCAACGCAACGGGAAAAACATCAGACATAACTTTTATTTAATACCACGACGGTGCTGGAAAACAAGCTTACTCCCTACCTGATGGTAAGTAGAGAACGTAGCCTATGGACGCTTACGGCTACAGAAGACTCACAAGCTTTACCAACCCTTTACCGTCTTGAGGATTCGTTGGGTTGACAGCGTGCAGGTACCTCACTCTCAACATAGCACATTCTTGGGAGCTCTGGCGACCTTACGTACATAAGTAAGGTGGCACCAGGAAAAGTTGTTGCAAATAGTGCTACCTAATGAGTAAGTAGTATGTACGCTATGTATAATACTACTGAAATAAAGCACCTAATTGATTAATTAAGGCTTTACTTGGCGGAAATTCATGATAAAGTTACAAGAACAATATCCTTTTGCTTTTCGAAAGCGGTCGCTAGAGGGGCACTTTATTTTTATAGATGGATGGACTATTTGGATGTATCAGATTTTTTTTGCGCATGCTGTCGTGACATGTATTAACGCAAGTAACTATATACATAGCAAGCAAGACACCAAGCTATAAATTGCCCTTCACGATACCAAGGACAAACAGGCAGAACAGCATAAGCATTTGAACGCTATCTCACCTGAGGAGGAATCACGATTCCTCCGTTGTGGATAATCTTCTGAGCCACGGCTCAACAGCAAACGACCCACCTATTAGGATCATAGGCGATCGCCATTAACTTATGGATGCCAAACCGCTAACCACTTATTTACCAAGTAATCATCATCGCCCTAGCGTTATCCCAGTACAGTTGCATACAGAAGGATGCCCGGGTCCGCTACCTAATTCCCAGAATTCGCGTAGTCATTATTTTTATTTAATAAACTATGGAAAAATTCAAAAAAGATCATAGAACTAATTATAACTAAAACGAAAAAAAAACTATGTTGGTAAAATAAAGCAAATTACAAATAAAACATTTGCCCCCAGTTCTTCGTCCCCGGTGAACGTGCCCAGAACCTGGCAGCATTACCATGTTGGATGGCAATGCTTATCCTATTTGCGAGGTTTGGACCAGCCCTCCGACAGACACTGGGCTCATTAAGAAGTAAATTGAAATGTATTTTATTAATCATTATATTATATTGGCTGCATGCCATGCCATATGAAGAAGTGCTTAAACACGTATTACGATATACCTACCATGTACATGTACACCATGTTTAAAGCAAAGAAACAACACATTATTGACACTGCCGAAGCAGGCCCTATTGCTTGGAAATTACTCAAATTATGATACATATTTATTATGGCACTCATTTCGTATTTCTTGCAAGTCACTGCCACAATTAATAAAAGGGTTCTTGGACTAAGGTATGCATGCTAATATATATTTACTTTCCCAGAAATCAGCAGTTCGTATATGAATGTTATCATTAACTTAAATGCAGATTGATGCAGATTAAATCACGATTTAACCTACCAACGAAACAGTAATTCAGCTGAAATTGTCCCACAGCGATTTAATTGGTTTGATTATTCAAATGGGATCCAGGTATGCCCGTGACCTCTGTCGCAGGAAGCGAGGCGTTTCCATTTTAATGCTTGAATGACATTAGTTTTCAGTTGCGCGGTTTCATTGTAATATTTGTTATCTAAAATGACGTTCAAGTTGGGTGCGTCTCAGTAGTTTTGAAATGCTCGTTTTTAACGTCGTTGTCGGCTCACGATTATCCAGACAAAGTGTAAGACAGACCGCGAGTAAGTTTTTCAAATAAAGACGCAGACTGAAACGTGGGTATTTCATCCACTTAAAATATTTGACAAATAACAAGTATTTATTGCCGCTTTTGTGTAGAATACATGTACTTACAACGAGAGAGGTTTGGCTTTTTTATACTTTGACCTAGGACAGAGACTTCAATGAATCACGAATTTCTTCGTATATGCATGCGGATAACTATTTTTCTAACAACTGCATGTTTTAAAATCTATCACAATGGATTTTAAGAAACAGGTGAAAATATTACAAGGTCCGTTGCCGTACCGTGTGCTTGTATAGAATGGATACAAACCCAAACCTACTATATACCGGATGTGTAGTATCTAGTCAATCTGTAATCTAGCAATAGATAATTTCGATCAGATACCATCATTCATATTTTAATGACGTTGTTTGGAAAATACAATATCATAGTAAATGATAGTATCAGGTAAAAATAGACTTAATAATGTAATAGCGGCTACAATTTATAAATATTCTATTGGAAACTATGTATTTACATATAAAAATATCCCTCATACATACATATCAAAATGAGAACATAATGGTGATATAGAAATAAAGGTTACTTTACTAGTTTGTCATTGCACTTTGAAATTGCCATTTGGCATTAAACCCGCCATTTGTACATTTCAGTGTTTTGTGCAATAAAATAACAATAAAGTTAAATAAATAATATATCGTTTTAAACTCCTAAACATAAAGCATATTGTATCATCATCATCATAATCAGCCTATAGAGTGGGTTCAGGAGCTCCATGAGATTCCGCCTTCCCCCTTCTTCCATCGGACATCCAGACGGACGGCTGGCTTCCATCCTTACCTGGTCGAAATTCCTCTATTTCGAAGCAAGCGCTTTGCATCATCTTTTATAATGCGCACTTCTAAGGTTTGGAATTCTCTGCCGGTGTCTGTATTTCCGAAAGACCTAGTACCTTTTTAAGGCACGACTGAATAGGCATCTTCTCGGTGAGCTCGCTTCATCGTCGGCCTCATCTTTGCCCTCTGGCTAGATGCTGGTCAAGAGCAATTCCATTTTTAATATATATATATATATATATATATATACACATGTCCCACAGGCCTCCTCTCATATACAAGAGGAATCCTTTAATTAAGCTTATACCTACTACTGAATTAAATTTGCATTTTCACACATCATTATTAGTATACGGGACTTTTGCATATAATTAAAATTATTCACCTTTTTGAGGTTCGGCCGACGCGCCTGGCGTGAGCAATAATTATTATTAGTAATGTGTTATACCCGTAATTATATTTATTTACCTCTTTCGAGGTCATTCGACGTTTCAGATGTTACAAGATCCTTGATCGCGAGCAGAGTCCGGTGAACTAATACTAAATAGTACCCCGCAAGTTTAAATCAATATAATTCTCCTCTCGGTCATGGGAAGCGCCCGGCTATTGCAGACACCGTGTGCACAACGCGTTGCCGGCCCTTTACTGGGTTGAAAACTCTTTTTCCTGACAGTACGAGACCAATGCAGGTCCCTAACTAATGATGATAAATATATGTTGAAGAATTAAATACCAATATCATACACACCTAAGTGGGGGCTGTCCGTCTGTGACTAGCCTGAAGAGAGGAGAGTGTGGGTCCACCTGTAGCGAACGCGCGAACTCGTCGAACTGAAACATAAATAGCACAATTGTAAATTATTGGTCAAAGTTCAATAGAAAAATACAGTAGACAATTGAGAAAGTTTCACGAAGGTTAGGGAGTGGGTACGAGGAAATAATTTACAGATGGCATTTTCAAAATGACTAAGAGGCCAAAAAAGGAACAATTAATCACACTAGGCGAAGGGTTGCAGTTTGTTGTGGGCAAAGTTGAATACTATAATTTAAGATGTATTAAGTGTATTCAATTTTAAAAATAAATGTATTCTGTGCATATTTAACCTTAATAATAATAATAAATCAGCTCACGGAAGTTAAAATGAGACTATTAAGTCATTTATAATGTACGTTAATTAAAAAAGATGGCACGAGATTATCTCTACGTGATGACGGCGATCACGCGGGCGTAAATGAAAATATTTCTTCAGATTATTATAATGCATAAGTATACGGAAGATTAGAAAGCTTTTTAAAAATAATCCCATATTCGTAGCATAATCGTAGCATTATTTTTTATGTCAGCATATCATTTTATTACCTATGTTGGTGGTTAGCTGGTAGGTTCTATATGTTTTGGTTGAGAAAGGTCGTAAATTCGCTAGCGCAGAACAGTCCAACAATTTTTTGCAGAAGCTGTGAACAGTCAATTTAACCCGATACTATTTTGTGTAGAAGCATTTGTTCGCAAATCTAACTACCGGGCGCTCACAGAAACGAGGAACTCCTCACTTTATAATGTATAATTTATTTCAAATTAATTTATTATTAAGATTTTTAAATACAAAAGGTTGAAAAAAGGACTCGGTTTGAACAGAAAATTGTGACTTCATTGGTCATATTTCCTTACAAACTTTCCAAATGTTCGTAATTGCTGTTCACTATCAGTAAAATACGGTATTGATGATATTTTTTTCAACTTGTTATTGAATAGCTTGATTATAACAGATGAAATTTGATAGACAAGATATATTAACATGTAAGTTATAGGTCAAATTAATCAAATTAACTTCTCTATATAAGTTTCTATTATTAGAATCCATACAAACTTGCCTAAAACCTTTCCTATCCTACGCCACGTATTACGTAAGTATTCATTGCCCATGACGCCATTGCGTTACCATAGCAAATAAACAACATTAGGTAGTTAGTTTAATTTAAACCAGTACCTTGAGATTAGAAACTTAAATATGTAAGTAGTTTTTTAATATCGGTGGCCAACAAACGTACGGGAGCAAGTAAGCATCCTTATGGTAAGCTGTCATCGGTCACCGCAGCCTATAGACGCTCAACCGGAGCGTCCAAGGGAGGAAATCCCTCTGTCTCAGCCTGACCGCCGAGCAGGAAAAACCCAACTGAGTTTCAAAAAGCCAGCCCAGCGCGAGTCGGACCAATACATCACGTTTCTTGTATGTATGGCGCCCCCCGCCCCACTCTTAATTTTTGATTTTATTTGTTCCTATAGCAGCAACAGTAATACATATTCTGTAAAAATTTGAACCGCATACCTACGAAGAGATAGGTACAGCCCGCTGACAGACGGATGAACAGCGGAGGCTTGGTAATAGAGGATTCCATGGACACCCTTTGGGTGCGGAACAGTATAAATCGCAAGCTGGCTACACTAAATGCATAGCGACGTGATATACGTACTTAAGTACATTGACAGCTTATTCGATAGGAAAAATTCTCAGTGTAAGGATTTCTATAGAGATCCTATACGCATTCCACCAAGAGGGACAAAAACATCTCTTATGCAGCAAAATTTAGAAATTGTCTTAAACGGCTGGCGACTTACCATAAACAACCTCTTTAATTTGAACGGGTAATCGCTTTTTTTTTTCAAACTATGTGGCTTGACATAGAGGAAAATAAAGAAAAGCGAAACTATATAACAAGGACAACAAATAATATATATCTCTCTGTCGCTATTATTCAATTTAGTATATGACCGTCGCGCTCGGCAGCAGTATGATTATGAGTCTTCTCTGGGGTAGATACTCTGAGGTAAAATTGAATTTGAAGAGCCCTGAGGATACGCTGTGTTGAGAGTGAAGGACCTGCATTTGTCTCTAACTGTAAAAACTACAAATCCTCAAATCAAAAAAGGGTCGGTTTCGCGCATATAATTGTCGCCAGCGTCAATATGCTAGGGTGTCGCCTTACCATCAGGCAAGATGTGCTTATTTGCCGTCGTTGTAGTATGAGAAAGAAATTCAGACGCCATGAGATCGATGCAGTTAAAATACTGCCTACAATACATAGACTGTAAAATTAGTGACCGCAAAAAACACAAACTACCAAAAAACGTAAACAAATAATAACTATAATTACTAAAGGTTATTAACATGTTAATTTAACTGTATATGGTAACAGTAATAATATAATTGTTAAGCTTTTGGAACCGTAACTGGCCTTGGACTACAATACAGTTACTAGCTGAGCCCACAACGACGCTTGTGTACACAATGTGTGTATCTCGGTGGCAAACAAGCAATGGCTTGTCTGACGGTAAAGCTTGAAACGCACAGAGCGCGGCGCAGCGTCGTTGCGGAGTGGAGGCGGTTTTGCGGTAGAGCGAACGCGGTCCGGGGCACGAAGGACTAAAAAACCGCGCGGTATTCGGTAGCGTGGCGTGGCAGATCGGAGGCGGCGCGTGTGATATATTATGAACTATGAAGCAGTAATCGACAGTCGACAGTTTCGGAAAGATGGAAAATGCAAAAACGCCTCCGCCCCGCACCGCGCCGCGCCCGCTCTGTGCGTTTCGAGCTTTAGTAAAACCAATATACTTGCTCTAGGGTGGTATTCCACTCGTCCAATATCTTTGTCCAATATACATTTGATCAAAGAAATTGGATGATTTCATCCAACTTGGAAGGGATCTCGACATTTGATCTAAGATTCTGATGACAGTTAAATCAAGATGGCTACGCATGAAAAAAAAACCGGCCAAGTGCGAGTCGGACTCGCGCACGAAGGGTTCCGTACCAGAAAAAAACGCCAACAACTACTCTGTTGTATGGGAGCCCCCTTAATTATTATTTTGATTTTAGTATTTGTTGTTGTAGCCACAATAAAAATACATAATGTGTGCAAATTTCAACTGTCTAGCTATTACGGTTCTTGAGATCTAGCTCGGCGAGTGGTAGCCATGAAAAAGGGCTAAAATATCACGTTATTTGTATGGGAGCCCCCCTTAATTATTATTATTATTTTGTTTTTAGTATTTGTTGTTCTAGCGGCAACAGAAATACACAATCCGTGAAAATTTCAACTGTCTAGCTATTACGGTTCTTGAGATACAGCATGGTGACAGACGGACGGACGGACGGACAGCGAAGTATTAGTAATAAGGTCCCGTTTTTACCCTTTGGGACCCTAAAAAAACTTACGACAAAGATATTGGAAATTGGAATGGGCCTGCGTCAAAGAAATTTGATCAAAGATTGGACAAAGATATTGGACGAGTGGAATACCACCCTTAGGTACGAGTATGTGGTGTTGGTGATGTGTCCCTGGTGCAATACTTTTGCTCTTTAGGTATGTGGTGTTGTGTTCCTGGTGGTGAGTAAGGTCGCCAGAGCTCCCGAGGATGCGCTGTGTCGAGAGTGAGAGACCTGCATGTCTCCAGTTGTCAACAAAACGAATCCTCAAGTCAATAAAGGGTCGGAGAGCCCTTGAGAATTTACTGGATTCGCTAGCGTCCCTTGGCTACGGCGTCTGCTTACCATCAGGAAGTGGACTGAAACCAGCAGCAAAAGCTCACTGTTTTCAAGGTGTATTGTCAGTATTATCTTCCATTAAAACCTCGTCCTTGTAGTGGTTGCGAACTAAAGCTGGTCGCGTAACCGGCGCAATTAATCTACTATCGTCGAGTCAGATTTGATTGAATTCGACGCAGCAAGGATTCACCAGTTTAAACGTAACAAACACATTCAGAGGAAATGGATGAAAAAAGTTAACATACGATACTAACCATGCACCAAAATACATACATAACCTATGCCATTTTATAGCCAAGATCAGATATTTTTTCTTGGCAAATATTATTGCCGTGTGTGTGTAAAATAGCACCACCCCCTTTCTTCCCTTTTGTGTCGTAAGACTCGAATATGCGAAGTGTGTTGTGGGCGATGGGCTAGCAACCTGTCACTGCAATATCACATTTTCTCCATCTATAAACCTACAATACTCGTAGCTAAAAGTGGCACTGAAATATATTTTCGTGTTCTGCCTACCCCTTTTGGGAATATAGGCGTGGGTTTATGTGTGTATGTAATAATTATTGCTGATTGTAAATTTTTTGTTCATTTGTTTGTTTGTGTTTTTGGCCAACCTAAAACACCCGTCCCTCTCGCACCTATCTCCTAGAAAGAGACGACCGCTCCACCTGCGGTTACGGTATCGCTAGCAGAGACATTCATGCGCGTGTCTATCCATTGACAGTTGTAAAACAGCAAGCGGCGGGCAACGAACCCTTGCGCAAACGGTACAGGGAACAGGTTCCAGGCTTTTCAGCTAAAAAAGTTTAAAACGGACACAACACCTCCATGCTAATGCAGAGAAAAACAACCCTACTGTCACTGGAATAAGTTTGAAATTAGAATGACTGCGGGTCGCTTGAGGCGTTCTTATTCTGGTTAAATGAGATCGAACATCGGGATGCTAACAGGGTTTTTCGAAGGTGACGATATTTTACATTTTCTTTTCGTTGTATTTATTTAGCGGTTAAGTTACGTTTTATAAGGGATTTCATATCTCAAACCAGTTTTATGGAAACTAGTTTCTTAATGAATTTAATGATTTGATAGCCGCTAGTAGTTCTTTGAATTGTATCTAGTTTTGCGTCAGATACAAAATAGCGGAGTTTTGTAAAGTGGTCGTGGCTGTTACGATCATTTGAAATGTAATAGTTAATATGTCGTTAGTCAAAGTTAAAATCATTGATCAAGGCCGTTTGGGCCACGTGAAAGGTTGTTTGGGAGAGATGGTGATCAAATGTAAATCAATAGGTAACTAAATACGTAGTGGTATCTCTCCAATCTTTGCGTCATAAATAGAAATATCTACCATTCGAGTTAAAGTTCGGTAAACTGTCTTTGGTGGAATATAGTCTGCTTAACTATTCGTTTTACACCTTAGAACATAAAAATCTTTCTATGATCTGTGTTTTACACACAGCTCGCGGTTTAGGTACAGAATAATCCTATCTCTATCGCTAGCACTGTGACTACCACATCGAATTATTAAAGAAGCGGGATTAGTATATGTTTTTAGCTTATCTGTTACTGATACAATAGGTGTACCTACTCGTAGTATTTTTAGCTTCCTAAGGTTGACATATTTCTAAGTAACATTTATTATGGTTCCGTACCCAAAAGGTAAAAACGCGACCCTATTACTAAGACTTCGCTGTCTGTCTGTCCGTCTGTCTGTCACCAGGCTGTATCTCAAGAACCGCGATAGTTAGACAGACGAAATTTTCACAGATGATGTATTTCTGTTGCCGCTATAACAACAAATACTAAAAACCGTCCAAGTGCGAGTCGGACTCTTTGCCGTTTTTATAGATAATGGTACGGAACCCTTCGTGCGCGAGTCCGACTCGCACTTGGCCTGTTTTATTTTTTGTATTGTTTTGCTTAATGATTATTATTTAATGTACTAATTATTCAATAAATAAAACCCTTTAGCAAAAAAATTATATTTATATAAGGAACATAGATTCTTAAAGAGCGTAGAGTGCACTTTAAGATTTAAAAAATATTTAACTTTGGGTATATAATTAAAAACCGTGTTTAGAGGACTAAATAAGGGTTGAAACATGGTACCCATATATGATGAAAATCAGTTATTTTATTTATAAGGTAAATAGATCTATATAATTTGAGGGTAAGGCTAAGTTCACATGAACGCGCATCAGCGCGGTTAGCTCGGCGCGTGGTGCAAGATTGTAAATATTGTAATAAAGTTATCGTTCTTGGTATACATGGCCGCGCGTTGACGCGTGTAGCCGCACGTACGGATGCACCGCGCGCAGATCTTGACACGCGTTCATGTGAACATGATGTGAACTAAGCCTTAGCTTTTCGGCTATACAAACTTTTAGTCTTTCGGCAATTATCGCGTTTTAATAGCTGATATAGAGGTTAGTTTATATTGAAGTATACCTATTTATTTTGGGATCTACGAATCATCATCATCATCGTCCTAGCGTTATTCCCAGTACAATTACATCGTGAAGGATGCCTGGGGTCCGCTACCTAATCCCAAGACTTGGCGTAGGCACTAGTTTTTACGGAAGCGACTGCCATCTGACCTTCCAACCCAAGGGGGAAACTAGACCTTATGATTACAAAATTATGAATATGTCGAGCGAAATCAACCGTTAACCTGTAAACACAGGAATTAAAAACAAGGGTCTCATGTTCTTGTTTAAGTGTTTAATTTACTATATAGCCTTCATGGTTCCACATGGTCACCATACCGCCATGTTGTCAGATTGGGAAACCGAAACCGCCATTTTGTTTTTTCGTTTTCGCTTTACAGTTATCCGCCCGGTCAGAGCTCGTAATTAAGGGCTTCGGAACTGGCTTTCACGAGCGAGTTAGGGTTCCGTAATAGAGGGTCCGCGGAATATGGCAGCAGCCCCACTCGGGATGTACCTCCAGCTTACATAAGACCGCACCCATAATAACACCTGTGGATACACACACAACCACAAAAATAAAATAAATACATATTTTTACACAAATCGAACTTGTCCCATAATGAGCTCAGTAAGGTAGCTCAGTATGGGTATAGGTACATTCTGCAGCAGAATAACCGGCTCAGAATTATCTAAACAGATATTTATTCGTGCGTAGATATTTTGAGCACTAGGCCCGCGTAGCTATTTCTGTTGCTGACTGTACTAGACGACGATACCTATATTTAATACTAGCTGTTGCCCGCGATTTCGTCCGCGTTTTCGCTCCTATTGGTCGCAGCGTGATATTATATAGCCTAAAACCTTCCTCGATAAATGGACTATCCAACACAAAAAGATTTTTTCAATTCGAACCAGTAGTTCCTGAGATTAGCCCGTTCAAACAAACAAACAAACTCTTCAGCTTTATAATATTAGTATAGATATATAGTTGAATACATAGAAAACATCCAAGTCTGAACAAATGTTTTTGCTCACCACAGAAAATACCAAACTGAACTAGTTTTTACGTTGCTCGATTCGCCGATCTATGCGTCGAAAGTAAAAACGTAAAAACTATAAAAAATACATTACATAGTGGCCTCCCTTTTTCAATATCTATCGTTATATTTAAATAATCACAATTATTTACGAGTGGCGCTAGTGGACGTGTTAAAAGTGTTAAAACCCTCTTAATACAAGTACGGAACCTTTCGCGCACAAGGCCGTCTCAACAATGTCGGTGAATTTTGCGAAGAAATGAGGTAATCCAGTCATACAATATTATTAATGAGAAAGTGTGTTTGTTTGTCGTTTTTACAACCTTTTCTTCAACCAGTCCCGAAGAGAAGGCCCTTATCTCGACTTTATATGGTAAAAACATCTTATTCCCTCGTGTTTTTTAAGCGATGTGCTTGCTGCTTAAGAGGGCGCAGTACGCTCGGTTCTCCATACAAACGTATTTACGCTCTCATTTTAAAACGCCATGCTAGAATAACGTGAAACTTTGTACACACAATGGGATCCGGCATATCTAGGTCGGAAATTAGTTTCTGTTGCTAGAAATTGTAAAAGAAAAAAAAAACAGCGGTTTTTTGAGTTTTTTACGGTTTGTATGAAAACCTTAATAATCGCTGTATTTTTTCTCCATTATAATTTCAAGCAACAAAAACTAATTTCCGACCTAGATATGCCGGATCCCATTGTGTGTACAAAGTTTCACGTTATTCTAGCATGGCGTTTTAAAATGAGAGCGTAAATACGTTTGTATTGAGAACCGAGCGTACTGCACACTCTTAAGAGAACGATTTTAATGATTATTTACTGGTCTCAAAGTGGGTGAAGCAATAAAAAAATCAAATCCATGGCATGTCGTTTGTCATATCCAATCAATCAATCCATACTCATCTATTGTATATATATACTAATCCCATCAAAAGCATAAATGTGAAAATGGGAGCCAAGTTCAATATTAAGAATATGCGATGCGTGGTTGTCGTCTTGACCGACATAAGAATTGAGATCTTAATGGGTGCCAAATTCCGTAGATTATCTGAAAAGGAGCCGAGTCTGGGACTAGATTGTTTACAGTAAAGCTAATTTATTGTGGCTTAATGCATTTAGAGCCCTAACTTGGCAGTTTTCTATGCAGTACGTTAAAATACAATGAAAGCTGTTGGATATTTAATAAAACTGTGCATATCTCGATTTATTTTTAATAGCCCTCAAAAAAAGGAGATTGTTTGCATAATATTTTTATTTTAGATTAGAATTTTAACGGTAAATTTTCGTCTACGTTTCGTCGTTTTCCTAGGATATCAGAGGATTCACTAGTTCGAGTAACTTATCATGTACTTATTTATTACGTTTCAAAACAGCACGCCGCATATTATTCCGTTTCAATATTGTTTTCCTAGAAATCGCATGACGGATGACACATGATTTTTCAAATCCGAAAGCGCATTCCTAATTAGGGTTATTTAACCTAAACGTTAGGAACGTAATAGTGGCATGATAGGGCTGTACCCTTGCGGCTCACGTTGCGGAGCACAACGTATTGGGCAACCACTCATCTGAATGAATATAAATGCCATGCTTAACACGCTTTTGGATGTTTGGAAACTTTGCTACAACACAGTTCCCCTTGATATCCATAATTTCATTTGTCATAACACTAGTTTACCATAAAAGCGAATTTCTCTGAAAACGTCCAATATTCAGGATAATTTAAATACTTAAACTAAAATAAATAAATAAATAAATAAAATAAATATTGGGGAGCAATCTTACACAAATCGAACTAGTCCCAAAGCTTATACTATAGGTACTACACGACTTAAATACATAGAAAACGTTCAAAACTCAGGAACAAATATTCGTTCTAAAAATACACAAATAATGCCCTGACCGGGATTCGAACCCGGGACCTACGGCTTCGTAGGCAGGGTCACTACCAACTAAGCCAAATTCCCAAAGTGGTCGTCACTTTGGCTTTGGCTAACTTTGTATAGAGCCCTGTGGTTAGATTTGTTTAACAATAATCCTGAAGAGTTTACGGTTCCTGAGAAAAATAGCGACGTCTAATATATATTTTAATGAAATAATACAGTTTCCATACATACATACATACATACATATAATCACGCCTGTTTCCCATAGGGGTAGGCAGAGATCACGGATTTCCACTTGCTACGATCCTGACATACAACTTTCGCTTCATGAACTTTCATAACATTCTTCATGCATGCGCGCCGATTTAGGGTACTCCTGACCTGGCCTTTCTGCAGAATGTCTCCGATTTGGTCGGAGTACGTTCGCCGAGGTCTTCCCCTTCCAACTTTTCCATCCACTCTTCCTTCATACACTCGTTTTGTCAATCTTCTTTCATCCATCCTCTCTACATGTCCAAACCATCTTAGCATACCTTTCTCAATTTTCGTCACTATATCTTCATTCACTCCACACCTCCGTCTTATAACGGTGTTTCTCACTCTATCTCTCAAAGTAACGCTACACATACTTCTCAGCGCTCTCATTTCCACTGCATTCACTCGACTCTCATGTTTCTTCTGCCACACCCAACTTTCACTACCATACATTAGTGTCGGCACCAACACTCCTCTATGCACGGCCAGCCGCGCCTTTTCTGACACTTTCTGGCTACTCATAAAGGCGTGAAGTGCCCCATTCACTCGATTCCCAGCTATCACTCTCCTTTCAATATCTCCTTCATGCTTACCGTCTCTCGTGAACAGAGTCCCCAAATACACAAACCCATCCACTTGCTCCAACCTCTCTCCATCTACAGCAATTTCACAAACTGTCATACACTCATCTCTTTCAAATACCATCACTTTCGTCTTGCTTACATTCATTTTCATTCCTTTTCTCGCAAATAATCCGTGCATGCTAGTTACCATCTTCTGTAGCTTCTCAGCCGATGACGCTAATAAAACCTGGTCATCGGCGTAGAGTAGACATTTGATAAGCAACCCATTCATTTCCAACCCACATTCATCGTCTTTCAAATCTTGCAAACAACTGTCCAGAAATAGATTAAACAGCCACGGTGACGCTACACATCCCTGTCTAACACCCTTTTCGATGCTAAACCATTCAGTGTAGGACCCGTTTACTCTCACGCAAGCAGAGGAATCCTCGTAGAGAGATTTCAGAGCTTGAATGAGATGGTCGCTCACTCCATATCCGGACAGTACCGACCAAAGTTCATTCCTCACCACTCTGTCATAGGCCTTCTCCAAATCCACGAACGCGCAATAGACCTTTTGACCTTGGGCCAAATATTTTTCGGCTATGCATCGTAACGAGAAGACCTGATCCGTACATCCCATACCTTTCCTAAATCCCGCTTGTACATCCAATATTTTCTCATCGGTTTCTTGCATTACCCTTTCAATCAACACTTTCGCATATAATTTGCCAACGATGCTGAGTAAGCTAATGCCCCTGTAGTTCTTGCAGTCAAGTTGTGAGCCCTTTCCCTTGTACAGTGGCACGATGACCGCCTTGCACCAATCTTTTGGAACTATGCCGGTATTAAAACATAAGTTGAAAAGGCGATACAACTGACTTGCTACGACGCCTTGCCCAGCCTTCAGCATCTCGACTGAAATTCTATCATACCCCGCTGCCTTTCCTGGTTTCATTCCTTTCAAAGCTTTTACAATTTCATCCATACTAATACTACACTCCTCATGTGGCAGTGCATTATCATTCACTCCTGACGTATTTTCCTCTTCTCTCTCAAACAAACCTTCAAAATATTCCTTCCATCTCCCTAATATGCATTCCTCATCATTCAATAAACTTCCATGCTGGTCTCTAATCGAGGTTAGCTCTGAGGTCTGAGTTTTACCTCTGGCTAGTCGAATGGCTTTCCAGAAAAACTTTATGTTTGCCCGGAAATCCTGAGACAACCTCTGATCCATCTCATCATTCTGTTCATCTTTCTTTCTTTTAACTACCTCCTTTACCAGAACATTCAACCTTTTATAGTTACTTTTCCTTTCACTCACGTCTTCAAGCGTGGCTTTTTGACTTCTTTGGTCAGCTCTTATCGCCAACCAATCTAGCCACGCTTTCTTCTTCTCACTTACTGCCTTTTGTACCTCTTTATCCCACCATACATTCTTCTTCTTCTTCCCTTTGCTCCTTTCTTTCACACCACATACATCCCTGGCTGTACTTACAAGCTTATCTTTAAAACCATTCCATAGTTGATCAATCTCGCATATATCATCTATCTCTCTAAGATTTTCCTTTAGTTTATGAATATACTCATCAGCCACACTTTCCTCTTGCAAATTTTCTACCTTTATTCTCTCCAGAACACTAGTGAATATACGAGGTCGATGCCGCCATCCTTGAAACAGCCCTTTCATTCGGCTCATCACCAGGAAGTGGTCTGTATTTATTCCGGCCCCGCGATACACCCTAGTGTCCAGAACATTCTTCCTCAATCTTTCGTCCACTATCACAAAATCAATCATACTCTTTCTTACGTTCTCCGCCTCACGCGTGTACAAATGAATCCATTTGTGGGCAAACATTGTATTTGTCACAAAAAGATTTCTTTCGAGGCAAATATCTAACAAACTCTCACCATTCTCATTCACTCTCTCGTCACCGTGAGTACCCAGAACCTTTTCAAATCCATCTCGCTTTACCCCTACCCATGCATTAAAATCACCTAACATAATCAACCCTTCATTATCCTTACATCTACTTGTGACATCCCTTAATTCCTCCCAGAACTGTTTTCCCTCTTCCTGGGTCGACTGTGATGTTCTCGTACCCAGGTTTACAGGGGCATATACCCCAACAACAAAGATACGAGTCAGTCCTAATTTCATTCTGACCCATATTAATCTGGGACTCACGCATTCAAATTCATTCACACACTTGGCAATCCTAGCTGAAAGTATGACACCAACCCCCTGACATGCTCTGTCTGAAACGGTCACTCCAGACCAGTACGCTGTATAGGGTCCATGTTTCGTGGTGTCACACCCTTTCCGTTTTGTCTCATTTACACAAAGAACATCAATCCTCTTTTTATCCATCATCTGCCTTACTTCATTCATTTTTCCTTCCATTCCTCCTCCAACATTCAACGTAGCAAAACGGCACTCCGTGAGCCGCTTTTCGCCCCCACTGGAAACGTGACGTGACGGGTGGCGGACCGCGTCGCCGCCATGCGGATGATTTTTATTTTTTCCAATCTCCATAGCGTTCCCACGAGTAAATAGGGAACTAAAGGTCCATCACAGCAGAGCCCTATACTGTGGTAAGGTGGATTACCACTGTGCCCTGTGACCACCAACACAGACACCCTCCGTTCGACACCAGACTCCCCTCTGGCCATGCATCCCTTGGCACGGGTCGGCTAACACCTTGGATTAGGGGTTTTATATCGGGGTTTTCCTTCCCCTAGACAGGTTGCAGGCCAATGCTAACGAGGCCCATCTCCCCGGGTTGTATTTCGGAGTTACCTTCTCCTAGACATTTGCCCGATATCCATCGAGCTTCATACTTGCGAGGGGCAAATTTAAACATGTTTATATATCATACTTTAATTTAAACGCTCGCGTTTCGTATAGATAAAATACTTTTTTTTAAGCGGGTCTAACGCGGTTTTTCTTATTTACCTTTATTTTTATTACCGATTCGACACGGGTTGCACATGTTTTAAAGTATGTTATTTATAAGTCATTAGCCAACCAAACACCACACTGTCACCTTTTTCTAGAGAAACAGGTTATGAAAAGCAATTTTATTATTCTAAATATAAATCAACTTAATTACAATATCTAGAAAATGTAATTTGTCATGCAAACAAGTCTTCCATGTTTTTTGATAAAACCTTGATTTCCCCTCTATATTACCTACTAGACGCACATTAATCATAGATGTCACAGACTTGAAACACTGCGGACAATGCAACTACAGAATCTAAAAGCTTAAGGCTTGGTCACAGTGTGCGCTACAGCTGCGCGCCGAACTTATGGACGATTCACACCGAACGGCTGGAGTCGGCGCGCAGCCCACTAGTCAAAGGAATGCGAACCCTCCATACAGAAGTTAGATTCCATATTTGAATGGGCTGCTGTTTGGAACTTTGGATACGAAGTCTAGCTTCTGTATGGAGGGTTCGAATTCCTTTACCTCTGGTCTGGTGGCGTGCGCACCAACTCCGGCCGTTTAGTGTGAATCGTCCATTAAGATAACAGGGTTAGCGACGCCACACAGGCTGCGTAACGCCAGCAGTATCCAACGAAACAACACAGGATGGTCTTGCAAGTAAAAAAGTGCATCCTCACTTTACATGTAGGGAAGGTAACCAAAAACATATTTTTTTCACGATTTTATTCTACCGTTTTATCGGCGTAATTAATATGTATACCTATGCCACATAACAGCTTTCTGGTAGCAACAGTTACTGAGCTAAGCCGCGGAGAGAAGGACGGACGGATCTTGACGATAATGATGATGATTATGAACGTTGGTTACTACGGAAACCTAAAAAAGCACGATATTTTACAGATGTTTTCTATTTTACGACAAACTACTCGTAGTCATCTTAATTACTAATTTAAATAAATATTCTGTGATATGTTAAAAGATGTTACTGCTAGCTATGAAAGTGGAACTGTTTATAACTACGCTAGTAAGTTAGGGGGTCAAGTCTCAGCCGTGACCTCTAGTGGCGTCGGCCTGAAAACTTGAATATAAATACGGTGATTCATGTGTATTATAATGTACCTTAACATATCCACATACATACGAGTACAAATACAGATTAAAATAGGAGCCGCAATCAGAAATCACAATCATTTCAATTATAGTAGCTAGTTAATCGCAGAACATTAAATTGGGTTATGTTGACTGAAATAAAAATAAATTAGTCTTTTATTATTATTAAACTAAACTGACTAAAATACTCGAAATATATCACGCGTCAACACATTTTTGCTATTTTATCATATTATAATTTATACCAAAAAAAACCGAATCCTATTTTGTACTTCGCTATGCCATAATTTGTGGTTTCCGTGAGTCAATCTACAGGAAATACCGAAATCGACATATGCGTGCCTGTCAAATACGAGGAGTTCCTTCGATTCCTGCTACTCGTAGATATCATCATCAAACCTTCACCAAATTTATATGAGATCAACTTGGGAGTACCTGCTTTGAAAGAAAAAAAAATATTAAAATCGGCCAACGTGGTCAAGAGTTATCGGGGAACATACTTAGATAAAAAAAAAACAAGCAAACATGCAGACGAACTGATAACCTCCTTCCTTCTATTGAAGTCGGTTAAAAATACATAAAACATCAATAATGGACGCTATTAGACTATAGAAAACCGTGACGTCACTTGTTCCTATTTCCCTACAAATTTCATACTAACAGTGTTTTTGACGTTTCATAAAAAGTTGCTGACTTGACTATCAGTCAACATCCGTATTGTTAATTTTTTTTTCATAATTTTGACTTATGAAATAATTCAAGATTTAAATCATGGTGACCCCATCACTTTTGTGTTTCAACACATCACTGTATGGGGATGACAAAAAGTTTCGTCTAGGGGTGAGCAAATGGTCTCTTTTTAGGGTTCCGTAGCCAAATGGCAAAAAACGGAACCCTTATGGATTCGTCATGTCTGTCTGTCTGTCTGGCCGTCCGTATTTCACAGCCGATTTACTCGGAGACTATGACCACTACAATTATGAAATTTGGTGTGAAGGTAAGGTGTATGTTATGAACCGCTATAGAAATATGATATGAAATAACATGTAACAGGGGCCAGCGGGGTCAAAATTTTTTTCAATGCACATAGGCGTGTGTGGTATCTATGGATAGACCTTCAAAAATGACATAGATCTTCCATTTAAGTCAACTGTTGGTGAGATATTAGCCGTCAAAAGTCGTAAAGTGTGTCTCCCCCCCTCTAGTTTCCAAACTATGAAGTTTAAAATTCTGGAAAAAAAAAACAAGATGATGTACATTAATTAATAAATCCTTTCAACGATTCTTGGTTTGAACAAGATAGGTTCAAAGGTTTTTGAGTTACTGCTGAAAAACTGTCTTGCCAAAACAAAGGGGTGCCGTAAGTTTACTATGAAGATACGACCTTTATTGATTAAATGTATTGAATAGTGGTTTTAAATGTAGATTAGGAGGTTTCGGTACGGAACCCATCTTTGTGCGTGGTCCGACGCGCACTTGGCCGGTTTTTTATTTTTCTGTTAATAATTTGAACTAGTTACAGAAATAAACTACATCAGCTCTTTCAATCGAACTATAGGGCTAACTTTAGCCCTGTACCTGATGTAGTATATCTAGATGGCAACACTCAGAAGGTAGTCAAAGTCTCATTCATCCAAACCAAACCCTTATTTCCGAGCTACTATTTACTATGTAAGTACTTATTTCAGGTAAGTAGGTAATTAGTAAAAAAGTGTTAGTTTACGGGCAACACGCCACGTTATGCCACAAGTCAAGGTTGCCACCTCAACGTAATTAATAATACAATGTTGCCAGTCGTAAAAACTGAGGTTTATAGCATAGACTACCGGGTTGGTAACAGCCAACCTCCAGCCTGTGTAATGACTTAATGAGGCAATAGGTAATTGATAAATTTTCTCGGTAGATGGCACTGGAAGGCTTGGGTTGTAGGGTTCTGGGACTCTGCTCTGGAAACCGGGAAGGATGGGGCGGATAGGGCCAGGATCCTATGTCTACGGCCAGCCTAGTCATAGATAGAGATAGATATTTAAATCGGCAACTTTGATCCCTCATTTGAGTGAAATCATCACCCATTAAATCTTGACTCCTTTCGATAAAGGCCGTAGCAGGATAAGGGAAGGAAAAATTTCCTTTTACGATTAAGAGATGATTTTTTTTCTACAGTTACTTACATTTAGTAATACTATTGTGCCAAGTTTTGTTGAAAAATTCCCAGTGGTTCAGCCAGAAAAAAATAAAATCCGAATTCATGAAATATGACTTTACACTAAAACTATTAAAATTTATAATACTATCTTTTTTCATTTTGGTTAATTAAATAGTATATATATCCTGTAAGAAAATTGATTCTCTATATTTAACATTTGTGTAAAAAAACGTGAGTAAAAATTTCAAAAAAAATAATTTTACATTTCTGAAGGAGTTACCACTCTAAATGTCATCTCAAAAAAAACCTTATTTAACGTTCTATCAGTCATATAAGTTTGATATTTAAAATCGAAAAGAAACAATGTCAAATCCAAAAAAATTTTGTTTGGATTTTGTTCTAACACCGCCAAAGAACTTAAGCATAAATCCTCTTTGTAAAAAATAAAAAATAAAAACATTTTTTGACATTTACATTAATATTAGCTTGAAAATATACGTATGTCAGTTGTCGCCATTTCAACTTGTAAACCTAAAACTGCCTTCTTCTAATCATCATCACCATTTCTAAATATAGGTAAACCTTACTAATGTTTTATCAGATATATCAATGTGTAGGCTTAAACGGACAGTAACTTTGTCATAATAAAAATAATACCCAATTGAGTTGCATTTTATTAGACTCTCTTCAAATAATATCCCTCTCTGCTACAGAACTTAAGAATAAAGCGACATCACATGTTTTTTTTTTCGTATAATATGAATTCAAATCTGTGACACGTAATAAAAATGTTATCTAAAAAGGATGCCATTAACAAAATATTTTCGGAAAATCCGAAATATTTGTACCAAATCGCAATGGAGAAGTGATTGGTATTATAAGAGAGACATACGATTTATTTTTCTTGAAACATGGAATTAGTGTTACCGTGAATTAAGATAGCGATGATGATTAGAATAAAATATTTTTATATCATAAGTTGAAATGTTGACAACTGACATAAGTATAATTTCAAGCTAATATTAATGTAAATGTCAAAAATGTTTTTTTATTACAAAGAGTTTATTAAATATTAAACTAATATGACTGATAGAACGTTAAATAAGGCTTTTTTGAAGATGACATTTAGAGTGGTAACTCTTTCAGAAATGTAAAAAAAATGATTTTGAAATTTTCACTTACGTTTTTTTTACAGAAATGTTAAAGATAGAGACTCAATTTTCTTACAGGACATATATACTATTTAAATTAACCAAAATTAAAAAAGAGTAAGTATGATAAAATTCAATAGTTTTAGAGTAATGTCATATTTCATGAATTCGGTTTTTTTCCCGGCCAAACCACTGGGAATTTTTCAACAAAACTTGGCACAATAGTACAAGTAGATGTAAGTAACTATAGAAAAAAACCAGCTCTTAATCATGAAGGGCATTTTTTCTTCCCTTATCCTGCTACGGCCTTTGTTAACAAGAAACCCAAAAAAAAATTTTAATAATATTTATAGCTATTAGTTTTCAAGATATTCACGACAATGCGAAGAAAGCCTAACATCGTCTAATATCACAAATCAGCAAACTTTTACGAAATATCAAAAATGCTCGGTTCTACTTTTCGGAGGCTGTTTGAGAAAGTTGTATTTGTATTGTATATGGATGGACTCACCTGTTGCACCACGACTTCGAGCGGTTGTCCTGTCTGGAGCTCCTCCGAGGGCCTCCTCGTCGGCCGAACGGCATACTCCCGTTCGCCGATCACCTGTCAACAATAAATGAGTAAAATTTTAAAAGGCCTTACAAATTGTAAAATGTTTTAATCTCAAATTATAAAAAAAAGTAGGTATTGTTAATTCCAATAAACTGATTGAAGAACACAATGCTCTCATTAAAGTTTCATATAGTAACGGAAGCCTATTTAGGGTTCCGTATCTCGAAAGGAAAAAACGGAACCCTTTTAGGATCACTTTGTTGTCCGTCCGTCCGTCTGTCTGTCTGTCTAAACCCTTTTTCCCAGGAACGCGTAGAGGTATCAAGCTGGAATTTATATCAAATACTCAGGTCTACTGTCAAAAAATCAAACTTCTAAGCGCAAACAAAAGATACAGCCGTTTATGCCGCAAATTTTCGACACTCGCAAGGGAATCAAAACCTACAGGGTACTTCCCGTGAACTCAGAATCTTGAAATTTGGTACGAAGTAACGTCTTATTGCACAGATAGAGGAAAAATTGCGAAAACCGTAAATTTTTAGTTACATCATATAATAAAAATCTTTTTTACGGAACCCTCGCGGTGCGCGAGTCCGACTCGCACTTGGCCGGTTTTTTTGCATTTATTGTGTAGTATAGAATTTAATCGGAATAAAACTAGTCTTTAGCTTGAAATTTGTCGATGTTGCGTGATGTTTGAAACGATATGAAAAACCCAAAATACATGTAGAACCTAGGCCGCAATAGTGTTGCAGTCACCAGCATTAATATCTGCCTAACCAAAAGCGGCAAAAAAAACTGACACGTACTAACGGCCCTACAAATAGAGTCGTGTCGCGTTTTATTGTGGCAGATATTGTTGCTGGTGACTGTCCCTACTAGATAGTAACGAATAGAAAATGTCAAGATTCATGTCCATTTACACCACAGACATCATATAAAAGCAGACTCGCAGTATTAAGCCAGACGATTTTTCATATAGTTGTCTCGTTAATCCTTATGGCACACCAAAATGAGTTAGAATGGGACAACTAGTACGATATTAACGAATTGTCCCGATTTAAAAAACACACCATGTCACACCACAGTGAATTTAGTAAACATCACAACGATACGTCAAAAACAAAACGGTACCGAAAGTGCAATAGATATTGTGAAAATTACGAAATTATATGTATCAAAACTCAACAATCTTTATTTACAAGTAAGCAGAAATGTGGTACGTAGTGCAATTGTGCCGAAGCAGTTTAAAATCAGTGAAAAAGTCCGGAGAAAAGATCAGTTTTCATTGGTAAGAAACTTTCGCTATTATTTCAAAAATTGCACGAACATTATGCAACATAATAGTCTGAGATAGACTACAGATGCTGGATACTACAAAATATACCTTTTGCGTAGTTCCAAATTCATTTCAGAAAGGTTTTTTGGTAAAAATTCATCTGTCGTGAACTGGGCTAGTGCTGTTACTTAATGAAAAAAAATATGTCGACAATTTATCGATATGAATTATTTACGTAAACATTTAGACGAGATATTATTGCGTTAAATTATTAATTACATGGTTATTTGTCAACTTTAGATTTCCGAATAATAATTTACTTCAAAAATGGATTGACGCAGTAGGACGCAATAATTGGACGCCGACCAAACATCACAGAATCTGCTCCAAACATTTTAAAAGTGACTTTTATGTTACTAAGAACAATAAAAGATTATTATTGCCAGATGCAATACCTACAATATTCCAGATGCCCCTTGAGGTAAGTTGGGAAAGATCAATATTTATTTACTGAATTTTCAGGGACCGCTTCAGATGAGTTGGTTTGGTTTAGGTTTAGGCATAATATGTTAAGACGTTGCATACATTAATATTTTTTTTATCTGAGAGAAATATTTTGATCTAAATGAGCTAAGATAATTTGTTTTATGACAAAACTGGGTTATAAACGCATATAAGTATATAAATAAATAAGTATATATTAGGGGACAATTTCTTATAAAAATCAAACTAGTCCCATAGTAAGCTCAATAAGGCTTGTGTTATGGTCTAGACGACGATGGGGCGCTAGTCGGGTAACCTCCACGAGTGTCTGGGCTCTTCCAGTTCCTCTGGACCCTCGCGGGTCTGGGGGAAGGGTTCTGGCCGGTGCGCCCTGGAGGCAACCATAACCTAAAGTTTCAAATAAACATTTGAGTATAAAATGCTTAAAATCATTAGTTATTACCTACATAACTACATAATTTTAATTTGTAGGTTATATTAGAATCTTTTGACGTTTGACGACCACTTTGGCTTAGTTGGTAGTGACCCTGCATACGACAGGGTTCGAATCCCGGTCAGGACATTATTTGTGCATTTATCGCGATTTGTGCATTTATCCTGGGTCTTGGATTTGTATAAGATTGTCCCCTAATATTTATTATTGATATTGAATGCAGTTTGTGTTTTTAATTTCATAAATATTTCAACAAAGTATAGGAGTAAGATATACGACTTAAGAATATCAATAGTAATTGAATATCGATGTCGATATTTCGTAGTAATTATCTTTCACTGCACTAACTCTCGTCACGAAGCGATGAATAGTTGAGACAATGACAGTTGAAGACCTGTCAGACTACATGATATCTATTTCTTTCTTACTTACTGATAAGTACGTTAGTGGGAATAGATCGGAAGTATAGAAAACGTTCAACTTATTAGCGCTTATCTGCTTTTCTCTGATATCTGTGATTTACACTAAACACGAGTAGACGAGCGTTTTTAAATGACAACTCGTATTAAAAAAAATCTATTAATAAAAACATAAAATTTACAGGTTGTGGCACATCAGAAAGGCGCTTCAATTATTAATTCATCATCACGATCATTTTCAGCCCGTGATCGCCCACTGCTGGGGTGTTTTTCGCAAAGCGACTCGTCTTCACCTCACCCATTTTTATATGGAAACTGTCAAAATTTGACACATGATATTTGACAGTTTCTATGTAAAAACGGGTGTGGTGGTGGTGCACAGCACGGCTAGCACAAGACGGCGCGCGAGCTATATCGCGTGCGAGATAGACTATACGTCTCTTTCCGTTTGTACTCATTAGATAGAGACGGATAGTCTATCTCGCGCGCGATATAGCTCGCGCGCCGTCTTGTGCTAGCCGTGCTGGTCCCACCGCCGCGCCGACGACGAGCGATAAACGAGATGATATTGGCTGATCCATGATATTGACTGTTTGACTTACTTTATAAAAAAACTTTTCCATTTAAGTCAACTGTTGGTGAGATATTAGCCGTCAAACCCTTATGGATTCGTCATGTCTGTCTGTCTGTCTGGCCGTCCGTATTTCACAGCCGATTTACTCGGAGACTATGACCACTACAATTATGAAATTTGGTGTGAAGGTAAGGTGTATGTTATGAACCGCTATAGAAATATGATATGAAATAACATGTAACAGGGGCCAGCGGGGTCAAAATTTTTTTCAATGCACATAGGCGTGTGTGGTATCTATGGATAGACCTTCAAAAATGACATAGATCTTCCATTTAAGTCAACTGTTGGTGAGATATTAGCCGTCAAAAGTCGTAAAGTGTGTCTCCCCCCCTCTAGTTTCCAAACTATGAAGTTTAAAATTCTGAAAAAAAAAACTAGATGATCTACATTAATTAATAAATCCTTTCAACGATTCTTGGTTTGAACAAGATAGGTTCAACGGTTTTTGAGTTACTGCTGAAAAACTGTCTTGCCAAAACAAAGGGGTGCCGTAAGTTTACTATGAAGATACGACCTTTTTTGATTAAATTAGGAGGTTTCGGTACGGAACCCATCTTTGTGCGTGGTCCGACGCGCACTTGGCCGGTTTTTTATTTTTCTGTTAATAATTTGAACTAGTTACAGAAATAAACTACATCAGCTCTTTCAATCGAACTATAGGGCTAACTTTAGCCCTGTACCTGATGTAGTATATCTAGATGGCAACACTCAGAAGGTAGTCAAAGTCTCAATCATCCAAACCAAACCCTTATTTCAGAGCTACTATTTACTATGTAAGTATTTATTTCATTTAAGTCGGTAATTAGTAAAAAAGTGTTAGTATCATATCATATCATGTCATGCAAAATATATCATTTACGCATTACAATTGTCATTTGTTTGTCTGAGCAAACAAAATACTTAGGTCAAGTCAAACATGAATTAACGTAATAATTTTATAAAACACTCACAAGTACACACGGGAGTCGGGGAGTATCATAATACAACAAACAATAGGGATGTTGACTGATAGTCAAATCAGCAACTTTTAATGAAACGTCAAAACGCTCTGTTAGTATGAAGTTTGTAAGGAAATAGGAACAAGTGACGTCACGTCTTTTGTATGGTCAAATAGCATCCCTTTATTGTTCTTTATGTATTTAAAAATCTTTAAAATGCAAAAATAAGTAGAATTGTGATATATTTTGAATATTTTCGTGAGATTTATTTATTGGTAATGTAAGAGTAATTTATTTTTATTTGTGTCAACATCCCAATTGGCTATGTGCGAAGTAGGTGGTGGGAGTAAGCTAGGCGATCGTAGCGCACACCATGGCAGTAATGTGTACTTACCGGGGACCACTGTCAAATTTACTTTCACGTTTTCTATTGGTTTCTTAACGGTTTCCTACGATTCGTTTCGTTTGTATGTATTTATTTATTCTCTTATTTATTTCAGTAAAATTTCCAATACGGGATCTTTCTCGTTTACTAAAGTAAATAAAATATTCATGTGTCATTATTTGACATCTCTAAATTTTGACATTGTCTCGGGACCTTTGACGTTTGACGTTTCAGACGTGCACATAGCCAATACTGGCAAAACAGCAACTCACACTTACGCCTCCAGAACCATCGATGATGTAGACTCACCCACACTACTGAATTTCCCCGGAGTGGCATAAGTACCTAGTATTATTGTATCATGCATGATTATCATGAACCCATCGAGCTAGGGATGTCATCAAACGCCCCTTTTAATTACTAATTACTTACGACCAAATCATTTTGATGGTCCTCATGGAATAAAGTTTAGCACATACGTAGATACTTATTTAGAAATCATATAAGGAGGTATCAGACATGTATCAAAATGAATACTTAAGTTTCTCTTTAAATTTCGTACAAGCTTTTATATCAACTGTACTGTTTTCCACAATCATCTTTTCGGACATACGATACGAAATCATTTTTGTCTAAGCTGAAGCGGAGACCTTCGTTTCACTTGGTGGATTATTTTTAAATGAAGATTACTAAAAAATACACGTAGTAAAATGGTTGCAAAAGTGGATTAATGGGGAATTTATGTCTCTTAATCTATTTATATATTTTTTATTTTTTTTATGACATAGGTGGCAAACGAGCAGACGAATCGCCTGATGGTAAGCGATTAGCGCCGCCCATGGACACTCGCAACACCAGAGGGGTTGTAAGTGCGTTGCCGGCCTTTAAGATGGGAGTACGCTCTTTTCTAGAAGGTTTGAAGGTCGAATCGGTCCGGAAATACCGCAGGCGACAGTTCATTCCATAGTTTAGCTGTGCGAGACAAGAAATTTCTGGAGAAACGCACAGTTGAGGACTGCCAACCATCTAAGTGGTGAGGATGGAAATTTTGTCGCGTTGGGCGATGGCGGAAGGAAGCGGCAGGGATTAATCCGAACAATTCCTCGGAGCACTCCCCGTAGTACATGCGGTAGAAAATGCAGAGCGAGGCTACATTTCTACGCAGCGTCAAGGAGTCAAGCCGTTCCAAAACCCGCTGGCAGCCGACAATTCGAGTCGCTCTCCGTTGGATGCGGTCCAGAGGGAGAAGCTGGTACTGTGGTGCCCCTGCCCAAAGATGAGAACAGTATTCCATATGTGGGCGGACCTGTGCCTTATAAAGCTGTAGGCGATGGGCCGGCGTGAAATACTGTCTCGATCCGTTTAGCACACCGAGCTTTTTCGAGGCTAATTTGGCCTTAATATTAATATGGGTTGTGAGGCAAAACACGTTACTCTTTAATGTCCAGCATAAATTGTTATCTGGTATTAAAATGTTAGATAATGCATAAAATGGTTACAAAAACTACTCGTTTTTACGACAATTTACCAAGGCTTAGCCTTAAAACCTTTTAATGGAATACACGTGTTGATCGTATAGCAATGTTTAAGTAATTATACCTCACTGTCACCTTCACAGCTTCATATCACATCCTATAAATGCTAAAAACAGAAGAATGCCTTACCTCAGCCCTCATTAGTGGTTTTACACTAATACGCCAACAAACAACATTCTACAAAAACCAAAACAACCTAAAAGCATTAGTTTATTTACCATTTATAACCTTTTTCTACTCGGCAAATCTATCAGTCGCAAATATGTTTGCCCTCCTCTTTTACATTCTGTCAATTGATGTTAAACCTTATAAGGAACGAATTTAAGGTACTATATGCTGTGTTTGTGGTAGTGTTTGTTTTTCAGATTGCGGAGACAAAACAAAGTTTATCGTTTTTATAGACGCGTAAATTAATAGTTTTTTTGGATGCCGCTTGTATTATGTTTTTGTTTATGTATGTTTACTTTACCGTACATGTATTATGTGTATAGTAATACTGTATCTAAAACGATGCTAGTCATTATGGGCGTACGTGTACAGTACTGCAACTTCGACCTTAACCTTCAGACACAAAGTCGTTAATGAAATGTAAGCTAAAAACATACGAACTTGCTTAAATCACTTACCCTATTAAACAAGAGTCAATAATCAAATAAGCTAGTCATTCAAATATGCCTCTTACGTGTATGGACTTGAGGTTCTTTACTTGTCCTATATTTTACGGAGTAACGGTCGCCATATTGTTTCTCGCAATTCGAACCCACACGTTCCAATTTCAAATAGCTAGCGAATGGGAAGCCAGCACCAACCAATGCTACCAATTTGAAATGACATAAGAATGATAAATTTTGAATGAACTTACGCTCTTCATAAAATAAAGCTTTCATTCTGTGGTGCTAGTTCAAAACGACAGAAGATTTCTTGAACTGCAGCGTATTTTAAGACTTTTTAATTATGGACGCTTAGCCAATCAAATTCAGCCAATGTTAGTAAACAAAAGGCGGGAATAATCTCGAGACTGTGTTTATCTTACCTTGATAAGATAAACACTGGGTGGCGCAGGATCGGTCATTGTGCCACTCTTTACGGGAGGCCTATGTCCAGCATTGGACGTCTGTCGGCTGATATGATGATGATGTTTATCTTTTCTATGGCGGATAGGCAATCAGTACTTTTCTCTAGGCTAGTTTTCAAAAAATATTAACGATGCTATTCGAACCAGTTTGATGGGATCAACTACGATTAAACCACAAGAAAAGCATCAAAAATGGGTCAATGGTGGATATTTTTCCTGGACTCCAAAAACGCTCCATACTAACAACGCACGAGCCCCGTACTAAAGTTGTATGAAAAACTAACAAGCTAAGAGACATGACTAGTTAATAAGTAGCATCCGATTTCAAGAAATGTACCTACTTGTAAAAACAATCGTTCGTACAATTTCCTATCATTACTTAGATAACGTTGTTAGTAGTGTCAAACATATACTAAATATATACGTTTTTGAGCTTTAAAGCCTCATAATGTAACGTGTGGGCAACTACGGAACGGAACCCCCCCCCCCCCCCCCCCTGCAAGTGGCCCGAGACGCACCTGGCCGGTTTTTTTCATCTGTTTCTGGGCCCCGTTTCACGACGCTGCTAGTTAAAACGTGGTTACAACTTTAGTCTAAACTGACACTTTACTGACACTGGGGATCTCGGCCAATAACATCTGCCCATTTGACTAGGGTTGCCAGTTCAGGCTTATAAAATTGTTTAACCGCACTTATAATATTTCGCTCGAGAATAACACAACTATTGTCCTAGAGACAAGAGTCAATAAGGCATGGGTTTAAATTTTCTTGACTTTACAAGTTTACACTCTCTGCAGCCCCAGTAATTATCTCTTATATGTATAAAATAGCGCTAAACCGAAAGTGCATGGCGCAAATTAAAACTTACTTCAACAGTTAAACAATAACTAGACGTTTTCACTATTCTACAAAATCCGCCTAATTCCTCATTTGTTTTCAAAAACCAGAGAGCTTGAGCGTTTTTTTAAAAGCATTGTATGCAAAGAGAGGTCGCGACACGCATTGCGCATGCGAGCGGGCAAATGTCAAAATGACAATGGCGGGAACGCCGCCATGTTGGTTTTCAAATTAATTTAGATAATAGTACGTCTAGGATTCGACATTGACATTAATGTTAAACATGGGTTTCTTGTGGGGAGACAATCGTTGTAGACTTGAAATGAGCGGTTGTTAGATAGTCAAGTCCTTATACATTTTGGTTGTATAAGACTATATGGTCAATTTGCGGCGGGTACAATATAAACTTATCATAACTACCTATTTAGCAAGACACAAATTTGGGAGCTACGGTCGCAAAATCTAACAGAAAACTCGTACATAACATTAGCATAGGGTTGCTACCTAACTATAAAATAGGAATTTACTTGTGGACGTCATTCGGCTGAAATAATGATGATGATGATGATGATGATACGTAGGATAGGCAGGGCACAGCGCACATAGGACTGTGGAAGTACCTCCACCTTACAGAAAACCGCAGTCATAAAACCACTCACTGCTTGCTCTTTGGTGTAATTGGTGTGGTGTTCGTGGTGGTGAGTAAGGTCGCCAATGATGCTCCCGAGGATAATGTTGTGTTGAGAGTGAGGAACCTGCGTAGGCATGTCTCTGGCTGTCAATATAACAAGTCCTCATGTCAAAAATCGGCCAAGAGCATGTCGGGCCATGCTCAGTGTAGGGTTCCGTAGTTGCACCATGAACTTACTTAAAAAAACAAAAACAATCAAAAGGGAAATACTTTCGCAGCATTTCATACATCTTTTACTAAGAAGGGAAGACTTTTTACGATAACTCAAAAACGGCTTAACTGATCATGTCCGCTATAGTTTTCGTTGAAAGTCTTTATCAAGCTTTACTTTCATGATTTTTTTCATATTTTTTGGACACATAGTTCAAAAGTTAGAGAGGGGGGGGACACAATTATTTTTCTTTTGGAGTGAACAGTTCCGTAAATACAATATTCACAATATAAAAAAAAAAATTATGAAGTTTTTTTGGAGTCGCAAGCGTCCAGCGGGTATATGTCGCCAGCATCCTCGGCACAATGCTGCAGGGGTCATTTTTATATGTAGTATAGTTTTAGTTTAAATTTATTTTGTTACACATTAGTTTTATTTTTTGGTTAAGTTTTACTATAAATCTTTTAGTCCTTATTTAATGAAGCTTATGTATCCATTTAAGCAATAAATCATTATCCTGTCAATAGATTAGTACGTATACGTATTACGTATGTTAATTTAATTTATTATAGATACGCAAAATATACCCACAGACAGAACAGTTTATATAAATCGGCTGAACTCTAAAATTATATTCTATTGAATTAATAAGCTTCGGTCATTAATTTTTAAACGAAATGCAAAAATAGTTTGCTACTTTCTCTGAATTTGTGTCACAACACAAGAATCAACAGGGGTGTTATTCACAGACCCACTCGTCGTCACCTCTCACCTCATCCGTTTTTATATGAAAACTGTCAAAATTTGACAAATGACATTTGACAGTTTCCAAATAAAAACAGCTGAGGTGTGAGGTGAAATGTGAGCACGATTCGGTTTGTGAATAAGAGGGCAGTTCGGATAAATGGCATGAAAATGGTCGTTTATTACACGCTACAAAGTCGGTGGCGATATGGCAAACAAGCTTACGGCCTGCCTGACCAACCTATGGAAGGGACAGTTGTCACTACGAAAGAATCAGAAGCGCGTTGCCGACCCTTTATTGGCTGGAGTACTTATTCTCTTAGCACAACGTAACGAATCCACACGCTAATCATAGAATATTGACGAGTTTTGAGTTGATATTCCTCCGTCATACAGCGACAGTTGGGATGCGTCAAAGTAGTAAAAGTGAGAAGGTACAAAAATGATCATCTACTTTTGCGGTTGACTATACAAAAAATTATCGAAGTTCGTATATGTGGTACAAATTTTTATTAGAATGTTTGGTTTCTGAACTTCATGGCTAGACTCTAAAAATAGTCTTTTTACGCGCAGATTATATGGCTTAAAAAAATTATGCACTGCACTGATCATACAAAGGTTACCAATTTAAGATAGTTTCGAGACAACGGTTATTTTCCAGAGCCTGCGCACGCAATGCTTGTTATGTCCAATGATACGATACAATACGTTATTCGACGGTAATCAAGATAACTTCATCATCATTCATCATGAATAGACTGGATCCTTTTTTCACGACGCGCGATACCATTCGAATCACCTTTTAGAGAACATCTGATTTTACAGAACAGACATCTAGGTACTAAAAGCACACTACAAATCAATCTAAGAGTCAAATCAAAGCCACCTAAAATTTCATTTCGAGACTGTATCGGTATTGACATTTCATGTTTTTCAGCGGGCTTTTTTCCGGTGAAATCAAATAGATGATATAAAATTAAATTTAACCACATTTAAAAAAAAACGCGAAATTGTTCTAATTTGATTTAACAAAATCAATGTAAATTTTTCCTCATCCTAAAAGAGCATAAGTGACAAGTAAGGTGCCACAGCGTAAAAATCATACAGAAGTACTAATAGTAAGGCGGATTTACTAGAAAAAGTGTACTGCTGTTTTTTTTTGTGCGCTATGTCTGTCACAACTCAGCCTTGTGACGTCATATGACGATGGTGGGGTTTTCTTTTCATGCATATCTTGAAAACTAATAGCTATAAAAATATAAAATATATATTTTTTGATTTCTTCTTAACAAATTAAAGAAATGAGTTAAATGAGTTAATATTTCTTACTAGGTACTTGGGATTGTCTACCAATGGTCAATGAAATGTTGTCAAGTGACCATTGGTACACTTTATTTCATTGCAATAAGCCGCGAAATGCTGATGATACTAGTGTACAAGCTACATACGATGAATCACATAGGTTAGGTACAAAAAAAATTAATCTGTTGACTCTACCTTGTCTCTTCATATTAGAAACTGCTGTATTTGTAAAAACAAACTTGAATTTATTTAAACAAGTGTCACAAATATTTAACAGAAATACGTACCGTGCCGACAACCTTTGTACAGTATTTTCTCGTACTGCACTAATGCGGAAAAGTGTATTCTGTCTGGCTAGCAAGATTTTTAACAAAATTCCAATAGCTCTAAGGAAGAAGCCATTGCCCTTGTTTAAAAATGATTTGAATAAATTATTAATTTCAAAATGTTATTATTCGTTGCCAGAGTTTCTTGGTGACACTTTATATTAGGTTGTAAGTAATTGTATTATATATATGCATGACTTATTGACATAAAAATATGAATAGATTTTAAAAATAATTATGAGTTTGTAATACGCGCAATTTAAATTCGAATTTAACATGACTACTATATTTGACGGCTAAATTTAATGTATAAAAAAGAAACCCTTTGTACGCCGTAAGGTAGAACATAGCTGAACATTATCAATGTATTTTCAACATCCTGTATACCTATGATTCACAAATAAAATATTTTGATTTGATTTGATTTAGGTATTTAACTAACTTAGTTCGAGCCAAATATGCCGCGCATACGCAAACTTACACAAAAAGTAAATTATAGAGCGTTCGTGTCTATGCCCATTCATCACTGACAACATGCATCGTAAATAAAGCACATTTCACTGTTGCACGTGCAATATTGGCTCATCTGTTAATAGAGCTTGTTTACATAATATTGTTTATATGTAACTTGTACGTGGTGACCAACTTGTACGTTAATAGCTTGAGAGCCGACCGATTTCCCAGACAATAACCTATTTTTTTTAAACTCCACGCGGAAAATGTTAATTGGTATTGCCAAACTGTTTGTTGTGTTCTATTCCTTATAGAATATGACAGTTTCTACATTGATAACTACTACATTATTAAGTAACTTAGTAAAAGTAAACAGTAAAACAGGTCAAAACAACAACAACAAAAAACAGAAAATGTAAAAGTTAGCGTTCATCACAAAGTGCAGGTTTTTTTTCTTAACTCCTATGACTATTGATAGTGAGTATATATATAGTGCCGACAGAGCTGCCGAGGATTTACTGTGTCGAGACTCGAGATTGAGGGTGAGAGACCTGCATTATAAGCCTTATACAGGGCATGGACTGTAATTGGAGCAAAAAATTTAACGGTACACTATTGAGTTTACCAGCAATTATTTCCACATGGATGGCTTCAATTGACAACAAATTTTTTTTTTTGATTTTTTTATGCAAATATACTTTACGTGTATCCATTAGAGTTACTGGAGTTATATTAATAACTATTACCTTTAAAAACTAAAGAATCAAAAAATATCTTATTAAACCAAAAAAGCAACAACGATTATGTTATGAGGATCAAGTTATGAACTTGATCCTACCTCAAAATCAGCATTGACTGCTGCTACTTTACGTGTACTTTTTCCAGTAGAGTTACTGGAGTTATATTAATAACTTTTACCTTTAAAAACACTAAACATTGATTAAAAAAAAAATGTATCCTTTTAAACCAAAAAAGCAATAACGATTATGACAATGAGTCATAACTTGATCCTACCTCAAAATCAGCGTTGACTGCCGCGCTATAATCTTCTGGTGCCTAGGTTCATAATCTAAGATGTCATAACTTTAGTTAGATCAAATTTTTCCCAATTTAAATTTTTTTTCCTAACACAAGCGGTTGCTGCAGAAGCTCTAAGGGAGTGTCTTTTAAATGTTATGCTCCTATTACAGGCCATATCCTGTATTTACACATATAAAGAACTCGTATTTGAGTTTCACTACATTGCGCGGTTTGAAAGATCGATTGAACTCTTTATATCACCGTAACACGCAATGTAATGAAACTCGTATACGTATTTGTGTACAGAGGCTAGTAAAACCGCAGTGCTAAGAAAACCGCCGCCGCGATAGGTGCTCATGATTAAGGACCGCGAACCGGTCTGAAACATGTCGAGCGATATTCGACCTTTAAGACGTGAGTGACCCGTTTCATTATATTTAATATGTCTCAAACTCACAGAGGCTAGTAAAGCTCGAAAAAATCCAAGAATAAAGCTTCAAACTTAAATTATTTTTGCGTGATGTACAATAGGAAAATGACTAAGTACAACTACTTGTACTCGAACTTATGAAGGTATTTATACGTAGCTGATTAAGTACATAAGGAATGCTGCTCCAAGGAAATAGGTTTCTAATGCATGTATTATTCTAATTAGGTTATTCAACCTAAGTAGACCTCGCTTGAGAAATAATACTATTATGTACCTACATTTTATGTATGTTATCTTGTTTATAACTATGAATTTCCATTCATGTTCTACTATCTATTATAAGATTAATAGATTGTAGAACATGAATGCCCTACTGACTGCATGACTGTGATATTGATTTTACATCATTAGGGAAACCAGTTTGGCATCGCACTGATAACCATAGTAATACTAATATCCTTATAAATACAATTCCTGTTAATGTGTGAAGAATAAACAAGTCGCTTTGTTTGTTTACCAAGCGACATAACCAAAGTAACATCACATCATCAACCAAACTGGCATGTCACTCCTATCGTAAGTACCTATACAGTTTTTAGGATGCCTTAACAAAAAAGTATATGTGGAACCCTTATGGTGCCTTACAGACGACCGCAGCCATGATACGAGTAGTAGTGTTATCATGGTATGTGGTATCATGTGATATCATGATCCTCAGGTATGTGGTGTTGTGTCCCTGGTGGTGAGTAAGATCGCCAGAGCTCTCGAGGATGCGCTGTGTTGAGAGTGAGGGACCTGCATGTCTCTAGCTTGCAACACACCGAATCCTCAAGTTAACGCGTCGGTAACGCGCTTCTGGAGTCGCAAGCGTCCATAGGCGACGGTGTCTGCTTACCATTAAGCAGGCCGAAAAACTGTCCGACTTTCTGTCACATCGCTAAATATCTCGGGGACTATCGAAATGTAATATGAAAATGATTTTTTTTATCTATTCTGTGGCACCGCCAAGCTATTTCAAAACGCGAGACTTATGGCGCAGCGAGCAGAATGCCAGAGTCACGGACGCAGTATACAGAGTGATTGAAAACTTGGGACCAAAACTGGCTAGCAATAAATTGCATGAATGAAAAAGTTCACAAGTATATGAAAACGTGGGTTAAGAAAGACAAAACAGCTTTGTCAAAAGGGTTCTCCCTTGATAGACCTCACTACTTTAGCCTTTAATGCATATTTGACCTAATGCTTTATTAGACCTATTGGGTTTTGTTTTCTTAAATAGTAAATACACTTCATAGGATTATTGCAAAACCACCCTAACCTTACCTAATGACCCAAAAACTTCACTGGTTGGAAGAAAAATGCATTAGGTCTAATTAACATTAGGGCAAAAGTCAGTAGGTCAAGCGACAGGATCCCAGGAAACGATGCCAAAAAAAGGTGACTAAAAATATTCGGAATCAAAGCCACGCATACAATGACTAAGAATCATTCAAGCCATTTATAAACAACCCCATCAGATATGCTATTCGTAGTTGAAATCACTTTGCCACAGTAAATTAAGTAATACCGGTCATTCAATTTATTACCTACTTAATACTGGCCAGGTCGCTGATTAATTGGAAATTTTTCATAAGTGAGACCATACTTTTTTCAAGTTTCCTATTTAAAAGCCACTCTATATACTATGTATAACATATGTGGTGATACAAAAAATAAAAATGTGTTCAACCAACCACTTTTGTTTGTTGTTTGTGTTGTGTTATTTAGGACCAACATTGTCCGTGTCAAAAATAATCAGCTACTTCATACATCTTGTTATGTCGATTGAAAAACGTTTGAAGTTGATACTTCTTGAATGACAGCTTGTATGAGTTAGCTGCCCTCACGCTACCCTACCTACACTCAACGTTTTCTATTTTAAGGTTTTTTAAGTTTGCTAGTTCCGTTAACGCTAGATGGCGCTAAAATAAAAGTGATGTTATCGATCATCAACCCAACACTAAAGCAATTATACTGTTATTTTTAGGTTACTTTACTTACATTGATTATTCTTATTTGTGTCGAAAATATATAGGCAGTCAACGTCAGAAGTATCGACGGTTGTGAAAAAAAAGCGGTGTGTATAAGTAGTATCCCCAATACAACCAGCTCCTTTTATCTCTAAATATGAAATAAAAATCTCTATATGAAACACCTGATGATTTTTCGCGTGGACAATATTAGTCCCATAACAAAAACAGTTCAATGTTAATGATATTTTTACAAGCTTTTATTAACTTGCCCTATTAGTATGCCTGTCTGTGTCAATCAAATTCAAATCTTGAAACTGAATTTTGGACCAGTCATTCTCATTATCCTCAACCGATTGTGCTAAAATCCGGCATACCGGTCGACTTTAGGAAATAATGGGGCTACTTTGACCATTTAGGATGGAACATACAAGGTATACTATTGGCAATTCGGTAAATCTAATTAAGCAAACACCAAGATAATGTACTAATAATTTACTGCCACTGATCGCAGGAAAATAAAACCAATAATTTATGAGAAAAACCGGTTTGATCAAAGTCAGCCCTTGAATCAAAGCAACTCCAGTTTACGTACTTATAAGTAAGTTCGGTGACAATACAATATTATGGTACCATCGAGCTGATCCGATGATGGAGACAAAATATGGCCATAGCAGCACTTAAACTACACAATATAAAATCGTCCTGTTCGAGCTCATTGGAACCATCTCAATAAGTAGATGATGATGACTGTGGAAAAAACATACAGTCGGCAATAAAAGCTTGTACCAAAAATTAAATCTTTGACAGAAACTTATTTCGTGTCACAAGTTATGTTATACCCTGTATAAACTGAGTGTCGCCCACGCGGGCCACGCGTCCTAAGGTACCGCTTAAACGTGTTTAAGACTCTTGACTGGTTTAGTCGACGTAATGTTAGATTCCCGAGAAACTGAGGATGATTACCAGCATGAATATCTGCTACTGACTGTACCACTAAATTTTAGAAAAAAAATGTACGGAAACCGGGGTCTTAATCCAACAAGGTCTAATTTTCCGGTATTTCTTCGTTTGCCGGAATTTTATTTCAAATATTTTCATTTTTCAAAATTTGCGTTATTTAGCATAATATTCATACATACATACATATATGCATAAACTCACGCCTACATATACTATGGGCTAGCAACCTGTCACTGCAATATCACATTTTTTCCTTCTATAAACTAATATAAAATTATTGCAAATGAAATCCTGGCAAGTGAAATTATATTACTTATATAAAAATCTGGCAAAAAGAAGAGAATTTATATACGATACGACCATCTTGTTCGGTAGTGTTATTAGTATTCGATGTCTAGTTTTGTTAGTCTAAGGAGTGTAATAGAAGTCGATGATCCATCAAAGCTACAATTTACTTCTATCTATAATTAATAGCCTTTATTATGATATTTATGATCTATAATGAGAGGAAAACCGCAGCTAGAGTGAAGAAACGGTTGCACAAGCGTTATAGTGGCCTCGAATGGCGTTAATCATTAAGAGATGAGGTAAAAAGTTTCCGATATATTTGAATTTATAAGCTATTTATAGACATGTAGGGACCGCGTGATATATCCAAAAATAACTATAGATGACCCCAATACGAGGGTAAAACTGAAAGTTTCGGGAATAGAAGAAAATATGCAGTATAAGTGAGTTTATTTATTTTTATTGTTTTTCAAAATATTCTCCTTTGTATTTCATGCACTTATGCATGCGTTCAAACCAGTCCATAAAGCACTTTTTGAACTCTGAAGTAGGGGTCGACAAAATGGCTATTTTATAGGCCTCCACTGCTTCTTCTGGCGTCTGAAACCGCTGACCACGCAGTTTGTCCTTGATTCTGGGGAATGTAAAAAAGTCGTTGGGACTTAAGTCAGGGCTATATGGAGGGTGGTCCAATATTTCGACTTTTTCACCGTCCAGGTACTCAGTTGTTGTCCGAGCGGTGTGTGGGCTGGCGTTGTCGTGGTGAAGGATGATGCGACGACTAGGGTTTGTTTTTCGGAGTTCAGCAAAGACGTTCGGCAAACAAATAGTGGTGTACCAATCAGCATTGACTGTTCTACGATCCTCAAGAGCCACAGTAGCTACGTGACCAGATTTAGAGATAAACGTAGTCACCATCTTCTTAGCCGTACTGCGAGAACGAACAACTTTTGTGGGTTTGAGCTCGTCTTCGAAGACCCATACTCGGGATTGGTTTTTAGTTTCAGGCTCATAAGCGTATATCCACGACTCGTCACCTGATACTATGCTAAAAACAGCATTTGAGCGTCCCTTGTTAAATCTTTTCAAAGTTTTGCGGCACCAATTGACACGGACTATTTTCTGCTCGTCAGACAATAGGTGAGGTATCCAACGGGAAAATAACTTTTTCACGCCTAATTCTTCTTTTAAAATAATTTGTATTTGACTCATTCCAATACCCAGGTGCTCTTGAATTTCCCGATATGTCACATGTCGGTCTTCATTTATCAGACGACGCACAACATCGACGTTTTCTTGCGTGACTGCCGATTTTGGTCGACCTTCACGCACTTCGTCGGTGAGGGATACACGGCCACGTTGAAATTCTGAATACCACCTGTATATTGTAGTCTTTGAAGGAGCTTCAATATTAAAAGCAGCAACCATCCGCTCTTCACATTGTTTTTGTGTTAGTCCACTTTTAAAGTCATAATAAATCATAGCTCTGAAATTTTCACGGCACAATTCCATTTTAAGCAGTGACTCGACGACTTCAATAAACAATTGAAACCGAACCATACTTTTTTTTTTCTAAGTGGCCAGTGTGTTGAGATAAGGAAACTTCAGAGATTATAAAAAGGTATAATACATGTTAAAAATAAATTAATAAGTATTCGATTCCCGCCACTTTCAGTGCAAGCCTCGTATTAAGGAATTATTCGGCATGTTCACTGTTCGCAAACCTTTACCGAAAAACTGTAAAGGTTGTGACATTGCGATTACTTACATTATTTTCTTGCAACTTGTAGACAAACACCTCTACAATTATTCTGTAAATATTCGGCAGTTCAACTGAATAACTCGGCCTAAACGGAACATTAAAATATATGCCAAATAACAGTTAATTAATATTTGCCAAATATAATTCGGCGTATCTCTATTACATACTCCCCCTCATTTTACACATACCTAAAGTGTGTTATTAGATTGTGTCTAGCTACATTACAAAAGTTGACATATTCTAATCTAATTACCTATTCACATGTGCATCTGCATACCAACGACTACGTTCAAATACTCGTACCTCCTGCCCATCCGATACTATTAACACAATTGAATTTTAATTTACTTACTTTGAATTTAGAGCTTACTTTCGCACGGTTTACATTTCCTAAATAGGAGGTTTTTGAACATCAGCGTCGACATCTAGTAAGGCTGACCACAGTTTTATGTATTTGGTCATTGGTCATCTTCTTTGCATAACAGAGGTTGTTGGCACCGTTACAAAACATTTTAGAATTAAAACGGCTTGTGAGTTTTTTTCTATTATTATTGAATCTTTTGCCATCACAAACATAAATGAGAAAAAATGCCAAGTTAGTAAACGGTTTCGCTAATAAAAGCAGTGAGACCTAACAACATGGAAACCATAGTTCTTTCAAAGCCTTAAATCCACTGCTGCAGTAATGCATAACTTTATTCAATTACTTAAAGTGATTTGTTATGTTATTTGCTACTCAATTATTAGATGAGATGATTTTATAAGAATAACGAAATTGCAAGTGGTCAAAAAGATTTTAAGTTATTGGGCGGTCAAAAATGACCCGAAATGGTTCTTGTAATGTAACCCACGGCTGGTGGTGGCGGTGGTGGTCGCCTTTATTGCTTTGCGAATTTGGCTGACACACTGCGGATCAGGTACATAGAAACATCATAACAACACAACAGCCGAGCGATATTCGACCTAAACACGTGAGTGACCCCGTTTCATTTTAATTTAATTCGTAATTTTTATTATTTTATTTATTCTGTAACATATATAGCTTCAAAAGGAAACAAGTACCATTACCGAGTTTCAAGGAAACAACGCGAGCGCAGGTCTAAGGTCCCGGGTTCAAGAGCTAGAACCAGTTAATTACTTTAAGTGTTATGACGGATCGAGGTTCGTAAACAACAAGCGCTTTTATTTCTGGGAAAAAATACCTTTATCGGTATACTTTTTTGCCCTTTGCCGGTCTTTATTTCTTGATAATGGATTTTTCTTTTGGCACCTGGCGATGGCGCCTAAAGCGGCCGCTCCAGCTCTACTCTAGGGACGGGGCGGCCCCATGCCGCCTTTAAGAGTCCCCAGTACGCTCGGCTGAATAGAATAGAATAGAATTATTTTATTTGCTAGAATAATTAAAAAAATAGTACAGGATGTTGAGGTACAGTAGTACAGTATTCAGTCGTGAACAACATGCAAACGTTATACATATAACAAGTCTTAACCTAAACGATTAGTGACATTAGTGTGATTGTATTTCAACAGCACAAAAAAAAATACAATTATCATAACCTATTAGATGTATCAGTAGTCTAGACTAGTCCAACGTAATTTCTTTTACAAATTTATTATATTCCATTTGTCTAATGTCTGCTGGAAGGTTGTTGTAAATTACAATGCACATATTATACGCGTTCTTGCGATAAATCGCAGCGCAGCAACGAGGCTGGTACAATATTTCGTTGTATTGAGATCTCTGCTTACCTACCAAAACATCCGACCTGCTTCTAAAAAGTTCAGGATGTTTTTTTACAAACAAGCATGCTTTTTTTTATATACATACAGGGTAATGTCAGAATATTCAGCTTTTTAAAGAATGGCCTGCAATTGTCTGTGGCTGAAATGTTAGCACGAATGCACTTTTTTTGTCTAACAAACGCCCTCATTACATCGACTGAGCCCCCCCAAAGTAATAGCCCATAGTTTAAACTCGATTCTCCATACAAACGTAGTTTCGTTCTCATTTTAAAACTGCTGAAATTACATGAAACTTTGTGTACACAATGGAAGCTGTCATATCTAGGTCGGAAATTAGTTTCTGTTACTAGAAATTGTAATAGAAAAAAACAGAGATTTTTTTGGAGTTTTTTACGTCTTGTATGAACATGATTGTAAATTTAAATAATTATCTCGACGTTTCTTTGTTTAGATAGGAAAAAAAATTCTTTATATTTTATGCCATATGTTAAGCTAGTTATAGGTTACTGCTTTGCCCTAACAGGGTCCATGCTGCACTGTATACGCCTTGTACAATATTATCGTTAGCCATCAATAAATGAAATGAAAACTTAATAATCGCTTTATTTTTTCTCCATTATAATTTCAAGCAACAGAAACTAATTTCCGACCTAGATATGCCGAATCCCATTGTGTATGCAAAGTTTCATGTAATTCTAGCATGGCGTTTTAAAATGAGAGCGTAACTACGTTTGTATGGAGAACCGAGCTTACTGCGGACTCTTAACGTGGATTCAACTGGTCTTTAATATTACTTGATAATGGAATCGTGTGTAGATATTTTCTAGCAATCAATCGTCTACTTCTGCTAACCGTAGAACCAGTTATCAACTAAGTACCTGTTGGAACATTTATTAGTAGTCATTTGGATTGATTTCATTTTAAATTCGTTTCCTGCAATTAAGAATTGAGGCCATTGCATAGCGAAGTCCAATTGATAATTTGCAAACATTAGTATAATAATTTTTAAGAAAAAAAAACCGACTTCAATGGGGGAGTCCGGTGAAAGATTATTAATCTTAGATGGTGCACTCTTAGATTCCATACAATAAAATACAAAAATGGCTATAAGTATGTTTATAATGGTAGAAGACTAAGTACCCTCAATTCCTCATGAAATCATGGAAAAACCTTGCTTGCTTGACAAACAAAACGAAGAGAACAAATCGCCAAACGTGAACTACGCGTCGTTGAAGAGTTCCGTTGTGATCATCATCAGCAGTTCCACTTCATCAAATGTCACTTTTATGAATGAAAATGCTTGATTAGTTCATGAAAATACTAAAATCACTATTTGTGTGCCTTTCACATTTGAGGAGTTTCCTCGATTCCTAATGGATCCCATCATCAGAACTCGAGCATGACAAAAATTTATCGTGAAAATAGAACTTGTTTAACAAACACAGCTAGGAGGACAAATCGCCAAACGTGAACTTTTCGTCGTTGAAGAGTTCTGTTCTGATCATCATCAGCAGTTCCACTTCATCCAATGTCACATTTTTGGATGCAAATGCTTGACTTGTTGATAAAAACACAAAAATCACTATATGTTTGCCTTAAAGATTTGAAGAGTTCCTTCAATTCCTCATGGATCCCATCATCAGAACTGCCTTTTGACAAAAACGGGACCAACTTGGATATATATACATACAATCAAAAAAAGAATTTTTCAAATCGGTTAAGAAATGCCCGAGTTATGGAGTAACAAACATTAAAAAAAAAAAAAAAAGAAAAAAAAAACATACAACCGAATTGATAACCTCCTCTTTTGAATCTTGAAGTCGGTTAAAAATGGAATAGAAAATAGGTAAATACGTTAATTTAAAAAATGCATATAATATGGTCAGCAGTAGTCAGCACTAGGCATACAATATTCAACATAATTTAATCTATACAAATACATATCTATATGTAAACATTTAATAGGAAAGTGATGTCCTGATCGTACAAGGTTTAGGAAAAACAACATACATTTTTGATACAAGCCTAAAATGCCGACTGTACCTTTTTGCACAGTCATCGACTAATCTAACTCATTGAGGACATTACAATTTACATCAGCTTCATAAAAATTTGAAGATACTCGTAATAATCTTACGCGCGTTCGTAAAGTTTTGCAACGTGACCGCGAATTGTAAATAATACTAATACATATCCTATCCGGGGTTTCCCATGGATAGATACCATTGATAACTTGGCAGATTTGCTAGATTGTCATAGTACTCGTAAATTCTCTAACCTCAACGTGGCATTTCAAGTGCAAAATGTCATGCAAACTGTCCGACTTTTCCAAACATTACACAATTCCATGACAGAATTTGATGAGAAAATTAGTGTTATCTGTTTATTGGTTGCAAACACTGCAAAGATTGAATTTACCGTGCGCCCCACGCCAAAATATCCCTAATTATTACCCACTACCAGTTTTATGGCTATTTACCCAAATAACTGGTTACAACCGGATTGTATAACCAAACTAGACGTTAGTAAAAATAGAATAAGCCAACAATCTTACTAAACACATAGTGACATAAGATTTTACGTTTCAAAAGGCGAATAAGTCTTTTCGATAACGGGACATGATATGAAATGACAGGAAAGTTTTATACTTTCTTTTTATGTGCGTGCGAGTTGAGTTGTTATTGCAAGAGGCGAATCTCGAAAACTGGCGCGATGATTGCCTGCGAAATTGAGTTTACTAGTTAGGTATTAAGCTGTTGTTGAGACTGTTGGCTCCCTTTCCAAAGAGTAAAAAGTGAAGTCAGGCCCTGTTTGTATAGAGCAAAAAGAATTCAGAATGTGTATAACACGAGATACTACATTATCAAAAATGGGTCACACACGATACGATATCAGAAAGCAGTCAGCAGGGTAATCACAATCACGTATGTTTTGAACGCGCTATAGGTGAATCTGTCATTTTCACGTCATTTCTAGTATGAAAAAAGACATTTATCTACTTTACGCACGCTCGAAAACGTTGTATAATTACCCCGCAGCTCAACTGTCAGTCAGCTGAGTACCGAATCTTTAAAGCGCACCTATATTTAAAAGAGTGCTTGCTGACTGACGCGGGATGCGCGGAAGCTGGGCGAATAGAATGCCAAAACTGCCCCCTTCCGCGCATATTTACGATATTTACTACTTCGCAACTGTAATATACTGACGGAATCCCGTCAAACGAGGAAATCTGCGCACCATTAGTATTTTAAGCTCCCGTCATAGAACATAACACATAACTGACATACATACATATAATCACGCCTGTTCCTCAGAGGGGTAGGCAGAGATCACGGATTTCCATTTGCTTCGATCCTGACATACAACTTTCGCTTCATGAACTCTCATAACATTCTTCATGCATGCGCGCCGATTTAGGGTACTCTTGACCTGGCCTTTCTGCAGAAGGTCTCCGATTTGGTCGGAGTACGTTCGCCGAGGTCTTCCCCTTCCAACTTTTCCATCCACTCTTCCTTCCTACACTCGTTTTGTCAACCTTCTTTCATCCGCATAACTGACAACTTAGATATATTGAAAACACCCCGGCATTAACATATCAAAATTTAAGATATCAAAAACGACTGAACCGATTTTGACAAAACATGTTATTAAGAACCATCGCTGGAAAACCTGCTTTCAAATTTAAAAACCGCTTTCAAATCGGTTCACCCGATGTTCAGCTACGATGTCACAGCCAGACACACACAGATTCCGAAACGCCAAGCCAAGTCAAGAAGTCGCCTAGTAGTACGCAATAATAAGTGGGGCACTCGTGGATTGACTATATGTACAAATATTTTCTAAAATATATAAATGAGTCACACAACAACTAGTAACTAACGACGAAAGTAAAGCAAATAAACACTTGGCAGATTAGATAAGATAAGCCGGTAAAGTTATATCACAGCGGGTAACCTCGTCTATAAACGTTGCAAAAGTATCATGTGTAGAATAGATAAATGTGTCATACACTAGGTACACAGATTTAGGTATGCGTCCCTGTGGACATATCTGAAGTTAAGGGCTATAGTTACACAATAAGCACAACAGTAAGTTCACAATTCTGTACTATCTACTAACTCATAAACCTAGACAAGATCGGTGCCTCACAATACTTACAGGTAATGTTTGCTTACCGAGCGGTTCCATCCCCTGGATCACAAACTGTGTTTCTTATGAAATAAAGAATTACTCCCTTATTCATAAACGTCCATCAAGCCTCTATTAGTTAATAAGCCGCTAAAGTTGGTTTGTCCTTATCTGTCACTTTGACATTTATGTTTGTGAGAAAGGGACAAAACAACTTTTAGTTAACAGAGGTTTGTTAAGTTTTATGAATAAGGGGGTTAATCTTTATTTATTTATACATACTTAAGCCTTGGTAAGACTCATATTCCGTATCTTTAAATCAATTTATCATATACCTAAACATAATTATCAAATATGAATCCGGCTTTAGAGCGCTCCCGTTTTTAGTCATGTCTGCGTTCACGTTCACGACATTATGTAGTTAAGTAGAGTGTCTATATAAAATATAATACATAAAATCTCTATTATTCATAAAAATCTCAAATTTGTCTTAATCTCGGGTCTAAAAACTAGAAATTCTTGTAATTCACGATTCATGTGACGTACGCACGTGCATATTGTACTCATATTAGAATGCCGACATTTCCACAGAAACACTCATTTTAAACCTTATTACAACTTCACAAGGTTGTTTTGAGAATACTTAGTCGGCTCATAAGTTCTGTCATATACATAGTATCAAATAAAAACAAAAGTTTAAGTTTATTCCGTATAATTTGTACAGCGTTTGAAAGCTTATAAACTAGAGAATCTAAATGTATAACATTTATTCAAAATGACCGCCATAATTATATACACAGGCTTGAAGTCTGCGTGGCCAGTCGTCAATGGATTCACGCACCACTTTCATGTCGATATTGGCCACTGCCGTAGCAAGGGATTTTTTCAGCGAGTCTAGATTTGCATGAGGTTTTGAGCACACCTTTTCCTCTAAATACTGCCATATTTTATAGTCTAACGGATTAAGATCTGGGCTAGAGGAGGGCCAATCTTCATGCCGTATAAAGTCGATTTTATTGGAGGCGAGCCAGGCTTGTGTAGACTTTGCCTTATGGGCTGGAGCAGAGTCCTGCTGGAAAACCCAATGCTGGTTTAGAAACATCGTATGGGATAGTGGTTTCACAATATCAGTCCGTGTCTTGGTACACTTTGGCACTAGTTTTTACTCCTTTCTCACAAAAATGCATACTAGTGACGCCCGCATAAGAAACTCCCAGCCAAACCATCACAGATGAAGGGTGATGACCTCTTTGAATACGGAGAATGCTATTAGACGCTTCTTTACTATTGCGAGCGTACACTCTATCATTTTGTTTATTACAGTTTTCTTCTATGTCAAAAATTTTCTCGTCCGAAAACAGTATACAACGATGCTTATTTTTAGCGTACTTCTTCAATAAAGCTTTAGATCTTTTAAGCCTTAAAGCTTTAAGCCGACCATTGAGAAGATGGGCAGTTTTTCGTTTATAAGCACGAAGTCTCAGGTCTTGATTAAGCACTCTTTTCACCGTGTTTCTGCTCAAACCCATCTGGAGGGCCATAACTTTTTGTTTCCTAGCGGGATTTCTGGCAATGCGTGCCCTAATTGCTTGTACAACCGCTGGAGTCCTAGCTGTACGCGGACGACCGCTTCTTTTTTTGTCATTTAAACTAGAGACCTCACTGTATCTTTCTATGGTACGATACACAAATCTTAGAGAGAATTTTAAATTTTCAAGTAGCTTAAAAATTTTAGTCGGCGAGTGTCCACAACGATATAGTGCAATTATTGCGGTACGGCTATCTTTAAGCGTCCACTCCATGTTAAAGAAAACAGAAAATTGCAAAATTATACTACTCAAATATTTAAAAAAGATTCGAAATTCAAATGCACAACGGTTTTTGTTTTAGGAGTTCCAAATTTAAATTTTAAAGGCCAGTGACAGAACTTATGAGCCGACTAAGTACTTTTTGACAGTTTTCTGACGTCACTTGACGTCACAGTGAACATGTAGCGTTAAATAAAATAATATAAAAATGATTTTCCTTGAACTGACGTAGTTTTGTTTACGATGTCACGATGATTCGGTGTTTATAATGATATTAATGATATTGATGATTTACATGTTATGTGTCACTTGGGTCATAAATCGTCAGCATCAGACGCAAATGGATTTTAAATTTTAACTATCAACATATACAATATATGTATAGGCACGTTCGATAACCTCAATGCATAAGATTTGTATAGGTACAAATCTTCCTAACTTATCTTCTCTTATTCTTAGGTTTTAGAGACAGATTCATTGGATAGGTACCAAAAAATTAAAACTGTTACTTAAACACACAGACATCTACACATCTAGGACAGATCTATTTTGCTAGGAAATACATTCTCAGGCAAAAGGTGTATCTTTGTCACAGTCAATAACTTCAATAAGGCGCTATTTCCATACTGACACAACAAGAAATCGACCTCACTGACCGATGTCCCTCTTTGTCAATACAAGAGGGACTCTTGAGAATTACACATTTACGTATTATAATATTTATAATATGTATTTTTTTTAATCAACTTCAAGTTGTCCCTTTAGTCCTCAAATGTGATTTGTTTACATAAATTAATTAAATTGTACTGGTATAATGAATAGAGTATAGTGACAAATACACATTTTGGAGACAGAGAATGGTTATTTGAAGGAGGATTACGTAACGTTAACGTGTCTAGAACATAAGGCTGAATTAAATCTCATTTTTAGGGTTCCGTAGCAAAAATGGCAAAAACGGAACCCTTATGGTTTCGTCATGACATTCTGTTAGTACGTATGTCACATGCAGGCATTTTACTCAAAACCAGTCAAAACCTGTACCTTAGGTGTATCGAAATAAGATTTAAAATGTATCGGTAAATGTAACGTGTATCGGCCGCTACATAGTCATGTAATCAATTAACTGTCTAAAAAAAATATAGGGGGCACTATACACATGGGACTGAAAGTAAAAAAAAGACGTAACTAGGTAATTAAAAAAAAATGGAAAATATTAATTCTTACTATTTTTCCATTGATTACTTAGATAACGTTACCTTATATAAATTTATGTCAAACATATTAGTAAATATAAGTTTGTGAGCTTTTAAGTCCTCGTAATGTAACGTGTGATTCACTACGGAACCCTACATTGCGCGTGGCCTGACATGCACTTGGCCGGTTTTTTGGTTTCTGTAGCCAAAATCCCAAAAACGATACCATTATAGTTTCGTCATGTCGGTCCGTCCGTCCGTCCGTCCGCATGTCACAGCCGATTTACTCGGAGACTAAAGCACTACAATTATGCAATTTGACAGGAAGGTGTATTCTATGAACCGCTACAGAAAAGAGATGAAATTACGAATACACAAACGACAAACGAAATCACTGTATATTGTGTAGTGGTTTTAAATGTGGACTGGTATTTATTGGTACGGAACCCTTCTTTCTTCGTAATCCGACACTTTTTTATTATTTAGTTTACGATACTAATGGTAAAAATATAATGGTGTAGTATATTTTTTGAATCATCTCATTGAGCCCTTTCAGCTGAAACCTCACTCGATAGATTTATGAAAAAAAAAAGATTTTATTTTCAAACAAAAAATTGATGACGTTATTGCTGAAAAAAGTATCTAGTCTGCCCACCAAAAATACTTAGGTACTAAGACTCCCATTAAACTTTCCCAATACAAAGGTCTCCTCTCCATACGCAAAATTCCCTATAGGACTGTAGTCAGGTCCTGGATTATGTAGAGTATTTTTTTGTTGATATACTGTCATACATACATAGTTTACTTTGTTTGGATTTTTGTTTGTTTACTTTAAAAAGTTATCTGCATGTTATGTGGAATGTTGTGGTCACATACTTATGAAACTAGTATGCTAAACCCTTGAATACACTAATAGCACAACAAATAACAGTGTGTCACACAACATGTATAAATAGAAAATTGAATTTGCATAGCAAACATGCAAATAATGAAAAGCATATCCTTAGAACAGTTGAATTATTCAGTACGGTAACTTCGATCAAAAAACAATCGAATAGCTTTATTCCGTTCATCTCAACACAGCCTAACCTCTGGAGCTCTGGCGACCTTACACACCATCATGAACATTACACCACGTACCTTCAGAGCAAGTACTATTATTGTGACCGCGATATTTTTTTGTTTTGTCGTAAGTAGCAATGCACCGAGAAGTTTCCAAAGTTGCGAAATTTTGTTTATGGAAAGAGCGCAAAACTTTTTGGCAAACACTGAAAAGACTCACTGGATGCATGCATTATCAGTTGTTTCAATTACTTGCCTAAATAACAAGTTATAGACGTAATATTGATGAAACATCCATAAAAACTTCCCGTCAAAATCTTTCCAATAGAAATTTATATTTAAATTACCATGAAAAATTCCGGAAGTTTCAGAGACACTTTCCTGAACTACAACTTGTACATTGTTAAACGTAAGTTAAAATACTGAATAGCTAAACTGTGAATTCACTAAACATACGACGTGTGAAGCTCTTAGCAAAGGCCGTAGGCCACTCATGGCGGCAAGGACGGGACTCGCGTCATGAGCTGACATCATGACGTGACACGTGTTATATAATCATTTTGGTTTTTATGTGACTGGAACATTGCGTACTTGGGAAAATCTTGAAATTTTTAATGTATTTTTTCCTTCCTAACATTTTACTCACCGAAGTATTATCTTCATGTAATATATCCGTTTGTTCAAGATACCATAAAGCAATGAATTACCTGTAAAAGAAGAACATACTATTACTTCAATATATACTCAGGTCAGGGTAATATTCAAATCGCAAAAATGCATGGCTTATGTAGTTTAGAAAAAACCGAAATCGCCATATGTTACCACAATTCTTAACAGTATCCCATCATCATATTATCTTATATGGGACCACCTTGCGGATACCTGCTTTCCGACGGTAAAAGAATTATCATAATCGGACAACAATGTTAAGAAATATCGCTGAGCATACATAAAAAAATCATGAAGACGGGCTGAGAGAACCTCCTTCCTTCCATAGAAGTTGGTTCCTTCTTCTTGAATAGGGTTAATAACGGTCACGTGCGTCGCCCATCCATAGACGATACTTCAGCCACTTCTTTTTTCTTGGTCTGAGAAACAAGGCCTTTTATTTTCGTAGAATGTGCGCGTTGAAAATTGTTTCTTAATACGCATTGCGGTTACCCCATTTGGCCTAGCGTTAGCTTGCGGTTGTCGAGCGTAATCGCCTCATTTGAGGATTGAGGATCAGAACGTGAGAATGTCATCATCAGGATTGAGGTAAGCAGTTATACCCATGATAAAAAATTGTGTAACTAGCTACAAATTAGAAATTCGGAGTTCGTACTCTATCTCTATTGCACTTGCTTATTGGAGCGATAGAGATGGAGGTACGTGAACTTAAAATTTTAGAATTCCGTGGTAACGGAGTGCTACGAGTATATTGCGAGATTCGCGAGCTACGAAGAAGAAATGCTCTGAATGGCTTAGTACTAAACTGGTTTATATTTTGTATTGAAGTATTTTCATTCAAGGGTTGCCCAGAAGGGCTACAATTACAAGCACGATCCCTAAGGCCGCGGACTGGAAGCCCGCTGCCCGCTGGCGTCCATACATTAAGCTCGCGGGTTTTACCCGCCTGATTTTGGAGTCTGGTAAAACCCGGGTTTTAGCATGAAACCCGTCAAACCCGGGTACCCGGCTTGTAAAAACTACAGATAAAAGAAGTGAAAACAAAAATAATCTTCATTAAAATGTGTTTTTGTGTTCCAAATGACACTGAATTCAATTCTACACTCAAGAGTATATCTCCTAATACTGTGTTGCGATTACTTGCAGGTTTTGTGGGCGATCGACTATTTCGTAGTGACACCTTTAACTACGACAGGAGGTACCCTACATTACCTACTTGCCTCGTCAGCATTAAGTGACGGCTTAGTGATCGAACAATATCATTACGTTCTCCCATTCCCATCCAGGGTTACAGAACCGCATACGCTCATAGGTACCATTTTCGTCATCCGCTGTAGGCAATGCACAATGTCACAGCAAGTAATTCAAGGATTAAATGTATGTTTTCGTGTCACTTAAAACGTCACTTAGAACTTGTCACAGAAGAGCTCGAGCGATCGAGTTAGTGATTATGGGAGCCCGCACTTCTTCGGCTTGGCGGAAGCGGAGTAAAATTAATGAAGACACATTTGTCTCGAATACATTGCGGCTCTTCAACGCCTTACTTTCAGGAATTTGATATTGTCAAGTTGGAGCACTCCTTAACTCGCGTCTTTTATTGCCCCTTAGTTATGCCGAATGATCTCTCTATGTTAACCCCAGGTTCACTGGCCACTGCCTTTCGTGAATCTGTACTAAGTGAAAGAAAAGTTAGTCTTCTTTAACGTTGGAAATTATTGCATCAGATGCGCCAACGTTTTTGGCGTAAATGGCATCTGATATAGCTCTCCACATAAAGGAAAAAATGGTCTACCAAAGGACCTCCTAGTAGGAAGGTATGCTTGCATTTGTTCAGTAAATTAGGATACCTTTTCTGCGAAACTACGATGGCTATTCTTCCACAATTAACCGCTCATTTTTGAAGTCAATGTGGTAAATTGGGCGATAAAGTCAACTTGCATTACGCGGCATGCCCTTGCATATTCCAAATTCGGAAGTCAGTGCCTTCTTCCAACGAGTTCCACATCGTGAATTTTTCAATGATTCATTTTACGAAAATTTTACTATATCTCTTTTTACAGAGTGGGTTTCTGCAACCTTTTTTTTCCTATAGAAACCCGCGAACCAGATAGCTAGCCATGGGGGGATTCCAGTCATACATCTTGCAAATCGCAGCAACCGACAGGAGTTAAACGGTATGCGATAGCCACGGTGCTACGAAGGAAGTCATGTCAAGTCTAAACATAGTTTACAGTTACCAGCAATTTGCTTAAACGGCGTCCGCTCACTCTTACTTAATGAGCTGGCTAGTGAAATTATGTTTACTGTTTAGTTTGCTTATTGATCTTATTATCGGATAAGACCTTATACATAGTGACGACCGGTTTTGCCTACTGACACGGCCTACGATGCTTAGGTTCGAATTCAAATACCTCAGTAATTCTAGTATTTTTTTTTCGAAACATAAATACAAACGAACGCTTTTGGTGCTGTTCGTGTTGCCATAAAAATTGAGACTAAAATATACATATACTAGATGAAAGCCCGGCTTCGCTCGGGTGAAATAAATAATAAAGAAATATAGTAAACATTTACTCGCGACAGTTATGCAAATAATAGTGTACAAAAATGTATAAAATAAAAACATTACAACAACGGGTTATGATGAAACTTCGTATAGAAATATAGTCTGTGGTCTGGATTAACATATGGAATAGGGAGTAAAAGATTACGCTGACGACGTCACGGGCAAAGGCTAGTATTTTTGCAAGTTAATCCTAAGCATTTTTATAAGGGTAGTATTTAAAGGCACATAAAAAATTTGACACCGTAATCAGTACTGATTTGTATAGCTAAAATACTAATCGTTCATTAAAATTCAGTTCAGATGTGCAATTGTTAAATATTGATGTGCCAGTCAGTATTTTTGGTGCGAAGTCAGAGCTGCTAACGCGAACGAAAACAAATGAAGTTCGTGTATCTCCCTCTCTGTCGCACTTGCAAATTCGAGCGACACAGAGGGAAATACACGATGTTCGTTCGTTTTCGTTTCGCGGTAGCAGCTCTCTATTCTCCGCCAAATTCTATTCAGTGGGGCCCTTTACACTCAATATTATGTGTCAATATTATCGCGATTTTCAATATTTTATGGGGTCTGTTACACGCTTAATGTTATCTCAATACTGGTGTGTCAATATTATCTTGGTTTTCAAATCCGTATGGATTTTTCTTCAATATTCATTAAACAGCACGTGATACGGATCGTGATATGAGTGTATTGCGTGATAGTAATAACCATGTAACAGGCCCCTATGGATGTTGCTTCAATATTAAGTGTTTCGCGTGATAATAATAACAGTTGGTATTATTTTCTCCAATTAATGGAAGCTATTTAACAACTTGTTCCGTTTTGCCAAAGGTATTTCACATTTCGATACGCGCACCATCCAGGAAGGACCAGAGGGCCTACCGCGTTCTGAAAACGAAGTATTTCCCGCTTCGCGCTCGAATATGCAAGTGCGACAGAGAGGCATATATATTTAGTTTTCGGTTGGTAGGACTTTAGTCCGAGCGCGGCGGACGGTCGAAGAAAGTCAAAGAACATTCCCAGTGACAAAACTGGGAATGTTCTTCATATAATTTTTTACATTATAATTTGTCACACATATAATTTTTTAACTTCCCATCGACCTATGAACTTGAAATTAGGTGATAATGTTTATTATGAAGTATATTTAAACAAAAATATCAATATATTGATAAATCACATTTGTTTTTTAGTTGTACGGAACCCTCAGTGCGCGAGTCCGACGCATTTGGCCGGTTTTTCTTACATTTTAAATTTTATTTCTCATATAGTAGAATATCCTATTTGTTTTAAAGTTGACGCCTGAGGGCCTACCGCGAACCAAAAACGAACTATCTTCCTCTCTGTCGTTCGAATATACATGTGCGAGAGAGGCAGATACTTCGTTTTCGGTTCGCAGTAGCGCCTCTAACGTCCGAGCGCGGCGAACGGCATGAGCTGAGGGTAGGGCTGCCATCCGTCCGGGTTTCCCCGGATTTGTCCTAGTTTGGAGGGTGTCCGGGGGCCGCCCGGGGGGGTTTTCACTAAGTGTCCGGGGAAAACCCGTACACTTTTACTTAATGGGCAAAGTGCGTAACTACTCACCATTTATCGAGGTTTTTTTAACTCTCGAAATTTTTTTTATATTATTTTCGGACACGTCCGGGGAAAATATGCGATTTACGCCAAATGTCCGGGTTTTTTTAAGTTTTTGTCCGGGTTTGGCGAATTTAGAGATGGCAGCCCTAGCTGAGGGTCTACTCCGAAATTCAAAATCCTAGCTTCGTATGGTGCCATCCCTTTCACTCTCCTGTCATAGACTATATGAGTGAAAGGGACGGTACCATACGAAGTTCGGATTTTGAATTTCGGAGTAGTCCCCCACTAAGTTATAAGATAGAGCGAGATAGGGATAGAATTTTGCTAGACGTTTAAAAGCCATAAGTCACCTAGTAGTTTGTCACAAACAAAATAGAGACGCAGCTTTAAGATGGCGGACAGACTCAGCAAACATTCAAGTGGTGTCCTTTACACGATTAATATTATCACAATACTGGGGTGTCAATATTATCGCAGTTTTCAAATTTGTATGGATTCTGCTTTAATATTCACGTGATACTTATCGTGATATGAATCCATGTAACAGGCCCCATACATTCGCTTTGAAGGCGGTTGTTGTGACAATCAGTCTAGCTAGCACGATAGATTATACCGTTACGTTTTATGTGACGTTTTAATACATTTCGCCCATATAACGTGACGGTATAAGTTATCGTGCTAGCTAGGCTGATAGGTGTATAGAACGCTTGAAAACTACAAAAACAAAACGCTGCAGACGCGGCTAGCCGAATCCACACAATGGGCGATGATGGCCCATCACCCAGAACGCAGCCCAGCAACCTGGCCAACATACCGGACGCAAAAATAGTTCACGATTTTCGAACGTAGCCGACACTGTCAACCAACAAATTTAATATAAATAGCAATATACTTACAGTCTGTGGGCAATATGGCCGACGTTTTGTCATCAAATTAACACTTTTAAATGCAAAATACGCGACAATCCGAATTTTGCGGATACATATGTTCAACTCAAAAATCGTTATTTTTATACGTTCTTCAATTTGAGACAGGTCTCGTTCGGGTCTACCGTACCCCTGCACGAAATTATTAATATAGATATACTAGAGGTACTGGGCGAATGTTTGTGTGATGAGATGAGCATGAAAGACGTCGGCGTTTAGCTTAGTTGGTAGTACTTGGTAGTGTCACTACTCACTGCCTCCGAAGCTAGAGGTCCCGGGTTCGAATCCCGGTAAGGGCATTTGTTTCTGTGGTGAGCAGAGACATTTGTTCCTGAGACTTGGATGTTTTCTATGTATTTAAGTATATATCTATTAAATATATCGTCGTCTAGTACCCATAACACAAGCCTTATTGAGCTTAACTATGGAACTAGTTCGATTTGTGTAAAATTGTTCCCTTATATTTATTTATTTATTAAAGAAAGTACCTACTTTCATATAACGAAAAAAAAAAACTGGACGAATTAAAAAAGCCCCATCACTGAACATACAAAGAGGTTTCCTGGAAAAACAATTACACTAGCATCATTTTTATCTGGTAATCTTTACAAGCTAACATGACCTAACCCGCCAGTTAAGCCAGTTTAATCACCAGATCTAGTTAAGTCATTAACTTAAGTACTAAGGCGGCATAAACGTGAGAGGTCTCGCTAAGGACTAAGGACGCGCACCTTGACGCCTCTTACGTTCTAATTGCTCTGTGGAAATATGCGTCCCTGGTACTGGCGTGGAGAAAATGTTCCCAGGAATACTGCCCGCGACGTTCCCAAGAACTTGCTGGTAAAACAGAAGTTGAAAAAACTTCTATGGGGTAATAGTGTTACTACTCGAAGGTGCATTCGGAAGAGAAAGGATGTGTCTCTAAACTACATACTAAGCTAGAGTATTCAATTAGCATTAAATTATACTATTTTTTCCAATTACACCAGAACCTACCAAAAACCTATATAGGATTCTCTATGAAAAAATATCCAATTTTCTTACTAAAACAACATAACTAACAAAATGTTACAAAAACAGCGCAAGTGACAGAGCTTTTATTATAAAATTCAAAATAGTATATTACTCCAGAGGGTTGCCGGCCGAAGACATATAGACGGCTGAGCGAGCGAGGCCGGATAGGTCTAAGGCGGGCAACCCCGTATTTCCCGCCGAGGTATGTATACTGCTTTTCTCAAACGTGCAATGAAATAAAAAATAAAAAAAAGTTTTATTTTTTATACGCATAGTGGCAGAATGTCATGATGCCTGTGCCACAAATTTATGTGGAATGGAAATTAAAAAAAGAGGACTTTGCCGGCCTAGGCCTGCAAGATTTGTATGAAATTCCATTAACGACCTCTTGTTCTAGCCGCACATGAAACGTCGTACTTCGCAGCCTATTATAAGGAATATATCATCAATATTTCATTGCATGTTTGAGAAAAATAAATTTGGTTCGAATAATTAAACATCTATTCATTATTATGTACACGTATATAATGAACAGCTCTAATAAGTAACACTTTAAGAGTAATCAAATTTTATTTATTGATCTCCTGTAAAATCACCTTCAGTGCAGTTATATTGTTTTTAACCGACTTCAAAATTTCAAAAGAGGAGGTTATCAATTCGGTTGTATGTTTTTTTTTAATGTTTATTACTCCACAACTCCGTCATTTCTTAACCGATTTGGAAATTTCTTTTTTTGGTTGTAAGTATATATATCCAAGTTGGTCCCGTTTTTATCAAAACGCCGTTCTGATGATGGGATCCATGAGAAATTGAGGGAACTCCTCAAATCTTAAAGGCAAACATATAGTCATTTTTGTGTTTTTATCAACAAATCGAGCATTTTAATCCAAAAATGTGACATTTGATGAAGTGGAACTTCTGATGATGATCAGAATAGAACTCTTCAACGATGAAAAGTTCGTTTGGCGATTTGTCCTCCTAGCTGTGTTTGTTAAGCAAGTTCTATCTTGTTACTTGTTATCTTCACGATTAATTTTTGTCATGCTCGATTTCTGATGATGGGATCCATGAGGAATTGAGGGAACTCCTCAAATCTTAAAGGCAAACATATAGTGATTTTTGTGTTTTTATCAACAAATCGAGCATTATCATACAAAAATGTGACATTTGATGAAGTGGAACTTCTGATGATGATCAGAACAGAACTCTTCAACGACGAAAAGTTCACGTTTGGCGATTTGTCCTTCTAGCTGTGTTTGTTAAGCAAGTTCTATTTTCACGATTGATTTTTGTCATGCTCGGGTTCTGATGATGGGATCCATTAGGAATCGAGGGAACTCCTCAAATGTGAAAGGCACACAAATAGTAATTTTAGTATTTTCATGAACTAATCAAGCATTTTCATTCATAAAAGTTACATTTGATGAAGTGGAACTGCTGATGATGTTCAGAACAGAACTCTTCAATGACGCGTAGTTTAAGTTTGGCGATTTGTTCTCTTCGTTTTGTTTGTCAAGCAAGCAAGGTTTTCCATGATTCCATGCGGAATTGAGGGTACTTAGTCTTCTACCATTATAAACATACTTATAGCCATTTTTATTTTATTGTATGGAATCTAAGAGTGCACCATCTAAGTATAATAATAATGTTTCACCGGCCTCCCCCATTAAAGTCGGTTTTTTTTTCTTAAAAATTATTGTAAACTCCCCTTCAATTAAATGGTTGATCTGATTATAAATGTGATATTCTTTTTAAAATGACAACACTTTAAATTGAACTCTCATGCTTTGTACACAGGTATATAAATAAATATCACGTTAGACTTGTTTAAACAAATATTTTAAGTAATATTTGTTATATCACCGAATTACCATCATCATCACGATAAGGCCATTTCTAAGATGCTTTAAACAGTGTATGTCTGTGTACTATACATAAAACCCACCGTGTTACCTTGGCACTCTTGGCAGGCATCACTATAGCGATATAAAATCAAGATTACTGAAGTGTTTTTTTCTCAAGCTCGGTTACTTAAATGTAAACATATTTTGAAATTTTATTGCAACATGTAAACCGTCGCAGTCGTAAAATCTATGCGCCTTGCAATTAATATGGATTTTGCGCACACGCAGCAAATTTACACTTTATTGACCAGGGATAAGATAACGAACAGAATCTTAGAAATTCGGAGCCTCGGCGCAAGGTAAGTGAACAAAATCAAAGACCTGCCAAAACCATCAATAATATTAATACAATGCAATGATATTTTTAGACAACTACAGCAATGTACGTACAAACATCATCTGTACCCTGTCTGTACATAACAAAACTGTCATTAAAGTATAAATTTATGAAAACAGAGGTCTCGACATTGACCTTTGAAAATGACAGCTGGATGTCAAATGAGATTTCATTGAAAATCACTTAATATACCTACAAGTTACCTAATAGTATGTGCAGTAAGGTTCTTTTATGATCATACCTAAGGTCAATGAAAAAGTTTATGACTTGTTCGGCATATATTTTACTTAAAATAAGTTGTTCCGTTTCACTTTTCAAACAAAACAGTACGTGCTTTTTGCACTTTTTCAAAATAGTTCGACTGATAATTCGGACGCCGAAAAGGACGAGTCCAAAAACTTCCAAAAGGATGCAGAAACGAGAAACTTGCGCATCTTGAGTTCTCGTCGAAGGAAAGGCAAGGCTCACTTCGCGCCACTAATTTTTAGGGTTCCGTGCCCAAAAGGTAAAACGGGACATACGGGACCCTATTAATTACTGTTCCGTATAGGAGCAAGAAGATGATTGAAAGACGAGGATCTTCGGATATAGCTATAATTTCTTCACAATTACAAATTTAAGTCGATCGTATTGAGATACAGAATGCAAGTGTCAAGCGTGGTAACTAGTTTTTGACGTATATATGAGAGATCGTCTGTGATTGGTTGAATACAGATGTCGTGATGTGTGAGTATTTTGATTGGTGAAAAGAATACAAGCTAAAAGGAGCGTTATTACAACGGTGTAAGTGTCATATTTGTGTACTTAAGATAAATATATTAAATTGATAACGGAGCGGCGCGAACAATTACTAAGACTCCGCTGTCCGTCCGTCTGTCACCAGGCTAAATCTCATGAACCGTGATAGCTAGACAGTTGAAATTTTCACATGACGGAATGCAAATAAACAATCTGAATCTGAAGGAATAGCATCCTGTCACTGCAATATCACATTTTCTCAATCTATAAACCTACAATTGTGTGGCACTGAAATTAATTTTCGTGTGCTGAGCCTATCCCTATTGGGAATAAAGGCGTTAGTTTATGTCTGTATTAAAAAAGAACTAGATGAAAGCCCGGCTTCGCTCGGGTGAAATAAATAAGAAAGAAATAAACAAAACATTTATTCGTGACAGTTATGCAAACGACGAAAGAAATAGTGTACAAAAATGTATAAAATAAAAACATTACAACAACGGATTATGATGAAACTTCGAATCGTATAGAAATATAGTCTGTAGTCTGGATTGGGAATAAAAGTATGGAATGGAATTATATGGAATTGGGAGTAAAAGATTACGCAAACGACGTCACGGGCAAAGGCTAGTATCTTTGCAAGTTAATCCTAAGCATTTTTATAAGGGTAGTATTTAAAGGCACATAAAAAATTTGACACCGTAATCAGTACTGATTTGTATAGCTAAAATACTAATCGTTCATTAAAATTCAATTCAGATGTGCATTGTTAAATATTGATGTGCCAGTCAGTATTTTTGGTGTGAAGTCAGAGCTGCTAACGCGAACGAAAACAGTCAAATGAAGTTCGTGTATCTCCCTCTCTGTCGCACTTGCAAATTCGAGCGACACAGAGGGAAATACACGATGTTCGTTCGTTTTCGTTTCGCGATAGCAGCTCTCTGTTCTCCGCCAAATTCTATTCAGTGGGGCCCTTTACACTCAATATTATCGCGATTTTTAAAATTGTATGGGGTCTGTTAAACGCTTAATACTATCACAATACTGGTGTGTCAATATTATCGTGGTTTTCAAAATCGTATGGATTTTTCTTCAATATTCATTGCACGTGATACGGATCGTGATATGAGTATATCGCGTGATAATAATAATCATGTAACAGGCCCCTATGGATGTTGCTTCAATATTCAGTGTTTCACGTGATAATAATAACAGTTGGTAATATTTTCTCCAATTAATGGAAGCTATTTAACAACTTGTTCCGTTTTGCCAAAGGTATTTCACATTCCGATACGCGCACCATCCAGGAATAGGAGCCGTCAGACCAGAGGGCCTACCACGATCTGAAAACGAAGTATTTCCCTCTCCGCGCTCGAATATGCAAGTGCGACAGAGAGGCATATATATTTAGTTTTCGGTTGGTAGCACCTTAGTCCGAGCGTGGCGGACGGTCGAAGAAAGTCAAAGAACATTCCGTGTGTTGTCTGTCACACATATAATTTTTTAGCTTCCCATCGACCTATGAACTTGAAATTAAGTGATAATGTTTATTATGAAGTATATTTTACCAAAAATATCAATATATTGATAAATCACATTTGTTTTTTAGTTGTACGGAACCCTCAGTGTGCGACTCCGACGCACTTGGCTGGTTTTTATTACATTTTGAATTTTATTTCTCTTATAGTAAAATACCATATTCGTTTTAAAGTTGACGCCTGAGGGCCTACCGCGAACCAAAAACGAACTATCTTCCTCTCTGTCGTTCGAATATACATGTGCGAGAGAGGCAGATACCTACTTCGTTTTCGGTTCGCAGTAGCGCCTCTAACGTCCGAGCGCGGCGAACGGCATGAGCTGAGGGTCTACTCCGAAATTCAAAATCCTAACTTCGTATGGTGCCGTCCCTTTCACTGTCCTGTCATAGACTATATGAGTGAAAGGGACGGCAACATACGAAGTTCGGATTTCGAATTTCGGAGTAGTCCCCCAGTACCACTAAGTTATAAGATAGAGCGAGATAGGGATAGAATTTTGCTAGACGTTTAAAAGCCATTAGTCACCTAGTAGTTTGTCACAAACAAAATAGAGACGCAGCTTTAAGATGGCGGACAGACTCAGCAAACATTCAAGTGGTGTCCTTTACACGATTAATATTATCACAATACTGGGGTGTCAATATTATCGCAGTTTTCAAATTTGTATGGATTCTGCTTTAATATTCACGTGATACTTATCGTGATATGAATCCATGTAACAGGCCCCATACATTCGCTTTGAAGGCGGTTGTTGTGACAATCAGTCTAGCTAGCACGATAGATTATACCGTTACGTTTTATGTGACGTTTTAATACATTTCGCCCATATAACGTGACGGTATAAGTTATCGTGCTAGCTAGGCTGATAGGTGTATAGAACGCTTGAAAACTACAAAAACAAAACGCTGCAGACGTGGCTAGCCGAATCCACACAATGGGCGATGATGGCCCATCACCCAGAACGCAGCCCAGCAACCTGGCCAACATACCGGACGCAAAAATAGTTCACGACTTTCGAACGTAGCCGACACTGTCAACCAACAAATTTAATATAGCAATATAGTCTGTGGGCAATATGGCCGACGTTTTGTCATCAAATTAACACTTTTAAATGCAAAATACGCGACAATCCGAATTTTGCGGATACATATGTTCAACTCAAAAATCGTTATTTTTATACGTTCTTCAATTTGAGACAGGTCTCGTTCGGGTCTACCGTACCCCTGCACGAAATTATTAATATAGATAAGAAGTTGTACAGTCGACTACCAAAAACTGGCATTCTTTCGCGAAATTGTCATGAGAAAATGGTCGACTATACCTACGTTTGCCTGGGGCAAATTAATTACGAGTAAATGAATCTCAAAGTCACCTGGCACCTCGCTATTAAAAAAATTATACTCACGCAAAAAACCGATTTGAATAGATAAATGTTGAAATCCTGTTTTTACTTGACCTAAACTGGTCACTTTTAATTCTTCAGGATTCCTTTTGGACTGCGCTTTTTTACGCGTCAAAAAAAAATTAAACTTGAATAGTCATACTTCATACTCATCTCATCAATCATCATCTTCCTAGTTTTATTCCGAGTACAGTTGCATCCTGAAGGATGCCTGGGGCCTGCTACCTAATACCAAGTATTGGCGTAGGCACTAGTTTTTACTTCATAATGCGATCGGTTATTTCAAACAGTCTGTTAAGTATGTAATAGTAATTTAACATAATTTAAGTTATTATTAGCCCAGTGGTTCAAGCTTATGGCTGTCGTGGGTTCAAAACCCAGCTCGAACCAATGAATATTGGTGAAGGAAACCTCATACATCTGGGAAGAAATTCAAAGGTATGCGAAGATTCCGAAGTCCCCAACCGGCACCGCCCAGCGTGGACTACTGCTCAACCCCTCTCAATCCTCTCATCGATGAGAGAACGCAAGTGTCCAGCGGTGGGGCATATATACGCTGACGATGATTATGATGAACGTTATTATTTAAAAAATGTATAACTAAAAAAATTTATGGACTACTGTTGTCTGTATTAAACGATTTTTTTAAGGCTTACGAAATCGTGTGGCTGTTGGTCTTCTTTTTCAGAAACGCTTGTAGATTTTTAACAGATATTTTTACACACGACCCTTTTCAATTATGAATTATATATAGGAAAAAAAATTATACATAGCTTTACATATAAATTAATTTACTTAATGTATAAAGTTAATGAAAATAAATCGATTATGTACAACGAAAATATATACAAGAATACTTAACCAAAATAATATAAAGAAAATTAAAACTAACTTAAATCTAAAACGGGCCCTTGAGGCATTGTACCGAGGATGCTGGCGGCATTTCCTCGCTGTATCGCAATGCTGATACGTTGAGCGAGGAAACCGCCAGCTCTTCGGTCACCAGTTACGTCAACCAGACGCTTCGCAATTTCTGCAAATAACTTATGCGCGCTGGGACCCCATGAACCTAGAGTTTCGACGCCAAAAGGTACAAACATGTACTCTCTGCCGAGGCCCTTGTATTTATTACGCTTTAGAATTTCGGCGTTTTCCGCCGCTGCACCCGCTTTTACTGTAGTCCGTTGGAGGTGAGACGGTGCCAGTGTGTCTACACAGGTAGCATCCCACACCAACATCCGTCCCACGCTCCAAGGAACTAAAGACACCCCATCAGGTCTCTTACCATCGTCCCTGACCATGCCAGTCGGCTCAAGAAGAGCAGGCACATTGACGGTGGCAAGAGACCGGCGGATTATATCATTAAGCGTCGCATGTCTCGAAAAAAAAATATTATTTAATACCAAACTGTGATCCTTATGTTATGTTATAAAATAGCTGAATGTTTAGATTAGGTTAGAATTTATGTTATGTTATGCTATGCTATGCCCTCCCAGGGTCCATGATGTATGTACCTATTACTAAATTATATAAGACCTTGTAATACCATGGTAGCAATGAATAAACTATGGAACTATGACTTGTAAAAGTGTCATTGCGGCCTACTTGCAGAATAATAGTTACTTGTTCAACAAGAGAGCAAAGTAGATTTTTGCTGCGAGTGTTGATGTTGAGTCTCAAGCAAGCGAAAGATTCTATAATTGAATCACGAGCATAACGAGTGATTCAATAGAACCTTGAGCGTAGCAAGGGACTCAAAGACACGAGGTGAAAATACTTTGCTCTCGTGTTATACATACAACATATCACCTCAGCGGCGAGAACATATAACGCAAAGGAATAGTGATAGAGAGAATGAAGTTACTTAAACTAACCTACGATATGAAAAATTTAAAAGTAAGTTTTTTTCACGCTCGCGGCAAAATTGCATTTTGCTCACTGGTTTAAAGCATTTAAAGCCGTTTACACGCTCGCAGCAAAAAAGCTGGTTTCAAGCAGCAAACCGCCCTTTTCGAGCCGCTGAGGGGAAAAGTTTATTTATTTCATTATTTCATGAATATTGTCATTTGCATCTTCATGCTACTTATTGCATTATAGATTATAGAACAAATAATCTGAGGTTTAGCTTCATCTTCATGCTTTTCAAAATTGTGGTCATTTGGTTTAGGTATGCCATTAAGTTGTCATTACAACAAGTCGAACTGCACACCATCAATTGTTTCCGATTACCCATTACCCAAGCCATTCGGTCACTATCACTATTTATACTTTCCTGTTTCTTCCTATGCAATTATATTCGAGAACAATAATTAAAAAGTTGTACCATAGACAATTGTCATTTAATTCTCGCAATTACAATATAAAAGACACATCCCGTTGTTTTTATATTAAGTCCATTTCATTAAATTTTATTGACAGCACGAACCAGGCCTTTAAAACGTTATGAAAATAAGCGATATTATAGCGATATATTTCGTTAGTGTTTAAAATTTCGTTATAATCATAATCGATAATTCTTGTAACAATATTTGATATCATAACAAAATGAAAATCATAACCTTATCTATATTAATAATTTCGTGCAGGGGTACGGTAGACCCGAACGAGACCTGTCTCAAATTGAAGAACGTATAAAAATAACGATTTCGAGTTGAACATATGTATTCGCAAAATTCGGATTGTCGCGTATTTTGCATTAAAAAGTGTTAATTTTATGACAAATGGTCGGCCATATTAAATTCGTTGGTTGACAGCGTCGGGTTGGGTACGTTCGGAAATTGTAAACTATGTTTGCGTCCGGTGTGTTGGCCAGGTTGCTGGGCTGCGTTCTGGGTGATGGGCCATCATCGCCCATTGTGTGGATTCGGCTATCCGCGTCTGCAGCGTTTTGTTTTTGTAGTTTTCAAGCGTTCTATACACCTATCAGCCTAGCTAGCACGATAACTTATACCGTCACGTTATATGGGCGAAATGTATTAAAACGTCACATAAAACAACGGTATAATCTATCGTGCTAGCTAGACTGATTGTCACAACAACCGCCTTCAAAGCGAATGTATGGGGCCTGTTACATGGTTATTATTATCACGTGATACATTCATATCACGATAAGTATCACGTGAATATTGAAGCAGAATCCATACAAATTTGATAACTGCGATAATATTGACACCCCAGTATTGTGATAATATTAATCGTGTAAAGGACACCACTTGAATGTTTGTTGAGTCTGTCCGCCATCTTAAAGCTGCTTCTCTATTTTGTTGTGACAAACTACTAGGTGACTTATGACTTTTAAACATCTAGCAAAATTCTATCCCTATCTCGCTCTATCTTATAACTTAGTGGTACTGGGGGTCTACTCTGAAATTCGAAATCCGAACTTCGTATGGTGCCGTCCCTTTCACTCATATAGTCTATGACAGAAGAGTGAAAGGGAAAGCACCATACGAAGTTAGGATTTTGAATTTCGGAGTAGATCTCCAGCTCATGCCGTTCGCCGCGCTCGGACGTAAGAGGCGCTACCGCGAACCGAAAACGAAGTATCTGCCTCTCTCTCGCACATGTATATTCGAACGACAGAGAGGAAGATAGTTCGTTTTTGGTTCGCGGTAGGCCCTCAGGCGTCAACTTCAAAACGAATAGGGTATTTTACTATATGAGAAATAAAATTCAAAATGTAAGAAAAACCGGCCAAGTGCGTCGGACTCGCGCACTGAGGGTTCCGTACAACTAAAAAACAAATGTGATTTATCAATATATTTATATTTTTGGTGAAATATACTTCATAATAAACATTATCACCTAATTTCAAGTTCATAGGTCGATGGGAAGTTAAAAAATTATATGTGTGTGTGACAGACAACACACGGAATGTTCTTTTACTTTCTTTGACCTCCGCCGCGCTCGGACTAAAGTGCTACCAACCGAAAACTAAATATATATGCCTCTCTGTCGCACTTGCATATTCGAACGCGGAGAGGGAAATACTTCGTTTTCAGATCGCGGTAGGCCCTCTGGTCTGACAGCTCCTAGTCCTGGATAGTGCGCGTATCGAAATGTGAAATATCTTTGGCAAAACGGAACAAGTTGTTAAATAGCTTCGATTAATTGGAGAAAATATTACCAACTGTTATTATTATCACGCGAAGCACTGAATATTGAAGCAACATCCATAGGGGCCTGTTACATGGTTATTATTATCACGCTATATACTCATATCACGATCCGTACCACGTGCAATGAGTATTGAAGAAAAATCCATAAAATTTTGAAAACCACGATAATATTGACACACCATTATTGTGATAATATTAAGCGTTTAACAGACCCCATACAATTTTTAAAATTGCAATAATATTGACACATAATATTGAGTGTAAAGGGCCCCACTTAATAGAATTTGGCGGAGAATAGAGAGCTGCTACCGCGAAACGAACGAACATCGTGTATTTCCCTCTGTGTCGCTCGATTTTGCAAGTTCGACAGAGAGGGAGATACACGAACTTCATTTGTTTTCGTTCGCCTTAGCAGCTCTAACTTCGCACCAAAAATACTGACTGGCACATCAATATTTAACAACTGCACATCTGAACTGAATTTTAATGAACGATTAGTATTTTAGCTATACAAATCAGTACTGATTACGGTGTCAAATTTTTTATGTGCCTTTAAATATTACCCTTACAAAAATGCTTAGGATTAACTTGCAAAGATACTAAGCCTTTGCCCGTGACGTCGTCAGCGTAATCTTTTGCTCCCTATTCCATATGTTAATCCAGACTACAGACTATATTTGTATACGAAGTTTCATCATAATCCGTTGTTGTAATGTTTTTATTTTATACATTTTTTGTACACTATTTCTTTCGTCGTTTGCATAACAGTCACGAATAAATGTTTACTTTATTTATTTCACCCGAGCGAAGCCGGGCTTTCATCTAGTATAATAATGTTATTATAACGTTATAATATCGTATAAGATCGTGGCGGTGGCGACAATGTCGTGCTCGAGTTTGACGTAAATGTCACAGCGCACGTAAGAGCGAGACTGTGTGCGAGACAGAGATAGCCTATAACGTTATAATAGCGCTTCACAAAATATCGCTATATATATATTGTATTTTATTTATAACGATACAATGGATACCGCTATAAATGCGCGCCAAATATCGTTTTAGGTAATAGTACATTTCGCTCGGCCGGATAGGTCTAAGGCTGGCAACCCCAAATTTCCCGCCGAGGTATGTATAGTGCTTTTCTCAAACATGCAATGAAATAAACAACAAAAAAAAGTTTTATTTTTTAGTGGCAGAATGTCATGGTGCCTGTGCCACAATTTATGTGGAATGGAAATTAAAAAAGAGGACTTTGCCGGCCTTGGCCTGCATGATTTGTATGAAATTCCATTAACGACCTCTTGTCCTAGCCGCACCTGAAACGTCATACTTCGCAGCCTGTTATAAGGAACATAACATCAATATTTCATTGCATGTTTGAGAAAAGCGTTTTATTGACAAAGTAGCGCTATAAATCATAACGATATGCGAAAATAGCGCTATTTCAAGGCATGGCACGAAGACAGAAGATGGCGAGTTATAGCTTTTTATATCACTTAATAAAATACCAAAGTATCAGACTTATGTTTTTAGATTTTTACAAGCTTTTATTTACTTTCACTTGTCCCGTTGTCTGTCGGTCTGTAATCAAATCTTGCAAGTTAAATTTGATCCACTTCCCGGTTTCCGATTGAGCTGAAATTTTGCATGCATGTATAAATCGGATGACAATGCAATATGATTGTGAAAAAAAGTGCAGTCGGCAATTAAAGTTTGTACCAAAAATGAAATTTTTGACCAAAAACTTGTTTCACTTCTCATGCTTTGACTTATTAAGCGGGGCTAAAGTAGTACATTTAATCCCTAGGGAAAATATGTACATATATTTATGATTTACAAAACATTTTAATTTAACCAATCAAAACACTTCACCATATTTTTAATCCACCAATCATAATACACTAATATTACTATTTAAAAACTTTATATTTGATATCAACCTACCAGAAATTCGACCAATCAGGAAGCAGGTCCGAGGCGTTTATTCGCGGTGCCTTTATCTAATCATACCAGAGGGTCTAAAAGCCATATTACCCCTCGGACTATTTTCCTTCACTTCGTTCGGAACCATCTCGTGGTAACATGGCTTATTTTAGATCCTTGTCATAGAATCTACTATTTGACAGTTAAGCCGTAGGCCCTCAAAAATCACAAGCAGAGGATTTGTCTGCTTGTTTAATAAGACTCTACCCTCATCACCACTTACTCATGTGATGGTTGTCTCTAACATCATCATCCTAGCGTTCTAACATAACCAGGGCTCGGATTTTTCATCAAACGGCAAGACGAAAGGAAACTCATATTCATTTAATTAACACAAAAGTTTATATTATTTTTGTTAAGTATTCTTGTATATATTTTCGTTGTATGTATATAAAGAGGATCCGTTTCACGCAAAAAGTTAATTATATGTATAATTAATCAAAATGTCAAATGCCGCACCATGCTTATTATGGGCCAAATAATAAAAATCATATGAACAATTGAACATGTAGTAAGCTCCTACTGCTCCTATATGTAGTTTTGTAATATCCATAGAGCATGTAGCTTCAGAAATAAGTGTTTAAAATCTTGACATGGTCGCATGTGTATTTTCCATTTCAAAATTAGAATTAGGATATAAAATCGGCCAAGAGCATGTCGGGCCGTGCTCAGTGTAGGGTCCCGTAGTTGCCCAATGAACTCAATTTAAATAATTTTTAAGAAAAAAAAACCGTCTTCAATGGGAGATTCCGGTGAAACATTATTAATCTTAGATGGTGCACTCTTAGATTCCATACAATAAAATACAAAAATGGCTATAAGTATGTTTATAATGGTAGAAGACTAAGTACCCTCAATTCCTCATGAAATCATGGAAAAACCTTGCTTGCTTGACAAACAAAACCAAGAGAACAAATCGCCAAACGTGAACTACGCGTCGTTGAAGAGTTCCGTTCTGATCATCATCAGCAGTCCCACTTCATCAAATGTCACTTTTATGAATGAAAATGCTTGATTAGTTCATGAAAATACTAAAATCACTATTTGTGTGCCTTTCACATTTGAGGAGTTTCCTCGATTCCTAATGGATCCCATCATCAGAACTCGAGCATGACAAAAATCAATCGTGAAAATAGAACTTGCTTAACAAACACAGCTAGAAGGACAAATCGCCAAACGTGAACTTTTCGTCGTTGAAGAGTTCTGTTCTGATCATCATCAGCAGTTCCACTTCATCTAATGTCACATTTTTGTATGATGATGCTCGATTTGTTGATAAAAACACAAAAATCACTATATGTTTGCCTTTAAGATTTGAGGAGTTCCCTCAATTCCTCATGGATCCCATCATCAGAACTCGAGCATGACAAAAATTTATCGTGAAAATAGAACTTGCTTAACAAACACAGCTAGGAGGACAAATCGCCAAACGTGAACTTTTCGTCGTTGAAGAGTTCTGTTCTGATCATCATCAGCAGTTCAACTTCATCCAATGTCACATTTTTGGATGCAAATGCTAGACTTGTTGATAAAAACACAAAAATCACTATATGTTTGCCTTAAAGATTTGAGGAGTTCCTTCAATTCCTCATGGATCCCATCATCAGAACTGCCTTTTGACAAAAACGGGACCAACTTGGATATATATACATACAATCAAAAAAAGAATTTTTCAAATCGGTTAAGAAATGACGGAGTTATGGAGTAACAAACATTAAAAAAAAAAAAAAAAAAAAAAAAAACACAACCGAATTGATAACCTCCTCTTTTGAAATCTTGAAGTCGGTTAAAAATCAATAACAAGCAAAAAGGAATACCTTCGCAGCGTTTCATTTCATACGTCTTTTACTAAGATTTTTAACAAAAATTGTAATTTTTAACAAAAATTGTTTATTTTTAACAAAAATTGTACTGCAATGTGTGTGGAAATATTTAATAAGCTGCCATCTGACTTACTTACTTTTATTACCATTTAATTAATTTAAGAAAGCCCTACATGAATGGCTGTTATATAAAATGTATTATTCACTCCACGATTATTTTCAATAACTTAATAATATAATGTCGTACATATTGTAATGAATACTTAGGTTAAGAATTACATCTAATATTTGCATGCTGTTTGTGGACGGTTGAATAAGGAGAACATTTATGTATATTGTAACAACTCCTGTAATCTGACCCTATTCACGCAAATAAATATTTTATGATTTATGATTTTATGATTTAAGAATTAAAGACTTTTTACGATAAGTCAAAAACAGCTTAACTGATCATATCCGCACTGGTTTTTTTTTGCAAGTCTTTAGTAAGCTTAATTTCAGGTTTTTTTTTCATATTTTTGGACCCATAGTTCAAAAGTTAGATAAAGTTAGGTTTTTCTTTTGGAGTGATTATTTCCGAAAATATTCACTTTATCAAACAATGTTATGAAGACCTATCCAACAACACCCCACACCATAGGGTTGAATAAAAAAAATTATCCCCACTTTGTACGTGTAGGGGAGGTTCATTTAAACATGTTTTGATTTATTTTTTATTGTACGACTTTGACAGATTTATTGCTTTATATACCTTCCTCAAGGGCCCGTTTTAGATTTAAGTTAGTTTTACTTTTCTTTATATTAGTTTGGTTAAGTATTGTTGTATATATTTTCGTTGTACATAAATAAACCGATCCATATCAAATTGCAGCTTTTTAGCACTAACAATGACAGAGCAAAGCCTTGGACAGACAGACGGACAGAAAGACTGACAGACAGACAGACGGACATGGCGAAAATATAAGGATTCCTAGTTGACTACGGAAACCAAAAATGAGTGTGAATTATGAAAGGGCGACTTATTCCATATTTTTAGGAGTAAAGCAGGATCCATATTGGTTGAAAATCCAGTCGCGACTTGAAAAAGATCGTTTTACATCAACTGACGTTCGAGTAGTATATTCTAAAACGCGCTCAAATTGTTGAGAACTTGCTATCTGTCTTATTTCAACGAAGTCCGGATTTCTATTGAGTACTTTTTCCAATTTATAATTGACCAGTCTGAAGTCGTTAATGATTGACATGACGCACACAATTAGATTTGACAAAGCGGCCAGTATCCACCGTTAGATCAATGGCAACAATATATATAGTCTGTACAAGTAGGTAGGTGTAACTAAGTTGAAATAGTTACAACATGATATATATAAAAGAATTACGGGACTAAGAAAATGAGTATGAATAATGTTAATATCGACACCATAGTTTTCTTTCGTCTTACCGTGCGATGAAAAAATCCTAGGCCTGGTTTTAAGCCAGTACAGTTCCATGCTAAATAAATAACAAATAACTAGGCCAAAAACGCCAAAATTTTGCTGACTGTGTATGTTGTTAAAGGTATAATAAGGTATTATTAGATTCTATCGAATATTAGAAGCGTGACTGAATATTTTTGCTAATTGGTCAATTTGACAATTATGTCAAAAAAAATCTGGCGATGTCTGAGGCCAAATCGTTTATGCAAAATTTTATTATGTCGTTATGATTTTTATCTTCCTTATTTTGCTATAAAATCGAAATTACCAGTATCACTAAGCACTATATAATCGTATCGTGTATTTTTAGGTATTTAATAAAAAATAGTATTGGCCAAGTGAAACGAAGGTCGGCTTCGGCAAAAATGATTTCGTATGTCCGGAGGATTTTCGGATTTGCGGCTGTTCTCCTCTACAGATCGCATTTCTAGTGAAATTTTCATCACAGCATCACAGTTATACTTGTTGGTTTTTTTTTGTGTCCAATCCATTGTCCCATTGTGCGGTTTTTCTACCTCATTGTAGTCCGTCATAAAACTCATAAAATATAAGGAAGCCTACGTCATAGATAAAAACTGCAGCAAGCAATTGCCTTTGCCAAGTTTAAATTGCTTTTACAGTACATATGGTGCTATATTACCGCACGAGTGCGGTAATCAGCAGATTACGTGCATATGTGCGAAACTTTAAAGAGCCATATGTACTGTAAAACGTTGTACGATACACGTGCGAACAGGTAATTCGCAACTCGTATCGATTTAAAACACTCCCTTCGGTCGTGTTTCAATTTATCAGCACTCGTTGCGAATTTATTTCTCTTCACTTGTATCGTAATGTACTACTCGTATAACTCGGAAGCGGCCCGGTGACGGGCCGCCCCGGTCGCTCAACTGTCGACGCGAACGATTGACGGCTGATGATCTAGTTACGGCCGGAGCTCGGAAGCAGCTCGGTCCCGGCCCGGCCCGGACTCGGCACGTTGAGCTAAAACAACGCTCCGATGCCCGCAGGCCGGGCTCGGCACGGACGGCTCTATTTTTAGGGTTCCGTACCTCGACAGGAAAAAACGGAACCCTTATAGGATCACTTTGTTGTCCGTCCGTCCGTGTGTCTGTCTGTCTGTCAAGACCCTTTTTCTCAGGAACGCGAGGAGGTATCAAGCTGGAATTTATATCAAATACTCGGGTCTACTGTCTCTTGGAGCTGTGAATAAATCAAACTTCGACACTCGCATAGGATACAAAACCTACTTCCCGTGAACTCAGAATCTTGAAATTAGGTACGACGCAACGTCTTATAGCACAGATAAACGAAAAATTAAGAAAACCGTATTCAGTAACATCATATAAAAGACATATTTTTAAGGAACCCTCGGTGCGCGAGTCCGAGTCGCACCTTGCCGGTTTTTTTAATCAGGAAAATGTTTAACTTGGTGGTTTTAATTATCTTTTCAACAACTGGATGCGATTAATTGAACAACTTACAGACTTGATTAAGTGATTTTATTGCGGCTTGATTAACAAATGTCATTGTTTCGTTAGATACTAATTAAAATAAATGCTATAAATCTAATAATTATACAGCTTACAATGCACAATAGAACTGTAAACACAATGATAAAATTAACAAGAACGACATTAATAAAGGTTTCGTTTACGCGGTGGCAGTGATTTTATTTTTACAATAACGGAAACAATCAAACTTACAGGCTGTCTGATGATAAGCAGAAGAATCACAAGGGCGTTGCCGACCCTTTATTGACTTGAGGATTTATTCCTTTTATTGTATACAATTAACACTAACAGTCGAACCTTACACCGTGCTAATCGTCATTACATTTATTAATAACTAACATGCATTATTTAATGTCGGGTGCAGTGAAATTATTATTGTGAGTACATTCGATTTAAATTTAGAACACATTACATTATAATTTGGAAGCTATTACATGGAATGGAAGCTATTACATACAAGAGATAGATACAATACTTGATTCAATGTCGAAAGATAAATAAGAGTACAATAATTAATTAAATGCCATTGAAAGATAAATAAATAAAAGATTTGCAATAATTATTTAACCACCACAAAACAATTAATGATAAAGTCAAAACGTTCACAAAAAAAATACTATAGGCAATTTATTAAAATTAAGTCGATCAAACATAAGCAATGTCAAATAACTCAAACTCGAAAAGGATTCGTCGTGTTGACAGCTAGAGACACTAAAGGGTATTCGCACTCAAAACAGTGCATCCTCGGTCGGTGCTCAGCAAAATCATGTAACTTTACGAACGTAGGTACTTACGACTCTCAGTCTATATATTGTACTTTGTGGGTACGACAGCCAATGAGACCGATCTATATTTGTCATTTTTAGTGTGGAAAATGACATTTAGGCAACTTCCTGATTTGTCGATGCGGAGGCGGTACTATATAAGAAAACTGTCAGCTGTAAGTGTCAACCGATATCAATGCAGTACTGCCCCGTTTCTGCACATGTTATTACTGCGCAAACATAATACTGGCAGTATTTCGTCAAGTAAAGAAATCTCACATCAGTAAGCTCACGTCAAAGAACAAAATTCCTACCACATATCGCTCCCGCCCGCCAAGTCAGGAAGTCACCTTAGATCTATGTTTTGCACGCTCAAAAACGTTACATTAATTACCCTGCTGGTGATCTTACTCACCAACAGGAACACAACACCACATACAGAACTCACAAGGGGCGTAACCTTTGTACAGTCAGCAGAAGTAGCTAAGCACTATAACACGTTCACAATTATCTACACAGAACTTTATTCTCTTGACATTAGTCTGTGTTTAGCACATTTTGAGCAGTGGGCCCGCATAGCTACTTTTGGTGCTGACTGTACCTTTAACGTCATGTATTTAACTGTCATACTACATTTCCAACGGGTGACACCGACGTACCAAAGTATCCAGCTACTTTTGAGTTCGACTGTACCTTAAGATACTGATGGGACATTTAAAAAAGTAAAAAGATTAAATATGTTTATTGCCTCGAACTTAAACAAACAATAATAATAATAATTTGATATAAACAATGAAAATAAATATCCAGGCAATATGGGCACAAGTCTAAGCGTTTGGTGAACATAAGTCTATCCAGCGCTGATTTTCAGACTGATCCCTATTATACACTAAAGTAAAATAAACACTTAACAGGTCAAACAATTTAAAGGAATTTAGATAATTTTAAATCGGAATAAAGGAGCATTTGGTTTGTTTTGTTAATTTATACTGAAACAAAGGAAATTCAACTCTACTACGAACAATGGTTGAAAGAATTTTCACTACCATAAGTTTAACGGTGCATGGGCCTAGGATACAGAACTGAGATAATCATATTTTAGTCAAAGCACAGATCAAAGAATACTAGTCAAAGTGAATACGAGCTAATAGGAGATTTAAACATCTTAGAGTTAGATGTTTAAATCTCCTATTAGCTTTGTTGATTTTAGGACTATTTTGACGCACGGTCCTTTGTCCCCTAATATATATTTTTTATTTTTTAAATTGGCAACAAACGCACAAATAAAACCTGCGCAAACGCAATCTCACTAACGTTAGTGCAAACGTATATACTTGGTAATTTCCCATCCTGTTCCACAATGACGTTGCATACAATAATGCAGTATCATTATTCGTATGAGTTTATAACTCTGCGGTGTTATTGTCCAATTTACGTGCTTTGATATAAATCTAACTTCGTACGCATGGAATTTAATTTCTGACGGAGTAGCGTTAAAAAGGTGACGTCTTTTTTTTTTAGCTAATTTAGAAATTACACATGACTTCAATCAATTGTACGCATAAAACTTCCCTGTGAAGCATTCTGTGTAGTGTTCTGGAAATAGTATGAAAATTAGTTCGGTGGTTTTTAAGTTTATCGCGTACAGAGGGACAGCGGGGTATTTTCTTTTATATGTAATGATTATACCGTACCTACTATAAATAGAATTTTCCGGCTCTACGTCTAGTTTTTACCGGAGTAACCAGGATTTTCCTTATATTTTGGCAAATACGCAGTTGGCAAACTGCGCGTCGTTAGTTGGAAATATTGCCACCGTATTCACTCAAAAGTGTACTGTATTTTTTTTTTTCACCATTTGGAAACTAACTCCGACCGAACCATGACGTACGAAATACTGAGTCCTAAAAAATATGGGTAAATGGAGTAATTTTTATTGCTAAATATATTAGATTAGAATCAACTGTAGACATGATTCTGAGCAGGTAAAACCACGTTTTTTATACGAGGTTGGTCACATGCGCGTTGTCGACCCTTTAAAAATTTATAAGTACACTCCTTTCTTGAATAACCCCATACTGCAGTCCCTCGGCAAAACCTCGGCTCATTCCACAACCGGAGCGTTCGGTATATAAAATTCCGAATACTGTGAAAAATATTATAAGTTTCTATCAAAAAATATTTTTGACAAAAACATGATATGTATAATATTTTTTTATTTATTACAGTATATGATTAAAATTAAGATATGATTAAGTACGGATTTTATTTTTAAGAATTACCCTTTATGAATATACCCGTAAATTTGTACGGAACCCTCGCTGCGCTAGTCAGACTCTCACTTGCCTGGTTTTTTTCAATTGTTTATAACCCGCCCGTTACCTGTCCTCTCATGTATACTTTCCTAAGCTAAAGTCTAACGGAGATTGTTCTTACTTCCCCACACGTAACGTCCGTTAGGAATGTAGTCCGTTTACGCAAGCCAGCAAAAAAGGAAGTTATGTGATTGTTTTTACGCAGCCATGGAATGGAATGGACTTCGGCAAGCACATGACATGTAATGTTATAAGAGATTGCATTTTAATGCGTGCATGTCTCTCACACAACACAATGAATCCTCAAATCAATGAAGAGTCGGCCACTCGCTTCTGCCTCTGGAGTCGCAAGCGTCCATGGGCTATGGTGTCCGCGTCGAATGCTGTTGTTACGGTGGCAAACGAAAAGAAACGGATGTTTTGCCTTTTTTAACCCCCGACGCAAAACGAGGGGTGTTATAAGTTTAGGTGTCTGTCTGTGTATCTGTCTGTGGTATCGTAGCTCCCTAACGGATGAACCGATTTGCGTTTAGTTTTTTTGTGTCATAGATATTGAGCTTTGAAATTAAAATATCGGGGGTTTTTCAACTTTTTTAAGTTGTAGTTATGGTTAACATAACTGCGTTTGTGCTAGAGTAAAACCCACCTAAAACCTGTACGAAAGAAGTACCACGGGCGCATCAGTGCGCTAGTTCAGCGTCGAATGACGTCACGCCGCCCTTCGAGATCATTAGAGCGAGACCGATATCATCGCACCGACACGCTCCGTGCGGCATCTGTTACGTAGTACTTGAAAATTCATAATAATTCCGCTTGGAAATCCCAGATTTAAATTTCTCTAACACCTACAGTCCTATGTGTCTGTCATCATCTCCCAAATGACTAAACCGATTTCACTACGACGTCTGATCGATTCTCGTATTAAAAGTAATTGGGTGATATTAGTATCTAACTGTCTTAATAATTAACTAATTCCTGCTGATATACGGAATAAACCATGTCTGGTTTTGCCCGTAAGCTAAAGATATTTTTCTCAAACATGCAATGAAATATTGATGTTATGTTCCTTATAATAGGCTGCGAAGTATGACGTTTCAGGTGCGGCTAGGACAAGAGGTCGTTAATGCAATTTCATACAAATGTTGCAGGCCTAGGCCGGCAAAGTCCTCTTTTTTAATTTCCATTCCACATAAATTTGTGGCACAGGCATCATGACATTCTACCACTATGCGTATTAAAAATAAAACTTTGATTTTTTTGTTGTTTATTTAATTGCATGTTTGAGAAAATCACTATACATACCTCGGCGGGAAATATGGGGTTGCCCGCCTGAGACCTATCCGACCTCGCTCGCTCGGCCGTCTATATGTCTTCGGCCGGCAACCCCTTTCGTCCCGGCCTCTGTAGAAATGTACTATTACATCTCTCGAAAGTCTATAGAGATCGGGAACTGTTTTTTACGGTTCCGTAGTAAACAAGGAATCCTTACCCTAATAGATAATAAATTCGCCATGTCTGTTCGTCCGTCCGTCTGCGGCTTCGCTTAGTAACCGTTACTAGTGTTACTACTAAAAAGCTGTACGAGTAATTTTGCATGGATATACTTACATTACATGTTAGGCCCCTTCCTGATTTGACGATGTGGAGGCGGTACGATATGAGAAAACTGTCATCTGTCAGTGTCAACCGATATCAATGCAGTACTGCCCCACTTCTGCGTATGGTATTACTCGTACTACTACGCAAACGTAATACTGACAGTAATTCGTCAAGTGAGGAAATCTCACATCAGTAAACTTACGTCAAACAACAAAATACCTATGACATATATCGATCCCGCGCCGCCAAGTCAAGAAGTGGCCTGAATCACGCCGACAAAATGTTAGAATAGAACTTTGGTAAAAAATTAGGATATTTCGCTACGCGTAAAGTGGAGATCCAAATAGTGGAATAGTGGATTTCATAGTACAGTCAACAGCAAATGTAGATGATCATTTTAGTACCTTGTCACTTCACTACTTTAACGCATCGCAACTGTCGCAGTATTGTTACGTTAGTGTGTCAAAGTACTAAAATGATAATCTACATTTGCTGTTGAGTGTATTATGAAGTACGATCACGTAAGCGAGGGTTATCACCAGAACAAATGAACATTCAATGGACAATGACACTATTTTCGTAGCACACATATAAATTAGCACACATAAAAAAGCGTTTTTACCTATAGCTATTCTAGTTTTTATATCTGTAGTGCATCTCGAGTTTTCTCTTATTATACTGCCTAAATATTGAAATTGTTGGACTTGCTGTTCACTAATCTATACTAATATTATAAAACTGAAGAGTTTCATTGTTTGTTTGAACGCGCTAATCTCAGGAACTACTGGTTCGAATTGAAAAAAACTTTTTGTGTTGGATAGTCCATTTATCGAGGAAGGCTTTAGGCTATATCACATCACGCTGCGACCAATAGGAACGAAAACGCGGACGAAGTCGCGGGCAACAGCCAGTCTATAAGTATACTAATATTATAAAGCTGAAGAGTTTGTTTGTTTGAACGCGCTAATCTCAGGAACTGCTGGTTCTAATAGAAAAATTATTTTTGTGTTGGGTAGTCCATTTATCGAGGAAGGCTAGATAAGTGATAACATCACGCTGCGACCAATATAGGAGCGAAGACGCGGACGAAGTCGTGGGCAACAGCTAGTAATATTATAACTGAGATACAATGACAGATGACATGCACTTGCCATGTTATTCTATGCAGACTTAGCGTGGACGGACTCTCGGAGGTACTTACTTGTACTTGTACGGTCTACCAATTGGATTTCTTAGCCACTTCGTAGTAAACGAAGTTCGTACCTTGTCACAGTGAAAATCAATATGAAAGCTGCTAAGAGATCTCATATTATTGTCACTGTGACATGGTACGAAGTGGCCCAGAAATCAAGTTGGTTGACTGTACAAGACAAGATACAGTCAGCATCAAAAATATGTATACAATTTTGAGACCTATTCCACTGACATAAGTTCCGAAATGTAGACATAGTTTTGATGGTGATGGTGACCGTACAAGATTAATAAGTACCAGTACCACCGTCTTATCTATCTAATTGAGTGCTAAATCTAGTTTATCAGCAGATAAGTAAATAATAATATGAATCCGCAATATGGACGGGACTCCAAACAGTCCAAGGACGTACGAAAACCAAAGTACAAAATGACAATGTGTTTACCTTGTTATTGCAAGTTTTAGAAATTGCATGTCATTGTTATGATGCATTATTTCTAAAGGATCATCGATCAATGTAAGAATCAGGTAAATGCGCCAGTGCTCGATACTACATGCCACTTTCAATCTTATTTCATAATGAAATGACAGAGGTTATCAATAGGTGTCATCTATAATAGTAAATTACGATACAAGTGCAGAGAACAGGAAATTCGCAACGAGTGGTGATAAATTAAAACACGACCGAAGGGAGTGTTTTAAATCGACACGAGTTGCGAATTACCTATTCGCACGTGTATCGTACGACGTTTTACAGTACATATGGCTCTTTAAAGTTTCGACATATCCACGTAATCTGCTGATTACCGCACTCGTGCGGTAAGTGCGGTAAAGTAGCACCATATGTACTGTAAATATATATTATAGGCGACAATTTTTACACAAATCGAACTAGTCCCATAGTAAGCTCAATAAGGCTTGTGTTATGGGTTAGACGAATATATATTTAATAGATATAAAATAAATAAATAAATAAATATTAGGGGACATTTTTTACACAAATCGAACTAGTCCCACAGTAAGCTCAATAAGGCTTGTGTTATGGGTACTAGACGACGATATATTTAATAGATATATACTTAAATACATAGAAAACGTCCAAGTCTCAGGAACAAATGTCTCTGTTCACCACAGAAACAAATGCCCTTACCGGGAATCGAACCCGGGACCTCTAGCTTCGGAGGCAATGACACTACCAACTAGGCTAAACAGGCCGACAAACGACGATATATACTTAAATACATAAACAAACATCCAATTCTCAGTAACAAATGTTTCTGCTCACCACAGAAAGAAATGCCCTTGCCAGGATTCGAACCCGGGACCTCTAGCGTCGGAGTTAGCGTCACTACCAAGTTAGGCTATAGGCTACCAACTGGGCTAAGCAGGCCGAAAAATATTGGACGTTAAGGTGTCGAGCATTCGAACCTTTACCTTATCCAATAATCCAGTCACTTACTAATATGAACTTATCTCTATAATTCTATATTCCCAAACGTAGGCTAAGCACATGAAATTTAATTCTAGAACCCCTTTTAAGCGCAATACTCTCTGTGAGTATGGGCGCGGGGCGGAAGTGGATCCAGGCCTATTATCATAGATCTACTAATATACACGACATCATACAGACTGAGAGAAAATGTGATATTACAACCACCGAACGGCCGGAGTCGGCGCGCACCGCGCCCCCCACCAGGTCTTAGGAATTCGAACCCGCCAAAAAGAAGTTAGATTTCAAATTCCTTTAGCTTTCACTCTAGTAGGGAACGCACCGACTCCGGCCGTTTGGTGTGAATCGACCATTAAGAGACTGCGTTCTAATGTTGCCTAGACATGGACACGTATTCAAATATTTCTGGACACCTTGTTTGCTCCGAAATATGGTGATAACTGTACTGTGCTATGTCAACTGTCGAGTTCACGAATCATTAGCGGACTCAAAACAATGTTGACACCTTGACATCCTATATTTGACGTCACTGTTTATCGTCATTTTCCACTTTAACTTCCATACTGTCACGGTAGATAAATAGTTTAAAGCAGTAAAACAAACCGGACAATCCTCTGAATCGTCTGATTTGACGCACTCACGCAGATTCATGCTTCGCTGCAATAAACTTGAGAAGCTCAGAGTAAGGATTTCTATAGAGATCCGATATAGTTCCACCACCAAGAGGGACAGAAAAGCTCTTACGCAGCAAAATTGAGATGATCTTAAATGCTCTAAGTTCGTTAAACGTCTGTCGGCTTACCATAAACAACCCGTTTAATTTGGGCGGGTAATCATTTTTTTGCCTCAAACAAAAGTTTAGTATTACTCTGAATTTGTAATAACTGTTTATAGCTGATGGCCCTGGTAGCCAAAGCTTAATAAATAAAAATAAAAAAACAAACTATTTGACATGACGTGGAGATGACATTGAGGTAAATAAAAAAAAGTGGAACTATCTATGACAAGGACATCAAATAATGTCTCACTGTGGCTGTCATTCAATTTATCTCTTGCAGTACGTCAGACACGTGCGCTGTTGTTGACAAAATTTACAACACAAAGTTGTAAATGTTTTGTTTGTGTCATAGTTTGACAAAATTTACAACACAAAGATGTAAATTTTGTCAAATTGTACGCTTGTAAAAGCTTAGTAGTCTAAAGTGGTATCAAAAACTCTAGTTGAGATACTGTTTTAACTTAAATATTTACTGTGATACTGTTTTGCACCAACACGCGAAGTGTCTATAATAATTTAAGTTTCCTGTTGTAGGTACTTCTAACAATATATTTGTTTGTGATTGATAATCAATACCAGGGTTTTTCTTAACCAATATACAGTCGGTTGCAAAAGTAGCTGACAGGACAAGCCGCCCAAAAAACCTGTCAAGAGTTTATCTTATATATATAGATATACCGAAGATCGACCGTGGCAGAGCTGCTACCGCGAAACAAAAACGAGCGATTTCGAATATCTCTTTCTGTCGCTCGAATATGCAAGTGCGATAGAGAGGGAGATACACGAACTCCGTTCGTTGTCGTTTCGCGGTAGCTACTCAGATTATTTGAGGGACCCGTCCCGTAAAATAATGCACTGAGGAGCAATTAAAACGGTCCAGTCTGTAGGGAAATTCAATCCAAAGAATTCCCATTTTATTTGCTCTAGATTTCTTGACCATATAAGTAGGTTTAGGTATATTTGACGGGACGGGAGATTGGATCTTATTGGATCAGAGGAACCTACCCCGTTCGCAACTCTTTGACGTCAGCCCTCTACGCTGAGCGCCACGCAGGCACTGCTTGTAGAGCTCGTGTTTTGTTGTCATATATCAAAACTTCCAAAAACTAACTTGACAAAAAAATGTATGTAATTAATAATTATCAAACCAGCTCAAAAATTTCACGAAGAACAGCGGGATTTCCGCCATCCGGACATACAAAAGCATTTTTGCCGAAGCTGAAATGGAGAACTTCGTTTCACTCGGTCAAGGATATGTTACCTACATACCTGAAACTTTGGAATTAACCTTAGCACCCATGAACTTAATCACTGTTTTATCTTACAAAACATGTAGCCAGAGATAATACGCAAAGTTTGATAATGATAAAACATTACGGATATTTCAAATTCCGCGTATTTATATCGAATTTCTTACACCCGCACCCGCCGTCTGTGTGATATTGTTCACAAATATGTGTAGATGTAGACTGTAGAGCTATGTGAATAGGCTCGCCGTACCGTACTCCCGACCCGAGCCGCGCCCGTCCTCTGTGTATTTCGCGCTTTAAGCCGAGCCGGTAAAATCCTTGTCTCCTGGTACGTCAAACTAATACGTATCTCGACACTTGGGTACTTTGTCGCTTTCACCTATTGGAAATTTGGTATGACAGTTAAGGCTTGGTCACACACACGACGTTGTATCCCTCACGTCTCTCCTTTGTTTAATTAGAAAAGTTGAAAAACCCCCGCGATTTTCATTTTAAAGCTCAAAATGTCAAATACTACTGAACAGATTTTCATAAAACATGGCTAAGAACACTCGGGATAAAATTATCTATGACACAAAAAAACTAAACAAAAATCGGTTCATCCGTTTGGGAGCTAGGATGCCACAGACAGATACACAGATACGCAGACAGCCACGTTAGGCGTGAATTCCACTGAGACGGCGTAAGGCGAAGGCGAGGCGCAGGTACGGCACACATACGGCGCCGCGCTGCTTCTGTGTAATTTACCGGCACGTCGCCTTCCTACATTTTGTATGAAAACGTTTGAAGCGGCATCGTGCCTGCGCCGTACCTTCGCCACGCCTAGGCCTGTGCCGCGCCTTCGCCACGCCGTTTCCGCGTCGCCAGCAGACACGATTTCAGCGCCGCGCGAGGAGGACGTCGCTTGTTATACAATATGAGCCGTATAAATTTATCAACATCAAAAATGCGTGACGATATCGAATATAATATAGAATTCTGCGAGATAATTGAAGAATATCCAACTCTTTAGGACTATACGAGGCCGGAGTACAGTAATAGAAATGTTCAGGATAAAATATGGAGAGACTGGTTCTCTCTCTCCAATTTTTATGCTGCTTCTGAAGACCGTGTTTTACTTTCGACAATATAATTTGGAAACATTCTTGTGATATTTTATACACTGTACGAAAACGATCAGGATATTCATGTATTTTTTCCATTATTTTAACATATCTATGTTTTTCTGACAATTTCCACACAGGGTGGACCCAATATCTTCTGTGCTTCTGTACATTAACGAGTTGCAGCAAAGCAAGCGCATCTTCGTCTTCTGAAGAAGAAGACATGCTATCGCAACAAAATTAGCCTGTATAATGACGCATCGTACCGTCTCTTCGCCGCTTCTGCCGTATCTGTGCCACGCCTGCGCCGCGCCTTATGCCGTCTCAGTGTAATTCACGCCTTAAACTTATAACACCCCTCTCTTTATGCGTCGGGGGTTAATAAATATAAATAAGAACATTACACTGAAGGCCTAGCGCGAACTGAAAACGAAGTATCTCCCTCTCTGTCAGAAGGATACGCAAGTGGGACAGAGAGGCACATATTTCGTTTTCGGTTCGCGGTAGCGCCCCTGGACACCCCGATAACCACATTAGATGCAGTTTACCGACAAGCGGGGAGACCGTAGACCTATTAGTGACTTAGTGAGTGTGACCCAGCCTACGAAGCTAACAGCAGTCAGTGCAAATATTTGTGTGACAAGCATGATTAATATTTGCTTCTTATGTCTTGAATATTTTCTGTGTTTAGTTTAAATATGTATTTTCATTAAATATATCGTGGTGCTGAGCTTACTATGGGCTCGGAGCTGGGTGTTATTCACAAACAGACTCGTCACCTCTCACCTCACCCGTTTTTATATGGAAACTGACAAAATTTAACAAATGACTTTTGACAGTTTCCATATAAAAACGGGTGAGGATGTATTTCAGAGTTCATATAACCTGGACCTTATTAAGGCACGAGTGAATAGGCATCTTCTGGGTGATCCCGCTTCATCGTCAGCCTCATCTTTGCCCCCTGGTCAGATGCTGACCAAGAGAAATCCCATTTTTAATAAAAAAAGGTGACAGGTGAGGACGAGACGGTTTGCTGGTTCGATTTGTGGAAGATGGTCCGCCTATTTAAATTGTTTCTCCTCCGGATTTCACATGCAAAATTCCGGTACAACTACGGGGTGTAAACGCACACTGGCACAAATCGAGGCTGTCCTTCCTGCAAGCTGTATCGAATTTCACATGCAGTAGATAGAGGTATAGACACGCGATGCCTTAATTATTGCTATGGCCAATTAGCTTGGCTGACCTCGCGCATCGAAGACGCGTTAGAATAGGCATTTTGCAAGGTAATGCTGTCAATCATTTTGATCCACGAGGATAACGTGTAACTCTGAAGTCCTGATGAAAATATCTACACAGGCGGCAGCGTGTCCAGTCAAGTTCAAAGCAAAGGCGTCCATAGGCTGCGGTGACTGCTTACTATCAGGCGGGCCGTACGCTAGTTTGCCACCGACGTGGTATAAAAAAAAGGAACTGACGACGTAGCAGCCGTGTGTAATAACACGAACCACTTCGACCTACTACGAGTATTGACCCCTTCACTACTCCATACCTATTTGACCTCCATACATGAAATTTGATGGCAGAGACCCTTCAACTCTAAAAGACTGCTCACCGCTAGAATATCAAGTTGTAGTACCCGGAAAAAAATAGTCAAGGTGTATAAGTATATTCGGAGTATAGCGCTTTATGGTTGCGAAAAGTGGACAATGACGCGAAAGGACCGAGAGGCTGGAAGCGCTTGAAATGTGATGTGGAGGAGGGTGGACAGAATAAAAACCGGCCAAGTGCGAGTCGGAATCGCGCACGGAGGGTTCCGTAGTGTAATCTATACAACATTAGACACTTTAACATAACCTTTTTTAAATTTAAATATTTTTATAATATCTAGTAGAATTTTGGTGAAGTGCGAGTCGGATTTTAGTTTTACCATACATTTTGAAACCCAGCGCCATGGGAGCTCCCTTTTTTAATTATTTTATTTTGTTTTTAGTATTATTTGTTATAAAGGATTGTCATAGCGGCAACAGAAATACATCATATGTGAAACTTTAAACTATCATCACAATAACTTTCACTAACTATCACGGATCGTGAGATACAGCCTGGTGACAGACTGACAGACGGACGGACAGCGGAGTCTTAGTAACATGGTTCCGTTTTTACCCACTGGGTACGGAACCCTAAAAAAAAGAAAATACGAGAGGAACAATGTTAGGACATCACATACGCCACCATGACGATTCGATTAGAAGAATAATAGAGGGAAAAAGAAAAAGGGGGAGATTCTCGGTCCTCCCGAGACTATATGGAGCAAATAAAAGAAAAATAAATGCTTCATCATACAGAGAAGTGAAGGACAAAGCTGAATCCAAAATTAGCTGGAATTTACTCCACCGACAAGAGCCAAGCTCCTAAATTGATGACGATGACATGAAATTTAACACGTTTATTAAAACCCCTTAGCTTATCTAGAATCCAACATTTTATAAATGTAGCTCAAACAGTTATTGATTAATTAACGTTTAAAAATTGGCATTTTTATGACTGACTCACTGACTCATAGATCAAAAACCTAGACCACTTCCAGATGACCTAGAAAGTTGAAATTTAGCGTCCAAGTAGGTAAATATGTATGTACTACAAAGGAATAAAATAGAAAAGTCCAAATATTGATCTGGAAATAAAGAAATCGGGCCAAGTTCGTAGCAAAATCTATACTAATATTATAAAGCTGAAGAGTTTGTTTGTTTGTTTGAACGCGCTAATCTCAGAAACTACTGGTTCGAAATGAAAAAATATTTTTGTGTTGGATAGTCCATTAATTGAGGAAGGCTTTAGGCTATATAACATCACGCTGTGACTAATAGCAGCGAAGACGCGGACGAAGTCGCGGGCAACAGATAGTTTGGCAGTGATAGTGTCCTGCACGGCTAATCTATCGCGAAAATAGGTTTTCTACTGTAGCTTGTTATTTTTGTAGTAACTGAGACTGTAATTTTATATTTAACTATACAATGTATATTGTTTTGAAAAAATGACACCTCGCCGAGTTTCTTACGCCGGTTCTTCTCGTGGCAGAGGTTTATTTTTCCGAACCGGTGGTAGTTTATTGACGTTCATAGGTGCATGTAATATGCCTAATTTGAAGAATAAACTACTTTTACTTTTACTTTTACTTTTACTAGTATTTTTATAAAATTATATATATTTAGTAGGGTTGTGTCGATCGACTACTCAATGTAAAGTAATATCCCACCAAAACATTAATGTGAAAAACATGTTCCACCAAAAGTAGTATCTAAAAAGGTGCCTAATCGATTGTTTCAGGATGACAGTAAAACTACTTTATGCCACACATGGTCTAAAAGTGGATTTTACCGCACGCTACGCGTACGGAAAAAGCCGCTTTCTGGCCAAGTGTAGTAATAAAATGATGTACACAACACGGGAGGTAATAAATAAAGCCCTCGTATATACGTCCCTCGCCTACAGCTCGGGCCGCAAAATCTGCGATCTCAGCCTTTGTTTGCTTTACCACCCTAGTTGTGTGATGTATTATTATTGCGGCTTAGCAATTTCCTTATGGGTGAGGCCACACAAGCGTAATTTTATGAATTGTGAGCGACGTAATTTCGGTTGTCGCCATACTTGTAACATGTGGGTACCGATTTTTTTTGGAAAATATCCAACAACTTTCATGGTTTTCTAACAATCGATGTAGAACTTTAGGAGTCCATTGGACTAGTAGGAAGAGTTTGAAACCTATATGCTATATGTCTTAGTCCAACCAATCTGTGATAGTTTTTTTTTTATTATTAAAAATGGGATTGCTCTTGGCCAGCATCTAGCCAGGGGGCAAAGATGAGGCCGACGATGAAGCGAGCTCACCCAGAAGATGCCTATTCACTCGTGCCTTAAAAAGATCCAGGTTATATGAACTCGGAAATACAGACGCCGGCAGAGAATTCCAAACCTAAGAAGTGCGCATTATAAAAGAAGATGCAAAGCGCTTGGTTCGAATTAGAGGAATTTCGACCAGGTAAGGATGGTAGCCAGCCGTACGTCTGGATGTCCGATGGAAGAAGGGGGAAGGCGGTATGAGCTCATGGAGCTCCTGAGCACACTTTTTTTTAAACGAGGTTTTTTAAGTTTTTATTTCGGCCCCAAAAAATTACATGAACAATTTAACTAAAACGAACTAAGCAATAAACCAATTTCTGAAACTTTATTACGATTCAAATTGGTTAATCAATTAATTGCGATATTATTACAAATTAAATAAATTTTATAAGTTTTTCCACTGTTTTAAAATGTACATTGTACACTTATGTATTTTCAATATATAATTATGTGTGTCACTATTATGTAGTGCTTATCTTTGTAATATGGAACTTTAATTTTAATTTTGATGTGAATTTAGAAATTTTATGTGTATGGATCTGTGATCTAAAATTAAGTATTATTACTAATATTATAAGTATATTCCTTTTTTTTATTTGATGGCGCCTGTACCTAGACCTACTTCGTAATATAATGAAGCATAGTATAATACAATAAAATAATAAAAAATACTCTCAAGATTGAATACAAAAGAACTAAAAAAAAGTATTGTTAACAATAACAATTCTTAGGTTTATAAGAAACTACTTTATTTCAAACACCAGCTCAAAACATGACATTATTGATATTGCAAGAGACATCGGTTTTTGCGCTAAGTCTTTGTATGTAAATGAAAAATTATAATCTGTGTTCCTTGTTCCTTAAGAATAATATGTACACGTTTAGTTTTTTTATTGTTTAAATGATACCTAATCACGAAGGTTTTGCAATATCTCAGATCTGTTTCGTTCGTGGCCAAGTGGGTATACAGGGTGTAAGTAAAAAGTGGTTAATCCGTGGAGAGTCAACATGGGTCGCTCAAATAGCCACATTGTTTAAAGAAATGTGTCATTATAGTACGGTGACAGTTGGTGTTTTTTTTTTACAAAAGTAACCGAACCCCGACGAACTATGGATTCGTTAAAATTAATGTTAACGGTATGTACCGTTCCCTGCAGTTTGCGTCGGGGGCAAACAGGGAGCAGTATGTTAAGTTTAACGTTGATATATGTTTGTTGCCGGATGAACCGTATTGATTTGGTTTTTTGCAAGACTGGCACATAAACGGCAAACCCAAGAGGTAAAGGTTTTAGCAGTACATGTACGTAATTATGTACCTATTGAATTAAAGCTTGGTCACGATGCGCGGGCGTCCCGCTTGCGTCGCGCACGCTGTGATGAGGCCAAGCTGATACTTAAAAGTGAGATAATCGTTTTTTTAGGTATTATTAATTAATCACCGTCCTAGCGTTATCCCTGTACAGTTGCATCCTGAACGATGCCCGAGGTCCGCTACCTAATCCCAAGAACTGGCGTAGGCACTACTTATTATTGAAGCGACTGCCATCTAACCTTCCATTCCATTAGAAGTTCGAATGCCGTCCGAAGGCCTCTAACTTGGCTTGACGACTGCTGTCGTAGACAGCAGCCGGGATCAACGGCTTAAGTGCCTTCCAAAGCGCGGGAGTGCTCAGTTAGTAACAATTCAAAGCGGATACCCATCCAACAGTTTACCTGGGTCAACGGTGCTTAACTTCGCATACAGCACGCGGTAAAGTGTATGATTAATACCAAATAAATGAATATGAATATATACGCGGGCATCACTGGGCCGAGCTCTACTAGGTATAATTAATGAATCGCACTCAGAATTCAATAGCGCGTTGTTGTTTTTTCAAACGACCGCCTCTTCAGGTGCTCTGGCTACCTTACTCACCACCAGCCTAGCTAGCATTATCGCATTTACATCGTTATCGGACATATAGCATGCGTCCCTCTCGCACTTACATATTTGCTAGTATGTAAGTGCGAGAGGGGACCCCTACATTGTGTGATGTAAAAATACCACCAATTCATTCGACAATTTAGGTAGTCTTGAATAAAATTTAAGTTTTAATCGAACCAATTGGCTACTTGACTTTTTTTAGGGTCCATTCAAACCAGTGTTTAGAGAGGATAAAAAGTCTATTTGGGATCCAATACAATTAAAGCCCTTTAGAGTACAACAAAAGGCAAAAATTTTGTACAGACGTAGATCGCCGCTAGCGGCTTTCGAAACGGCACCTACTTACAATACAAATTAACATTCATATTATGACGACTCATAATCATATTCGAACCAACCGTATAGTGAAAAAAGGTACGAGTAAATCGCTGTTTTGGTCGTGAAATACAGCGTTTAAGTACATGTTGTCAAACAATTTATTTTTATTTTTACATAAGGATTCTAAAGGACGGTAAAAAAAATGTATTTTTCATGATATTGTCCTTCTTTGTAATTTGCAATTTATTAATATGATAAGATGATAAGATTTTGATGGTTTACTATAAGTATTACCCACGTTAAATTTTTTAACATGTAGCAAGTGTCCAATTGGCAGATCCTTCTTGAAAACACCTGATAATATAATAAAAATGTCTGATACTATTAGTTCGAACTGCACAAACATTTCACAATATTTACATATTCATGGGTTTGAGAGTTTATGGATGAAATTTCTAGAAAGAACATCCTGCCTGTGATTTGAACCTTCTTGCTTCATCAGTAAGGTCGATATTTGAAGGGATTCGTTTGTCATATAAATTACAATTATACCATCATGTGGTCTGACTCTGAGCACTCGTATGACTACTCCATGCCAAAAATTTCCTGACCATTCGTGCACTTTATTATCATTGTAATAAGGGTCACGGATGGTCAGTTAATTAATTATTACAGTAAATTAATTTTGTACTAAAGCAGTAACGCTGCTAACGAAAATTTCAAATTAAAGAAAAAAATTGAAAAAATAAAGGCGTTGTAAGAGGGAAGGGGAGGGAGGAGGGGGGGGGGGGGAGGGGTGGGGGGGTTATAGGGATAAGCTCGCCTTTGTACATATGTCAACTGTTCTTGTAATTACTGTTTTATTGTTATGTTTCACTCATGTACAATAAAGAATTTTACATACATACATACATACTATTGAAGGATTTCGTGGACGAGCTTGGTTGTTCCGGTAGCTCAGAGGCTAGAGCGATTGGCCGCGTAGGCCAGATGCCGCAGGTTCGAATCCTGCTCGGAGCATTAAATTTTTAATTTTTTCCCTTTAATTTGAAAATACAGTAATTAGGCGAATATTCAGTGTTTGTACAGCGTCTTTTTAGGGTTCCGTACCCAAAGGGTAAAAACGGGACCCTATTACTAAGACTTCGCTGTCCGTCCGTCCGTCCGTCTGTCACCAGGCTGTATCTCAAGAACCGTAATAGACCGTAAATTTTCACAAATTGTGCATTTCTGTTGCCAATATAACAACAAATACTAAAAACAAAATAATAATAATAATTAAGGGGGGCTCCCATACAAAAAACGTGATATTTTAGCCCTTTTTCATGGCTACCACTCGCCGAATTAGAGCTCAAGAACCGTAATAGACAGTTGAAATTTGCACAGATTATGTATTTTTATTGTGGCTACAACAACAAATAGTAAAATCAAAATAATAATAATAATTAAGGGGCTCCCATTCAACAGAGTAGTTGTTGGCGTTTTTTTCTGGTACGGAACCCTTCGTGCGCGAGTCCGACTCGCACTTGGCCGTTTTTTTTTTGTTATTCTCATTAACAGTGATCGTAACTTTTGTAGCATTTTCGGTGCAGCGTAGTGGTGAGGTGTTAACGGAATTGGGATAAATGATTTAAATTCTTATGATTCATTAGCGTTAATAACGTTAATATTAACCTTAATTAACCGTTAAAACTTATCGCGCCTGTATTGAAAATCTTTAGAACCCATTTACAAACTTTTACAAAGGTTTATACTAATAACTTTAATAACAAATAACATTAAGCACAAATGTTTCATGAATCGAGGCAGGTTTGGTTGTCCGAACCTTGTTCGTCACAGCTCGTTTCTTCTTTTTTAGGCAATTCCGCGGTATATTGACCCCTAGATCATCCGCCATCTTGTAACCAGCGCTAATCAACATTCTATACGTTGTTTACCAGTATGTTTTGCTACTAAGGCTTATTTGATTTAAATTGGAATGGGAATAATCGTATTGTTACGTTTAAAATCTAAATTTCTAATATAGGTACACGAAACTCCAGAAGCCGTTTGTTATGGTATGTATGGTCATGTTGTCCTAACTCCAAAATGAATCATGTACAAAACAGTCTAGTAAATAAAAAATTGTTTAAGTGAAATGTTAAATATACAACATTACAAAAATCTAGTATTTTTTAAAATAAAATAATCCAGTTATTATTAGGATTGGAGCTTTAAGTATATGTTTTTAATAATAGCTAAGATAAATATCCCAATGCTCGACATCTTAATGCCCAATAGATGACACCTATTGAAATAATCACCTATGTAATTATGACATGACATAAGATTGAAAGTGCCGTGTAATAATACAGCCTACTTTATTCTGTCAATGATAAAATTAAGCATTGATATCGATTAATTACTTACAGATTAAAAGTTAATTTTGACAAGGGCCATGTTTTGCACGTGCTGTGTTTTGTAGGTATAGGTACGTAATTAAATTACTCGATAATCCTGGGATATACGGGAAATTACGCACAAGCCGCTTCTGGAAGTACATGCTAGGGCATGTGTTTAGTACCTACCTGGGAAATAGTTGTGCTCGGCTTTTTGAGTTTCCTTGAGTTTTCCTGGAAACGAACTAACTGAAATCTGTATTAATTATTTCAGCAATATCGTTAGAGCCGTTTTCGAGAACCCATTTACCAATAAATATACAAATCTTGCTTGTTTAACAGCATGGTTAGGATTTGACAATTTACAGTTAGTTCCCTGTCGCATGTACGCAACATACTGTCAGGTTCCCGGATCCGGTTTTATGTCAGTTTTGGGAATATGGCGCACTTAGCGCATTTTGACGCGGTTAACACTTTTGACAGTAAGCGCTCGAAATTATATGCTATGAGCACTCCGAACTCCCGAGTCCCCAAACTGGGTCAGTATCTGACCCGGTACCTGAGATGTGCTTTCAGCCTTCATGTCAGTGCAATGAGAGTGCAATACTTTATTGCTGAGTCATTGCAAGATATTTCACACTTCAATGTCAGTTTTTCAATTTACGCCACTATTTTTAATAACAATTTAGAGCCGGTTGTTTAAAAACGACGGTAATCATACATTACGAACGTCAAAATCTGTTTGTACGGGAAATTGGACAGTTCTGAGATGTCAGCGTATCCCCGTTTCTCAGTTTTATCCTATAAACTAAGGACACTGGTGTCCTCTTTCATTTCAGTTATATCCCACCAAAAACATTTCATGTAAAATGTTGCCAAGACGACCACATAAGGTTTGCCCTGTGAAAAAGATATCAGATGGCGTACCGCGAACTTCGAAAATCGAACTTCGCATCGTACCGTCCCTTTCTGTCATATAGTGTATAACACGAGAGTGAAAGGGACGGCACGACACGAAGTCCGATTTTCGAAGTTCGCGATACGCCTTCAGATCTCATGTAGAGCCAAGCTTCTGAATCTACACGGCCTCACTCTACCGACCCTAACTTCAACAAACTCTACATAAAATAATTCTACATAATAAATAAAAAAGGGCAAACCTTATGTGGTCGTCTTGGCAACATTTTACATGAAATGTTTTTGGTGGGATTTCAGTTCTTTTTGTAAGTTGCTAGGCAGTCTTTTTAGTGTTTATTTTTTTTTCCTTTTTTTGTAAGTTCTTATTAATAGGTTTTTAGTTACTGTCTACAGTCCCGTGTAAACTTTCATGTCCTAATTCATAAAATTGGTGAAAGTCTCATATAAACTTCCACCCCCCCCCTCATTTTAGGGGATGGGGGGCGAAAGTTATGTTTATGATTTTTTTTGTTGGTTATATACTAAACTTAGATTACATACCAAATTTCAGCTTTCTAGCACTTCAGGAAGTAGCCAAACATTTTGATGATCATCAGTGTGTCAGTGACGAAATCGGTGTATTTTAGATATCATTAAAATCTAAAGTATTAGAGCTATTCAATTGAGACTATGAATGTCTAATTATAATTAGTCTATTATTGACATCATATCCTGAGAATATGAACTATCTGGTACATCGGAAACCAACTTTATGAGGGTACGACGAAACACTTCGAGAAAAGGTAGGTAGTGCCCTTGCGCTTCGCTCGTCTTGGCGGGGGCACTGCCGTGCCCCCAGATCATATGTCGGAATTTAAATCCAGTCAAAACTCTTAAAATAATCGGAAGTTTTGTTACGGAAGTGGAGGCAAGTAAACTGTTGTAATAGAACCTTGTGTCTGCGATACGATCTAAGAAAATGCCGTATTTATGATTCGATAAACGATAATTAAACCAAATCGAAGCTATCGTTCTTTACAACATTGTAACCACGTGGGCACTGGGTACGATGCAACTGAATGCTTTAAGTTTAGGATACTGTGGTTTAGGTTTACCCGGTTATCTATGGTTTACCCTTTCTGACCCATTTAAATTTCCACCCTGTATAGGCAGCGCTGACCCACTTGCGTCTCGCAGTTTTGATCCTATTTTGAATATATGTAATGTTAATGAACGTGATGTATAGATGTTGTTTATTATTGAATAGGATTTACTAAAATAAATGCACATACCTAGTTTGTTGGGTTACCTACGTAATTCTCTTTATTCTCAAATTAGAAAAATGTTGCATTATGCTATGCGTCATTCAATTTCTTGGCGAACCAAACTACAACTGCATTACTTTATCAAGTAGGTATTAAATAAGGTGTTAGACAAGGAATAGAATGTTAGCCAAATTTGCTAATCTGAAATGAAACGAATTAATTATAGTTACCTAGGATATAATACAAATAAGATAAAATCCATGTAAGATTGTACACCATATGATATTCGTGTTTATTGCCAAAGATAAAACAGCTGTCTCACTTTCTGTCAAGTGAGGCAGTGCAAGAGTGACAGAGACAGCTTTACTAAATGTCACATAGTGATAGTGATCACATGCGTGTCGAATTCAAGTGTCAACAACAAAAACAGAGAAATCGTGACATGCATACCATACCTAAAGTTAGGTAACTCGCTGAGGGTAATTTCTAGTAGCCACTTTTTTGTCGTAAATATAGGGACAGCTTAAGGCAATAACCCATTCTGCCATGACATTGGCTCGAAGGTGATAATAGAATGATTTGTGACATCCAGTTAGCTTAGAACCTCTAGCTAAATAATTAGACTAATACAGATAGAGTGTAGTGTAGACAGTTCAGCCGTCACTTCATCTTAGTGATATAGAGAATGTTGGGCAGAATTAGGCATATCAAAACAACTTTAGTACAATATTATTTTATCTTGTTTTCGGGACAGACCGCTCCTAGATAATGACAACCTGCTAGTCAAGCCAACCAACCATGTCAGTATCTATCACCTTATTAATCTAAGTCTAGCGTTATACCTAATTTTCAACTACACTACCGCGGACACGGTTGGCTGGCCAGACCTGACTAGCTAGCAGCCTGTCCGGCATAAAGCTTCCCCTCATACTATGATAATAGTAAAGAATGCTTTATATCAGACATAACGTTCGTAGCCAGTTCTTTTTACATTTTTTCCGATACAGACTTAAACATAGTCCATCAGTAAGAATTCTAAAAATCTATGTTTACCTGGTTAGTGCTGACGTCAATGACAACATAGGCCAAATAGACCACCTCCTCTTCATCCGAGCCCAGGGCTGCGCCCCCCAAGCCAGCCGTTCTCACGTGCAGCGCACATAACCACCCTCCAGAGATCATGGCCCCATACGATGACAACACTTTAAAAAAAAACCACTCTCATGCCCGAATTCTCGTTTACGGCGTTCGCCGCTAGAAACCCGTTGAGCAATGTACCGCTAGCCGAGCACCCGTTTTGAAAATCGAATACACATCACTTTCAAACACTGGTAAAACTATAGTTTTGAAAACGGAACGTAAGAACAGCCGATTTTGAGTCTTTTTTATTTCGTTTTATTTTTTATAAACGACTGCCTGCTTGATGGTGAGCTTGAGACTGCCGCTCGCTTGCCCCCTTCTTGACAGTGCGCAGGTAAGCCAGGTGAGGCGACGTTGCCGCTCCGCTATTATCATTGATGAGATAGCTAGCTGAATACATCCACGCGTCGTTGCTAATGCGGTCCATTACCTCTCCGACAACATTCGAAATTCAAATACTCCCTTTCGAAACGTCAATGGAAGGTTTTGTTTATTTAAATATCAAACCGCATTTTCGCCGCTTTTCACACGTTTTAAGTTTTTCGATTGTGCACTTTACGTATTTAAGACAAGGCTAATATTCGCTTACGCGAAACGTAAGATTTTGTTTATTTATTATCGTGATATTAGAAACCTATATATGTGCTGTTCATGCATATTACGTAGGTGGCGATTTGAATGAATGAGCGTTTTTATAAATTTCTCACATTGCGCATTTTCTATATCATACTTTTTATAGTGTTACGTACGACAAATGTAGCACTGGATAGGTAAGGTAAAAGATTAGTTATCATCCTATATTAAGTACTTAATGGTGTGTTTTCATGATATGTGTCATATAATTATATGATGCAGTTTACGATACAAACTTCGCAGGTTTTTTTAATCTTCCTTCAGTCAGATCAATTGACATGTGACAAAAATAAAAAAATAGCTTCCCACTAAAATTAAAACAAAGATTGTCGTGTAGGTACCAATGTAGGTATAATTAAGTACTTACCTACATTACATATGGATAAATTAATATTCAAATAAATTTATTTAAAAGTTTTATTTCCGAAATGTACCCGTAATGACAATTTTCATTATTCTGACTGAAGGTAAGCACTTAGTTTAAATATCAATATATTTTCTGTATTTTTCCAAAGACCCCACTTAACCCTTCTTAAGACTTCAACGACGACGTTCACTTATGACTAACTTTACTTGACCTGTGATTTCTTTAAGCCTTTATACAGCTTAGCGGTCAGCGTATATTTGTTCTAATGCTAACAAAGTTTATGTGTTTAAAATTATTTATGGATTGTAAGCTGTAATAAGTTGGAAGAGGTAATTATGTGACAATCAAGTAATAAATCTTGGATTAAAGCTGATTTTAATGATACGTCACTAAAATACTTTAGATTAAGTTCAGATGATGGTCTATTAATAATTATTCAAGCTTTATAAGACTTACGCTGCCTAGTAGTTTGCGAAACATTTTGTGGGAACCTTTGTAACCGACCTGCGAACTATAGACAAATAAATCAAGAGAACTGCTAATGTCTATCTATAGGTGTGAAATCTCATTGTCGCTTTCTTATAAAATCTTATAAAATAATGGTCCGCGAGCCAGCAACAAATTTTTATGACCAAATTCCTCTCGGGCTATATCTTGTAAAATGCTTTAGAGTGTTTTGACAGATTGATTACCACTGTTCAACTTACCCACGGAACCGCAGTTGCCGTTCACGGAGCTTCATAATTTGGTCTGTGTTCATAATAGTTACAGCTCTCTACAGAGTCCAAAGCATATTACAGCTTGTCTCCCGAGAAGAAATGACAGACTAAATTGTACAGGTACCTGGCTGGTAAATACACACACGAAATCACGCCTATATTCCCAAAAGGGGTAGGCAGGGCACACAACAATCAATTTCAGTGTCAATTTTAGCTACTGTAGGTTTATAGATGGAGAAAATGTGATATTGCAGTGACAGTTTGCTAGACGCCCACAACACATTTCAATCTAGTTCGACTCCTACGACACCCAAGCGAAGAAACGGTTGGTGCTATTCTAGTTTTACCACAGTGAGGCCTCTATACCATTGGAGCCCTTTACACGATTAATGTTATCTTATCACAATACTGGGGTATCAATATTGTCGCGGTTTTGAAAATTGTATGGATTTTGCATCAATATTCACGTGAGGGATACGTATCGTGATATTAATAACCGTGTAAAAGGCACCACTCATTTCATATGTCACTTCACTTCTTGGACATCTGCGTAACACAATAGCACCATCTATGAACTTAAGGAAAAAGAGGTGACCGAAGAGCTGGCGGTTTCCTCGCTCAACGTATCAGCATTGCGATACAGCGAGGAAATGCCAACAGCATCCTCGGTACAATGCCTCAAGGGCCCGTTTTAGATTTAAGTTAGTTTTAATTTTCTTTATATTATTTTGGTTAAGTATTCTTGTATATATTTTCGTTGTACATAAATAAATGATATTTTTAATGCCAGGAAAAATTATATATACTTATATATATCATTTTGAAGGCCCCGTTTACACAGTGATTATAAATAATAAAATAAATTATTTAAATGAACTTTATTCTGCAAGTAGGCCACAATGGAACTTTTACAAGTCAAAATCGACTAGCGTTTCTGCAAAAGAAGACCACTGCCGAGAAGAATATTAGAGAGAGAGATTATCATTATGGAATGTGAATATCATTCGTACGATCTAAACTAGAGAAAAAAACCATTGACAAGAGAAGTAGATCGCGGATTACAATATTGTTGCTATTTTTCTTCAATATTCACGTGATACGGATTCAATATTGCGATTATTGTGTGTATCGCATGATAATAATCACTGTGTTAAGGGACCACAGACTTCGGATTGCGCCATAGATGGCGCCAATATAGTTGTCATTTTCGTCGACGTTAATTTCCTAGCGCTATCGCTCGCGCCGCCCCGCGCTCCTGATTGGTCGCCCACATTCAAATATGGCCGCCACTCGTGTTACACTGACACATTTACGTGACCCATTTCACTGTAGGTATGAACACGCCAATCAATGGACTACACCTACTCTTTATTTCTTTATACATCGGTGGCAATCAATCCAGCGTGCGGAATACCGGGTGGTAAACTGTCACCGCAGCCTATGGCTTGCACGCTTGCAAGTCCAGGGGACTACACGATGATCACTTTTTTATTTTAATATCACGGCGGCGGCATGCATACTCGTACCGTGCAAACGGCCTGCCTGATGGTAAGTAGATACTGTTGCCTACGGACGTTTGCGACTCCAGTAGAATCACAAGTGCGTTCTCGACCCTTTAACGACTTTAGGATTATGTGTCAACACAACAATCTAGCTGTCGAGCTAGAGACATATGCCAGTCCCTCACTCTCATCACAGCACATCCTCGGGAACTCTAGCGACCTTACTCTCTTAATTAGTCACCACCAGAAAAAAGAAACAAAATGAATTATTTCGGTTTATTATTAAAAGTATTGTATATTTACAATAGTTATATACCTAATAATTATCTTTTCTCAAACATGCAATGAAATATTGATGTTATGTTCCTTAAGGCTGCGAAGTATGACGTTTCAGGTGCGGCTAGGACAAGAGGTAGTTAATGGAATTTCATACAAATGTTGCAGGCCTAGGCCTGCAAAGTCCTCTTTTTTAATTTCCATTCCATTTAAATTTGTGGCACAGGCATCATGACATTCTGCCACTATGCGTATTAAAAATAAAACTTTGTTTTTTTTTGTTGTTTATTTCATTGCATGTTGGAGAAAAGCACTATACATACCTCGGCGGGAAATATGGGGTTGCCGGCCTTAGACCTATCCGGCCTCGCTTCGCTCAGCCGTCTATATGTCTTCGGCCGGCAACCCCTTTTGTCCCGGCCTCTGTAGTAATGTACTATTTTCATGTTAGGTATTCGACGGTTGGGACGCTAGTCGGGTAACCTCCACGAGTGTATGTGCTCTTCCAGTTCTTGTCGACCCTCGCGACGATTCTGGCCGCTGCGCCCTGATTAAGGCAACAGTAAGTGATTCATCTTTTGAGGGATCGCTTACCGGTGCTACCAATAACTTGGAGACGGGGTCGCTCTAGATGTTCCTCTGTTTTAGCAGAGGATACTCCAGATGCGATTTACGGGGGGGATAGAAGGTTCCTCATCAGGGAGTCGCAAAACACCCCAGGGTCGGCGAGAGGGTCTGACCATGCCGTATATGCTTGTATAAATAACTACGGACCCGTAACCCTGACTGCCGCAGGCGGCAGAGGGCTACTATAAGCGGGAGCGGTGGCTGAAACCGTCAGCCCGAGGCCAGGTGGTGGCTGCGAGTCAGAAGGTGGAGAAAACCTCTATAAAAAGTTACAATGGGACCTGGGGGGGTGAATCCGCGGGGTTTCTCACTCTCACCCGGCGTATGGAGGTCCTTTGATCGGCAAGTGTGTGGTGTCGCCCTGCACGCTTGCCGGCGGGTGGGGGGCGTTTGTATCAGAGAGAGAACAGCTTCGGCTGTTGCATTGGCGATACCATGTCGCCGCCACTTATGCTTGACGGGGATACCCTGGTGGTTTTAGACGGTAGTCCGGGTGTTTCCCGGGGGTCCGTCATACCCGTCCTAGTTCCCCGGCTAGGCGGGATGCGTAAAAAGCGGGGTGGCTTAGTAACCGTAGGCTGATTACCCAAGTCTTAGCTTCAGCTAAGAGGTGAAATTTCCCCTCCTAATATATAAAAAAGGTATTAGACAACTATGTATTTAGACAAATAGGTACACCGTATCTAAATAAATAGCAATCAGAACAAACATTCGTACTTACTATCATACAAATATTTCCTCTTAGGTACCGGGATTCGAACCCAGGACCACCAGTCTCGCAAGCAGGCTATTAACCACTAGACTAGGCCATTCGTCATTTATAAGGTGGCAAAAAGCACTTTTAGGAGACAATTTCCTTCTTCTATCCATTGCTTAGCTACCGCATCATTCGTTATCTTCGAGTACATCATAAAACTTATAAAAACCCGAACAAAGTATCCGCTACCCTCCAGTTAGTTTTACGATGTCTTTTGTCTAAATTTTTGCCGACAAAAGAACTTGTAAATGTTGATTTCACACCTGCCATTCAAAAAAGAGTCATCGTTGTCCTCGAATGACGGATCAAAGTCGTACTTGTCTTCCCTCATTCGAGGGCAACAATGCCTCTTTTCCTGATAGGCGGTGTGAAAAGCAGTATGATGTGTCACACGGCAGCAAAAATATTTTCTACTTGGGTGTAAACACTTGAATCCCTCGCTACGCTCAAGAATCTACAATTCTTTCGCTTCACTCAGGATTATGGAATCCTGAGTATATTGATGCAGCCCTCGCCGTAAATATATTATTCTGCTCCCATCTCCCATGACATGAGATGATGAGACACAATCTATTCACTAAACAGGTATACCTGTTTTGATGACTGTATTAGTAGATACTTATATAAATTATATATATAATATATAGTATGCACCGCATACTGTCTTTTACTGTCATACACACACACACCTCATGTAACACAAACACACACTATCACTATAATCCACGCATTCCATATTATTATTATTATTTTCTGTGTTACCAGTTTACCAATAAGTTGGATTCGTATTTTGCATTTTTTGTGGACATCTCTCATTGGCTATTATTATCGTAGTTTAAGTTTTGTATTTTTCATATGTAGGTATTGCTGTTGATGCCCCAAATAAAGTAAATAAAATAAAATATGTATGTTCAACTTCTACCGCTGTTCTACTTGTACTATCAGCATCATAGTTAACTACGAGTATTGGTAGACCTTATCTTGTTCCAATAAGGTTCACGTATGGTCAGTTACTGTGATGCTCTTAGTATAGAAATAAAGTTAAAAACCGGCCAATTGCGAGTCGGACTCGCGCACGAAGGGTTCCGTACCAGAAAAAAACGCCAACAACTACTCTGTTGTATGGGAGCCCCCCTTAATTAGTATTATTAATTTGATTTTAGTATTTGTTGTTGTAGCCACAATAAAAATACATAATCTGTGCAAATTTCAACTGTCTAGCTATTACGGTTCTTAAGATCTAGCTCGGCGATTGGTAGCCATGAAAAAGGGCTAATATATCACGTTTTTTGTATGGGAGCCCCCCTTAATTATCATTATTATTTTGTTTTTAGTATTTGTTGTTATAGCGGCAACAGAAATACACAATCTGTGAAAATTTCAACTGTCTAGCTATTATGGTTCTTGAGATACAGCCTGGTGACAAACGGACGGACGGACAGACAGCGAAGTCTTAGTAATAGGGTCCCGTTTTTACCCTTTGGGTACGGAACCCTAAAAATTATACACACGTTGACACATACAAGGACGATATTCGTACCGCCGCATACCGGATAGAGTCGGTCCGAGCCGGATCGGGCCTAGCTGACTTTTCTTGACTCTTCTCAGCTAGGCTAGGTTAAGTGAACCACTTTTTTTGACGTAGAGGAAATGTATTTACGCATCCCCCCCGGCCCAGGGGAAGGCTAAAGGCTAGGTAAGTTTGGTATGTGGGACTCACCCTTTCGTATGAAAAGGGAAAACCCTTTAAAACCTGTGCGGCGTTAACCCTCTCTGCCGTTTAGAGGGGCACCATGGGATCGCTAGTATTATACTCTATCTCGATGCCCTGGGGCTCCTTGACGGCCCCTCTTTGCCAAAGTTATCTCTACACATATAAGTACATATTTATTACCTTCATAAAATAAAAAATACAATGTACGTCTACATACTTCCCTTGGTTACAAGAATCTTGTTTTTAAGGTTGAAAGAACATTTGTCAAGGGGACATGGATGTCAAAAGATCTTCTTGACAGTCAAATTAAAAATAATTATGTGTTTACAATTAATTACATAGATATCAACGCCTGTAATCCGAAAAGGGTTAAGTGAAGCATATGAACAGGGCTTGTAACCGGTTAATGTCTCCGTACAAAAAACCGGTTAGAAATTTCGTTCTTTCGTTTACGATTTCATGTTTAATCAGGCAATCTAAAAATACACAGTCATAACCTAAATACATTACACAGACCTAGATAAAGAGCATAAACTAATTCAAATTATTTGGCTATTTCGGGGTTTTTAGATTAACCGGTTACAACCCCTGCATATGAAATTATTTTTTCTGGGCCACTCCAATTAATTACGTGTGTGGCTATACTATAGGTACTAGAGCCAAGTGGCCTCATACGTGATGACGGTAAAAGACCTGACGGGATGACCCTTATTCCGTGGAGGCTGTGACGGCCTTTGGTGTGGGACGCTACCAGCGTAGACACCCTTGCCCAGTCACATCTTCCCGGAACGAGGAATAAGGCTGGTGCGGCGGCTGAATCGGCGGAAATCCTCAAAAGCCGCAAATATAGTACATAGCCTCGATAGCGGGTACTTATTTGAGCCTTTTGGGGTCGAAACACTGGGGCCGTGGGGACCGAGAGCACCCGAGAGCCTATTTTATACATATACAAACATCTGGTCGACACAACACGTGACCAAAATACTTTATTTTGCACAAAGACTGAGCATTGCCATTCAACGTGGCAATGCCGCCAGCATTTTGGGGACGTTACCCACTGGCAGCGGCTTATTAATTAGATTAGTTTTTTTGTTTTCTTTTATAATTATGTAGGTATCAGGTTTTTGTTTGTTTTTTAAAAAAACTAAAAATAAATTTGTACCAGGGAGATACGAATTACGTGAAGAAAGTTTTTCCACGAGAACTTGTAAAATTTGAGTGGCTCCTACTTTAGTATTTTATTGTTAGATTTTTTTATTGTGCTCATAAACTACGCTTGTAGTCATATACATACTGACGTTATCTAGTCTTACACAAAAATAATAAATAAAATATGTATTAAATAAACCTAACTGAAAAAAAATTATAAAGTTTATTGTTTAAGGGCAACATTACTAAGGACAACCTACCTGAGCAAGCAGTTGGGGATTGTCAACGGCAATATGGTTAGTTGTAGATGGCTAAATGGTGTGTTTGTGTGTATGTCCATGTGAGTACGTGTACGTGTGTGTGATGTGACATTAAGGATGCCGGGCGTAAAGTTATATAATATAATAAACTAGCATTTGCCCGCGGCTTCGCCCGCGTACTAAGCGTAATTGTGAACCGTCTACAAAAAAGAGGTTTACTGTTTGACCAGTATATATGTATTTGTATGTAGGTATGTATGTATGTTTGTCCACGATTATCTCGCGTTTGGCTGAACCGATTTAGATGCGGTTTCCATAATAGTAGTTGTTACATTCTGGGGGTTTCGGTATACGAAGTTTGGTGATTGTGATTCATTAAAAGGAGCATCCAAAAAGAAAATTTGGCTTCACTTTCATTCGCACTCCTTACTGTTAGTTCGTCCGTTACAACCGAATTGCATTTACTGGACCGATTGAATTGAAATTTGGCACAAACTATCAAGAATTCATAGCACTCGTGGCACAGCGGCACCCGCCTACCGCGTGCGGTATGCGAGGTTAAGCAATGTGGGTGCAGGTCAGGTCTTGGACGGGTGACCGCTTTGAGTAGTTACTAACTGAGCGCTCTCGTGCTTTGGAAGGTTTCTAACAGTCAAGTTGCCCACTCACTTGACAAAGGGGGGTCGAAGTTGCACTACGTCCGTAGGGAGTACCCACCGTTACCCTACACGTGACCCCTGGGTGGTGCTAAAAGTGCAACAAAAACTGGCAACCGTACTTGTCTTCCCGAAGATCTCACGGCTCGTAAATAAACGCCATACAATAAAAAAAAATTTAAGGTTGATTTAAATGAAAAAAATATCGAAAACTATGTCGTTTTTAAAAGTTAATCCATAGATACCCCACATGCCTATATAGTAACATTAAACTTTTTTTTACAATCCCTGGCATGCATGGAGTGCCAAATTTTACCTCAGATTCGTATTAAGAGACCTCTCGGACGCTCAGATCTCGATTTTGAACGAAATCGGGACGAAAAAAAATCAATATGGCCACCACTTATACAAATTTTACCTGGGATTCGTATTAAGAGACCTCTCGGACAATCAGATATCGATTTTTAACGAAATCAGGACGGAAATGAAGAAATTAATATGGCCGCCACTTTTTCCAAATTTTACCTCTAATTCGTATTACGAGACCTGTCGGACGCCCAGATATCGATTTTGAACGAAATCGTTTTGGAAATGAAGAAAATCAATATGGCTGCCACTTTTTCTAAATTTTACCTCGGATTTGTATTAGGGGACCTGTCGGACGCTCGGATATTGATTTTCAACAAAATCGGGTTAGAAATAAAGAAAATCAATATGGCTGCCATTTTTTCTAAATTTTACCTCGGATTCGTATTAAAAATTTCTCTGACGCTCCGATATCGATTTTAAACGAAATCGTGACGGAAATGATAAAAATGAATATAGCTGCCACTTTTTCTAAATTTTACCTCGGATTCGTATTACGAGACCTCTCGGACGCTCAGATATCGATTATGAACGAAATTGGGAAGGAAACGAAGAAAATCAATACGGCTGCGACTTTTTCAAAATTTTACCTCAGAGTCGTATTAAGAAACCTCTCGGATGCTCAGATATCGATTTTTAACGAAATCGTTAAAGAAAAGAAGAAAATCAATATGGCCGCCACTTTTTCCAAATTTTACCTCGGAGTCGTATTAGGGGACCTCTCGGACGCTCAGATATCGATTTTGAACTAAATCGGGATGGATATGAAGAAAAGCAATATGGCCGCCACTTTTCCCAAATTTTACCTCGGAGTCGTATTAGGGGACCTCTCGGACGCTCAGATATCGATTGTGAACGAAATCGGGACGGAAATGAAGAAAATCAATATGGCCGCCACTTTTTCCAAATTTCACCTCGGATTCGTATTACGAGGCCTCTCAGACGCTCAGATATCGATTTTGTACGAAATCGGGAAGTAAATGAAGAAAATCAATATGGCTGCGACTTTTTTCAAATTTTACCTCGGATTCGTAATAAGAGACATCTCGGACGCTCAGATATCTATTTTGAACGAAATTGGGACGGAAATTAAGAAAATCAATATGGCTGCCACTTATCCCAATTTTACCTCGGAGTCGTATTAGGGAACCTCTCGGACGCTCAGATATCAATTTTGAACGAAATCGCAACGGAAATGAAGAAAATTAATATGGCCGTTACTTTATTCAAAGTTTACCTCGGATTCCTATTAAGAGTCCTCGCGGACGCTCAAATATCGATTTTTATCGAAATCGTATCGGACGGCACTGATTAATAAAACCACTTACTTACAATACATTGAATCAAAAAAGGTCGTCTCTTTATAGGGATTTCACGGCATTTCATGCGCCTTAAGATCTTATAAGGAACCTACATGCCAAATTTGGTATCTCTCGAGCCAGTAGTGTGGGCTGTGCGTTGATTTGTCACTCACTCAGTTTCTTCTTGCACTTTGGCAAAAACTTTTAAAAGTTTTCATGTCCGTAATATAAAATTTTGAAATCAATGCGATTTTCAAAATTAACGATCAAAAAACCATAAAAACGACACCCATATTAATATTTAGACATTCCAACCCCCTTGGAACCAAACAGAGGGAATGGTATTTCACGTCCTCCACGTGGGATTTTAAAATCATTGTTGTTTTCGTAATCAGCGATCCGATAAACCATAGAAACAACACCTACCCATATCGATTTTTAGAATTTGTCACCACATTTCCCCCTTTTAGGGTTTGATTTCTCATAAAACCTGAAACACATGTTTACTCATTTATCGTTATAAATACTCCTGCGAAGTTTCGAATAAAATAGTTCAACTAATCTTGATTCCCCACACACACTTCGTACCCCCATTTTACCCTCTTAGGGGTTGAATTTTGAAAAATCCTTTCTTAATGCACCTCTAGACTTTATATGGAACCTATATACTAAATTTAGAATCTCTAGAACCAGCAGTTTGGGCTGTGCGATGATATTTCACTCACTCAGTCAGTCAGTTATTTCTTGCAATTTGGCACAAACTTTCAAAAGTTTTCATGTCCACAACATTAAATTTCAAAAACGATGCCATTTTCGTAATGAACGTCCCAAAAAAACATAAAAACGACACCCATATTAATATTTAGACATTTCATCCCCCTCGCACCCCAACAGGGGGATGGTATTTCACGTCCTCCACGTGGGATTTTAAAATCGTTGTTTTCGTTATCAGCGACCCGATAAACTATAAAAACAATACCCATGTCGATTTTCAGAATTTGTCACCACATTTACCCCTTTTAGGGGTTGATTTCTCAAAAACCCTGCAACACGTGTTTACTCATTTATCGTTAGAAATACTCCTGTGAAGTTTCGAATAAAATAGTCCGACTAATCTTGATTCCCCACACACACTTCGGACCCCCATTTAACCCCCTTAGGGGTTGAATTTTGAAAAGTAATTTCTTAATGCACCTCTAGACCTTATATGGAACCTACATACTAAATTTGGAATCTCTAGAACCAGCAGTTTGGGCTGTGCGATGATATGCCACTCGCTCAGTCAGTCAGTTATTTCTTGCAATTTGGCACAAACTTTCAAAAGTTTTCATGTCCACTACATTAAATTTCAAAATCGATGCCGTTTTCGTAATGAACGTTCCAAAAAACCATAAAAACGACACCCATATTAATATTTAGACATTTCATCCCCCTCGCACCCCAACAGGGGGGATGGTATTTCACGTCCTTCACGTGAGATTTTAAAATCATTGTTCTTTTCGTTATCAGCGACCCGATAAACCCAAAAAACAATACCCATGTCAATTTTCAGAATTTTTCACCACATTTCCCCCTTGTAGGGGTTGATTTTTCAGAAAACCTGAAACACGTGTTTACTCATTTATCGTTAGAAATACTTCTGTGAAGTTTCGAATAAAATAGTCCAGCCAATCTTGTTTCCCCATACAAACTTCGGACCCCCATTTCACCCCCTTAGGGGTTGAATTTTGAAAAATCCTTTCTTAGTGCACCCCTAGACCTTATAAGGAACCTACGTGCCAAATTTGGAATCTCTAGGACCAGCGGTTTGGGCTGTGCGTTGATATGTCAGTCAGTCAGTCAGTCAGTCAGTCAGTCAGTCAGTCAGTCAGTCAGTCAGTCAGTCAGTCAGTCAGTCAGTCAGTTTCTTCTTTTATATATTTAGATAATAAAGTAAAAATATACTAGAGAGAGACTTAATGGTTAGCGGTTAGTAATTATTAACTAAAGTACATACCTACAGATTTTCGTATCTACAGTGAAAATACTCATTTTGAATAAATTTTATGTGAAACTATGAGTAAGGGGAGGGAAGGGGGTCGAGCCAAATCAAATGATATGCCACCAAGGGAGGAAAGGGAATCACCTCACGTAAATAATGGACGCCCCTTTAACAACCGAGAACTGTAGGTTTAGATGGAGATGTAGGTATAAGTGAAATTATGATGTGTTTAGGTTTACTGTATATTTATCGAGCAACGGTGTGTTTGGTAGGTCTCCAACCTGCACTAGTTTGGCGTGGCGAACGCTCTCGCTTTGAACAACATATCAAATGAACCATCACTTTTTGAACTGTGAAAACGGTCCGTATAGGTAATAAATAGGACCTGGACCTTTTTAAGGCACGAGTGAATAGGCATCTTCTGGGTGAGCTCGCTTCATCGTCGGCCTCATCTTTGCCCCCTGGTCAGATGCTGACCGAGAGCTATCCCATTTATAATTTAAAAAAAAGATGTAGGTAAGTATACATTTTGTGTGTATAACACTATTTCTTTTACTTAACACGATATTATATTAATAACAATTAATAACAGAAGGACAGAACCACAAAGTACGTATACATATACATATATTGAGATAGAGTTTTTTTATACTACCTACGACGGTGGCAAACAAGCTTACGGCCTGCTTGATGGTAAGCAGACACCGTAGCCTATGGACACTTGCGATACCAGAAGAATCAGAAGTGCGTTGCCGACCCTTTATTGACTTGGGGATGCGCTGTGTTGAGAGTGAGGGACCCGCAGACGTCTCCAGCTGCACAAAGTACAATATATATACTGAGATAGAGATACCAGTGAAATCCTCTACATAGATCGTAGCGCCGTTGTGTATTTAGTAAGAACTAACCACACGACCGCTGCATCTCTGTCACTTCAATATTTTATGCAAGTGCGATAGGCTTAGAGCAGGGGTTCCCAAAGTGGTCCAGGTGGACCCCCAGGGGTCCACGAACGATGTGACAGGGGTCTACGCTGGAGTGGCAAAAAAATAGGGGTTCACAGTTTGTACGTGGGGGTCCACGAAAATTTATCTGGTTTCGATGGTAAATAACGAAACAGATAATGATTTTTGTATTATTTTTATAGCCTGGACGACTGATAAATATATAATAAAAATATTGCGTTCCTCCGTGATAAATATTTCGGTGAATCAAACTACCTATACTATAATACTATATTATTAAAATTACAACTTTCGGCTCCAAAACTTGTCGACTGCAAGTCTGCAACATATCGCGAACGAGCTGTTGGACAAACGAACAAGTCTAGGCTTGCGAAGCACCGTCGCGTCGCTATCGCCGGCGCCGACCAAAACGCTTGTTCGGACGTGCAAAGGGACGAAATACCTATGACTTACGGTAATGTGCTGTGCTTGTATGCACTTGTTTGATTCTTCACCAATAAATACGAATGCTAAGAACAAACGTTACTCATTTGTTTCCGGATTTCGACTACAAAAGTAAAGTGAATTGCTGTTCCTGGTTGCCAGAATCGTGTCGGAAAAGTAAGTACATTATTTGTTTATTTGCTATACAACTTATAGGTATCTCTTTTTGTAGTTAATATATTTGTCTTCTTTGTGTATGATAGACATGTATGAAATATGAAATAATGAACATTACGATTATTACCTACCTACTTCCATAAAACAACAGACAGCCGAAAAAAGTTTATTAGTATTCTTTTTTTGATTCATAGCGAAAAATTATAAATTCTGTTCTATAAAATAGCCATATCCTGTTAAGTAAGACTAAGAAGAAGTTAAGTAAGAATGTTAAGATCACAAAAACTTTTTTATACTTACAGGTAGCTAATTTGAAACATGGCGGAGCCAAAGAAGAAAATTAAGTGTCGACAGTACAGTGTGGAATATTTAAAATTTGGCTTTCTTCCATCAAACGCGGACAAGCGATTGCCCATGTGCCTTTTATGCAATAAAGTTTTGAGCAATGACTCTATGAAACCATCGAAGCTCGAAGATCATCTATAAAGGTGCCACCCTGATAAAACAGGTAAAGATTTGAAATATTTTCAATCATTGAAAGAAAAATATGTAAAGAGACCCACCCTGCAAGGTATGTTCGCTTCAACATCGGAAAGTAACGATGATGGCTTGCGGGCATCTTACAACATCTCATTACTCATAGCGAAATCTGGAAAACCCCACACCATTGGTGAACAGTTAATTTTACCCGCTGTTGAAGAAGTTTTAAAAACTGTTCTGCACAAACCTCCATTTGACATACTCAAAAAAATTCCTTTGAGTAACAACACTGTACAAAGACGTATTGACGAAATGAGCTCTGATATTGAAAGTTTCTTGTGTAATTATCTGCAAATAACTCATTTTTCTATTCAACTGGACGAGTCAACTTTACCTGATAATGAGGCATTATTATTAGCATTTGTGCGATTTGTTATGGACGAAGAAATTCATGAAGAGCTATTATTCGCCAAAACTTTGAAGACTGACACTAAAGGTGAATCGATATTTAACATCCTGAGCGATTTTTTAAAAGAAAAATCAATTCCGTTCACAAACGTTACATCGGCGGCAACAGATGGAGCTCCTGCAATGGTCGGGAAATATCGTGGGTTCATAAGCCATCTAAAAAAAATGATACCAGATTTAACTGCAATTCACTGTGTCATCCACCGACAACACTTAGTAGCAAAAAATTTGAGTGCTAGACTGCACCAATCGCTCCAATTTGTGATTAACGCGGTTAATAAAATAAAAAGCAATGCTTTGAATACGCGTTTATTTGCCCAATTGTGCGATGAAAATGATGAAGACTTCCGACGATTGCTCTTACACACTGAAGTACGCTGGTTGTCGAAAGGTGCATGTTTAACAAGATTTTACTCACTTTTTGAGTCTGTCTTGGAGTTTCTGGATAGTAAAGCTCCAGATTTAAAAGAAAACCTGATCAAGTTCAAAGCAGATATCGCGTATTTGACAGATTTGTTCAAAAAGTTTAATGATATTAACTTACAACTGCAAGGGGACAACCTCAATTTAATTAAAACAAAGAGTGTGATTTCCGCTTTTCTTGGAAAATTGAAGTTAATGAAGCAAAACATTAGTCGACGCGAATTTTCCCAATTCTCAAGCTTGTCACAGGTAGAATGCGAGGATGATGATATTCAGACATATGTTCAACATTTGATTGCCCTGCATGATGATTTCAAAACCAGATTTGAAGACATTCTCACGATGGAAATACCACCATGGATTATAAATCCATTTGATGAAATGGAAGTGGAGAACGTGATATTGCAAGAGGAGCTACTTGAGCTTAGCACTAATGAGGAGCTGAAGGTGAAATATAAAAAGGGTATCAAACTTTTTGGCTGCAAGCAGAAATACCCGAAAAATATCCTGGACTGTGGAAAATTGCGAGAAAGCTTTTGATATCATTTCTCTCGTCATATCTTGTGGAAAAAAGTTTCAGCACCGTTACAAACCTTTTAACGAAAAATAGGAACAGACTGAATATCACAGAACGAGGAGATTTGCGATTATTCCTGACAAAACTGAACCCAAATATTGACAATTTGTTGTCAATTCATCAAGCTCATCCCTCCCATTAATTTTGAGTGTCATTGTACTTAGAAGTTACGTAACAATGTTTAATTTTAATTATTTTACGACTGTTATTATCATCATAAATATTATAAAGTACTCGAATAAACACAACACAAGCAAAATATACTATATTTAATTTTATTTCACCACTCCGAGATTTAGATTTGATTGATTTTATTTTATTTGATGCTGGAATAGATAGGTTGTGAGTAGATGTCAAAAAAGTAAAGTATTTATTATTGACAGCATATTAACCAATCATTTTTCACTTTTTTTTCTAAACCTGTAAAGAACATTTATGTCACACCTGGCTAAAAGTGGATTTTTTCGCCCGATACATGTGCGGAAATAGCCGCTTTTTCGCCAAATGTTGACATAAAATGATGTATACAACACGGGAGATAATAAAGAAAGCCTTGATCGCACATTTGCGTCCTTCGCTTGCAGCTCGGGCCGTAAATATCTGCGATCTCGGCCTTTCTTTATATTATCTCCCTAGGTGTACATATAATATACTATACTATTTCATAGTTATATCGTCACCAGAGTTAGGTAACAGTCACATTTTTGTATTTTTTTTGGGAATATGGTGTCGGCTGTAGAGTAGGGGGTCCACCAGAACCAGCAATTTTTTTAAAGTGGTCTATGAGAAAAAAAAGTTTGGGAACCCCTGGCTTAGAGCTTACATAACTGGAGTGGCCATCAGAGCATCTTACTAAACAAAATATTATTCCAATTTTGCGGCGGGCGAGGTAACACACATATAAAAAAAACTACACACACAATATATTGTTCCATTACTACGCACCCAAATCAAAACAATCAACTCACGCGCATTCAAACTATTAAAGTTGAGCAATAAAAGTCGACATTATTTTCGTTTACGTTAGATCCATTATTGGGTTACTATCGGATGGCCAAATTGACCAAAGTCGATAAGGACCATGTTTCAAAGAAATTCTCATATACAGTAGTCCTCATTTCTTTAAATACGGTGATGTCAAAGTGACGTTTCACGGCTAGCCCTAATGGTCAAGCACGGATATTTTTAAATCGATTTTGTAATTGATGCTCTTAATTTTTTTTTTATTGGGTAATAAAACGTTGTACTTTATCAAATTTACAAAAAGATTGATGAGAATTTCACATACTGTAAGCATATTTTTGCTTTATTTATAATTTTATGCGCAATTCAAGTTTTATTTCGAATCATAAATCGAGCATCAATTACAAAATCGATTTAAAAATATCCGTGCTTGACCATTAGGCCTAGCTGTGAAACGTCACTTTGACGTCACCGTATTTAAAGAAATAAGGACTACTGTTTATGAGAATTTCTTTGAAACATGGTCCTTATCGACTTTGGTCAACTTGGCCATCCGATAGTAACCCAATAATGGGATCTAACGTAAACGAAAATAATGTCGGCTTTTATTGCTCAACTTTAATAGTTTGAATGCGCGTGAGTTGATTGTTTTAGTGTGGGGCGTAGTAATTTAAATAAACCCACTAATTCAATTTAAATAAACTCTATTTACAGGAGCGTTCGTGGACCAGCGGCGCCCGCGTGCGGTATGCGAGGTTAAGCAATATCGGGCGAGGTCAGTCCTTGGATGGGTGACCGCTTTGAGTGGTTTCTAACTGACCGCACCCGTGCCTTATCCCGGTTGCTGTCTACGATAGCAGTCGTTAAGCCAAGTAAGAGGCCTCCGGGCGGCTTGAGAACTTCTAACAGTCAACTTGCTCACTCACTTGACAAGCCTAATCCCAATAAGGTCCCTCGGGTTGGAAGGTCAGATGGCAGTCGCTTCCGGAAAAACTAGTGCTTACACCAATTCTTGGGATTAGGTGGCGGACCCCAGGCATCCTTCAGGATGCCCCTGTACTGGAAATAACGCTAGGAGGATGATGATGATTTACAGCAAAAAAATAGATCATATTTATACTTATCCTAGCGTTCATTAAGACACGTTAAACACGTATTTAAATAGTTAGGTAACTCATTTTATTGCCTAGTTATATGTTAATAACAATCATTAAAGCTTCCTAGTAACTACGTCCTTAATTAATTAATTACTTAATTGTATTTCGTGGTAATAATTAAGATACGTATGGCAGGACTATGTTGTTTTTAACCTATTGTATTAATCGTTGCTTTCGTTTGTATCAGAAAGAAAGGGATCCCGTCACTTGACCTACTAACTTTAGCCCTAATGTTTCATTAGACTTAATGTTTCACTAGACCTAATGCATTTTTCTTCATAACAGTGAACTTTTTGGGTTTCCTTTCAATCATCATCACCTTCATAGCGTTATTCCCAGTACAGTTGCATCCTGAAGGATGCCTGGGATCCACTACCTAATCCCAAGAATTGGCGTAGGCACTGGTTTTTTCTCGGATTTCCTTTGAATATCTTCAAATAAAAAGTCATTGGGTAAGTTAGGTTTGTTTTGCAATAATCGTATAAAGTTTACTATTTAAGAAAATAACGCATTAAGTCTAATGAATCATTAGGTCAAATAAAGCATTTAGGGCTAACGGTAGTTCGGTGTAACAAGGGAAGTCCATGAGAAATCATTATCATTCACCATCAGCCTAACGTCTCACTGCTGGGCAGTCCTCCTTTCATGCATTGAAGCCAGTTAGGAGGGAATGGAAAATAGTCCCCACGCTGGCCTAATGCGCGCTGGGAACTTCAGCAATATTGTAGGATAAATATTAATATGCAGCTTACTCCATTATAAAGGTAAACCTTACCCGTTACCGTAACAAACCTAGATAGCTATCTAACCGGACGTAATTATAATTACCAAGAAACCTGTACCGAATACCTCGTGCGTAACTTCCATAGGGCACTTGTATCGTGCTCACAGTTCATCATGCGTGCAACGAAAAATATGACCGTGTTATGACGTCACACACAATACGGACATAAGCGCTCCTTCTCACACCAAAATAAAATGAGTGCAACGGAACACACGCTTGGTCCGAATTGCCCTAAAGGTTTTACTAATCACTATGCTTGCACTCAATTCTCTCCAACGATGCTTGCATAGAAAATACACTTGTTGCATTGCAACGGATAGACGAGTAAAAAGCGTGGGCGGCCAGCTGTGACGGGAAGGGCGGCCGGTTGGGTCATGCATCGCCGAAATGGACATTAGATAGTTAGCTGCTTGTTAAATACGAGAACTCACAATTTCATGCCGTTGGCGATAGTAAAAAACAAATGTGGAAATGATATAGCACAGTTAACTCGTTTGATTACGTGGTGTTGTCGAACTATTTGTATCGTGGCTCACTTTTACCACGTTAGAATGATTACGTCATTTCATTTTGCATCGATACTTTGGTTACACGTTCACAGATTATTTTTATTTATTTTTTCGCTTCAGGCTACTAGATTATGATCTCAGATGTGCTATTATATAGCAAACGCGCCAATTATTATTAAAATGCATTAACTACTATTAAAATCCCTAGTAACTACAAAACAGTCAGCAGTGAGTGTAAGCACTAACTTTTTAAATTAAGCGCGCGAAAGTGATTGCTGTATAAAAATATCTCAAACTTATTCACTTTTCATACATGAATGTGTTCATAGCTGTACATTAAAGGAGGAATACTATATCTTTGTAACATATTAACCTATAATAATATTTATAATGTAAACGTACAGTACAGTGTATCAGTATTTTATTATAATATTAAAAATAAAATAAAAAAGGCGCCACTATTAACATTACACATGGCAACACCGATAATAGGTGACAGATGTTTACGCGCCAAACAACAATGGGTGCTTGACTCGCTCCGTCAACGTTTCATTGCGTTCTCTTTACACGATTTTTAGATGCCTTTTTGTGTTGTTTTTTACTATTTCTCATCGTGAATTTACTCTTAATACTTTTCCCGTTACATGGACAGATATCATCCGTTTTTCCTGTGTGTTTTGAGACATTTAACGTAGAAAACATGATGCGCAGGCCGTTGGTCGTGTAACTCGACGCGGCTCACGACGACTTATTGTTAATTGAGTGTTATTATAACGACAGTAGGATATTAGAAGCGATGTCCGCGGTAACGCCGCGCCGTTCATCACGGCTTCCGCATACACATACTCCGAAAATGTCAGAAAGAAAGAAGGGGTTGTTTCAAAGTGAGCTTGAGGCTTCGAGGGAGTCATTGACGAAGCATCGGCGGCTGCCCGTGGTGAACAGCGAGAGCGACAGCGATGACTGTGACCTGGGCATCATCAGCACCCTGGACTCGAGCTCTGGGGACGAGGTCGAGCTTGGCGTCCCAAGGACGCCAGAACGGCATTGGCGTAAGTAACAAAACTTGTGTACAGTCTTACTCGTTCTAGATAGGATCTGTAGAGGTTTTGATCGGTTAAGTTCAGATAATTGCTTGTCTGGTTAAATGACCTCATTCTTGGTTGAGATTAGATGTATGTTAATAATAATAATAATAATAATAGATGTATGTTAATAATAATAATAATTTAAAATGTTCTAAACAACATTTTTGTGATGTATGTTGTCCTCATTACTTACAGAGAAATGGTTGTATCATAAAATTCATAAGTCTAAAACTACATTTAATGTTTTGTAAAGATTTTTTTAAGGAGTCCTACTAAATAAGTTAGGTTAAGTTTGTCCTTCAATCAGAATTTAAATAAAATATTTGATAGTTCAAATGTGGATAAAGTTGTTATTAAAGATATCATCATATAATGAATGTAACAGAGATTTATCCATAGTATTGTGCATTCACTTAGTAAAGTCCTAGATTTTCCTAGTAAAAAGTAATGTAGAATCCAAGTTTAACTCTGGATAAATATACACACATTAATTCATTATTATTAAAAAATGTTTATTTTTTGTAATAAAATTGGAACAAACCTCCAAATATTGGATTTTAATGTTTCTCTAAAGCATTCTACAAACCTTTCTTGTGTGTCAAGAGGTCAAGACAACCACCTAGAAGTGAATGATTGCTGTTTCCGTTGTGAGTGGCATATTTATGTCTGTAGATTGCGTAATGCATGGCAGAACATGGATTCATGGTAGATAAAACATTTAGTAAAAAAATGTCTGTGCACATGAGTTTTAAATACATTCTAGAGTTCTAGTATTCTTCCTAAAGAATAAAAAAATATTCTTTAAGAACAATACTAGAATATACATATTAGTGGGAAAGCAGACCCTGGTAAAAGCAGGTTTGACTAACACTAAGTAGAAAAAGAAAACTAGAATTTATATGTGACATTGTTCGAATGGCAAAAAGTTTGTTGAATGCACTGCTTGCAATATTATGTTTCATCTGATACTATATCCAGCCTGACTTTATTTCCTCTTTACCATATCCAATTGGTGCTTGTCCACACAAATAGAATAGAGAATAGCACTTTAATTAGACAAATTAGTTTTTCTAATGTTGTCCAAACACATGTTGTGCACACAATATAAATATTCTAAACTGCTCATCAAAAAAGTACACAAAGGAAGACTAAATCAAATTAAAAACAATAGTAGATAAGACAGGTCATTTCATCACTTTAAAATGATTTCTTTCAGAACGTTTGGATTGTGAAAAAAATGTAAAATAATTTGACTAAACTACTATACCTTACCACCACTTATTTATTATACTTATCAACCTATCACTATCACTTACCAAAAGATTTTGGTCATGGAAGACTTGATTAGGAAACATTTTGAGAAAGGAAAAATTGATTAAGATTGCTGTGTCCCCTGGACCATGTCGATCCTTTTTCAAGCTCTCTTCTTAGTAGTTGGGACTACATAATGTGATGCAGATGAGATGATACTATGCCCCATTCAAAACACATTTCTTATTGTTCACAGGTGCCACTCGAAGCTCAAAACTGCTCAAAGAGAACCATGACCTCAAGAGCTTCATGAAATCCCCATTCACACTAAACAAGTACCATACACGCTACTCCTGTCCGGAGAAATGTACCGGTTCCCACTCTACCCCAGCCACGCCACACATGCAGAACCACCCGGGCACTCCATCCTCCACACATTCATGCAACAGCGTCCACACAACATCGTCTACCTCAAGCAAGGCCCGAAAGAGCCTCGCTTCCTTAATAGCTGATACAGAGAGCTGCAGTAGCTCTCTAAAAGACCTCAACTTCGACACAGACTCTGGTACAGACACTAAAGAGAACACCCCGACGAAAGTGCTCCGAAGATCTAATAGGAATCAGAAACTGACTCCCAAATTAAGCTTCAAAGGTGTTTTGTTAGAGCAAAAGAAGAATGTAACACCTCCAAATAAGAATCCTGTTGTATGTTTAACCAAAATGGATTTAGCAACTAATCTATCACCAACGCAAATGCTTAAGACGCCTCACACAGCAGAAGCAACTATGTCACCGCCAAAATTGGGACACAATCGTCGCTCGGTCGTCGAAATCGCCGAAAGCCCAGAGTCGTGTGAGAGTGAGAAAAACCACAAGAGACATCGCAACAACAGCCTTACTGAGTACGGTCCTGTGTCTAAGTACCCGAAAATCGACAATCCTGTGCCAAAAGCGCGTCTGTCTCTTTTCAACAGTGACAAACTGAAAGAGATCCTATCAGCCAAATCTTTCTACGGGAAATCTGATCCTGAGTTAAATACAAGTGTTACTAACAAGCTATCCAATGCTGTTGCTTCAACAACATACAACCGTCGCTTATTCACAAGTCACTCACACAGACGCAAGAAGAAGTCTGGCCAAATAAATATGGGTGTTCGACATAAAATCAGAAAGCCTAAAATGCTGAAGAAGATCAAACCATACATAAACAACTCTGATTCAGCAGTTGTTCATAACAGCACTGTTTCAACTGTGTCTGACAATAACATGAGCATGATTAATGTCTCTATGACTAGTCAAAATTCGTCGCAAGAAATGGACAAAGGTAAGCATTATTTTGTTTTACACAGCAAATATCTACTTTAATTACAGTCAAATCTCTGCATTAAGTTATTAATTGCGTTACAGTTCAATGACCCTTATAATTGCTGTTGATAGCCTATTTCACAATCATCATAATCACGTTTTTTTGTGAATGAAATTGTAACTTTGTGCGCTATCACTATCTTCTTAACCCATACCCAAAGGGTGCCTAAATAATATAATATCGCATAAATATTGACGCATAAAAATAAAAATAATACACATACACACAGGCCAAAAAAAAACACCCCACTTGCATGATGTTATCTTAATCAATCTATACATAGTGTCATTATCCAGGTTGATGCCCTCTATTTTGACTTCCGGAAGGCTTTCGATCGCGTGGATAACGATGTGTTGCTGAGTAAACTAAACCGAATTGGTTTCTCTCCAAAGTTGATATGTTTCTTCGCTAGTTATTTACGTGATCGGCAGCAATATGTTCGACATGGATTCTTTGTTTCGGCCCCATATCATACTCGATCTGGTGTCAGTCAGGGATCCATATTAGGACCGTTTCTGTTCGGAATAATGATAAATGATCTCGCAACAGTTCTTAAGTCATCCCAATGTCTCCTATATGCTGATGATTTAAAGTTAGTTTGCGGAGTGGAGAAGTTAACTGATTGCGAGTCATTGCAAGAGGACATCAATCTGGTCTACCGGTGGAGTATGGATAATAAACTTCTTTTCAACTTTGAAAAGTGTTGTGTCTGCACTTTCTGCCGTACGCGTACCCCGATACATGCTCAATACATGCTCGGAGTAGAACCTATCAACCGTGTGTCCAGCGTCAAGGACCTCGGCGTAGTCTTCGATACCCGGCTTACTTTTCATGAGCACGTAGTATCACTTGCTGTAAGCTGCTATCGAAGATTAGGCTTTATAATTCCCAACCTTCGTGAGTTTCAAGATCCTGGGGCAATCGGGCTAGTTTATAATTCCCTCGTTAGACGCAAGCTCGAGGCTTCGTCGATCGTTTGGCACCCTTACGAATCAACGTACGCCCTTTTACTAGAGAAGGTTCAGAAAACGTTCCTACGGTATCTGTATAAGAGGACTTTAGGGTACTACCCGTTCCTATATCCTACCAAATACCTATTAGGAACTTTAGGCTACAATTCGTTGGAGGTGAGGCGTAGCTACAACTTGTTGGTTAATGCGTGTCGAATCATACGTGGAGAGTCGGACTGTCCAGAGCTGGTCAGTCGCCTCGTGCGACTGTATGTTCCGGATATCCCCAGGATAACGCTCAGGCCTCGGCGGCGCGATTTGTTGGCGGTGCCGGCAGCCCGCACTGTATCACGCAGGAACTCGCCACTGCTACGTGCTCTCTCCCAACTCAATGCGCTTTTGGCATCAGCACCGGAGTGTGACTTATTTGAATGGCGATGTATGAATGTGTACTATGAATGTCTGAGATTCTGTGAGGGGATGGATACTGGGCAATCAACTGTACCTGTGTAATTTAAATGTGTATGTATTTAGTTAAGTTTTGTTTCATGACGCATTGGTCAAACTGTAATGTCATGTTAACCTGTTTAAATAAAATAAATAAATAAATTATTGTTGATTTCACTGGCGGTGTCACATGCAAAACTATAACAATAACTGACAATTTAGAAAATTTGAAAATTCCCCGATATTTTCATTTCTAAGTTCAATATATCAGTAACGGCTGAACCGATTTTGATAAAACATGTCTAAAACAATCACTGGAAAAACTGCTTTTAAATAAAATAAAAATCGGAAAAAAGCATGTCGGGCCATCCTCAGTGTAAGGTTCCGTAGTTGCCCAATAAACTTACTCTAAAAAAATCAATAACAAGCAAAGGGAATACTTTCGCAGCGTTTCATACGTCTTTTATTAAGGGAAGACTTTTTACGACAACTCAAAAAGGGCTTAACTGATTATGTCCGCTATAGTTTCGTTGAAATTCTTTATTAAGCTTAACTTTCATGATTATTTTCTTATTTTTTGGACCTATAGCTCAAAAGTTAGAGGGGGGGATACAATTTTTTTTCTTTTGCAATGATTATTTCCGAAAACATTCACTCTATCAAAAAATGTTTGAAGAAGACCTCTATTAATTTTGAAAGACCTATTCAACGACACCCCACACCATAGGGTTGAAGCAAAAAAAAAAAAACATCTCCACTTTACGTGTAGGGGGTTTTTTAAGATTTTATTTTACGACTTTGTCAGTTTTATTGATTTATATATCCAATTATCCATACCAAATTGCAGCTTTCTAGCACTAACAATCACAGAGCAAAGCCTTGGACAGACAGACAGACATGGCGAAACTATAAGGATTCCTAGTTGACTACGGAAACCGCATTCAAATTGGTTCACCCGTTTAAGGACTGCGATACTACAGACATACACACATGTTAAACCACTGCTGTCAGCTTCACGTACGGAGTACTATCTAAGTATCATCTTGTACCTTAATTAAGAACATTTTGTAACTAACACTAATGTAATATAATTTTAAAACCTACGAACACGATTATCTAAGTCGGTCGTAAAATAAGCATTTATTATTATTAAACTTATAACACCCCTCTCTTGCGTGCTGCGTCCAGGGTTCAAAAGAGCTCTTGACAAACTTCTACAATAAATATTTACATATATCTAAATGTCTTTCAGATAAAGGAGACCCTTTTGACAAAGAAAAACTGACTATCGACGCTCTACTCAGCCAATGGACAGAGGAAGATGAGGAGCCACTTCCCAGACCGGAGCTGCCTTGCTTCAATAGCACCGTTATAGAAGAGACTAACCAGATCTTCCAGCCGGTCACAGCTGTGCCTGTCACTGGGGAGAGTCTGCCAGGAGACGGAGTCATCATAGAATTAGGTGAGAAGCGTTTTTATATAATAATAATAAAATAATAATAAGACCTTTATTCAAATTTTGTATACCTATTACATAGTATTTCCAGAAACTTAACAAAAATTATAGGTACAAAAACAACAATAGAAATGGTAGGTGGCTCAGCTTGTGTATAACCAGGGTACACCATTCATTTACTGTATTGTTGGTAAAAGAAAACCAGACTCACTTAACTCATATCTCTGCATTTTCGGGGTCCATGCGACCTTACCACCAGGAGCACAACACTAAACACCTACTTGGTAAGTACAAGTAGCAGTGTTATTTGAAGCACGGTGTTCTGTTTGGTGGCAGTACTTTCCCATTTTGGGTTACTAGTATGATTGAGATGAAATTTCGGTGCACTATTAGAAAAGAATACAAGAACTTTATTACTTTCTAGACCCATATGATGTGTTAGTAACAATGATTCCTGATAGTAGTTTAACAGGTACAACTATTAGAAATTTTACTGGCGTTTTCTTTGCATCCAGTGCGCCAAAATCGGACGTTAAAACATTCCTTTACCTCTCTTAGTCAGTAATTATCTTGTTATAGGTACAGAAAAGCCTCTGCAGAAGCCCTGCGAACCAGCAGAGCCCGCCCAAGACGTGACGATGATGGAACTGCACAAGGCTGACCACGGAGATGTACCGAGCGGACAGTTCCTGCCCGTTGATGGAGGGTACATGCTGGTGCAAGATCCTGTACCTTCAGGTATTATACTTACTATGTCCGTATTATTCGATTTAAGGGCACTATAAATCTCCCGTTCAAGCCCCAAAGCGTCGTCGACTGGACGGAAACAGCCATGGACAGGGAAGCCTGGCAGTCTTTCCACTTCAGCTCGTTGCGCCACTGCAGTATATTTATACTACCCCCCGTTATGTATGTGACGTATAGCTGCTGACGTAGGCACGAAAACTGCAGCTACCAAACGGGAGCCCCATGACGGGCAACGCAGACGGGACGGGGCCTAGATGCAAATGGCGGGATAATATGATTTGGGAGGAAGAACTACTCAGTAGGGACTCATGGAGACTACGGGGAGAGGCCTTTGCCCAGCAGTATAGTCTTTGTATGTATGTGACCGGGTATTAGTCTGCTGTTCATTCATTACCACTGTTTTCAAGTCACAAAATGCCATATCGAGGGGTGCGTTGTCAAACCCGATAAATCAAAATAATTGCTTTTTAAGGGGAGGTCGTCAAGCAAGTTAGCGTTTTCGAGTTTTCTAAAAACAACCTGAAACGTAGAAAAAGGGTTTTAAAAATTTGAAAAAATTCTATGTTTTACTTAAGGATCTAGTCTAGTCAAAGTTGCACTCAGATACACGATCTAATGAACTTCGCTCGATAGAAAGAGACCCCAAAGTTACTCCTTTTTGTAAAGCATTTACAATCTGACGACTAAACTATTGATGTTTTAAATAAAGTTTTTGAACTAAACTAAAGCCATTCAGTATTTCTAGACATTTTTGCAGAATTTAAAAAGATAAAATGATTGTATGAATTAATATGTTTAAATACCTACGAAATGCGCGAGCGCGGAGGCTCGGCAGGCCCGATCAGTCGCGCGCTGGCGCTTACAGACAACGGACCTGTGTCAGTTTTATCCGCGACAGTTTCGTGCACCAAACAAGCAGTTTTTGACGAATTTATATAATGGTTGCAAATTATTTAAGAAGGGCAATAAAAACCCGAATGAAAAAAGGCGTAATTATTAACAAATAAATTATGGTCATAGTGCCACAGTATAAAAATGACAGTATAACAACTGAACTGAACCCCTCCAGAAATGGAACCAAAGTTGGTAAAATTATAAATGAAATGTTTATTACCAGAAATTGTAGATATAGTAAGAGATCTACGAGTACTGCTTTGCACTTGAATATTTTTTTAAGCTTTATGCTTCAACACATTAATTCCGGCCGTCTTTTTTTAATACCACGTCAGTGGCAAACAAGCGTACGGCCCGCCTGACGGTAAGCGGTCACCGCAGCCTATGGACGCCTGCAACTCCAGAGGTGTCACATGCGCGTTGCCGACCCTTTTAAAATTTATACACTTTCTATCTTTCTAGCTAATCTTCTTTTATAAGATCTACCCATTTCCAGGTAGCTACCGTGGCAAGTTTGGTATCATTTTATATACCACTAGCATTTGCCCGCGGCTTCGCCCGCGTACTAAGCGTAATTTTTAACCGTCTACAAAAAAGAGGTTCACTTTTTGACCCGTATATATGTATGTAGGTATGTATGTATGTTTGTCCACGATTATCTCGCGTTTGGCTGAACCGATTTAGATGCGGTTTCCAGAAAAGTAGTTGTTACATTCTGGGGGTTTCGGTATACGAAGTTTGGTGATTGTGATTCATTAAAAGGAGCATCCAAAAAGAAAATTTGGCTTCACTTTCATTCGCACTCCTTACTGTCAGTCCGTCTGTTACAACCGAGTTGCTTTTACTGGACCGATTGAATTGAAATTTGGCATAAACTATCAAGAATTCAGAGCGCTCGTGGCCCAGCGGCACCCGCCCACCGCGTGCGGTATGCGAGGTTAAGCAATGTGGGTGCAGGTCAGGTCTTGGATGGGTGACCGCTTTGAGTAGATACTAACTGAGCGCTCTCGTGCTTTGGAAGGCACGTTAAGCCGTTGATCCCGGCTGCTGTTTACGACAGCAGTCGTTAAGCCAAGTTAGAGGCCTTCGGGCGGCTTGAGAACTACTAACAGTCAAGTTGCCCACTCACTTGACAAAGGGGGGTCGAAGTTGCACTACGTCCGTAAGGAGTACCCACCGTTACCCTACACGTGACCCCTGGGTGGTGCTCAAAGTGCAAAAAAAACTGGCAACCGTACTTGTCTTCCCGAAGATCTCACGGTTCGTAAATAAATGCCATACGATTAAAAAAAATGTAATACCTAATCTAAAGGTTGATTTTAATGGAAAAAATATAGAAACCTCTATGTCGTTTTTAAAAGCCAATCCATAGGTACCCCACACGCTTATATAGTAACATTAAACTTTTTTTAACAGTCCCTGGCATGCATGGAGTGCCAAATTTTACCTCAGATTCGTATTAAGAACTCTCTCGGACGCTCAGATATCGATTTTGAACGAAATCGTGACGGAAATGATAAAAATGAATATGGCTGCCACTTTTTCTAAATTTTACCTCGGATTCGTATTACGAGACCTCTCGGACGCTCAGATATCGATTATGAACGAAATTGGGAAGGAAATGAAGAAAATCAATATGGCTGCGACTTTTTCAAATTTTACCTCGGAGTCGTATTAAGAAACATCTCGGATGCTCAGATATCGATTTTTAACGAAATCGTTAAAGAAAAGAAGAAAATCAATATGGCCGCCACCTTTTCCAAATTTTACCTCTGATTCGTATTAGGGGACCTCTCAGACGCTCAGATATCGATTTTGAACGAAATCGATTTGGAAATGAAGAAAATCAATATGGCTGCCACTTTTTACAAATTTTACCTCGGATTGGTATTAAGAGACCTTGTGGACGCTAAGATATCGATTTCTAACGAAATCGGGACGGAAATGAAAAAAATTAATATTGCCGCCACTATTTCCAAATTTTACCTCGCATTCGTATTACGAGACCTGTCGGACGCTCAGATATCGATTTTGTACGAAATCGGGAAGGAAATGAAAAAAATCAATATTGCTGCGACTTTTTCCAAATTTTACCTCGGATTCGTAATAAGAGACATCTCGGACGTTTTAAACGAAATTGGGACGGAAATTAAGAAAATCAATATGGCTGCCACTTATCCCAATTTTACCTTGGAGTCGTATTAGGGGACCTCTCGGACGCTCAGATATCAATTTTGAACGAAATCGCAACGGAAGTGAAGAAAATTAATATGGCCGTTACTTTATTCAAAGTTAACCTCGGATTCCTATTAAGAGTCCTCTCGGACGCTCAAATATCGATTTTTATCGAAATCGTATCGGACGGCACTGATTAATAAAACCACTTACTTACAATACATTGAATCAAAAAAGGTCGTCTCTTCATAGGGAATTCACGGCATTTCATGCACCTTAAGATCTTATAAGGAACCTACATGCCAAATTTGGTATCTCTCGAACCAGCAGTGTGGGCTGTGCGTTGATATGTCACTCACTCAGTCAGTCAGTTTCTTCTTGCAATTTGGCAAAAACTTTTAAAAGTTTTCATGTCCGCAATATAAAATTTTAAATCAATGCCATTTCCAAAATTAACGACCCAAAAAACCATAAAAACGACACCCATATTAATATTTAGACATTCCAACCCCCTTGGAACCCAACAGAGGGGATGGTATTTCACGTCCTCCACGTAGGATTTTAAAATCATTGTTGTTTTCGTAATCAGCGACCCAATAATTCATAGAAACCATACCCATATCGATTTTCAGAATTTGTCACCACATTTCCCCCTTTTAGGGGTTGATTTCTCATAAAACCTGAAACACATGTTTACTCATTTATCGTTAGAAATACTCCTGTGAAGTTTCGAATAAAATGGTCCAACTAATGTTGATTCCCCACACACACTTCGAACCCCCATTTTACCCCCTTAGGGGTTGAATTTTGAAAAATCCTTTCTTAATGCACCTCTGGACCTTATATGAAACCTATATACTAAATTTAAAATCTCTAGAACCAGCAGTTTGGGCTGTGCGATGATATGTCACTCACTCAGACAGTCAGTTATTTCTTGCGATTTGGCACAAACTTTCAAAAGTTTTCATGTCCACAACATTAAATTTCAAAATCGATGCCATTTTCGTAATGAACGTCCCAAAAAACCATAAAAACGACACCCATATTAATATTTAGACATTTCATCCCCCTGGCACCCCAACAGGGGGATGGTATTTCACGTCCTCTACGTGGGATTTTAAAATCATTGTAGTTTTCGTTATCAGCGACCCGATAAACCATAAAAACAATACCCATGTCGATTTTCAGAATTTGTCACCACATTTCGCCCTTTTAGGGGTTGATTTTTCAGAAAACCTGAAACACGTGTTTACTCATTTATCGTTAGAAATACTTCTGTGAAGTTTCGAATAAAATAGTCCAGCCAATCTTGTTTCCCCATACAAACTTCGGACCCCCATTTTACCCCCTTAGGGGTTGAATTTTGAAAAATCCTTTCTTAGTGCACCCCTAGACCTTATAAGGAACCTACGTGCCAAATTTGGAATCTCTAGGACCAGCGGTTTGGGCTGTGCGTTGATATGTCAGTCAGTCAGTCAGTCAGTCAGTCAGTTTCTTCTTTTATATATTTAGATATTGATTCTTTTGTCATCTTTATGTAAAAATCATTTCTGGTATTTATTTTTTAAAAATACGGTAACCTTTCGCATAAATAGTAAAAACTTCGCAATGTTTTTTTATGCTTTGAGAGCTAATAACTTTTGATGAATAAATTAAACCACCAAAAAATATTCTGTCTGTATTTTATGTGGCACTCTTTAGGGGAGGCCTATGTCCAGCAGTGGTTGTCCATCAGCTGATATGATGATGATGACGATGACACGTACACGACAAATAAATATAACACCCTGTATAAATATAACACAAATAGATAAAAATTGCATGACCTATTTAACAAATCGAGTAGAGAGGTATAAGACATATTTCTTAGGTTCTTAGGTTTCATAGATTAAATAACGAATTTCAGGGTTGTACTATGAATTCTGTTTTTTTTTCATTATAATGGATCCTACCGTAAGTTCCACTTTCAATTATTTATTTACTACCTATTTATTAAAAAATGATATCAATGACATACTAAAGTTTAATCATAATTAATGCATTTCTTAAGTCAAAATACAGTTATATTTCTATACTGTGACCAGTATGAAGCTAGCGGGGTCATCCGAGTTCACAGTCGCTTCGTCCGCGCGGGCTTGTTCACGCACCGCCAGGACAGCGCTAAATACCTACTCTCGCAGGACTAGAGGGCCTTAAAATATGAACTCAACATCATTTGCAAATAGTTTTATTTTCAAAAAAAATTTTGCGCGACTTATCGGCGATCAGGGAGCGAAACTTTGGTGCCGATGACAGACGTATGACGTCAAGTTACATACAGAGTGTTTTTATCAAAATTATTGAAGAAATCGATTTTAATGATGAAATTAAATATGTACGACAATATTTTGTTCTAGTTGTGGTATAGGCATTATGATCAGTACAACGACAATTTTTATAACTGGCGGGAGATGCGAGAATGATATCAATTGTTTAGAATGTACAGTGTATGTATAAGTATGTAGGTTTAAATAAGAAGGTGCGATGTTATGTTTGAATTTTAAGCGTTGTGCAATTTTTCGACAACTCACGAAACTTAAATTGTTGTTTTTCATTTATCCGTGGTAATATTATACTTTTTACAAGTAATTGTAAAAAGTATATTAGTAAAATATTTTTTCTTATCGTCTTTATAATTATTTTCATATTAACATTATTTTAAATTTAAATTAATAGTAATATTTTTTTATAAATAATCTAATTTATATTACCATTATTGTATTATTAATAATCATTGGGGTATTGCAATGTTGCTTATAATAAAATCATATATGAATTTGCGTCATAATGATGTCATCGGCACCAAAGTTTCGCTCCCTGCTTATCGGGTTTGACCACGCACCCCTCGGTATATTATTATTTATGCCTATTGTTCTTATTGTGTGACTTGTCAAGGAGACCTCGAGGCCTACTTAATAAACATTTGATTTTGACTACGCTGGCTTAGCGACCCGAAGTGGACCTTGATCTTTGGCACTGATACGTCATTGTGCTTCTCAAAACGACTCGCAGAATCCCGCCTCTCGCATTGCTAATTAGAAAGAGAATGGTAGTTTTTGAGGAGAGGTAGGTCGTTGCGCGGCGTTTGTTGTATGGCTCTGCAGGAGGCTTCTTAAACCTGGTACACTCTGGGCGAGCATTAAGGCCTCAGCAGGGCTAGCACAAGTCGGCGCGCAAACTATCTCACGCGCGAGATAGTACGTACGTGTGTAAATAAGGCTTTACCGGCTCGAGGCTGCCTCGGCGAGACAGCTCAGGTCCAAGAAGTTGCCGTTACAATGGAAGAGTTGCACTACCACCATTAATAGGTATCTGGTGTTATGTTATGTCCCTGGACAAGCATCTTCCCAGCCCAGTTGGGGTGCTCTAAAACGAACGAGATGGATGTTCGCTGTGCACTACCTCTGTATATAACATAGGGTAGAACACCCTTAGATTTGGTAATGCCAAAACTAACTTCTTTGTACAACAACAGTGGCAAACAAGCTTATGGGCTACCTGGTGGTAAGCAGACACCGAAGCATATGGACGCTTACGACTCCAAAGGAATCACAAGCACGTTGCCAACCCTTTATTGACTCGAGGATTCGTTCTGTCAACTTCGAGGGATGTATGGTAAGGCAGGGACCCGACCATACAACTCTAGATGTTGACATATGTAAGTAGTAGTGGTGTGGAACTCTAGATGTTGATGAAAGTGAGGGCACTTTCTTCTGGGTGAGCTCGCTTCATCGTCGGCCCCATCTTTGCCCCCTGGCTAGATGCTGGCCAAGAGCAATCCCATATTTAATAAAAAAAACATCTAAATAGTATACTTATACACATCATGTATAAAAAAAACATCTTCGGGAGCTCTGGCGACCTTACCACCAAGAATAAACTAGAAGTTAATATTATTTATGGGCCTTTGTTGTCTGAGAGTAAGTTGTTTTTAATATGTTAATTTTGCCAACAGTGCCCCAAGAGGAACTGACAGATCTGGACGAGATTGAGCGCGAACTCAAAATGTTGGACGAGCAGATCCGAATGATGACGCAACCGGGCACAGGGTTGCCAGTGTTACCCACTGCTACTAGTGGTAAGTTATTCAAGATTCTAACCTTAAAGTCAAGGGCAGTTGGTACGTTAATTATTTTTTGTTATACTCGTATGTAACATGAATATTTGCGAGTACGTTCTATATTTTGCCATGTATATTAAGAACTATGTTCTTGGTGGGCGGAATGTCCAAATTAGCTTAGATATTTGCGCATCGTTGCTATGGATGCGAGTGCATGCTTGGTTATAGTTATACGAGTATACAGTCCACGTCGATTTAAAACTAGTTAAGTTTAGAATAAAGAAGCGAACAGAGAACACGTTTATTTGATTTCAAGATCCCAGCAAACCAAAATCATCCTTATCGGCCTAATCATATGGCACGGGCACCGTTAACCAAGATATCAGAATTAAATTAATTTTGATATCTTGGGTAGGGTCCTTATCAGTTAAAAACGCTTAACTATTTGGACTGTTCTCGCTGTGAGTGGCCAGTTACCTATTAATTACTTGTATATTGATGTAAATCATTAAAATCAAGAATAAGAATAACATTGAGAAATTCAAATCCGCTAAGCAGTTGGATACAACTATGAATCCGCAACAGGCGTCGTCACATACATATACACGCACAACTATACAGCAATCCGGCAACAGGCTTGGTCAATTACCCTTCATTAACTAAAAACGACACACAGGACATTTTCTCTTCATTACTATCTTGTAAAGGACTATTGTGGCCTAAAAGCATAGATATTACATGTATGTTTTGGAAATTTCATTACGAAAATAAATATTGATTCAAACATCACTCCAAATTTACTACTACTTATTTTCAAGCTAAATATGGTTTCTATAAAAGCAAATATGGCTTCATTACTGTCTTAAAAGTCAAACAAAGAATTGTGGTTCAATTAGTTTGTTGAAATGGTGAATACTTATGTAAATATTTGAATTCAAAACATTTTAAGACCCGCTACAGATTACCGCGCAGTTTTTTGGTGCGACGTGGCCCGGACCGCGTTCGCTTTATCGCAAAACCGCCTCCGCCCCGCAACGACACTGCGCCGCGCTCTGTGCGTTTTAAGCTTTACACTTTACTGTTTTATTTTTGACGGAGTCTATGACGAAAGCGAGTAAATTTTTAACAAAAAAACAGCGACTCCAAACTTTGCCAGACCCCATCCTCCTGCTATATAATTTGAGTTCCTTCGATGTAGTCTTACTTACCCCATCCTCTTGGTATATAATTTGAGGAGTACCCTCGATTTTTCCAAGATCCCGTCATCAGATCCAGACTTGGTTACAATGGGACCAACTAGAAAACACACCCTTTCAAACAAAAAAAGAATTTTTGAAATCGGTCGTCTAGTCTCCGAGTAATCGGTGAACATACAAAAAACAATATTGAGACGAATTGAGAACCTCCTCTTTTTTTGAAGTCGGTTAATGAGATAGCTCCCCTAAACCCCCAATGTTATAAATATAATCAAAATGTTTATAGCCGATTCCGACAGTCCATTTACAAACAAATCCATACTAATATTATAAATGCGAAAGTATCTCTGTCTGTCTGTCTGTTACCTCTTCACGCTTAAACCGCTAAACCGATTTAGATGAAATATGGTAAGAGATAGTTTGAGTCCCGGGAAAGGGCATAGGATAGTTTTTATTCCGGAAATCATTCCATAGGGGGTGAAGAGGCGGGTAGAATATTATATGGGCGAGCGATATTTAAGCCTGCGCCTACAATTTAATAGCAGTTATTTCTATCATATAACGAGTTGTACTCGGATGGAGTCGCAGGCAAAAGCACTATAGGTAAAAAACTTAAGTAAAGGACCTGTTGTATGTAGTTGTGACGTATTCGAATAGAGATTTGTTTTGATTGTGTTACACATTTTAAACATGTGATGTCTATTCGAACACGCTACAACTACATACAACAGGTCCTTTACTTAAGTTTTTTACCTATATACAAATATTGCTCGTTTAATAGTATGCTCAGGATTTAATATGTAATTTCCATTAAAGTCTAAAACTATTGGGAACTCAAACAGCCAGTGAGAGAAAATTAAACTGACCTTGGTGTGGCATTGAAAGTGGGTTGGCAACATTATTTTAAATTCTCATATATTGTGTATTCAAAGTAACAAGTATGCTGTTTTCCTAATATAAGTAATATATGTTAATTTTGACATGCCATTGTTCCTAACGAATATTGAAAATCTTGACAATAAGTTTTTTGTCAATCGAATGTCATGCGTTTTTGTAGAAAGTATTTTTGCATTTTAATACTTATAGGTATAGGTATTACATAGCTGGAACATGTGTCTAAACTGTTAAATGTAAAAATAGATATAACAGTATTTAACACATAGATGAATTTTAAATTCACATAAGCACCCATTATTGGAATGTTTTTTTTTTATAATTTATAAAAAATGGGATTGCTCTTGGCCAGCATCTAGCCAGGGGGGAAAGGAGTGCCCCCTGGCTAGTTGCCATGCTGGCTAGATGACGATGAGATGATGGAATGATATGTAAAATGAGATCTGGCTAGGAGTTTTGAAGATTAGTAGTAGAGAGAGAGAAAGGAGTCAGGGTAGGAGCCGCCAAAACCGCCTCGACGGTGTAAAAAAAATGCTAGAAAGCCAAGCCTTGCTCAGTCACACACTGAATCAAGCACTGAATCAAGTAAGATTCCTGATTATAATAAGATTCCTTTAGCTGATATACATGTATTATATTTATTTCAGCGCCCGAAGCGGATGTAAAACAGGCTGAAGCAGCGAAAATGTTCCCCATATTCAGTAACCCCAACCCTGGAACAGCTACCCCTAACTCCAAAGGTATGCACTATTTATTACATACCTACCTACCCTACCTATTCTAAGTTAACATTTCTACAGACCATGAAAAAAGATGGAGCCGTATGGATTTTTTAAGTAGTAAAATGAAAATTAACAAATAAACGAGAAAATATAGGGTGAGTAGCACCAACTTACGATCAGAGACCGCTCAACGTTAAATATGCCGCGGGTAGCTGACATCCCATAGTAGTGCAACTTGCATACGAGCCTCGTACGTGTATAAATAAGGCTTATCCTCTTCACCGCCCCAGTCATCTATTCGTGACAGCTAATGGAATCCCTCACACGCCACGGTCATCTATACATAACCATAATGTACTCGCTTGTCAGTTCCGTAGCGTACAGAGCACTTCACTTCATTCGTAGTGTGGCGGTCATGAGGTTAAAGACAACCAATTAATGAGAATTATTGTAAGTACGTTTTCGCTAACCGGCGCAATGACCCTATTTTATGTGTCCAGGGAAAAGCAGCAAGAAGCCGCTTCTAAAGGACGGTAGCAACCAGTATGTGATCGACGCGGGGCAGAAGCGATTCGGCGCTACACAGTGCACAGAATGTGGAGTCATATACCAGGTCAGTCACAATAATTAATATTATATACATATAAGAGAATAATAAATAATAATAAATTCATGTAAAGGCTCCCTCTGTTTACATGAATCTGTTTTTGACGTGATAACGTCTTTAAAATCGTTTTAGTCGGGTGACATGTTCAGAAACTTGTGTCACACCAAAACCTCACGAGCGCGATCGCAGGTATAACGAGAGAGAGACGGACCGATCTCCCGTCTCATCTCGAGCGCTGCCAGTCATTCCGTGAAACTTGTCACGCGGAATCCTCACGAGCGGAGGCTGGCATAGCGTTCGAGTGAGTGGACCGATCTTCCGTCTCTCTCACTCTAGCGGCATACAAACGAATGGAGATTTTCTTCATTAATTCCTTACTTCCCAAAAACTTATATCACCAATAAGACGTTATCACGTAAACATCTCGATCGTAAACCTACTTTATTTTTATTCAGAGACAATCTTACACAAATGTACTATGGGTATTAGACGATGATATACATACTTATACTATATAGATAAATACATACTTAAATACATAGAAAACGTCCAAGACGTTCTTCCTAACGTCGTTTTTTGAGTGGACATATTTGATACAATTTTACATTTAATAATTTCAACTATACACGGAATATCATTTGATATATATATATCAGATGACATTCCGTGCATATCAGATATTATACCGTTAGCCATTTGTTGAAAGAAATCATCGCGGAGAATGACTGTGAAGAAATTCAACGGTGTATGTGAATTCGTCAACCCGCATTCAGTCAGCGCGGGGGCTAATGCCCGTTCCCTTCATCCATGAGAGACGGCCCGTGGCCAACTTTGGGATGCATATAGGCTAATGATGATGATGGTAATCCAAGGTTGAGTTGCACACACACACCGATCAACGTTAAATATGGCGCCGACAGCTGTCATCCCATAAAAACTTGTCAAACTTTAAATACATCCAGATTTTAACGAACACAGCTTACGATTACAGGCGGTTTGGCGCAACCCAGCCTTAAAGGCTGGGTTGCACCGACTTACGATCACAGACTGATCAACGTTAAATATGGCGCCGGCAGCTGTCATCTCATAGACGCTTGTCAAACTTTCCATAAATTCAAATTTTAACTGACACAGCTTACGATTACAGACGGTTTGGTGCAACCCAGCCTAAGTCTACTTTGTTTTTCACAGATCGGAGATCCTCAGGACGAGCATGATCACTTGGTTCATCACAACGCGACTGACGTGCTCAAATTCAATGTAAGTTTTTTTTTAATTCTATAATAGCGGCAGATGGTAACCAGACACCGTAGGCTATGGATTCCTGTGGCTGCAGAACAATCGCTAGCGCGCTGCCAACCTTTTTAACCGACTTCAATAGAAGGAAGGAGGTTCTCAGTTCCTCTGCATGTTTTTTTTTTAATTTTTTATCTTCTCCGATAACTCTTGACCACTTGGCCGATTTAGATATTTTTTTTGTTTAAAAGCAGGTACCCCCTCGTTGGTCCCATATAAATTTGGTGAAGGTCTGATGATGGGATCCAGGAGGAATCGAGGGAACTCCTCAAAATTGTTAGGCACGCGTATGGAGATTTCGGTATTTTCTGTAGTTAATTGGATTCGGTTTTATTTGGGTAAAAATTATTACATTATATGAGAATTCGTTGTATTGATGATAGCTAGAGACAAATGAGAATATATGATTTAATTATACTACGAAAACTATTATAAACTACACTTACCTGTCTGCAAAATTACCATTTACATACACAGCGAGGTACAACGTACAACAAGTAAATTATGTAGTGACTTTTTTATTTTAATATATTGCGTTATTTAAATTCAGGGCTGGAAAGAAGAATGCGTCGTCGGCAAATGGGATAACGCGCGCTGCATAAGAGTGCGCGGCGGAGAACCAAATTGGAAGCGAGTTGCAACCCTATTGACCAGGGTTGTGCACGCCCAGTTAGGATACAATGCTGACTTGCCGGGCGAGATACATACTTATACGGTAAGTGACAACCCCATCAAAATTGTTTGTATTGTAAGCGAATAGCAACCCTATTGACCAGGGTTGTACACGCCCAGTTAGGATACAACGCTGACTTGCCGGGCGAGATACATACTTAGACGGTAAGTGACAACCCCGATATTACTTCGAAAATGTTGGTATTCACCTGTCAAGCGAATGGCAACCCCATTGACCAGGGTTGTGCACGCCCAATTAGGATACAATACTGAATTGCTGGGCGAGATACATACTTATACCTACGAGTACACTGCGACAACCATGATCTCATAAAAAAAATTAGTATTAATTTGTCAAGTGAATTGGAAGCGAATGGCAACCCTATTACCAAGGTTGTGGATGCCCAGTTAGGATACAACGCTGACTTGCCGGGCGAGATACATACTTATACGGTAAGTGACAACTCCATCAAAAATGTTTGTAATGCAAGCGAATGGCAACCCTATTGACCAGGGTTATACACCTAGGATACAACGCTGACTTGCCGGGCGAGTTACATACTTACACGGTAAGTGACAGACAACCCTGATCTTACTTCAAAAATGTTGGTATTCACCTTTCAAGCAAAATGCAAGCGAGTGGTAACTCTGCTGACCAAGGTTATGCACGCCCATGATAGGAGGGCTGTGTCCAGCAGTGGGACGTATATAGGTTGATTTCCCAGTGTTTTTTTTTATAAACGCCCTAACCTTATAGGTTTTTTGTATATCTTTATTAAAAAAATATTAATAGTCAGAATCTTGCTTTGGTTTATGAATTCGGATTTTGATAATTAAACATTGTTGTCCACAGGCATACTTATACATAGACAAGAAACAGATCGCTGGATGCTTGATCGTAGAGCCGAAGACGAGGGCCTTTAAGCTCATTCCTGGAGACCCTGACTGTTGCACCGTCGAGGATTACCCTGTCAAGTGAGTAATATCTACTATAGTATTTTATGCAAATTCGAAAGTCGCTGTAACAGAGCGAGCGTAGCGAGTTGCTTACAATATTTTTGACGACAGCAAAATAATTTGATTTATAAAAAATCTAAATTGTGGCAGAATACATGCATTGACGTGTGCCTCTTTTAAAAATGAAAAAAAAAAAACAGTTGTATAATCATGTATGGAAATCCATTTTGACTCTCATATAATGTAAAGAAATCACGGCTGAGTACTTTAAAGGGATAAGTTTGTGACTTCGTTCTAAAATGGTCCATATTTGTTGCAGACTTCTCACTCAAAAACCGATGGACCTATTCTGTACAAAACATTTTTCGTTGAATGCCCAATTGAACTAGGGCCGGTTAGTAGTGGTTATGAAAAATCCTTTGCTCCATTCCATTCGCGGCAATTGGAATGAGTGCCCGATATGTCATGTAAGAGAGGCATTTTTTTATACCAGGTCGGTGGCAAACAAGCATACAGTCCGTCTGATGGTAAGGGGTCACCGCAGCCTATGGACGCCAGTCTCCAGGCACACCAGTAAATCCACGTCGTGGATAAGACACCCGTCACTCTCGCACTTGCATACTTGTCAGAACGTGACGAATATCTTAGGGTGGTATTCCACTCGTCCAATTTCTTTGTCCAATCTTTGATCAAATTTCTTTGACAGAGGCCCATTCCACTCATCCAATATCTTTGTCCAAGTTTTATTTTTTTCATGCGTAGCCATATTGATTTAACTGTCATCAGATCCTTTGATCAAATGTCGGGGTCCCATCCAAGTTTGATGAAATCATCCAATTTCTTTGATCGAAGATATTGGATGAGTTTAATATGGGGTGGTATTCTACTTATCCAATATCTTTGTCAAATCTTTGATCAAAGTTCTTTGACAGAGGCCCATTCCACTCATCACTCATCCAATATCTTTGTCCAAGTTTTATTCTTTTTCATGCATAGCCATATTGATTTAACTGTCATCAGATCCTTTGATCAAATGTCGGGGTCCCATCCAAGTTGGATGAAATCATCTAATTTCTTTGATCAAATGTATATTGGACAAATATATTGGATGAGTGGAATACCTCCCTTATCCACAATGATTAGTGATAAAATGGCAAATGAATTGTGTCATTGCTGTTGGATGAGGGCGGCGCAATACCGGTCATTGGGAGATCCTTGGGGGAGGCTTTTGTCCAGCGGTAAACGTCTTTCGGTTGATATGATGAGGACTAAATATGAACGTTGTTACAGATGCGGCATCTCCCGCATCTGGACGCACGCGTCCCACCGGCGAAGGGGCGTGGCCTCGCGTCTGCTGGACTGCGCGCGCGCCACCGCCCTGTACGGGAGCGCGCTCGAGCGGACCGACGTGGCCTTCAGCGCGCCCACGCCGCAGGGGAAGGCGCTAGCCAGCAAATACTGTGGAATGGAACAGTTTTACGTGTATCTTGACTAGGTATTGTGTCATGATTAGTATTTATAAAACTTACTTAACTTTTCAGGCAGAATTATGTTGACGACATACTGCCTGCCTGCCTCATTAATATGAATAAGACTGCCATTAGAATGTTATTTTGTAACTGTCTGTCTTAGGGTGCTCTTCCACCAGAGATGTGTAGCTACGCTACGAAAACCACCAGTGCTATGCTATGTGGACCAATGAATATGATTGGTGGATTCAAACGCATGCATAGCATAGCACTGGTGGAAAAGCATCCTTATAGATTACGAGAAATAAGACTGGTCCTTTGACAGCTGTCTTCCCAGTACAATTAATGTAATTTTTAACGTATGATGACATTATTTGTACTGGACAGCTGTCAAAACACTTTTCTTATTTCTGGTAATCTATAAAAAGATTTTAACCTTACTGGCTAAATATGTTGTTAGTATTTGACATATAACTGCGGCCGCACCGCAGAGGTACCTATCTCGATGTTTTTTAATAACTCTTTATAACCACGATTTTATAGGTTTTTCTTATATTTTTACTGAACTCGTTTTTGTGACTATAGTGAACCCTTTTTATGATAGTGTTAAAACAATTTTTTATAGAGACTTTTGTGATAGCCGTCTCGTCGCTCACCGGGACAGAATAACAAGCAAGACTTGATAACAGCAGGTACTTGGCATGAGCCAAAGGCGAGGGTGATAATATGCGATCTGAGGCTTTATTGCCGCCCGTGGTGTACGGTTTTACACAAAGTTGGATGTTCGCGTAGTAGGCAGTAATTGCCACTTTTTAGCCGGGTATGACGTAAAGTCAATTCTTAGTTTTAAAGAATACACTCCAATGTTTTTAGTTCTTTTTAAATACGTAAATAAAATCTAGAAATATCATATAATTAATTGGTTTGTAAAAACATGATAGCGCCTTGATACGACAATAGATTATTGCATTTTTTGCTTCCACAAATCGCCGTATCTATACACATAGTTAAAAAAGATATCTAGGTAACTATTGAGTTGTCATAATATTGATAGTGATAATACCTCCACTCAACCCAGCTGTTAAGAATATACGACTATAAATGTCTTAGTTCTAAAGTAAGTTAGTACCTTATTTTATTACATACGTGAATATTTTGTCAGTTGACAAACAAATTTCAATAGCAGTCACTACCCTTAGAAACCCCCTATTCCACCTATCCCTACTGCGATATCCCCCCTGATAGAGATATGTGGAATATTTTTCCTTTCTTCTCCACCGGTAGGGATATTATTCCATTTATCCCTACTGAAATCCACTACGGTAGGGACTCGCGGAATTATTTCCAACCATCTATACTGACTACCCCCCTGGTAGGGACTCGCGGAATTATTTCCAACCATCTATGCTGACTGCCCCCTTGGTAGGGACTCGCGGAATTATTTCCAACCATCTATACTGACTGCCTACCTGGTGGGGACTCGCGGAATTATTTCCAACCATCTATACTGTATGCTCCCCTGGTAGGGACTCGTACCTCTTATCTTTAGTACTGAATGCATACTGAGATACGAGCTGTGGTGTAAGTACTATTTAACTTGGCGAGTCTTAGTCAACAGACGATTTTAGATTAATTGATATACTTTTTATACTGGTTCTACTTAAGTGCCAAGGTTAGTTTTCCTGGGCATTTTCCGCAAGTTGACATCCAATGTGTTTGGTGCCGAGGATTATAATTGTTTTAGACACTTAACTGAAAATGAGATTCCATAGGGATTAAATGATTGATAAACTCAGATTTACAGACAATAGTGATGTAGTGCATTGAATACTCGTTTGATACAATATTTTTAAGTGTTATTATATGCAATTGGTCAGTAAGTGCGTGTCCGTGGGTGGGTTGAATTATTTATACTACAGTAGTTTTATTTTGATATATATATTTTTTTGAATTATTTGATATCAACGCAAACTTTTTGCGTTTGTTATTGCAATTTGAACCTTTTCGCTAACACTGTAAGGTCAATAATTGTATGGAATTGTTATATATATATAAATCTCAAATAATTTCAACTATTTGATGGACACGGGCGGCTTTTGTAAGTACATTTATAAGTTCTTTTATTTCTTACAAGTTTTGTCTCAGCAAATGTGCCAATTTCTCAATATATTTGATTTTGATAGTGTATGATTTTAAGTTATTACTTTTTAAGATTTATTTATAAGCTTAGTCCAGTGTTTTGATGATGATTTTAGTGATTTCTTGTAATTGTTACTTAATTAAGTTATCCACATGTATACACACGGTAGCTCGTCAGGTCGATTTGCTCCACCTGTATTATAGATAGCCTAGCCTAAACATACTATTACATCAGGTACAATGCATGATACTCGGAAAACTTCGGTACCGTGTCATGGTGCCGAAGTTATTAACATTAAGAGACTACTTTCATGCAAGTAGTTTTTATTATTTCAATATGTATGTAAGTATAATCCAGTGTCGTGAAATCACTAGTCTAGCAGAGATCACGACCCTGACAGCATAGAAACATCGCCACAAAAAACAAAATGCTAGGCTCATGCATTTCCATTGTGAAACTAGTTGCATGATATTAGTTTTACCGAAAAATGGCGCATGGCTCGAAACTAGTTCAAGAATACAACATTAATGATACAAGCATTATGAAATTAGAGATTTACCCGTGATTTATTGTTGAAACTAATGTCTGCAAACTAGTTACCCCTTAATATGGCAACGTCCCCTGGATGTTCCACACTCTGACCGTCCTGGCCAGTATGAGTATGACTATTCAGCGTTATCGAGGCTTGAATCAGGGACATTATCTATTCCTTGCCAAATTAAGGGTTAATTTAGGCTTTAATTTTACCCGATGATGAGGCTCGCAGAACAACGCAGTTCTCAGATTCAGATTGAGAACCAGACTTGTCCTCGGTAGAGCTTGGTTTCGGGATTATGATGTGCGTAGCGCATATTAAGACTCGAGAACTGTGAATAATTGTGGCAATAAGCGTTCGTACCGTTTACAATACCAACTGTATTTGAAAAGCTAGTGCGAACTGTATTGTAATAAGCTGTATTTATCCTATTTTTAACCCCCGATGCAAAAAGAGAGGTGTTATTTATAAGTTTAACGTGTCTGTCTGTGGTATCGTAGCTCCCAAACCCATGAACCGATTTTCGTTTAATTTTTTTTGTGTCCTCGATGATTTTATCCCGAGTGTTCCTAGCCATGTTTCATGAAAATCTTTTCAGGCGTTTTTGAGATATTGTGCTTTGAAATGAAAATGTCGGGGGGTTTTCAACTTTTCTAAGTTGTTGTTATGTTTTACTTATTACATCGATATAAAATCTGAAAACAAAAGTTACGTTGATCCGGTTTCGGACGTGCGCCTTGAAACCTAAGCCTGATTAGTATTTTTCACTTAGCTTCAGTTTCTGACTTGCTCTTTGATCTTAGTCTGATTAGTATTTATCACGTTGATCCGGTTTCTGACGTGAGCTTTGAGCCTTAAGTCTGTTAAGTATTTTTCACGTTGCTTCAGTTTCTGACTTGCTCTATGTTCTTGGTCTGATTAGTGTTTTTCACGTTGATCAGGTTTCTGACGTACGCTTTGAGCTTTAAACCTGATTAGTATTTTTCACGTTGATCCGGTTTCTGAAGTCCGTTTTGTGCCTTAAGTCTGTTTAGTATTTTTCACGTTGATCCGGTTTCTGTCATGCGCGTTGAGCCTTAAGCCTGATTAGTATTTATCACATTTAATCGGTTTCTGACGTGCGCTATGAGCCTTAAGCTGGATTCATAATGTCTGACGTAAAGTGACGGCCCAGACAGGTAGATATCAGTTTCATACATGTAATACGGTTATATTGACATTCATCTGATGTGTTCTCACGTGATGGCTCGCATCAGAAAGTTTACGTCGGATGAGAAGAAGACGACAGAAGTTTCAATCCGGCTTTAACCATACGGGTCACTTTATAATAGACTTATAAGATAAAGATAGACGCGACCTTATCAGACTGCAACCAGCCACGTACTTTAATGACGCTCTTTGTATACGTAAATAGTTATGAACCATAATTTTATGTCATAGATCTTAAATTTAATATTTAAAACGTAACGGTTACGAAATACCGCGTTAGTCAAATAAACTTATTTGCATTACAACTATTTTAGTGTCTGAATATGCAATAAAATTAAGTTTTTTATGTGCTGTTTGTTAAAGGTTCGACCAATAAGCTACTTTAACATGATACGCTTATATTTATAATATAATGATCCGTGTCATAAAATGTACATTTTAAGGTATAAACAGTGATTTTCAGACGAGTTGGTATAAAATATGTATACCAAATAGATTTAGTTTAATTTTATTTGTGTGAACTTTGTAGATACGATTTTTTATGCTAATTTATTTTAGTTTTCTAACGCATGCTAAATATTACATGCTCGCGCTCTCTGTCGCACTTACCTGCTATAATAGGGGTATTTCACTGATAGTGAAATCAGCAACTTTTTACGAAACGTCAAAACGCTCGGTGAGTTTGTAGGGAACTGTGCCTAGTGACGCCACAACTTTCTACGGTCAAACGTCCTTTTTCATGTTTATGTATTTAAATATCTTTATAATTGCATAAACAAGCTAAAGTTTGATCTTTTCCGTGTATTTTCGTATGATTTGTTTATTGGTAACGTATTTATTTTTGTGTTGTGAAATAGTTGATGTGCCGGATCCTATTGTGTATACAAAGTTTCATGTTATTCCGGCATGCCGTTTTAAAATGAGAGCGAAACTACGTTTGTACGGAGAACCGAGCTTCCTGCGGACTCTAAGTTTTATCTGTCCCTTTTTTACTTATTCTGCACGGCTAGCACAAGACCGATTCCGAAAAATAAAGCATTGCTACGAGAAGAACCGGCGTAAAAAGCGGCGGGGTATCATTTTTTCAATACAATATGATTTAATATAAAATATCAGTATCGCAGTACTACAAATATGCTACAGTAGAAAACCTATTTTTGCGACAGATTACCCGTGCAAGACGCTATTGCTGCTAAACATCCATGAACAATGGGTTTACCTTTTAATATGCTTTTCAAATAAGTGTGAAAGATAGTAAGTTCAGTAATGTAGTTAGGAGGTTTATTGTAGAATTTTATACAATTTCCCAAGAACGACTTATATTTTGACCAGGGTGGTGTAGATTTGTAAAATTGTTAACTATTAGCGTCATGAAACGACGGTCCCCTGACGTTTGCTTAAAGCTCGCGTGTTAGTTCAAATAAATGAACTCTTGTTTTCTACTTATTTTAACTTTTGAATAATTATAAGTATTTTGATATTTAACTTTTTAAAATGTACATGCTCAGTCGATTTTAGTGCCTTAGAAATAATTGCCGGCCAAACACGCATTAAGTATAGTGATGGGAGATTTCTGGAACATTTTATAATTTTCCTAATGTTATTGAAAGGAACGTTGCGTTTTAAATTTCACTTAAGTTTCTGAAATGTTTGATCAAATGACAAGTAATACGCTATTATAAAGAAGTAATAAACATGACTAATTGGCTATGGGACTGACGGCTTAGAAATAATTTATACCAATTTTTTGTAATGTATGAGAACTTTAAAGGAAACCTCACTTGGGATTGTTACAAACCGCCCATCGCTAGTTAAGGACCAGATTTTGGTCGGCCTTTAAGGCTTGTTTACGCTGGTTGAGACCGACAGCAGAGGCGTCTCTGGCGCATGTAGCGCCCGTGTGTAAACATTAACCCTAGCGCCCCCTAGTAGGAGGGGCTCCGTAGCGAGCGGCGCTCGGCGCCCTCGAGGACCACTGCGCCCGTGTACAATGCACACTTTGCACCATAGGTAAAGACGCCTCTGAGCGACAGTAAGCGCTATAAAACAATGTTGACTATTAAATTCGCCTCGCCAGCGTAAATCAGCCATTAGATTAAGCAAGGGGTGACTCCAAAGACTTATGATATTGCCATACGCTTGTACATAATGTATATACCTATCCTTCTACCCCGTTTACAGTGAATATTATCACAATACTGGAATGGCAATATTATCGAGGATTTCAAGATTTAATTGATTTTTCCTCAAAATGCATCAATATTCACTTGATGCTGCTTCGATATTGTATGTATCGCGTGATAATAATCACTGTGAAGAAGGCCCCTCTGATTTTACTACTCTAATTATTTCAAAAATGATTCCAAGTTTTTGCATTTCATTTTAGTACTATTTCCATTTACACAACATTTTGTCCAGTTTTAATTAAAAAAACATGTTTTATATTTTATTGTTTTATTTTTATTGCCACTCGTGTTAATTATCGCATAAATCAGCTGTCATAGCAGGCTGCCTCTCTATAATCCTTGTCATTCGGCTTGTTATTGACTGCTGAGGCTACAAGCGCGTTGCCAACAATTTAGTAATTTGAGGATTCGGAGACAATGCACCACCAGGACGTAGAGTAAAATCAATCTTAACTGAACGCCCCTCCAGTAGTGTTGGTCGTAATTAATTACCTTAGTAATTTAATTACTAATTAATTATATGTAATTGAAATGACAATAATTATTAACTGAATTACTCAATTACATTGTGTTAGCATTTTTTTACTTAAAGCTCGAAACTCACAGCGAGCGCGGAGCGGAGGCGGTGATGAATTTTTGATCTTTCCAAAACTGTCGATTACTGCTTCATATGGCGCCTCCGCTCTACCGCGTTATCAAATACCGCGCGGTTGTTTGGTGCGACGTGCCCCGGACCGCGTTTGCTTTACCGAAAAACCGCTTCCGCACCGTGATTGTAAAAAAGAAAAAAATATACAAAAATTAACATTTTATCAAAAAATCTTGCAAAATAATTCATTTTTTTTTCAAAACAATAAAAAGTCATTACATAGAAGGGTTAACATACAATTCCAAAAATATGGGATTTGTTTTATTAAATAATAGGAATTTAATTAAGTAATTGTAAATACAAAATGTAATTACTAATTTAATTACCAATTACATTTTGTAATTCTATTTCGCTCGTAGTCCTCGTAGGATTTAAACTATACGGTTACAGACATTTCAGCGGTTTGAGACTATTACTAGAAATAAAGGTTAAAATGAAAAAGCACAATTTTAAAACAACATTTATTTTTACATACATTAAGTCGGATTCAAAATGCCTGAAACATACTGATTTTTGTACACATCAGTTATAGATAATTATTAATTTTATGGACAGTAAATAATACATTGCACGATCTATGAAATAAATTCAACTTAAGCGTCTCACCTCGCACTACATACACATAAATATTAAAAAATTCATTAATCTTTAGGAATTTTAATTAGTTATATATATAATATATATTTTAAATTAATTTCGATAAAAATATAGATTCTCAGTTATACTTAAGGTAGAGGATCAACGCCAGTGCGCGTCGCGTATTCTACAATACTTAAATAAAACTACTGAATTGATACTTGCGCTACTGAAAAAGAAACCTATGTCCGCTAGATAAATGCTGTCAATGTCTAGGAAGAAAATCACGCCTACGAAGGTAAAATATTACCAAAAATATTTGCAGATACTGCACTTTGTAAATTAAAGTGAATTGTCGCTTCCGTGCACGTACTACTATGAAGATTATTAAAAAAAGAATCAATATTTATATGTATTGGCAACGGTCGTTACGTTATAAAACTACGCAGGGCGGACCAGCCAAATCAAATCATGGGTAAGGACCAAATGTTTGGACCATCGTTAAAGCATTTAATTCGCCTACACTTTAATTGATTCCGTTGTGACACGAAAGTTACCTATATAAATTGTATGACAAATTTCTGTGTCACAACGGAATCAATTAAATTGTAGGCGAATGAAATGCCTTAATGATGGTCCAAAAATTTGGTCCTCAACCTAATACACTAAGTCAATTGCATGCCAATTGATGAAAACGATACCCCTAAAACAAGAAAAGAGTCAGCCAATTCACCAACTTCACAATCATCAAATAAAAATTCGCTATACTTTATTATATTTCTATAGGTTGATACAGTCACCATAAAATATACCTGTACTCTTCTGGGAGCTCAGGGTGCTCAAAATATCTGAACATGCAGTCAATTGACAGTAGACTCATGTTCTATATGTATGTGAGCACCTTGTATCCTCTGATATATGAAATATATCTGATGTTGATGTATGTCGACAACCATAGAAAGCATATTATTAGAAAAATTTACACCGAATTATCGTATTTAGACAAGACAATTGCCATGTTGGTGAAATAGGTCTAATGCTCATTTCATGCTAAATATTAGTCAGATAATATTAGGAGTAATGGCTTATTTACAAACGTCAGGCGAATTTTTGGCTGTGGAATTCGTCTGACGAATGTAAATCAGCCCTTATAGTAGGAAGTCCGGGTTGGCCACAAACAGGAACTTTATTCGCAAATATACACTCAAGAGCAAATAAAACGTGTACACTTTCTACGAAAAATCGGTACAAAGAATATCCGTTTTATTTGTATATTTATATTTTTGCCTTAACCACACAATGGGCTATGATGGCCCATCGTACAGGAGGCAGTTATGCGTTCAGGCGAAGGGTGCGGCAAGGCATTCTCCATACAAAGATACAACATTTAATTTTTATTTTTGCTTGTACATATTGGATATACGCAGAACTTGAAATTTTGCTTTATTTAAAAAAAGGAAAAAATAAATAAAATACAGAAATATATTATAATAAAAAAATTAACTAGAAGAAATAGCTAACAGAAAAATAGAGAGTTTGTATGAAAAGAGCTTGCCTACCCCTTCGCCTTAAAGGGTGAAATACATATTTTCATATCATTCCATTCCATAAGTGCGTCCTGTACGTTGGGCCATTGTCTGGTCTGGCATTACACTTGCCTTTTTTTTACTCTTCCCCGGTGGCTACTTCTAAAAGAATGAATTAAAAAGAGACTTTTGCTATATTATAGGTGGACCATTTAACTAACGCGTCACCGTTCTTGTCGCTCTCCCGTCATAGGCCCAAAAATAGATGAAGGTTGACTGGTAGAGAATGCCTCGTGGCATTAAGTCCGCCTCTTGTACGTTAAGATTATTTTTTGTCCAATAAAGTTTAATAAATAATAAATAGGCGCCTTAAAGGGTAGACCTATAAGTTACAAGCCTTTGTGGAATGCTCCCCTAGACGTATTATGTACACAAATTTTATCAGACTAATATCTAAAGGCTTGGTCACACAGCCTGCGCGACGGCTGTGTATCGGAACGTACGGCAACAGATTAGCGCCGCCGACGCCACACACGCTTCGCGACGCGAGTGGGACGTTATCTTATGGTGGAAGCACACTTCGGGTTGCGTGTTTGCCTCCCTTTATTTTTCGATATAAAAGAAAGAGATGCAACACGAACAATTGCACTAAGAACCGAAGGGTTAAGTGTTGTGTGAACCGCCATTACATTCCGGGCGCAGCAGTCCCGCATGCTGTGTGACCAAGGCTTAATATGATGGACGGTAGGCGTGAAAAAAGGGAAGACCCCTTTTTGCGCTACCTTAGTACTTACTGTCAAGTGCAAAAATATGGGTGCGTACAACTTACTCAAAAATATGTCCCGTAGCTCTTATGTCAGCGGATTAAGGTCTTGGTAATGTAGCGTCAAAGTGGCCAAATAGTCGTTAGTATTTGGCCACTTTGGCTGTTACGTACTATATGACGCTGACTGTACATATTTATGACAGGATTAAATCGACACATATTTTTGCACTTAACTGTACCTTACTTCGCTGCTAGTTCTATATTGAGGCAACTTGGGAATTGGATTCACCGCGTTATGCATTGAATATTAGTACCTACAGTTAACAAGATTTATCACTGTTTTTTCACCAATTATTTTATGACAAACATCAAAAATGTCATAAACTGTACTGAGATGTCAGCTGTCCAAAAGAACAGTAACTGTAGGTCATGACCTCATGACGGTCCTAATATTCATTTTTAGGGTTCCGTGCCCAAAGGGTAAAAAACGGAACCCTATTACTAAGACTCCGCTGTTCGTCCGTCTGTCACCAGGCTGTATCTCATGAACCGTGATACTTACAGTTGAAATTTTAACAGACTAAAAATCAGAATAAAATAAATATTTAAGGGGGCACCCATACAACAAACGTCTTTTTTTAACGTTTTTATAGATAATGGTACAGAACCCTTCGTGCGCGAGTCCAACTCGCACTTGGACGGTCTTTCTTTTAAACCACAACGGAAGCAAACAAGCGTACGGTCTGCCTGATGGTAAGCAAATACCGGTAGCCCTGGCGCCCTTAGAGTTGCGTTGCGTTTATGAATAGAATCAGGATGACGACATCGTGGGAACCTATTCATATGGACGATTCACACCGAACGGCTGGAGTCGGCGCGCACCCCACTAGAGTCAAAGGAATTCAAGCCCTCCCCTCCATACAGAAGTTAGATTTCATATTTTATCTAGCTTCTGTATGGAACCCTTTGACTCTTGGTGGTGTGCGCGCCGACTTCGGCCGTTTGGTGTGAATCGTCCAATAAACGCAACGCAACGGAGCAGTATGACCCAGCTCTAACTCGCTACCAGAAACAACATCCTTCCTTACGGTCATTCTTTAACATCTTGTCTTGCGCTTTTTACTCCCTCTGGTGTTGCGAGTGTCCATGGGCGGCGCTAATCGCTTACCATCAGGGGATTCGGATGCTCGTTTGCCTCCTATGTCATAAAAAAGTGAGAATTTAAAAGAAAAAATAATAATATAATAAATATAGTAAGAATAGCTATATTCAATTTTATATAGACAACTCCCGTGAATTTGAGACATATTAAATCCGCCGTGATAGGTACTCATGATTAAGGACCGCGAATCGGTCTGAAACAGGTCGAGCGATATGAGTGACCCGTTTCATTATATTTTAATAGCAATACTCACTCTCACTTTTTTAGTTATTGGTGATTTTTGAAGCTTTTTTAGGGAGTCAAGTATTTCCAGTCCCCCTTATTTTTAATTTCCGATGGTATTCAAGATAGCCCAATATGGAACTAGAGCAACAGTCGTCTTTCTGAAAAATGAGTCCAAAATATCTACGTTACAATGAATTTTACATTTAATTATTTTGTTGACTTGTGGTTAACTTTGCCCGATAACTATTGTCATTGAAACTTTGCCCGATATATTGATGAGTGCAAAGAAGTGTTGCTCAGCATTATTGAGAATACAAGGCATTATGACAAGGTTCTTTACAGAACAAATTTTTCAGAAAGGTTTATTAAAGACCGTGGAATTTCTCGAACTGAGGATAACCTTAAATTACCTTAGCTTCATGTAAACTTGACATCGATACTGGCAGTATTTCATCTAAATATCGAAAAACATAGGAGATATGCTATACCTACTAGTTTATACATATTATACGAATCACTCGTTATTGCGTTTCCTTAAATTGTACGAGTAAGGGCGGGCCGTTGCTAAAATATATCGCAACATAGTCCACTCAACAAGGTACTCGATCTCTACAATATTTCTTCGGTCTATACTCGACGATTAGATTATCAGGAATGTCTCAACAACCAAGCAGGTTTTGAATCATTTCCAATTCTCTCTAATCATATTAATGTAACCGTGAATGATTCCAGAGTTCTATACAAAAGGTCCTTGTTGAATGGGGTAAATAAATACAGATTACATATAGTTAATGTAAAAACTGGCAACCGTACTTGTCTTCTCGGAGATCTCACGGTTCGTAAATAAATGCCATACGATTAAATTAAATAAATAGTTAATTAAGCTTCCCCATCGGCTAAACTTGGCATACGACTAGACCCGAAGAAGTATCAATCAATTACCGTATTAATTATCATCTGTTATCTCTAATGGCAAACCACTACCAGTTTTCATACTGACATTTCAGATTGACTAATAAAGTGTCACATTACCAGACATGAACGTGTCAATTTTGCCCGATGGAAAAGCATTATTTACTACACCTGTAATCTGTACAACCTATCGGTAGATGCATCCAAGTAACCTTAGAATTGTGATGAAAAGCGATATTGCTTGTACAGCCTACTACCGTAACTCTCCTTCCAACATTGCCCGTACCGTTGTAACTTTGCCATTTTTTATAATTTATTTCATTGCAGAAATATAACGTTCTAGGGTTTAGTGATACTCTTAAAAATAGAGCAAAAAATATGTTCTTGTTTGACAAAGTTACCACGTAGAAAGGTTGGAGCCTACACCATATAAAAAAACCTTAAGCTCGACTCAATATACGGATAGCTCCTTAAAAGCTGAACATAAAATGTATTCAATTATTTTTTCTCTTCTATTATCCTAAAAGTTCATAATTGTATTACACGTTTCGAGGATGAGATTCGCTCTAAACCTGACCTTAGTTCAATGGTGCCCTGAAAACTGTCAACTTTACCCAATCTGTTAAAATATGTATCGCGATACACACATTAACAGACACTACACTAGAATACGAGACATTTATTTGGTGTTCAGTCGTCGTTTGTAATCCTTACATTCTATTATTTACTGGGCAAAGTTGACGAGTTTAGCAGTTCCCCGCAGACCTTAGAAAAGCACGTTGACAACGCAATTTGTGCTTTATTATACGACCGCTAAACATATTTTCGTCTGACTCATTTTATTTACAAGTTTTTGATGCTATGTAACAAATGAAAGCATCGTAAGTTGAAAACTGATCGCCAATTCAAGAAAATTCGTACAAAACTAAGCTCGTTAGACACAAACAGACATCCGATAATGCGACCAACTGCCGTCATAGTGACTGAATACGATACGGTATGTACAATAGCTGGTCGCATCATCGGCGAGCGGTGTTGAGCGAGCTTTACTTACCATTTGCCAAATATACATAATTAATATCTATATCCCAATCTTACCTGACTGTTTTAAGACAGTATGTTTCGTCAATGCCGTTCACAGATGCCTTAGCCCTTTGTAAAATAGAACATTTTTATGTACATACCATTAAGATGTGATTATATATTGTGATTTTGTAGGATTAGGTACGAGTACAACCTCATTTTATGGACCATCATGAATGTCTTCTCGCTTCCGCGACAGAATATCAACCAAATTAAGTAGCTATCAATTATCGTATTAAATGATTGGCAAATTCATGTCTTTTAATGTGAAAATTTATCAAGTCTTTGCCAGACATTTGACATTGACGAATAAAGTTTCACGTTTAGAGTCCCCAGTACGCTCGGCTGAACTCGATTCTCCATACAAACGTAGTTTCGTTTCCATTTTATAACGCCTTGTTGCAATAATTTGAAACTTTGTATACACAATAGGAGCCGCCATATCTAGGTCGGTAATTAGTTTCAGCCGCTATAAATTGTAATAGAAAAAAAAGCGAATTTTTGAGTTTTTTACGTCTTGTATGAAAACCTTAAATAAATCGCTGTATTTTTTCTCCATTATAATTTCAAGCAACATAAACTAATTTCCGACCTAGATATGCCGTATACAAAGTTACATGGCATGCAAAGTTGCATGGCGTTTTAAAATGAAAGCGAAACTACGTTTGTATGGAGAACCGAGCTTACTGCGGATTCTTAACTGATATTATCTTGTCAAACATTTAATACAGTCGTATTCCGAGTTTAGTCGATGGGAAGGATTATTCACTACACTGTACCTAATTTTTCGTTGAATGTAGTGAACCATTTAATAATAATTTTCTCAAACATGCAATGAAATATTGATGTTATGTTTCTTATAATAGGCTGCGAAGTATGACGTTTCAGGTGCGGCTAGGACAAGAGGTCGTTAATGGAATTTCATACAAATGTTGCAGGCCTAGGCCGGCAAAGTCCTCTTTTTTAATTCCATTGCACATAAATTTGTGGCACAGGCATCGTGACATTCTGCCACTATGCGTATAAATTTTTTTTTGTTTATTTCATTGCATGTTTGAGAAAAGCACTATACATACCTCGGCGGGAAATTTGGGGTTGCCCGCCTTAGACCTATATATGTCTTCGGCCGGCAACCCCTTTCGTCCCGGCCTCTGTAGTAATGTACTATTACTTTTGCAATATTATTTATAACTTTGATTACAATAATAAAACTATTATTGCATTCGATTAATAGAAACGTTATGTTTTTGCCTATTGTTTTCCACAATTTTATAGCCCGAGTTAATTAATCTAAAAAAACAGTAGAAAATAGTTCAATAAAATAGCAAATGATTATCTATTAATATTAAGTTTATGTTCTTGTAAAATTGTATTAATTTTCACGTGTAATATAGTCGTAATAATTGAGAAAGGGCTGCTGAGACAGCTCTGATAAGAACCGGATCATTAGAGGGCTTCATCTTTTAAAATGGAATGAAGTGTAACCACCAAAAGTAGTCTAATTGAGGACCACCTCTTTTTTGGCGATGAAAAACACACTTAAAACCGCCCATCGAATGCACATCTGGGATAAGATCATCAGGCGGACAGATCAACGCTTCAAACTTATATAACATAATTTACATCGAAGAAGTGTGACACACCTATGCCTGAATAGAGAGATAATAGTTCAGGATATTTTTTTTACGGTACAAACTAATCTTGATATATTTATTTTGTGGTTAAGGCAACTGTGAATAGCTCTCCGCGGTTTGACATCCGACTAAAGGACACACTGCGGGACTTATGGAGCGTTCAGACCAGCCCAACGAACGGCTACCGATAGGGATGCAACTATATGTTAGAATCAGATATACTGTTCGACCCTTGTTTTAACAGGTAGCTGCATCCCTTTCAGTTGCATGCATTGAGCTAATTTGAGCGCGGGTTTACGACCTGTCTAAATTATTCATATATGTTACTCTTGCCTTCTTTATGCGATACCTAGAGAATACTTACTTAAATAGCTACCAAATAGTTTATTTTTAATTTTAAAGATACATATACAATAAATGCCACGTTTAAGAGGCGCTAAAGTGGTTGATTTGTGCGGAAGGAAGGTCGCCCGTTCTGCCTTATTACCGAAAAAGCATATCCTTAAATCACGGAGAAACTTTTCAGTCCAGCAGGAGCGTTTTTGCAAGTTTTACTACTTATGACACGAGACTAAGTCTAGTGAGATACGAGCTTAGTTGCTAAACGAAAACGCCACTGAAGCGTCAGCTAAAGAGGTAGGTTTTGCTAAAAACGGTAGAAAATATGGACGACCCTCGGGCATGGCGTGGCGTATAAAAGATCCTACTCCGAGAAAATAAAAGAGAAAAAATAAAATAAAAAATACAATTTCGGTAGTTATATATTTAAAAAAAATAACGATAAGTGTTTAGAAAAGCAAAATAGCATTGTTATTTTACACGACAGAGGAAGTTATGTTTATGACTCTTTTTTTATTATATGGTAACATTTGATGGTATTCCGTTAACCGGGTATGGCACATTATATCAATTCTCGCCCGAAACATTCTTATATTAAGGACCATATTGAATCGGGTAAACAATTAATATACAACGATATCAACAACAGACGCCGTTTTCAGTTAAGTGTGATTTGGTTACTACCAAATCACACTTAACTGAAAACAACGACAAATAAAAAATTTTGATTTTACAGATTCACAAGTGAAATAACATTAAGAATAGACTTTTAACGTAATTTTACTATAGTAGCTTAAAGGGTAAGTACATGAACCAATTATTATTCTTTTCATATAAATAAAGATAATGCTATTAATTAATAGTTGTTAGAGCAAAATTGTTAGTAACATTTTGTACTTACGGCTAAACGTGTCCATCTTAAAAACAACGAAAAAACGTTTACAACTATACCGAATAATATGAAATATTCTTTTAAATCAAATACTGCTAATAATAAGAATTATTTCTTGCCGCATCACATGCGGGATGTATCTTTGGACCTTACTATTACTAAAAGCTCAATAGGTATATTAAAAAATATATTAAACTAACGTAAAACTAAGCGAAGCTCCTGCTAGTGTTACGATTTAGTCAAAAAATTGTGCTACAGGTAAAAGTATACTCTAAAGATGCTGGTGGATTCGGACAGTCCTCTTGTGACATTGACAGGTACCAATTTAAAAAAAAATGTTTGGCATAACAGAAAACTGCTTTTATGCATTTTTATTAGCACCCTCAAATGAAGTAAAGAGTGGACTAAAAACCCATTAATTTGATAAGTAAGATCGTTTCGAAAAGTGGTCGAAAAAAAGACAAACATACAATTTATGAAACAAATATCTATTTTACAGAAAGGCAAAGATGTGTATTTAGTTCTTATTAAGTTCATATGTATTTTCCGCCATTTCCTAAATTTGCTACATGTCAATGACACACTGAAAAACCCCAAAAATTACCACACGTTAAACAATAGTTAATAGAAAACTATACGATAATATTGGAAGACGTACAATTCATAAAAACTTAAAAAATAAATTGTAATCCTAACGAAAACTTCGTTAAACTGAAAATAATATTAAATAATCGAAAATAAAAACAATAACGAATAATTATTGAGAAAAAAAAAATTAACTATGTATATACCGAAAATATCTTCGTAGACAAAAATATACAGACATAACAATTCATTTGTTTATAATAGAAATTATAATTACGTAAAGGGTCATCGTGCTAAAAAATCTATACACTTTTATATATTTGACTATAAACACCTTCTGATACACGTATAGAGACAGGAATAAGAAAAAATTACATTCGATAAATACATAAGTATTGTAAACACTAAACCGCATGTATATTTAATTACTTATTTGAATCATCCATTTCCGAGAAAAAGCAAGAGTACGCATTGATATACTTCTGGAAGCCTCAGTGTCCTGAAACAAGACTCTTCAACAATCAAAGTTGTTCCTTCGACTCTATGAATACTTTGAACTCGGCGAGAACAAAATTATAGAATATTTTCTTTTGCCTGTCTCGCTATACTGACCACTGACCGCAGTCTATAGGTGCCACGAACTCGGAACTTTAAGTATTACGTATAAGATTCAAATTCCGATATATTAAGCGGTCAGAGTTAACAGATTCACTGCCGCGCCAAGCCTTATGATTATTTATATGAACAGTAATGTTTTGCCACTTTGTAGTATTATAAAAATATCCGGTTTTATTAAAGAGCAAAGTTGACAAAAAATATTGACAATAATGATAATTTTACAGTACTTAAAATTGGCAGTGAAATTGTTAACTTAAAGGAATATCAGTAAAACGCCATTCATTTAAAAATAATGTGCGATGCAGCAAAAATGCTCTTCATAAGATCTGGTATATTTCATTTAATGTGCACAGTTAAAAACTGTCTTAATAAATATATTTTCGCCTAACATTGAGCATACTCCAGAACGTATGCATAACATCGAAAATTATTCTCCATTAAATAATCATTTGCGCAGTAAAACGAATACTCTAGCCTCGGGAAAACACCACTTCACATTGATGATCCTTAATATAAATAATGGTTTTTACAGACACAGACACAGAAAACGTACAGACCTCTAACTTCATTCAAGTTAATTGAGTTAACTGCCAAAACTATAAATTCATCCAATTGTGCCCAATTTCACAGGGCAAAGTTGCCACAGAAAAAAGTTAGTGTGGATTTAAAGTTTGTAGTTAGTCGGATGTCTGTACATTTGCCTATGACTAAGCGACATTACGCTTTTGGCTTAGAAGCCTACACGTCATTCTAAATTCATAATATGTTACAAAATATTCCAGAATGTAGAGCGTTGAATGAAATACACGAGATATTTTGGCTAATTTTAATCGCCAATAATGATTTGATTATTTTCTTGCAATGGTATTCTGCCAAAAGTAAATATTTATAAAGCTGTAAAATAAATATGGCAACGAAAATTAGCCATAAACCTCGTCCAATCACTTTGATATATGTCAAAAATAATAAATTTTTCATATCCGTGATTACGTTCGTTATTATAGACAATAAATTGTTTTTGACATATATTTTATAGTTGCTAGCTATAGACAGGTCGCGTTTGGCACTCAAAATACCGGTAAATGAAACGGAGACGTCACAACTCTATTCATGATACCGGTAAACAAGGTATATATTGTGGTGCTGTAAAATAATTTGTGCTGGTAACTAATAAAATGCCCTTAGTCACTATATTCTTCAAAGAAATGCTTTTTAGTATCCTAAAAGAAGACTACTGAACATATTCGAAATTAATTCGATTCGATATTCAATAATTGTGACGTTTCGTTTCACATCAAAGTAGCCAGCGCGTCGAGCAGAACGCACATACTCACACGTCTTCTGTCTCCGCAAATTTCATACTGACAGACAAGGATAGGAAAAATAAATTCGTGCGTTCAGCTTCGATACAAGCGTTCGGGAACACCATTAGAACGACTTGTCTGAAAAAATCCACTAGTAAACTATAGCATTTTATCATAAAATAATTATATATTCCAATGATCATTGTATAATTGGAGTTTAATACAACCGTTGCACGCGAGACGTGTCTCTGGTATTTTTTTAGTAAAGCAAATGCACACTGCTCATGCCAACGCACGGTGCTAATAAAAATGCATTATAACAACAGATTAATTTAGTTCAAAGCCAAAAAAAACAATAGATCTAAAATAAAAAGACGATTCGAGTTTTGGATTTTCGACAATAAAATGCTATAGTTTGACAAGTGGTTAGGGTCAGAGGGAAATCACAGTGACACAGGTCGAAAGACCTCACATCTACTCCGCAGTCCTAATTGAACTACTGTTTTAGGTACACTGTGGCAGAAAAATAAGGGAATCAGCAAGAATATTATATTTTTAATCTTGTGCATATGAACCAATGTATATGAGTAAAACTTTGAAATATATAGTCATTTCATACAAGGGATTTCAAGTACATACAATAACGATTATTTAAGAAGTATTTACCGTATTTTCAGTACCTACTGAAATGAGCTATATCAATAATAATATTAATATGAACTCCTGTCTATGGCTTGATGGTAAATACTTTAAGTGTTTGGAATTTAGTTGTAAATACTATAAAGTGATGGACTGATGGTATATTATTTACGTCAAGTAATTAATAACTGATTAATTATTTAGGGGAAAACTGCTAAAGTTAGAATGTATGTTATGTAACTTATGTAGTTAACCGTTTTTTATATACCCGTAAAATGTAGACTTCAAAAGTGACTTGACATTCGATTTCGAACCGAATATTGAACATAATTGTTGTTAATAATTATCGACTAGTAATTTCTGACATTGTTATGTTATAAAATTAAATCAACAAAAATATGTATGCAGCTAATGTTCCATAGGCAAAATAGCAACTACGCGTAGAACTTAAAACCCGCCATCATTGCCCGGGAATGTAAATTTGCCCAACGAAAAATTATGTGTTAATTATTCAAGGTTTAATCACATTATATTACTCGTACATTTCTTTATTTTCCCCTTTTTCCATTACTTTGTACAGTTGCTATCATATATTTCTGAGCAGACTAGGTGCTCATAAAATCTGAACACGACTCTTTATTCGAGGCATTTGAAATTTTTTTGAGCACATTTATTTAAATTGCAAATCGGATTGTATTTGACCCTCACCTAAACCTGATGAAAAGTTAAGACAATATTTGATGTCAACTGTACATTTTTCAATGTCGCGTCGTTTTTATTTTGCCCTCTGAACATTTTGCTTTGGAAGGACTTGATATTATTTTTAAAGGACCTGTATTCTGAACCACTGGAGCATCCAATGTGTCACTGTCAAGCAAAGTTCTAATTTTCGATGTCTATAAGGGCGATTTCTAATTGCGTTGTTAGAAAATAGCGTCTATTGCCACCGTAGAAATAACGCTTTAACTTAAGATAGAAATATATCTGTTACATTTATGAATGTTGGAAAGATCTAGGTTTAGTTGCTATAGATAACAAATTGAAAAGAAAAAAGATACTGCTCCGAGCAAGATTTGAACTTGGCCATTTGTTTTAGCCAACTGAGCAATCGGAACAATCATGCTCGGTTACGAAATCCTTGAACGAGTTCCCTTTTACAACGTCTTAGGAAGGGTTTGGGGTGGGCATTAATTTGAAATTTAAATAAGTATTCCGGTAGTCGAAACTATCTACCCACGATCGGGTATAGTTAATAATTCTGTGATTTTATGTGTACTATGTGACCCTTGTATGTGTTTGTACATATATATATTTTAAGTTTACTGAAAAATATCTCTGAAAGCGTTGTACCCTCGAAAATAAATCCGAAAGCCATTTTCTGTTGAAAATATCGACGTAAATGATATAGATAGATGTAGGTAGATAGGGGAGAGTTTTTTATTATTTGATAAAAAAAAATAGATTTGCATTCGGAAATATTTAACGCGGTAGAATAAAAAAAGTCTGAGCTCACTGATTTTTGTGTAGAGCCGAAAGCGAGGGCGATAATATTCGCATTTAGTATGTACAAAATGTTACATACGTGGGCGTGCTGGTGGGAGGGCGATAATATTCGCATTTAGTATGTACAAAATGTTACATATGTGGTTTTTTTTTGCCAAGGGTCTAAGGCGATTAATGCATTTTAACGTCCAAAGCAAAGTAAATTATTTTACGTAAAATTCCGCACATTCAGCATAAAAAGAAGTCAAGTCTCTAGTAAAAGGAAATAAGATTAGATCTCTTCATATGCGTGGCTACTTCTGACTGTACATACCGCGACCATTAATAAAGAAAGCATAAAATCGCCCATTTATCGCCTCGCCTTCGGCTCGTGCAAAAACACACATAAGTTGAAGAGCAATGTAGGTCTATTTGTACAGAAACTCAAATGGTCTCTTTATTTCGACGGTATGACACTTTCGGAGAGTGAGGTGAGGCAAAATGGACCCCAGTTAAGTGGGTAGTTCAATAAGGACATGGGATACGTAATACGTGTATACAATAGTAATACAAATGTAAATATTGCTGTGCCCAACGGCATTGGTGTCATGCGGTCCGCGCGGTACGCCGCGCAGCATGGTTAAGTCTGCAATTAGAATTTTATACTTAATTTTAAGCCAAATACTTCAAAATTACTGAAACCGTGCTAGAGTTTAACCAGCGAGTGGCGTCACCTGTATATTTTTTAATTCTTTAAATAGTAACAATTTAAACTTTGAATCTAAGTGAACAAGTCGAAAAATTTATCGCCCCGGGTGGAATTTCAACCCACAACCTGTGGCATCCATCTATTGCTCTTAATCAACTGAGGTATCGTGGGTATCCCTTGTGTTGATCTTTCAATCACTACTAATTACGCCCTAGTAAGTAATTAATAATTATTCTCGCCATGAAGTATATCCGTATACACTTCGGTGCACAAAAATATCGGTACAGGCACTCTAACGCCCTAACAACAGCGTAGTGATCAGGTATTTGTGGGCACCTTGGTCGCTCCGATATATCTCTTGGCTACTTGTCACCCAAATAAGAAATAAGTTTTTCAGTTATGAACCTTAAGGTACAAATAATAGAGTCAAAATTCACTTTCTTGGCTTACAGTCCTTGCGATTTTCAAATCTGATTGTTTTGTCTAGTGACACGACTCGCTTAGATTTTCAGGGATAGAAGAGCAACTAGAGAAGTTACCTTTTTTACCGTACGTAACCTATTGTTATGAATATTCTTGTAGTTTTCGAAATATGGGTCAATTTATTTTGTACTTTGTTCTTATTACCGTACAATGAAAAGGTGCATGCGCTGTATGATGTCACGGCAGTCGTTGTAGTCGACGAATGAAAAGGTACGTCAGTTTCCAACTCTTTTTTAATGCCGTCAATAGTCGAAAAGTGACGAAACTTTTCATTTCGCGAGTATACACGCGCTGTATGTGTGTAGTGTAGTATACAGAGAAGACACTTGCCTGTGTGAGTGGTAGTTAGAGCAGCTCGTACTGCCGCAGGTACATCCGCTGTATGATGTCGCGGCAGTCGTTGTACACGCGCTGTATGTTGTAGTGTAGTGTAGTGTAGTGTATAGAGACAACACTTGCCTGTGTGAGTGGCAGTTAGAGCAGCTCGTACTGCCGCAGGTGCATCCGCTGTATGATGTCGCGGCAGTCGTTGTACACGCGCTGTATGTTGTAGTGTAGTGTAGTGTAGTGTATAGAGACGACACTTGCCTGTGTGAGGGGCAGTTAGAGCAGCTCGTACTGCCGCAGGTGCATGCGCTGTATGATGTCGCGGCAGTCGTTGTACACGCGCTGTATGTTGTAGTGTAGTGTAGTGTAGTGTAGTGTATAGAGACGACACTTGCCTGTGTGAGTGGCAGTTAGAGCAGCTCGTACTGCCGCAGGTGCATGCGCTGTATGATGTCGCGGCAGTCGTTGTACACGCGCTGTATGTGTGTAGTGTAGTGTAGTGTATAGAGACGACACTTGCCTGTGTGAGTGGCAGTTAGAGCAGCTCGTACTGCCGCAGGTGCATGCGCTGTATGATGTCGCGGCAGTCGTTGTACACGCGCTGCATGTGTGTAGTGTAGTGTAGTGTATAGAGACGACACTTGCCTGTGTGAGTGGCAGTTAGAGCAGCTCGTACTGCCGCAGGTGCATGCGCTGTATGATGTCGCGGCAGTCGTTGAATACACGCTTTATGTTCTCGGTGTCGACGGCGCAAGTGAAATGCGGGTAGCAGTAGTGCTTGCCGTCGCCTGACGCCGTACTGATGCGCTGAAAAAAAAGTTTCAAATAGGCCTTTTATTTTCTACTCGTACACTATTGTAAGCTTGAATTCCTTAGAATATGCGGAGATTCTGTTGAGCGGTCAAGTCGAGCATTGGAGTGCGTTTTAGTTTTGCACTAGCGACTATCACCACCTGACCTTCTAACTCAAGAGGGTAAACTAAGTTTCTAAACACATAAAGCGTTGTTCAGTGGACAACCAAAATGTACAGATTAACTTTTTTTGTATCTTGTCCCATTATCTAAATAATAAATATTAAAGTGAGCCACCACAAATCATACGTTTGTACGAAGGTAACTAAGCTAATCCTACCCATCTAGTTTTTGTAAGGGAGTCCCTCTGCCAACAAACTGTTCTGCAGTTTGGCAGAAGTATAAATGTAATACTTAGGGTTTTGAATGAATAAATCATTATTATTATAGTTTCTTAAGCAATTGGAAGCATTATAAAATGCTATATATCTTTAGGGGATCGCCGGTAAAAACAGATTTATGATAGTCGTGTAAGATGAATTTATAGTATCATTATCATCATTTACACTAGCCTATATAGGTCCCAATGCTGGGCACAGGCTTCTCTCATTGATGACATATTCCCATAGGTTGTAGTTTTACCGATTTCCACAAGAGGCTGTGACTGCGACCATAGCGGCGAGGTACAAGTTTATTTAGTGGGTACTTACAAGGAACTCGTCCCGTATGAAGTACTTGGCTCGCGCCACTTCCGGGTGCTCGCGGGAATCTGGCGCCGCGTCCGGAGGGACCTGCGCGACAAAGATATCGATATGATAAAGATATAATTCCGTAAATGATTGAAATACCGAAATAAATTAATTCTGCATAACGATTTAAAAATAACGTTATAATCTCTGTTTGATATTGAAGTCATAAAAATGAAGATTGTCAATGATTACCCCCTTAAGTGCCGTGGAGTATTGTAGTGTGGTGTGGCGACCACACTATTCTATTCACTCTTTACGGATAGAGCGTTTGCAGAAGCGGTTTCTACGCCACCTATCGTTTTCAGCTGGTATAACCAAATAAAAGCCCTCTTATAGGAGTATATTAAAGCATTTCGGAATGTACTCTTTAGATTTGCGTAGAAAAATTATAGATGCGACTTTCCTATATAAGCTCATTTGATACAAAATCGATTGCCCTCAAATATTAAATTTTATCTCTTTCCAGGCTCCGTCCTGAACTCCACGAAAGCCAATCACTTCTTTCTGCCCCCCGCTTAGACGAACTGCCCTAGATAGCAACTCGCCTATTCCTAGATTATGTTAAATATTGAATACCTGCAGTAAAGAAACGGATACACACTTTGATTCATTAAATGTATTAAAAAAAAGTGCTCCAAAATATTTTAAGGTTAAGAAGTGAAAATATTGATTTTTTTTATTTGCAGAATTTTTAACTTTTAAAATGTTTAATATAAATAATAAATATTAAGGGACAATTTTTACACAAATCGAACTAGTCCCATAGTAAGCTCAATAGGGCTTGTGTTATGGGTACTAGACGACGATATATTTAATAGATATATACTTAAATACATAGAAAACATCCAAGTCTCAGGAACAAATGTCTCTGCTCACCACAGAAACAAATGCCCTTACCGGGATTCGAACCCGGGACCTCTAGCTTCGGAGGCAGTGACACTACCAACTAGGCTAAACAGGCCGACAAGCATTCTGTGTATACCTATAAGTAATTGTTACACTTAACTTATAACCATTGTTGCATGTAACTATGTATTTACAAATTGTCTGTGTATTTAAACAATTGTTGGTAAACCAAATAAATAAATAAATTAAGTCCTCGTGTACTACATAAAAACAATAGATTTTAAACTATATATCTATGTATACGTTGTATGTTGTAAATTTTTGAAGGTCAGGACTCAGGAGGTTAAATATATTGGAAGAATAACGTTATTATATTGCTTAACCTTTAAGAAGGCACCACCAATCTAGAAGGCTATACAAAAAACAAAATATATGTACAGAATAGTTACGTTTTGGTGACGAATTTCAAGACAAGTCACTTTTATACGAAAATGCAATGTAATTTTAACCTTAAATCGCCTCTGCATCCATAAGCGTCAAACCAGTATCTCTGTACAATATAATGGATACCATACCATTATAAATGTACATCTAATATAGTCTTGAGTAAAACGATTTGTCAATTATTGTTATCTTAAGAACTTAGAACCAGTCAAGGTTTAATAGCATGAGCGCGAATGAGGTTTTAAAATGAATGAAGTATCAGACACGGACGGAGTACACTCGTATCTCGTCTTGTTGGCTTTACTATAGGAAGATAAGGCACCTGGTAACGCGTGAACTCGGAGAAGTAGTCGTCGAGCCTGGACTTGCCGGCGAGCACCTTCTCCGCCAGCAGGTCCTGCTTGTTCAGGAACAGGATCACCGATATCGTGCGCAGCCATCTGGTAACAAATAATAAACACAATTAACAACACTGGAACTACTACAAGGTATCCTAACGGTGCCAAGTACACTGCCTTGCACTTGTTACTAACCTAATCGTGACATGACAACTGGATCCATTAACCACTAGAAGCACAGATCAAATATGTAACGAAATCGGTGATTGATACTGTTGATAACTATAAAACTCAAACCATAACATAGGACCCGGGGGCCTTTCAGCACGAAGTGCGAATTTTTGTATGGAAATGTTAGTTTAACTTGTTTGTACCAGTTGTCACTGGGTGCTATCTCTATCGCACTTGCATATTGAAGTGACAGGGATGCAGCGGTCGTGCGGTTAGTTCTTACTAAATACACAACGGCGCTACGATCTATGTGGAGTATTTCACTAGTATCTCTATCTTAGTATATATATTGTACTTTGTGATAGCACCTGGTTTTTCGTGTAGCTAGCGTCATCGTGGTGATTTACCTAACCTAACGGTGTCAAACGCACCTCTTACTCCATATGCTCTTAAACAGGTCGACGACTCTCGCTGAAGATTCTGCGTGGGGTCCTCGCGCAGCACCAATGGTTAGGAGGAGCAGGCGGTTACGTCGTTAAGTACTGCGTCGCTCAATAACCTAACCGACAGTGTTAGCCTCAATCATTAACCACTACAGAATTACCTAACCGTGTCAAACGCACCTGTTGTTCCATATACTCTTGAACAGGTCCAAGGACTCTCGCAGACGATTCTGCGTGGGGTCCTCGCGCAGCACCATGTTATAGGAGGAGCAGGCGGTCACAAATATTATGGCGGTCACGTCGTTGAAGCACTGGATCCATTTGCGTCGCTCGTCGCGCTGACCGCCCACGTCGAACATACTGTGGAAGAGAAGTATTTACTTTATTGTGACGTCATTAGAGGATTATCGGAAAGTCTAAATAGGGATCAGTCTTGGTGATTTTCGTACAGTTACCTTCCTTAGTTGACATTTATAACAAGATGGTTACGTCCACGCTATTTCATGTTATATAGTTACATGCAAAAAAAAGTTCTCCCTGAACAGATGTCAAAGATAAATCTGAAGAGAGGAAAAAATAGATAAGTTACGTAAAGGTTGTGATTTTATGCTCATTAAAATGGTTCGTTCTCAGGACTCAAACCTCAGTGCGTTTAGTGATGATTGCGTAATATTTGCGTATATGTCGTAAGTATCAAACGCGCTAAGGTCCATTGCCCTGAAAACGACATACACGTATGTGTATATTACTGCCCGAATTACGGTAAAACTTAGCATTAACCGATAAAACCTTATAAATATTAACAACGTAGGTAGGTAAGAATGTTATTTCATTAAAAAATCCATGATTTTTCTGACACTTTCAAATTATTTACCTATTTTATTGTGGCAGAAATAATTCACGTCCAAAGTGTGCATCAAACTAGAGACGTGTCGGGTAACGGGGCGATAAGTGTGCGTTCAAATTGACGTGGTTATTTTTCGACTTTTACCGCATCTCAGTGACAAAACTTAAGATGTACCAAGAGAACGGTAAAAGTTTAAATTGAACGATGATCACAAAGCATTTTAGCCTTTTACCTTTATCAGTCCTAAGCTAAGATTGACCGTAGTTCAGAATTTTACAGTAACATAATATACAAATGTGTAACTCACTGGAAATTGACTTTGTCGACGACGAACTGCGTCTCGAAGATGCCCGAGGTGAGGACTCGGCAGCGCAGAATGTCCTGCTCCGTCGGCGTGTACGACGGTTGCTTTATTGTGTGCACCTGGTCCAGGAAACTGGAACGAATGATGCGAATCTTAATAAGCGTCAGACTAAAAACCAAAACTTATAACACCTATAAATAGTACTTTCATGTCGTCATGTATTGATCGGAATATAAAACGATCATAAGACCTGTCGTAATGTATGGATCAGAATGTTGGGCAACGAAAGTGACGGATGAAAGAAGAGTGCACGCAGCTGAGATGAGAATGCTGAGATGGATGTGTGGAGTGACGAGGAAAGATCGAATTAGAAATGAGTATATAAGGGGAAGTTTGAAAGTGGCACCCGTGACAGAGAAAATGAGGAGCAGTAGGTTAGCATGGTATGGGCATGTAATGAGGAGGGATGAATGTCATATTGATAAAAGAATATTAGGGTTGGATGTAAAAGGACGAAGAGCGATTGGAAGGCCCAAAAAGCGATGGATGGATTGTGTGAGAGAGGATATGAGAAAGAAAGGAGTAAGCGCTGAAGTGACGAATAATAGAGAGGAACCCTGCATAAGCGGGATAAGGGCAGGGAGATGATGATGTATTGATCGGAATGTTGGGCCGCAAAGGTGATGGATGAAAAGATATTGCATGTTACGGAGATGAGAATGTTGAGATGGGTGAGTGGCATAACAAGAATGGATCAGATAAGGAACAAGTATATAAGAGGAAGCCCGAAAGTAGCACCCATAGATGATAAGTTGAGACTTAATCGTCTACGGTGGTATGGGCATGTTATGCGGAAGGATGAAAGTCATGTGACGAGAAAGTTATTAGGTATGCATGTGGAGGGACGTAAGAGGAGGGGTAGGCTAAGGAAAAAGTGGATGGATTGCGTGAGATACTATATATGAAGAGGAAGGATGTGAGTGACGAGATGACGGGCGATAGAGGTATGGAAGAAAAAAAATGCTGCGCCGACACTAAGTAAATGGGAAAAGGGCACACGAATGATGAAATAGTATTTTCATACGAAGGCCGGGAAGGAAGGGATCTCCTGCCGAGTGTGTTATAGACGGCAAAGCGTAAGCAATTTGGGCAAAAGTGTAGGACATTCTACATGTCGCTGGACTGATAACCTGATGGTTGACAGTGGCTGAATGGTACACAAGGAAGACCCAAGGGACGGACTGTAGCTAATGATGAAAAATGTGTGTGTTTTTGGATTTACTGCTTGGTAAAGTCGATAAGCTGATATTCGTTGTGGTAAAGCTTGGTGGTGACTTTGTCTTTTCAACTTTCCATCGGTTAGACTGAGGTGAAGTGTGTCAGTGTGTCTGTACTCACTCCTTGGCACAGTCGATGAGCTGATACTTGTTTTAAAGCTTGATGATATCATTGTTTGATCTTTCTATTGGATAGACTGAGGTGAAGTGTGTGTCAGTGTGTCTGTACTCACTACTCGGCACAGTCGCTGAGCTGATACTCGTTGTGGTAAAGCTTGGTGATGAGATTACTTTGTTTAATCTTTCCATCAGATTAGACTGAGGTGAAGTGTGTCAGTGTGTTTGTACTGCTTGGCATAGTTACTGAGTTGATACTCGTTGTGGTAAAGCTTGGTTAACTGTTGAATCTATCCATCGGATTAGACTGAGGTGAAGTGTGTCAGTGTGTTTGTACGTCCTGCTTGGCACAGTCACTGAGCTAGTACTCGTTGTGGTAAAGCTTGGTTAACTGTTTAATCTTTCCATCGGATTAGACTGTGGTGAAGTGTGTCAGTGTCTGTACTCACTACTTGGCACAGTCGATGAGCTGGTACTCGTTACTGCGCTCGTACGTGCGCTGCACGCCCTGGTCCTTCCACAGCGCCTCCGTGTGCTCGTAGAACTCCATCGGGTAGTCGAAGTCCGGCTGGGAGGCTACATCCTGGAATTATTATTAAGGATTACCCAACAGATTAAGATCAAACATACTCTTAGATCTAATTTACATTAAGGACTGGTGCTTATCTAATTATAGGTAGACACAAATTACTCCAATGCATTCATTCCTTATATATACTTATATATACTATATTATATATATTTATTAGGGGACATTTTTTAAAAACAATAACAATGAGGGAGCTTGACTACTTCGCAGTACCCAAAGGGTTAAAATATGGCAACAATTTTTTTGAGCTATCATTAAATACGAGTATATTGACTTCTATGGAGTTTAGCAGATAATATTAGTAAGATTGGAGAAAACTTAAGAGGAGAGCAAGATTCGAGAAGATTCGAGGGATTTTCTGATCCCTATATTTATATCACTAGCTTCTGTCCGCGACATCGTGGTCGTGAACTGTCGGATTAACTTCCATCCAGTTGGGATATGAATTTCGGGATAAAAAGTAATATCTTTGGAAAATTTCTTCAAATCTGGAACCAGTTAGTAGAAAGGAACCTTGTGCAATATGGCAGTATTATTTTCACAATCATCTTCATCTTGTGTACAAAGGAGAAAAATCAGGGTTCGAAAATATCCGCTATTTATTATAAATATCAAAATATCGGATATGTATAATACTTCTATTATAAATATCAAAATACCCAATAGTAGGTAATGTTATCACACTTTTTACAAGCTTTTATTTAACTTGCACTGTTTGTCTGTAAGTAAATGTGTAAATATGTAAGTTGTCTTCAAAATTTGCAATCCTTTTTCAGCCACTTGCTGCTATCCGATTAAGCTGAAATTTGGCATACTTATACATAATTTCGGTGACAAAACAATGTTATGGTACCACCGAGCTGCTCTGATGATGGAGACAGAAGGTGGCCAGCGGAAGGATAGCATCTCCTAAACTAAACAAGATAAACCCATCGTGTTTAATTTCATTCGAACCGTCTTAACAAGTAGTTGATGATTGTGGAAAAATACAGTCGGCAATTAAAGTTTATACCAAAAACAACATTTCTGACAGAAACTTATAACTTATTAACAGTGATCGTAACTTTTGTACCATTTTCGGTGCAGCGTAGTAGTGTTAACGGAGTAGGTATGGACTAATATAATTTAAACGGTTAATTAAGGTTAATATTAACGTTATTGACGCTAATGAATCAAAAGAATTTAAATCATTTATCCCAATTCCGTTAACACCACTACGCTGCACCGAAAATGCTACAAAGTTACGATCACTGCTTATTAACCTGGACTTGACAAAAGCGTGAAGTTGACTGATCAAAGCCCATAGCATTATTAACAATCAATTGCCAAATTGTTTAAAAAGAAGTTCACCTCGAGGAAATATACTTTTAATTTTTAGGGGAAAACAATCTATTTATTATGAATCTTATTCCGTGGTGATAAGGTTTGAAATTCAATAAAAATCTAATCGAGTACGAATGAAACAAGGTGATTGCTAAAAATTAGAGTCCGAAACAACAATTAAAGTGAAACATTTTACTCAAGTAATGCATTTGTGTAACTATCTTATAGAAAAAAATAACTACTTTTAAAAATAAATATCCATTGATTGAAATTGATGATACATCAACGTAAATATCAATTGATATATATCACGATATACATCGGCGGATATATATCGGCGAACCCTGAGAAAAATAGTGACTTGCCTGTATATAATCGACGCGTGCTTTGTTTTCCGGCTTCTCCAGCGGTATGGGCGGCGTCAGGGTACTCATGGCACCAGTGATTGTCTGCAAGCAATGACATAATATCAAATTAGACCATAGAGTAATTCAATTAATATAAGAAAGGTATCCCACGAAAAGAGGAAACTAAATTATTTAATAAACAACGAAACTGGCAACCGTACTGTCTTCTCGAAGATGTCACGGTTCGAAAAATGAAATGCCATACGATAAATAAATAATAAATAAATTGATATTAATTCTTGATCTCATGATCATATATCATATACACCATACTAAATAGTGTCCTGTTACCATGCTAAACAGTCAAACAATCGTAATATTACGAGGGGCGTTCAATAAATTCTCGGTATTAGAATGAAAACAAAAGAATATTATAGGTGTTTTATTTTTATTTTTCAATATACTCCTCTCCTATGTTTATGCACTTATAAGACCGGTCAAATAGTTTTTTTAACCCCTCATAAAAATATTTTTTGTCTTTGGTGTCAAAATGCTCCTACACTACTGTCTTCAATGCTTCATCGTTAGAAAATTAATTTACACGTAGATTCTTTTTGACATTGGGAAACAAATATAAGTCACTCGGGGTCAAGTCTCGACTATACGGTGGGTATGTAATAGTTTCGAGTCCAGATTCAAGAGCAGCAGCCTTGGCAATATGAGCACTATGCACAGGGGCGTTGTCGTGTAGAAGCAGAACACCTTTGGCTGATTTTCCCCGTCTGTTATGTTTGATTGCATCCCTTATTTGGCATATAATATTAGCGTAGCGCTCTCCTTTAATACTTACACCCTTTTCTTTATAATCGATCAGCAACATTCCATCACAATCCCAGAATATTGTGACCATGACCTTGCTAGCAGAAGGCACGACCTTGAACTTCTTGGGGTGAGGAGTTACTTTAATGTGCCACTGCATGGACTCTTGATTGCTCTCAGGGTCATAATGATGAACCCACGTTTCATCTCTAACAAAATTTTGCAGTATCTTATCAGGAATTTCACCGCACACCTCAAGAAATTCGGAACAACGAGCAACACGCGTATTCTTCTGAAGCGGTGTCAGGATTCGCGGTACCCATATCGCACTAACTTTTGACATATTAAGATGGTCATGAATTATATCGTGTCTAGTACCAATAGAATGGTTAGTTCTTTGAGCTATTGCTTTCACCTTTACTCAACCATCTTCAGATATAATTTTCACCACTTTTTTTAAATTTTCTTATGAAGAAGCTTCGACAGGCGGACCAGCTCTATGGTCGTCTTCGATACTCTCTGCCCCATGCTTAAATTGACTTGACCACTTCTGAATTGTTGATAAAGAAGGAGCAGACTCACGGTAAACATAATCCATTTCTTTTTTATAGCTTATTGATTTTTTACGTGTTTGGTCAAGAATTTTATTACCGCTCGGTGCTTTAATTTAACCAACATTGAAATAACGCTCATAGTGATCACGTTTGTTCGGTACTTACAAAAAAACAAAAGAACATACCCGTTTAAATTTTACTTTTTTTTAATATTAATGAATAACTTTTACCGGCCAGTATTAAAAAGTTTACCAAAGAGGTTTAAAAGATGTCAATACCGAGAATTCATTGAACGCCCCTCGTAGTCTCTCAGTTGCCAACACAAATATGTACTTAAAAGTTTCCTTGGAGGGCTCGAAAGGATAATTTTCAAAGATAGTTCTCTTGATAATTATCGTGACTTTTAAAGTCTGGACATTATCGATTTGATAATAACTTACAATTTTATGTGTTCGAACGTGCTAGCTAAACGTCAACGTCAATGTTAATTTCTGGAGTGAGTTCCATGGTTAATTATCAGGGTTAACTATAGCAATAATTATCAATGATCATAATTATCTTGATAAATTCGAAGTACGGCGTATCGTCGGAGGTTTTAACAGGCAAGCAATATTGGATGCCGATAGCGCCGAATCCTAAATTACTAATAAGTTACTGTAGAAGGTCCCCCGACGGTGAAATAACATGCGTAAAGACTGAATGTATATACAAAACAACACATAAGAACACGGAAATGCCACAGATTATATACAAATTACTATACAATTGACTATTTACACAAAAATACAACAAAAGGGCGTAAATAGTATACTGAAAGCGTACAGACAAGTTGTACAAGAATATACAGCATGTTTCGCAGATAGATGGATCGATGGATGGATGGATGGGTGGATGTTTGGTATATAGCGGTCATCTGCTACGTGGTCAAGCACAAAAAATAGACTTAGGCCCAAAATTTTTTTAAAGATTTTATTATTTTTATTTCTCAAATACTCTGTTTTCAAATGAATGAATTCGTAAGATTCTGGAATTAGTCTAGATTTAGTTTTATCTTTTTTTTTAAGAAATCGTGGTTGAAATCTTGAAGACAGAGAATAATAAAAAATCGAGTAATTTTTTTTGTGTTTTACCACGTAGCAGATGACCTCGTCTATCCCTTATATACATATGTCCATCCATCTGCTGAACACCCTGCAGAAAAACAATATTTTTAACAAAACACGCGCGTTGATCTAGGCGGCTGCACCGGCCGGCCGATCAGTGAGCGTGCATCACAGTACAGCTATCACTTCGGCTCGCGCGTTAATAGCGACATAAGGCGCGACATAGCAAATTTGTAGCACAAGATGGCTCTTATATCGCCGTCTAATGTCAGACAGTTAGCCGCGGGCTACTCTCAAAATCGGTAGCACGATTGCACTTTGGAGCGACATAATCAAATAAAATCAAAAATACTTTATTTCGGACATATTCGAGTATCCATATCGGGTTAGTAAAGCAAAAACTTATATCTACGTTAAAGACTATGGCTATTTAAACACAAAATTAAATAACAAGAAAGACAAAAAATAATAATATGTGTATTATTAATATGTGCATATTATCCCGCCATTCGCATTTAAACGTCAAAATGCCAGATACTCTCTTCGAGACCTCAAGGTGGCGGGAAAGAATATTGTTTAGTTTGTAAGGAAAATTAAAATAATGACTACTGCAGCATTAGGCTGCATGTTAAACGCATTTTTATACAATGTTATTACATTACATTGTAAATTTATTAGAATAGTTTTATACAGATCGCTCTCACGTCAATCCTCTGCGTTGTGTTTCCTTCGTAAGAAACTGGCAGGTTACGAAAAAAACATCACCGTTCGAATTTATCTTCTGGAGTAGTTTTTTTGACTTGACGTGAAAATTTTCCGGTCATAATAACAACAATGTGAAAGTTAGGCATTCTTGGAAATATCTTCGTTCAGGAAGCAACTTAAGTTTTTTTTGGCAATTTCGTATGTTTGTGTGAATAAGCGATTTAAATAAAACCGATTGGTCGTGAGAAAGTTTTAATGCTTTGGTCGTTTGGGGTTCATCCCAGTTTTTGCTTGATACCAGCCGGTATCCTTATCCCGGATTAAACCGCGCCTACCAGCTCTTTGCGGGTAAGTTTATTGAGCTAGTAATTGCAATCGCGTTATCTCTCTATAGGAAACGTTAGTTAGGTTCGTTGCTCATATCGTGGTTTTGAATTGCAGCTTTACCTTGCGGGGATTTCCGCTCGGGGATCTATTACCTGGAGTTATCGACAGTAGAGGCTCTGCGCGCTGTCAATCAAGCCTGGTGGCAGCCACTACAGGAAACGACGCTTGCTTAAATTTCCGTACTCGGATTCAGCACAACGAGTGGCGTATTCTATTCTATCCTTTAAGATAAGCACCGGACTTTTGGAGGTAACCTCCACGTGTGATTAAGTGATCTTTGCTGCAGACCCGAATTCTGTGCGGTGACTGACGCGCATATATTTTTTATCTAGCTTAACGTTATATTGTTTTCGAAATACTCTTATAACTGTTATTTTTTCGTTTAATATTAGTTGGAAAGGCTATAAACGTTATTGGGTTCCATACCGATTCCTGTTGATTTACGAATCTCTGAAATACTACACTGAGTTCTATTTATTTTTGACACCGTAGCCATACTTAATTAATTATCTGGTAGACTTACCTCTACAATAGTTAATTAGTTATACATAGTTATTTTCCTCTCGTGCACCATCGGTCATGTTTCATCATTTTCCAATTCCCAAATTCAAAAGACGCAATTTGTCCGCACTGTCTCATCACGTTTCGGCCACTATTTATCCACTCCACACTAGCACGAACTATTAAAATCATCCCAGTGTCTCAAATAATCTACCAACAACAAATTAGTCCCGGGACGTTTAACAAAGTAGTGGAGCGTGGGATCGCATTTATTAACCCATTGACGGACGCCTACCTTTTTTTGTACAATTCACCGAAACGCCATATCGATCGAAATTTTTAGTACGGTTCATCGAAAGTCGGTATTTAACAATACGCGTCCGGTATTATTTTCTCCAGCTATCTGTACTGTTTTATATTATATTAAATACAATTGTTTGGTTGACATATTTTGTCGACAATTGTGCTGCTAGGATATTAATCTTTCTAATGTTAACCTAGCTTTAATTTGAACGTGTGTTTTATACAGCATGTAAATGTTGAACTCCATTGTGTCATAGGTAAGATTTATACCTGATTTTAATTACTTGTTTAATATAAATAAATTATGCTTGTGGTATTCTCTATTTTTATTTTATGCTACACTACCTTGTGTACTCGTAAGTACGATCTTGGTAGAAGAGGTTCGTGAGCGCGTCGCCTACAACAACCTCTATGGCCCCTGGTCTCCTATTTTATGCTATACGCGACGTAGAGCTTCAGCGTCAACATTTCTATGGACTCAAAACGCCGATGTCGCCATTTGAAAGATACTACTACAGTACATTACTATAGTAAGCATTAGGACGCTGAAGTCAGACGTGGCGTATATCATATGATAGGAAACATGGGCCCTATAGGTAACGTTAGGTGTACTCACAAGTATCGCATCTCGAATGTTCTTCTTGATGTCCTCAATCTTCTCGCGCCGCTCTTTATCCGAGAAACCGTTGACGTGGAGGATGCGCATTTGTTTTACTATAGTAGACTTGCCGGACTCGCCCGCACCGAGTAGAAGTAGCCGGTGCGTGGCTCGGTATAGCTGGAAATGATACAAGAATAATCTTTAGAATAAGCACAATAATGACCACCAGTGTCCTACAATGCTATAAACATTCTCTTCCTAATTCACTCTATCTTAGGTATAGCTTACAACAGGCGGCCTTAAGAACACAGTGGCTATGATAATCTTTTGATTTGTGGTCAATCTTCTTCTAGAACTTTTTAGCATACACAGCGTAATGAAAATGTTAGCATTAAGACTTTAAAAACATCTTACAAAAAGCATGTCGGTCGTTGGGATCGTACCCGGGTGCGTCGACTCCATAGACCAATGTCTATACCATTGGACCACGGATTAGTTGTAATGACACGGCGAATCTTCGAATATCTTGATGACGTATTTTTATAGCAACGAAACTGTAATATCCCCCCGTCGCAACAATATCATCGTCTAGTACCCATAACACAAACATTATTGAGCTTACTATAGGATTAGTGCGATTTGTGTAAAAAATTTCCCCTTTATTATATTTATTATTTATGACTGGGATTCGAACCCGGGACCCCCGGCTTCGTAGGCTGGGTCACTATCAACTCAGCTAAAGTGGCCGTCGGTTAACACTGGAGTACTCTAAAATTTGCGCTCCAGTGAGATTGACAAGCTCAACTCCGCTTAGGCTTTAACTGAATGGGAGTTTTATCGCTGCTGGTTCACTAAAATTAACCCAGCTGAGAAGAGTCCAGAAACAAATTCTGATAGGCCCGACCCGACCTGGGTCGGACTGACTCTATGATTAGGGAGAGCTTTAGTGCGTTGTAATATGGTTGATAATGTCACTTGATTATCTGCAGTTGGCGTGTAATGTCATCGCTGCGGCGTTTCTGCTGCCTAGGGTCGTCACCGCATGACAGACCAAACTGAAAAGTACCTTAAAGCGTTGTGTTAAGGTTTATATTGTCACCTGCTTATCCTTCTGCAGTTGGCGTGTAATGGCATCGCTACGTCGTTTCTGCTCCCTGGGGTCGCCGCCGTCGGCGCCGGTTTTGCCGCTGGGCGACCCGAAGCACCCCATGGCAGACCAAGCTGCCCACCTGTGGACAAAGAAACGACGGTTTTAGAAAATGTTAGAACTTTATGCCGCGGAATACTATACAATACTAGCTGTACTCGCGGCCCCGCCCGTATATTACAAAGAAAGACCGCAAGCAAAGCAGCGGAATAAAATATAGTATATTACTATCCCAAAGATCCATTCTGTGAAATGTTTTTCGAGGAGTAGTTCCGGAGTATATTAGCAGGTATAAACTGGTTTGCTATAAGTCCTCCAACATAGCCTTTGCTAATTAATTTTGAATTCTCACTGATAGCGTAGAAAATTGGTTTTCACTTTTGCCGGAAGTGACCATACTATATTCTAAAGGTTTCATTCCATCACTCCCAAAAGTCCCAACACATCTACTTTGCATTTCCACGTATCTTTCGGTGTCTGAAATGAATTTAAATTACATCTTATCTTCACATTCTCGGTTATTGGAAACTAAACGAATAAGAAATTAAAGTCGAATTTACAAATATAATTTCAGGAGAAAGACTTCTATTTTAAAAGAGAACACCGACATAAGATATTCGCAAGCTAGGTCTTTCAAAGTGAACCTTCATAAATTAAGGTTGACTTTAGAGCCACAGTAGCGCGCAAGGATTTGCAAACGAAAGGCCGACTTAACGCAATTATCTCCATAACCTTAGATTTCGGAAATTGAACCTTAAAATCAATAAATTAAAATTGAATTTAGAGCTAAACTTACGCAAGGAATATGTCTTTTGGAAAAAGCAATGCTACCGAAATAGGTAAAGCACACGCCGCCTAAAAGAGTATGAAAGCCCATGACAGCCCGATTGTTCAGGTTAATGCAACGAATATGTTTTTAACTCATTATGCGGACGACTTTTGTGGTCGCCATGGACTGATCTCTAACTAATTTGATCTTTAATATGTTTATTAATTATTAGAAAAATTTCGATGTCCAAGATCAAACAATTTTTGACAGACTCAAATCTGCCCGCATGGCTTAGTTTTTTAAAATATTAAACAAACAAACAATACGTCCGTCCTGCCTAATGACAAGTGAACACCCAAGACGTACGGACTCTTGGAACTTTAAAAGAAATTGATCTTCGATATTAGTTTCTAAGAATTTCGAAGTCGTACAAATAAAAAATAAAAAAATTGGTATGGGTATACTTATTAATCACACCAACAAAACGGTGTGTAGAAAAAAAAATTATACGGTTGCTACTGGGAATTTGAAAAAAAAAGTAGTACATACAATGAGCTTAAAAGGAAAACTATCACAGCTACGTAGACATACTAGTTAACGAGTATAGCCGATCTTAAGAAATGTTCTTGGATAAAGCAAATTACTTAGATATGTTGATAGTTATGCCAAATATAACCTTAGTTTGTAGTTTATCAACTTTTAGAATTTGAAATTATAACTAGTTCTGAAACTTAAAATGTAACTGGTCCCCGCGATACATGCGTAGCCTAGTGCGGAGACCCCTGGTATGCTCTGTTAATATAATTTGGAAATAAATGATCTTTATTATTATTATTGTATGTCTTTTCCGTTCACGGGACAATGGTGTCCCGGACCTTTGGAAGGCGTGCGCGGAGCCGAAGTACCGAGGTACCGAAGTACCAAACGAGTACCACATAGGCAACACGTAGAGGCCCATTTGACAATTTAATGAAATGCAAGGGGTACACCGAGCGGATGCTGTCCCTGCCCGTGTCATGGGACGCACACAGAGACAGCACTCGCCAGGGTGTACAGAGACTATTGCTGGTTGATGGAATCTAAATGAACCGGATTATTGGATGAATATGATCGACTAATGGCTGGGCTATTGAGTGAGACAACGGACGTCTGCCTAATAAAACTGTCTCACATTCTTATCTCAGGCAGTCGGTGACTCGCCCTCTGCTAGATGGGCCCCTATAAATAGCGACATTAAAAAATGGCCTGAGGGCAACACCGGTGCAGAGGGCTGGGGGGGTAGAGGTGGCACTGGACTTTAAACATATAGCCAACTCGCCACTTAGGTGACCACATCCACCCCCGAGCAACAGCTCCAGCGACTCCACTCTGGACCAGAGGCAGGGGGCCTGTTCATACAACCAACCCACAGAACACCCCCAGAAGCACTCAGGTAGGTACATAGGGTCGCTGCTCCCTAACAGCTCGCCACAAGTTGCCCTACGAGGCTTGCACTGAAAGTGGCGGGAATCGAATACTTATTAATTTATTTTTAACATGTATTATACCTTTTTATAATCTCTGAAGTTTCCTTATCTCAACACACTGTATGGTTCGGTTTCAATTGTTTATTGAAGTCGTCGAGTCACTGCTTAAAATGGAATTGTGCCGTGAAAATTTCAGAGCTATGATTTATTATGACTTTAAAAGTGGACTAACACAAAAACAATGTGAAGAGCGGATGGTTGCTGCTTTTAATATTGAAGCTCCTTCAAAGACTACAATATACAGGTGGTATTCAGAATTTCAACGTGGCCGTGTATCCCTCACCGACGAAGTGCGTGAAGGTCGACCAAAATCGGCAGTCACGCAAGAAAACGTCGATGTTGTGCGTCGTCTGATAAATGAAGACCGACATGTGACATATCGGGAAATTCAAGAGCACCTGGGTATTGGAATGAGTCAAATACAAATTATTTTAAAAGAAGAATTAGGCGTGAAAAAGTTATTTTCCCGTTGGATACCTCACCTATTGTCTGACGAGCAGAAAATAGTCCGTGTCAATTGGTGCCGCAAAACTTTGAAAAGACTTAACAAGGGACGCTCAAATGCTGTTTTTAGCATAGTATCAGGTGACGAGTCGTGGATATACGCTTATGAGCCTGAAACTAAAAACCAATCCCGAGTATGGGTCTTCGAAGACGAGCTCAAACCCACAAAAGTTGTTCGTTCTCGCAGTACGGCTAAGAAGATGGTGGCTACGTTTATCTCTAAATCTGGTCACGTAGCTACTGTGGCTCTTGAGGATCGTAGAACAGTCAATGCTGATTGGTACACCACTATTTGTTTGCCGAACGTCTTTGCTGAACTCCGAAAAACAAACCCTAGTCGTCGCATCATCCTTCACCACGACAACGCCAGCCCACACACCGCTCGGACAACAACTGAGTACCTGGACGGTGAAAAAGTCGAAATATTGGACCACCCTCCATATAGCCCTGACTTAAGTCCCAACGACTTTTTTACATTCCCCAGAATCAAGGACAAACTGCGTGGTCAGCGGTTTCAGACGCCAGAAGAAGCAGTGGAGGCCTATAAAATAGCCATTTTGTCGACCCCTACTTCAGAGTTCAAAAAGTGCTTTATGGACTGGTTTGAACGCATGCATAAGTGCATGAAATACAAAGGAGAATATTTTGAAAAACAATAAAAATAAATAAACTCACTTATACTGCATATTTTCTTCTATTCCCGAAACTTTCAGTTTTACCCTCGTACGTTGACTGACTGCACTGGAAATCCAATGGGCGATGGGGTCATCACATCCCTACGCCATTCTTATTATTATTTTAAATTTATTTATATAGAGTAAATATAAGTGTTCAATTTTATATTAAACCGCATAATGTCACGGGTGGACACTGGACAGCTACGGAAACCTACATTGCCCGTGGCCCGACACACTTGTTTAAATATCACGATGGTGTCCAATAAGCATATGGCCTTCCTGCGTAATCTTTTTACCTGGACTCTTGATGCAAACTGGCGACCTTACTCACCACCAGGAAAACAACACTACATACTTACAAAGCAAGTAGTAGTGTTATTATTGTTGCGGTCTTGTGTAAAGTGGAGGTTCCCCAATCGGACTGATAAAATACGAGCGAAATAAGACTCCAGTGTGACCTAACAGTTAGTTATAGCGGCAGTAAGTATTTATGTTGCATTGTAATCTCTATTTGATAAATGCGTTAAGTAATCCACTTGTCGCATTTTCGCAGAAACGAGGATAATTTAATCTCATGAATAATAACAGAATTGCGAAACGATTTCTTAGAAAATCACTAGAGTAAGTTAGTATCTTATTCTAGATCCTTTTTTTGCGTGGAGAAAACCTGCGAACCACAGGTACCCAGTCATCGGGATCGTTTTTAATTACTGGGTAAAGTGCTATTTTTAGCTCAGGACACAGGGTCGTGATTTATAGTGTAATGTTGCCCTTATACAATAAACATTTTCATTTTTCATCTACTTACAACTCCGCGGTGACCGCCATCTGCGCTCTCATGCGGGGGACTCCAGGATTTCAATACTGAACGTACACGAAAAATTATCGGCCAAGATTCAGAAGCTCATAACGCTTTCGCTACCTATATAAAAAGTTATCAGATCAGAGGAAAAGCCAACAGATTGGTTTTAAAAGTATGGCTTGGCGGTTTCATATATATACGAGTATATCATGTCATAACATTGAATACCTGTGACGGAACTTCCTGCCGTAATAAGTCAGACGGAACGTCTGGCCAAGTTTGTCTTAAAAAATACAAAACCCGAGTAATGGATATGATATATGATCAACATATTCATTTCAAATTTCAGGGTAGCCTTCTGGTCGCGCTAATACTTCTATCTCATTTGTACTGGCAAAAATGGAGTGATGGAGATATTCAAAGTACAATTTTCAAATTTCACGGTAGCCTTTTGATCGCGCTATCCCCCGCCTTTCTCGCATTGCATTAGCCAAAAAGAGACGTGTGTATGTCGTGTGTTCAGTTGTGATGCTATAAATATACGAAATAGTTAAAACATGCCTTTTATGACTGTCCAATTATAATTGATTGGCAAAAACAAAACAATAGCGTGGGAGTCTTACTTCAAGCGGTCTATATATAGACCTAATTACACGTAGGTAATTATATGCCAGCTGGTATATTATACATCGTGCTATTGAATTATTTTCATTTCCCAACATGCTCGTGATGGAAATTTAACTGAGACAGCGCGGGAGGGAATTGCGTCTGCCGCCCGCTATACTTAGATGAAAAACTTAAATAAAGTCCCTGTAGTCGAATAGGCATATGTTTTGATTGTGTTACAAATTTTAAATATGTAATGCGGCATGGCGCATGGAAGGAGCCTCCTCGTAATACGCCGCACTTCGAGCAACCGATGTTTTTATGATATATTCAAGCGTCTGGCGCACCCTGGGCAAATTCTTCCACCACGCTGGTTTCACAGAGTTCCAATGCGAATACATGCGATCAAAAAAGGCACATCTCAGCGCCAGCACAACCGCTCCGTGCAAGGCTTCGAGACGCGACAGATAAGTCTATAAGCGTCGCCACTTTCTGGTCCCACACAGTCTGAAACCATCGATACGAGAAGAAGAATATGTAATGTCCATTCGAATTCGAACACGCCATAACTATGTAGTTAAGGTACAAGTGGGGCTTTACTTAAATTTTTTATCTATACCCTTTGACGTTTGCCCACTAAGGCGCGGACTGGATGCCAGCGGGCAGTGCAGGCGCCCATACATTGAACCCGCGCAAGTGTATGATACCCGCTCGCCACTCAGCTCGCTACCGTCCTAACCCAGGGGTTATAGGCGCATAAAATTAGCAAAAACTGGACATAATTCGATAACTGTAATTTTCTTTTACTATGATTTGAAGTATTGTTAGTTACAGTTAAAATAAAAAGAATTAAACATTTTAAGGCTCCGTGTCAATGTTAAAAAAACAATAAACTAACTTTTTAACACATTTTGATTTCGTAAATACGCCATAATAAATAACTTTGTAATTTGCTTTTAGGAAAAGGTTAGATAGTGTAAAATATCTTATGGTTTTTTATAAGATACGGTTACGATCCCGGATTTTTTACTAAATATATCCGTAGTACTCTCAACCAGTTTGCAAAAGTCCAATCCTTGTGAGAAATAGATCATTGCAATCTTATTGCCTTGTTTAGTTTGCGTAATAATTTATGAAAATTATACAAAAAATTGTGTTTGGTCCTAAACTTTCTGACGGTAGTGTATACGATTTTGGTCAATGACACCTGGTTTGATAAAAATACAAGCATTCTAAGCCGCGGGAAAAAGCTAGTGATACCAATATTTTTTATTTAAACATATCTTACAAATCCATATTTTATATTATTAAACGTATATTATTAAAGTAACAAGAATCCGGCAATGTTAGATGAGGACACGCCCCACTCTTTATCATTACGTTGGTTTTACGTTTTAGTTTGTTTATCTATAAAATAGGTAGAAAGAGTTAGCTCCTTCTTGACTCGAATAATCTATGTATAGTATTATAATAATTAATGCGTTGAGGTGGTTAGAGTATTATCGTATAAAGACAGCCACAAGTGTATGGACGCGCAAGGCTGTGGTTGATTACCAAGGTTCCGACGCATGTTGTCAATTTTCACCGACAAAGTCCTTAACAAAATGGACTAGTAGAAATACTTAACTGAATTATGAAGAAAATTATTTATTTACGTTATTCATTGTTCACATTTACTATATCTACATCAGATTGAATCTAAATTGGTTTAGGGATTTGACTGTGAACACTAAAATCAGAGATACAATTATTATTTTATTCATCCAAAAACACGAGTATATATATATTTTAGACTAACCTGCTCCAGTCCGTAACACACAAATAACTGAGCAAATTTAAATTGTATTCCAAACCAAATATATATCCGAATAATAAAAACTATAACAACACACAATAAATAGCTCCTTTCGTCTTGAATGAAACGTATTTACTAGCGTATTTTGTTTTATAATATAATAGTACTATTATTGCTCATTCATTAGCCTTTATGTAAACAAACCAACATGGTTATTCAGCTAGCAGCATATATTAAATGGAATTCCATGGCTGTTATGATATTTTGCTTCTGTTACAAATATAAGAAAATCCAGGGATTCCCAGACCGCCCAATAGGGACAAAAACAACGTATTTTAAAATAACAAAAATATGAGTCAGTTGCAATATTAACTATTGAAAAGTGAGACTGAAAAATAGGCTTTTGTTACTAAACTTGTGGGTGATGCACAGACAACATCGAAAATATACGCGCGGCCATGGGGTCCTCCCTTATGTTGTTGACATGTCAACGATTCGCACGAAGCGCTTTGCTTCTAGTTTTCTTGCGAGGACAGCTAAGGAGTGGAATTCTCTTCCGGGTAACCGTTTCCCAGATACTTATGGCCTAGATCTTTTCAAGACGAGAGTGAATAGGAACTATGTGAGTACGCATGTAACACCCTCGACCTCGTCAATCACTTAGGTACCATCAGTGAGATAGTGGTCAAATGTTTACCTATTTTATATATAAAAAATTGGCCAACAGCATGTCAGGCCATGCTCAGTGTAGGTTTCGGTAGTGTTCCCAATGAACTCAATTTAAACAAAACAATAACAAGCAAAAGGGAATACCTAAGCAACGTTTCATACGTCTTTTACTAAGAATTAAAGACTTTTTACGATAACTCAAAAACTGCTTAACTGATCATGTCCGCTACAGTTTTAGGAACCTGTCATATTTTCTCCATCTATAAACCTACAAAAGCTAAAAGTGGCACTGAAAACAAATTTTCGTCTGCTCTGTCTACACCTTTTGAGAATATAGGCGTTAGTTTATGTATGTATGTTGCTAGAACTGGCACTGTAATTTAATTAACCTCCGACGCCAAAAAGGGGTGTTATAAGTTTAACGTGTTTGTCTGTGATATCGTAGCTCCCAAACGGATGAACCGATATTCGTTTATTTAGTTTTTTTTGTGTCATAGATAATTTTATCCCGAGTGTTCTTAGCCATGTTTCATGAAAATCTGTTCATCCGTTTTTTGAGATAATGAGCTTTGAAATTAAAATTTCGGGGGTATTTCAACTTTTCTAAGTTGTAGTTTCATGTTGTGCTTTGTACTTGGTAATTGGGATGTGAGAATAGAATCCCTTAAGAACATTCCTGTAGATAAACATCGTGACAAACCTCGGCAAACTTCTTTTGTAAAAAAATAGTGTGATCCTTCTATTCTTATCATTCAGAAAATTTGATTGTTTTGCACATGTTTACAAAATCTACTTACCTTATCAGAATCAGAGATTCTGAATACTATGATTCATTATCTCTGGATTTCCCAACATATATGCACATGTTAATCCATACTAATATGACAAATGGAAAAGTTACTCTTGTCTATTTGATATTACTCCCAATGACCTACGGTCTGTAACTCTCAGTTTTCTAGTGTTTCTTATGGTTGATCGTATTAACAACAACGAGGTTTACCGAAATAGTATCCCACATTTTTTTCACTCACTGTCTTCGAGATATATGGCATCAAACTTAGGCAATTTTAAGGACAATAAAAAAGTTTTTTTGCCGTAAACTGTAACTATTGACTGTAAATTCAGATTCAGATTAGTTTATTACATCGATATAAATTGGGGGAATTAGGAAAGTAGGCAGAAATGTGCATAGAAGTGTGTTAGGAAAGTAGGGAGAAATGTGCATAGAAGTGTGTTAAACAGAGTTTTCAGTCCCGAGACTGGCTTGTTTGGGAAAGTCCCAAAAATCCCTTATCATAATCTACAAACGAAGTCGCAGACAAGAAGTAATTCATCATCATCCTTGCGTTATCCCAGAATCCCAGTACAATTGCATCCTGAAGGATGCACGGGGTCAGCTACCTAATGCCAAGAATTGGCGTAGGCACTATTTTTTATGGAAGCGACTGCCATCTGACCTTCCAAACCAAGGGGGAAACTAGACCTTATTAGGATTAGGTCACTTGTCAAGTGAGCGGGCAACTTGAATGTTAGAAGTTCTCAAGCCGCCCGAAGGCCTCGAATATGGCTTAACGACTGCTGTCATAGACAGCAGCCAGGATCAACGGCTTAACGTGCCTTCTAAAGCATGGGAACGCTCAGTTAGTAATTAGCAACCACTCAAAGCGGTCACCAAACCAAGTGTTGACCACGGCCGACGTTGCTTGACCACGTATACCGCACGCGGAACGCGGGCGCCGCTAGGCAACGGCCACTCCAGGCAATAATTAATCAATACTCATACAATGTTTCATGGTCCGAAAGGATAATGATCAATGATAATTATCCTGATAATTATCGTCATTTTTATAGTTTGATAATTATCGATTTGATAATAACCTAAAATTTGATGCGTTTCCGTTTTCGAACGCGGTCGCTAAACGTCAACGTCAATTTCTGGAGGGAGTTCCAGGGATAATTATCCGATAGTTATCGGATAATTATCTAGATATTTATCAAAGACCATCATTATCTAGATAACCTCGAACCCTGCAATGTTTAGAATCGTCTCGATAAGAACTGAACTCGAGAAGACTACAAAATAACATATAATAAAAAAAAAATTCAAAATTAAATTTTTGATTGTCAATTACTATGTATAACATGTCCAATACATGTTGCAATTCTTCTGAAATTGAATGCCGTGACTCACAGGTTTTTAATATTATTCATGAAAACATTTGATTCATTCTCGCACGCATCAATGTTTGAAAACAACACATATTGTAGTATTCTTGTTTATATATTACGTTTTTGTAATATTGTGAACACCGTCATTTTATAATCTTACGTAAGATTATAGTATTTCATGCGACAGTTACATAATAAGGGTTCTTTACATTCGAGAGTCAATTTTACGTCACCGGCACGAAAAGTATGACTCCTGGTAACGTCAGAGCCAGGGGCCTTTCAGCTCGAAGTACGAATTTTTCTATGGAAATGTTAGTTTAACTTGTTTGTACCAGATGTCACTGGGTCCTATCTCTATCGCACTTGCATATTGAAGTGACAGGGATGCAGCGATCGTGCGGTTAGTTCTTACTAAATACACAACGGCGCTACGATCTATGTGGAGTATTTCACTAGTATCTCTATCTCAGTATCGTTAGCGGTGTGCGTTAAAATCTGATTGAATGGAAAGTTTGACAATTGGAGACAGACGATAGGGGAACTTTGCTCGGTCAGTCATTGTAAGTTGGTGCTAGATTTGGGTACCTAACTCCGCGCGGTGAACCGCTATCGGTAATTCGGTATCGATCCGCTTTATTAGGACAATTTTTACACAAATCTAACTATTCCCATATAGCAAGCTCAATAAGTCTTGCTATGAGTACCAAACGACGATATACTTAATAGATATATACCTAAATACATAGAAAACATTAAAAATTCAGGAACAATGTTTATGCTCACCACATAATCAAATGCTCTTACCGGGATTAGAATCCTGGACCTCCAGCTTCGTAGGCAGTGTCACTAACAACTATATTAGGTTAAACAGGCCGACAATGACTCTTCGCTTAATAACCCTTTAACTCTATTGAACCCTTGGCTCTTTTATATCAACCCCCTCTAAATCTTTTGCAGATTACGTTTCCAGTACCGATTTGTTATAGTAATAAATTGACTCGTCTAAATCAAAAACGGACTGAATTTGTTCTAAAATGTGATTTTATGTTAATGCAAATGTCCTTTTTACTTTCTGGGCATCAGCCGACAATTACCGATATGAATCGAAGGAGCCGAGCGACCCGCGATCCCGAACCGATTTACTGTTTCGTACGGTCCGCAGTATCTAACGATGATTTGAGTTGGAGTTAACAACTCCTTAGAGTCGATAATATTTATAATGAGTCGATAGGGAATTCGGATCTGTTTGCGGATTCGAATAATTTAAATCTTCAGATCAGGATTTACCCGTCTCTAGTTGGTGTAACCCGACCTAAGATTGCATTTGTTTCTATCATGTCAACACAGATCCTCGAAGCCATAAAGGATCGGTCGATAATGTCCATGATAGATTTGAAAGAGCTCATAGGTTTCCATAGAAAATGCGCGTGCGACTGCTCTAGACTAGCAACCCTCTGTAGGCTGTGGTATTGGTTTACTATGGCCGTGTGCTCGTTTGCTATCATCGTGGTATTATTAAAACTCGCCTGGCCTAGTAATTACGGATTTTATGGACCGCCCCAATGCATTGTGACGCGATTATGACGTCTATGACGTTGGGTGGTATCTGTGACGCATCTCTGACGCTGATGTGATGTGGTAGGTTATTGACTGTCATTGTGATACACGACCACCCAAAGCACTCGGCTGCATCCTGTAGTCACGTGTGTATGGTATGTATGGTAAAATGATTTGGTTGCCAAGCAAATAATTGGATTATGGTTTCCCTTTAAAGGTGAATATCGAACAGGAATGTGAGGAGCTAATTCATAAGTTTGACAATCGGATACAGATGTAGTGAATACCCCATCGTCAAAAATCGGAATACGACAAGAACCGAAGTAGCTATCAATTATCGTCACAGATATCAGAGTAAAGCAGATCCGCTCATTAAAAGCCGAGACACACCGAATGCGTGTGCAGCACGAGCGCGTGCGAGTGTGCGTGGCGTGTGAGTGTGCGTGGCGTGCGCATTGTATCGTATGAAATGTCATAGTAGATGACACACTGCGCACGCATTCGGTGTGGCTCGTCCTTTAAGTTGAACGATTTCTTTACATCTCACCTATTCTCACTAATGCACAAATCAGAAAGTTTGAGAAAGCAGACAAGTGATATCTGACAGGTCTTCACCTGTCAGTCTCTCCGTCTTCATTACTCAAAATTGTACCCAACTAACGTTGTGGTGTGTTAAGTTATATGAGATTTAACATCCTGGTGTGCTTTCAAATGGACACAAATCGTTAACAGCCGAAAATGATCGTACTATCTGTCGCATTATAACTCATTTTGGTGCACCATAAGGATTTAACGAGACAACTATATGAAAAATCATCTGGCTTAATACTGCGAGTCTGCTTTTCTCCGATGTCTGTGATTATCGTATTGAATGATGACACGTTCACGTCTGTTTAATGTAAAATTTAGTCAATGTCAAGTGTCAGAATGAAAACTGGTAGTATTTTGCCATTTGACATGACAGATGTTATATGTATAATATGGTAATTGATTTACACTTCTTCGGATCTAGTCGTATTCTGATTTTGTCCGATGGGAAAGCATTATTCACTACATCTGTATATTAGGACCCGGGTATGTCCTAAAACTACGACCAAGACCACCGGGGGATGGGCAGCAGCATCCCTGAAGTGCGGTGGAGATACTGCGATCGCCAACCCGCATGCCAAGCGTGGCGATTATGGCATTTACCCCCCCTGAAATTGGGGGAGGCCTATGTCCAGCAGTGGACGTCCTTCGGCTGATGTGGTGGTATATTAGCACCCCGGAGGTGTACTAGACCTGAGTTTATCCGAAGCGACGAGAGGGACAGCCCTGACAGTAGTTAGCAGGGAAGAAAACTAGAGCATTTAACACGTCATTCAATCGGCATACGTATTACTTATCACGTAGGTTTTTCATCGACCATTTTCCCTATACGTAATTACGTATCAATATCAAAATTCCAGGCGGCATCATATTTTATTGCTTGACAACAGTGCCCACAAACAAGCAGCACAACTTAATGACGCCGCGAGCGATGCGAGACGGGATACTCTACCCTCTTATTTCTAATTTACGCAATGCGAGTGAGACAGGACTCAGGAGCCGCACGCGAGGCGTCTTGGTCGGACCTTTTGCTGGAGAATAACACATTATGTACTTCTATGGCTGCCGTTTGTGGCTTTTTTTCATATTTTTATACTATTAGCGGGCTTACCCCGTTTTTATGTTTCTTTTTTATACCACGTCGGTGGCAAACAAGCGCCTGATGGTAAGCGGTCACCGCAGCCTATGGACGCCTGCAGCTCGTAGGGGTGTCACATCCGCGTTGCCGACCCTTTAAGAATTTATACACACCTTTCTTGAAGAACGCCATACTCGAGTCCGTCGGGAAAACCTCGGCAGGGAGCTCATTCCACAATCGGAGCGTCCGAGGGAGGAAATCAGACTGAACCATCATCATCGTCCTAGCGTTATCCTAGTACAGTTGCATCCTGAAGGATGCCCGGCCGGGGCCCGCTGCCTAATCCCAAGAATTGGCGTAGGCACTAGTTTTGACAGTTATGTCTGTACATAACCGTAAATAACTTACCCTTCCGTGTAATAACATACCTTTCGGAACATTTTCATATAAAGTAAATAAGCAACCGGGCGGGAATCGCACCCGCGCGATAGCCGCAAGTCTGAATACGGGCTTAAAGTTTAGAAACTATTTATCAATATAGTCGTTTAATTCAATACCAAGAAAGTTCATAAGGACGAACCTTTTCATATGAAGAGGCTTTGATTCATCAAGTTAACAAAAGACTACACAAATACTAATCTTTACATCATTATGTTTAATAATTAAACAACCGCTATAGATAGCTACAATGACTGTAGGTTGAGGCTTTATTTTTAGCAGCATTAAAAAGTAAAAGTAAAAGTAGTTTATTCTTCAAATTAGGCATATTACATGCACCTATGAACGTCAATAAACTACCACCGGTTCGGAAAAATAAACCTCTGCCACGAGAAGAACCGGCGTAAGAAACTCGGCGAGGTGTCATTTTTTCAAAACAATATACATTGTATAGTTAAATATAAATTACAGTGTCAGCTACTACAAAATAACTGAAATAACAATGCTACAGTAGAAAACATATTTTCGCGATAGATTACCCGTGCAGGACGCTATCACTGCCAAACATCCCTATCCATGATGTAATCGTTTATCTTATAATATGCTTTTGAAATAAGTGTTTGTTTTACTACAGATTTGAATTTAGAATTACTAAGTTCAGTAATGTGTTTAGGAATTTTATTGTAGAATTTGATACAATTTCCCAAGAACGACTTTTTCGCCTTTACTAGTCTATAGAAGGTTACTTTCAGTTTCCCAGTATTTCTCGTGGCTATTGGTTTATCAGCGTTCGTTGGAAAATTGCCCAAATTCTTCCTAACATACATTATTATTTCAAATATATATAGGGACGGCAGGGTTAGAATATCTATTTCTTTGAAAAATTCTCTTAATGACTCACGTGACCCCAAGTTATAAATTGCTCGGATAGCCCTTTTTTGCAAAATAAAAACAGTTTCAATATCTGCAGCTGATCCCCATAAGATAAGACCATAAGTAATTATACTATTAAAATAAGCAAAGTAAACTAACCGTGCCGTTGCCACATTGGTAAGCTGCCTTATTCTCCTGACTGCAAATGCAGCAGAGCTCAACCTACTTCCTATCGCTGTTATATGGGAACCCCACTGCAATTTTGAGTCCAATGTAATACCTAAGAATACAGTAGAAGTAACAAATTCTAATGTTTGACCATTAAGTCTAATATTTGTATATAAGTTTCTGTTTGATGAGTTCGCAAGAGAGAATTTAATACATTTCGTTTTTTTCGGGTTCAATACTAAGTTATTGGCAGCAAACCAGTCAGATATCATGGAGAGGGTATTATTTGGTTCAATGAGTTCAGTATCTCTCCTATTTACCTTGAACAGTAATGAGGTGTCGTCTGCGAACATTACAATGCCTGATCTTCGGCTTACCATATATGGCAGATCATTTACATAAACAAGGAACAGGAACGGACCTAGAATAGACCCCTGAGGTACTCCCATCTCTACCACTGTCTCTGACGAAATGGCTTTATTTATCGCTACCTTTTGATTTCTCTGTGTTAAGTATGACTTCATGAGATCTAATGCGTGCCCTCTGATGCCATAAAACTTAAGTTTACAAATTAAAGTACCATGATCTACACAATCAAAAGCCTTGGAAAGGTCACAGAACACTCCGATGGCGTCGTGCGACTCTTCCCAAGACTGCAAAATAAATTTTAATAAACTTGCACCTGCATCAGTAGTTGACCTACCCTTCGTGAAGCCGAACTGCTGTGCGTGCAAAATATTGTGAGAATTAAAGTGAGAAACCAATTGCGTAAGCATTATTTTTTCGAATATTTTGCTAAACGCAGGTAGGATAGAAACTGGACGATAATCAGAAGGATTATCTCTATGACCTGATTTGAAAATTGGAACTACTTTACTACATTTCATTAAGTCTGGAAAAATGCCATAGTCTATACAGTTATTAAAAATGAGAGCTAGAGTTGGTGCAACGACCTCCAGAATAGATTCCAGTACCTTGACTGACACGCCCCATAAGTCATCAGTGCTCTTTATTTTTAACATTTCAAAGGACTTCAGTACATCTAGAGGAGAAACATGATGAAATTTGAAATTAGTTAGTGATTCTAATTTTACGTTGTCATTCAGAAGGGATTCAGCTTTTGTGGTAGATGATGCTAAACTTTGAGTAGTGACTATAGGAATTTTAGAAAAGAAATTATTAAATTCATCAGCTACTTGATAACAATGCTAAAAGCGGTATACAAAAATGGGCTATTCTTAAATGTAAACATACTGATAAAGGTGGGGTCTAGATTCTAGACTGTGGAACTTCTTAGGTTTTAATTTTGCCTTAAAGCATGATTTTCAATCTCGTATAATATTTAAAATCACACCTGTATTACACAAGCGGGAGGCAAAACATGAGAAATAAAAAAAATACGAGATCTCCAGCAATTTGATAGTGTCATGGGTAAAAAAAATTGTTATAATGGACGGACGTCAGTTTTGATTATCAACAAATATTAGACACGTTTTTTTTTGTTTTGTGTCTTTGTCCATAAAATAAAGAGGATAACCGGTTGATAAAGCCCTTGATGATATAATTAATTTTTTAAATGAAAAAATTTTTTTTTCTTGAAGTATTACAATTTAAAATGCTACGTCGTTTCAATGAGCATACACGGCTATATGCCTGAAGGAACGGAGATCAATAAAAACACCCTGTATTACATAAAAACGAGCATGTCTTGTATATAAATTTATTTATTTTGGGGATCTTGAGAACGGCTCTGATATTTCAATGACTTTTGCTATTTGGGGGTTATGTTATGGAGGAGAAAAATCGCTCTAGCCATATGTACCTAGGTCACATACTCGGAAAAACTCGTGGCTCCATGAAAAACTGTCACCCGGGTACTAATAATATCATCATCTCCCTGCCCTTATCCCGCTTATGCAGGGTCGGCGCAACATGTTTTGTTCTTCCATTCCTCTCTATCACTCGTCACTTCAGCACTTACTCCTTTCTTTCTCATACTCTCTCACACAATCCATCCATTGCTTTTTGGGCCTTCCAATCGCTCTTCATCCTATAATGTTTAGAAATGCTAAATGCCTTCATGCTGCGTTGACTCATTTTTTACTCACACTGAGTTCCTTTTCATATTTTCCTTCAATGATTGTTTAATTGTTTAGTTGATTTGTCATAACAGTATAATGTCTTAGAGAAAATGGTCAACAAAGTATTAATCAAGCACTTTTAAATCATGGTCTATGGACATACCTCTGAATTAATTATGTTCAAGTTATTTAAATGTATTTTTATTAACTATACTTTAAAAACTATAGATTTTTAACTGACAGTAAATACTACTTGCTTATAGGTTATAATGACCTCCATGGTCATGAACACATGGACATAGAGGACACAAATGTAACTAACTTTTTTGGCTTAAGTGTAGACAATAATCTGCCATGGGAAAACCAAAGAGAAACAATTTGTATAAAACTTAACAAATATTCTTATGCTTCGTATAACTTAAGAGAAGTAGTAAGCCCAGCGGTTCTTGTAGCATATCATGCATACGTAACTTCGACTTTACGATATGGAATTATGTTTCGGGGAAATTGCACTGACCGTGAGTTTTGAAGTCTGAAAAAATGTATTCACACCATATGTGGTATTCAAAATTGGAATCTTGAGCGTAGCGAGGGACTCGAAAGACACGAGATGCAAATATCTTTGCTCTCGTGTGATACATACAAATTTTCGCCTCAGCGGCGAGAACATATAACGCAAATGAATACTGATAGAGAGAATGAAGTTACTTAAACTAACCTACGAAAAATTAAAAAGTTACTTTTTCACGCTCGCAGTAAAATTGCATAATGCTCACTGGTTTCATGCAACAAAACCACCATTTTCGAGCCGCTGGGGTGAAAAGACCATTTTTAAAGTCACACTAATTAAGTATATAGAAAAGCATGCTGCATGAAAATTGTGATATAAGGGTAATTTTCAAATTTTTTGTACCTAATTAAGGACTTAATTATGACTACATTTTAATTGAGTCATGTGAGTAACGAAAATTAATAGTACACTTTATATGGGTAACTTTCGTTACTCACATGACTCAATTAGAATGTAGACATAATTAAGTCTTTAATTAGGTACAAAAAAATTGAAAATTACCCATAACATTAATTTAAGCCTACACATACTATATTTTGCTACACGGTAAGACATAGTGATACTAAGCTGCATATTATAACATCTTTATAACCCATCTTTAGCAATCAATATTTTGTCTTGTCTAAATATATTTTAAGAACATTCAAAATTCATGTAAAATTTATTTTTTCTAATAGTTTTTTTTAATGTGTAATAAAAAATATAATAAAGTATATTCTTATGATATATATATATATATATATATATATATATATCTTGGCCAGCATCTAGCCAGGGGGCAAAGATGAGGCCGACAATATATAACACACCCATGATAAATAAGTATTTGCTTTCTATTGTCACATAAATCAACACAATGAATCCTCAAGTCAATACTGGGTCGGCAACTTCTGGAGTCTCAAGGGTCCATACCTTGCCATCCAGCATGGTATTGCCAAGATTCACCAAGCCGACTCTGATGTTTCCAAGTGGTTGGACCGACTGCGTTTTTCTTTATAGCTAAACTGTGTAACAAAACAGTTAGAAGTGTAAATGGTTTAATCACAGGCTGAGTCCTTGTAGCCTTGTGGTAAGGCACACAACTTCCAATCTGGAGGTTCTGGCTCAAACATTGGCATGTACTGGGATTTTCCAAAGAAACATGTACCAAATATCACTTGATACTTCTACTTTCTGGTGAAGGAAAATATCGGTGAGGAATCCTGTCTCCCAATGTCTCCTTTTTCCTTCTGGGTTGGAAGGTCAGATGGCAGTCACTTTCATAAAACTAGTGCCTATGCCAAATCTTGGGGATAGGTGCCAAAGCAGAATCCTGGCTCTTTCAGGATTCAATTGGGAAAAAGTTAGTTGGGTGATGATGATTCATGACCATCAATCATACTACACAGTGAAAACTCCGGACCTGTCCTGATGCGGTTTTCACTAACATTTGAATTGATTCACAGTTATCTATTTCATTAGTATGAATTTAATTTAAGTGAAACCGATGTAGCAAGCTACCTATCACGACAGCCCGCCTAGCAGGCTATATGGCATCTGAGAAGAGTTGCGCAGTGCCTGTTATTCAGATATCTGGCAATGATTGTGTTAAAGGTCCCTAGTTAAAAATTAATTCACAAGGGAAATGGAGACTTGAAAACTGCATGTATAGTTAAGGAATGAAAAGGTAAAAATAGACTTGAAAAGTAACAAACCTTTTCATTCCTCGACTGTACATGATATACGTCAACATAGATTTACAAGGAAGTATGTAGCAAGACGGTTTATGCTAAGTTGGACATTAAAAATGTGTACTAGTTATCTTTGCACAAGTTTAAGGACTAGCCAAAATGATCATATTTATATCAGAAATTAAGAATTTGTCCCTTATTAGCAATACATAGATTTTCACAAAGGATTGAGAGAGACAGGTGTTATCATTTTAGTTCCAAGGAGAAGGAAAGCTCTTTAGGACATCTAGCTTGCGAAACATCTTACTCACACTAGGGACTAAAAAATACTACAGTTTCTCAAGTGCCAAAGCTATTGCTTTAGAGCTCAAATGTTCATGGAGTAGTCTGTTCCCTATTTTGACTAGAAAGTACCAGGCTGACAGGAGTATGAAAGAGCACTCACCAGCAGGTGGGAGTGGCGTTATCCACGGTGTCTTGGTTGGCCTGCGAAGGAGACTCGGCTCCCCGCGCGCCCCCCGTCGCTGACGAAGCCGTTTTGTCGCGCCCGTTCAGTGGGCCATCGTCCCAGTACCGCACAACCACACAGATATTACCTCCAGGAATACACAACTTGCATCGCTACCTGAAACCACCATTTACCACATCAGAACACTGGAATACGAGGCAGTTTCACGTGAATCACTTTCAACGCGATCGCGATGTTTTAAGTCTTAGAGCCAGCACTGTCTAATCACTCGCGGGTAGAACTGAACGCCAAAACGCGCTAAAGCGTGCTCCTGAGCTCCTCCGCGCGATCGTGCAGAGCTCCAAGAGACATGTTCACGCCCAATAACACTGATCTACAATATCTACCACGAAAAAATGGCAACCTTCATAAATTTTGTACGGACACACATCACACACTAGCACTGTATTATACTGCAATATTTAAACTTTCACAGGTTAATTATAGACCAGACGTTACTATTAACGCTTGAACATAAGTAAAAGCTGAGAAAATAATATTTATAAATAGCTTCAGATTATTTTGATACAAATCTAAATCGGTCTAGACTAGCATCACTGCATACACACCCTCGATTCGGGCGGAGTGGATCCTCTTCTTTCTTTTTACAATACGTTCAACATATGAAAATTAGCACGGGTTAGTTAATAAGAGTACAATTAAATGACCTACACCCTGATAACTACAAAGACATTTTGTAGCAATGACAGCAATCCGTATCGGCTTCACAGAACCTGTGAAAAAATCAACATGTCGCCAAAAGGTGTTTTATCGTTGATATTTCAGTAGAATCGAGATAAAGGGGCGTGGTCAAATACAATCGAGATAATTTATTCCTGTCAAAAAGTTTCAATGACTTTAATCTCTACAGTACATTTAAATAGATAAAGCAATGTACATTAAAGAAATATGAACTACTTTTCTTCCAGACACAAGTGCCTGAAAAGCCTATATAAATAATAGTTCTAATTTAGTGAGCACCTCACACTAATAAACGTCAGTAAATGCGTTTAATGGCATTAATCTTTTGTGTACTCTACAGTTTACAGTTTTGTGTACTTTACAGTGTACTCTAAAATCATATCATACAAAACATATCTCAAAACTCAATCAACATTTATAACTTTACTTGACACTTGGCGCATACTTGGTAATGTAGTCTCCATGAATGGTAAGCTTAATACCAAAAACAATAGATTTATAATTGTCAAATCTATCGATTTACTGGCAACACAGCAAATAGCCGTCAAACGAATGTCACTGCCAAATCAAACAATACGCCGCGCATAGCGCGCAATTTTTTTATTTTTTTATGGTTTCTAAGCATATTTTTAAATTATTTAGGCAGGCAAATTTGTGAGCAACTAGAACAATGGCTTCGTACAATAAAACTCTACAATTACTAGCTTCTAAATTGGGTTTAAGTGAGGAGGAAAAGGTTTTAAGGTATGTTTAGCACGTATCACACATATTTCGACGTTTGTTTTACACATTAAAACATTGTATCGGCTGAATGTTTAGTGTTTCTCGATTATAGTGCTAGTAAACTATGCTTCTTTGTACATGAAAGTCAACATTAATCCATAAATGTGGTTTCTAATTTGTTAAGGTTAGTGTCTTTTTTGTTAACGTTGCTTTTTATATTTTACGTTACAACAGCAAAGCGGCTGAGTTTGAGCGACTTCTGCAGACTAAAACAGTTGCCGGGAGCAACCTGAGCGACACGAGCAAGCTTGTGATCTGTCTGGATCTGGCTGCAAGCATCCTTGGAGTTGATTTAGATTTGGTAAGATATATTCAAGCTCTACTTATATTTTTTAATATCTAGAGAGTGTTGGAATGTTGAACAAAACAAAATTAAACCATAATGAAACCTAAGCATTCAACTTATAAAATTGAAAAGAACCATATCTGGTTACTATGGTGACCATGTAATAGTTATATTTGTTACACAATGGATTTTTCTTATGAAGCCTTTGTTTTTCCTTAACAGTTCGATTTGTTGCTTTATAAGTTCTGTTTTATAAAACACTACTATATATTGTACTAGACTAGATTAAGGACCCCTGAGATGGGTATAGGCCTCCCCCATGTCTTTCCACTTGTCTCTGTCTTTTGCGCTGTTAGTCGAATTTGTTCCTGCCACTGATATTACTATGTATATTGTTAAATTCAATATAACACTCCTTATTACAGAAAACAGCCATAAAATACTCTGGCCTGAAGCCTACAGCATACAACAGTAACCGTAAGACCTTAGAAAATCTGCTAGAACTGAACAGCAGTCAGCTCACTGTAGCACAGATGTGTGTGATGCTGCAATGCACCGGGATACAGGAGGTTGCTGAGAAGATACTTGAGGAGTATAGGAGACATGCTAAAATGGTGGGTGTTTTATGACCTGTTATCATTATTGCCATTTCAACTGAAGGACATCCACTGCTGGACATAGGCCTCTGATAATGAGTGCCACAATGACTGGTCCTGTGCCACCGGCATCCAGCAACCTTTACCAGGTCGTCAGTCCATCTTGTGGGTGTCTACCCACGCTGCGCCTGCTACCTAACCTGCTATAACTTGTCAATTATCTTGGGGCTCAAAAGGACATGACATAATGTGATGTATAAGTAAATCATTATAATCAAGCCCATAGGATTTTCAAATTTCAGGAAAAACTTTATCCATAGAATTTATTCCCTCTAAAGCATTATTTCTCTTAAAATCATTCTTCCTTAGGCCATAACTGAACGAATAATTGGGCATAATGTTATGTTACAAGGCTAAGTATGTAGAAGATGCTAGAATTGAACAGTAGTCTGGTGATGGTTGCACAGATGTGTATGACACTGTAATGTATCTTATGTATGGGATACAGCATGTTGCTCAAAAGATACTGGATCTGGATGTGCCACAGACATGCTTTGTCCACCCACAAATACAGGGTGAAATTTTATTGACTGTTCAAATTTTTCCCAGGCATTAGGTACCAATAAATGATGACATTTCTAAAAAAAAAAATATAGATAAAATTTTCAGAATAAAATGTGCTGTCCGAATAATCTGATTTCGATCAAAATTGCAAATTAGTCGCACGCGCATCTCCGCAATGACCGGTTGTGCACTCTCGTAAAAACGCGCAATCATTGTAACTTTAATTAAAAAACAGTTTTTCGACGCTTAAGTTTGTCTCGGCGTCTCAACGTAGGGGCGGAGCGAGCGTTATTGCTACCTCCCGCACAACGCGTAACACCGCGGTATCCACGAGCTCATGATTTTTTAGTATATCTTTCAGCTGCTCTGTCTCAATATTTTAGTAGTGAAAGATACAGAAAGAAAAAACACGTACTTTTTATTTTTCGCTAAAGAATACACTGTGAAAATTTGAACAGTCAATATTATTTGACCCTGTATTTACCAAGGACTTTTTATTATTATTGTTCGTTATGTGCCTTTATATGCCGCCTCGACAGCGTGTGATCTATTGTGGCAGCACTTTAGAGTTCACCGTTAAGGCCCGTTGATTCCAGGAACTTCCCGATTTTTTGGACGGTGATCTGTTGTACCTCTTCTGGTTGCACGATGTGCTGTCCTAGGTAGGTACTTAACATGATCACATGATCAAGTATTTAACATGGTATGTCCTAAAACTACGACCGAGACCACCGGGGGACGGGCAGCAGCATCCCTGAAGTGCGGTGGAGACACTGCGATCGCCAACCCGCATGCCAAGCGTGGCGATTATGGCATTTACCCCCCATGAAATTGGGGGAGGCCTATGTCCAGCAGTGGACATCTTTGGGCTGATATGGTAACATGATTACGTACTTAACAGGTACTAATCAATGACATGAACATTATTGAAAATAATTGCATTGCATTCTAATTTTATGTAATTGTGAAACTGAACAAACTACACATGGATTATTTTTAATAATAATTTATATTTAATAAAATCACGTGTATATGGTCGTTTGATAAAAATAATGTACGCAAATCTTGAAAGTTTTATTGAAATAAGTACATTGTTAGTGCATTGTCCTCCATATAAGCTCCTCCAAAGTTGGCATCATTTTATGATTTACACTGTTCAATTCATATGGAACGTGACCACTGGGTGGTGCTAAAAGTGCAATAAAAACTGGCAACCGTGCTGTCTTCACGATGATAATGAATATTTCTCGTAGGATAATTATTATTATTCACTTTGTTTTAATTATTACATCACTGTTCCTTAATTCTTTCAGATTTTAACATAATATTATTGTACGTCCGAAATGGGCAAACTGTTGATACTCATTATTTTATGGCATGTTATAACAATGTACACAGTTTTGACAATAAATAATTATTCTATTCTAAAAAAAAAATAATTACATGGAACTTCAAAGCATTTAAAAGTTTTATAAAGATAGTTGTTACCTCTTACTTAAAATAAATAACAATCGTGTATTTTTATAACCTTTCAGGAGCTGGACTTGAGTCTACCACAGTATGTCTGCATGGCAGTCTATCAAGCTGGCAGGTAAATAGAACCTACAGAAATATATCTATAGTCAAATCTTATTAGTTTTTATCTTATTAGGATCATATTAGGAATACCATGTGAATACAGGCAGTAAAAAGTCGTTAGTCCCAATTAAATTGATTACAAAAACTTCCTTAGTTCCTACAGCTACTGAAAAATTACAATAAGCCAGAAAAAAGGGGAACATTAAAAAAAAGAAACATTTTCGAAATGTATGGTAGTATGGAAAACATACAATTTTCAAAATAAAACGGTGCATATCTTGGAAACTAAGAGACTTTGTACTTACGCAAGTTGTGTCTAAAATATCTAAAATGACCTCCTCTATCACCCCTGAAAGTCTTTGCATCCTGATCCCAAACATCCTGTATTTATTTCCATATATATTTAAGACGATAACTATGTTAGCACAGTATCATATTGGACAATTCGCGTAAAAAAATTACCCTGCCGATAAAACGTGACGGTAAATGTTGTCATTTTGCTATCATACTAGCCACGCTGGTTTCAATTTCATCCAAAAGTGCTGCTTGGTGCCATTAAATCCCGTTATTACTGCGCTTGTACTGTCGATCTTGTCTTCGTTCGATGTGATGTTGAATTGAAAGTTTGTGTGGTGTTAGCCGTGCTGGTTGTAGGCAAAAATGTCGGACATATAGCATTCCTCTTCCACCCCGTCCCTTATTAATAGCATATAAAATAGGTTAGTAATGGGGCAGTGATGTTGATAACATTTCACACTTACATACCTGTTTTTACCTAAAATCACAGACCGAACAAAATCTGCCAAAATAATAGCTCATCATAAATTTTGATTGTAAATATATATAATGTATCTATCTAACCAGTGTGTAACCGCCATACGATAAATAAAAAATACCACAATTGCAAAAATTAAATCAATAGCATACGAAAACCTACTTTAGCTTAAATCAATAGCATACGAAAATCTACTTTAGCTTATAATAAGACTCAAATCAGTAAATTGCGTAAAGTTACCTTCATAAGCTTCAACTGTACCGGATGTCATTTATAAAATGACACGCAGTATTATATTCTTTGATGACACGCCTCTGACACGCCAATGCCAATCACATGATCTCAAATAAAAATAATATGACAAATTAAAACTGTCTAGTCTAACCTACGTGACGTACGTTCTTGTCATATCTTGATCTCGAGATTCGTGACAACTATGTGCATGAGCGGATGTCAGGCTTATACTGACACTTTTGAGACGAATGGGACACTTCTGGGGGATGGGCAGCAGAGTCTTTGGAGTGTGGTGGAGATACTGTGATCATCAATCGGCATGCCAAGCTTGGCGATTATGGCATTTACTCCCCATGAAATTGGGGGAGGCCTATGTCCAGCAGTGGATGTCCTTCGGCTGATATGGTGGTGGTGGTGTGGTTCATTACATGATAGTAATTCTATGGTTATCAAAGAGACATGTGAACTGTTAATTTTAGATCGAAGTGATCAATTTAAACATTTGATTTCCGGGCACTGCTCTTGCTAACTGCTAGCTATCGATATCGTGGATCCCACTCGTAGTAACAAAATTACAATAATTGCAAAATTAAAACTACATATAATCGCTAATTGCTGGTAATCGCGCCAGCACCACGCTGAGATGAAACCATTTCGTGCAATACCATTTATAACTGTTTACTGTTTTGTGTTTTTACTGTGTGTACCTTTGTTGTGTAGTATTGTCACGAATAAATATCTCAACTGTTTCAGAATAAACAAAGTGAAAGTGTCTAAAGTAAAGATAAACGAGAAGTGCCGTTTGAAGCCGGCCCAGTGGGCCATGCTAGAGGCAGATTGGACGAAATTCGTCAATGAGAAGTTTTCTGTTGCTGCCAAGAAGAGAGGGAGGCCGGCCAAAGTTGCAGTGATAGCTGGTCAGTTACTTATATTCTTAATATTCATAAATTTCCACCAATCCTATTCAGAGTAAAAAAAAATAGTAAGAAAACGATAAAATTTGTATTGTCTTACAGTGTGTCTCATACCTTTCATGGCTCATCTAGTAGGAATTTGAATATTTTCGGTTCAAAATATTGAAGAACCTCTAAGATTGGTTTGTATCCTTTGATATGAGTAACCATAAGCGACCAGATTTTGTGAAAGAAAGTTTATTCAATTTTATTTGTGTGATTTGTACGAGTATTTGTTCCCGAGTTTCGTATGTTTGATAAGTATTTATTTCTTGATATTAGTATGTATATCGTCCTGAAGTAGAAGTAAGTGTACCTAGTTGGTTACTAAGTTATGTTACTGTAATAATCCTTATCTACATAAAATATACTAACGAAAGTTAAATAAATTATATATTAAAATGAAGTACACACAATCAGGATTTACATTTGTCAATTTCATTCAAAATGGCCTCCTTGGGCCTGAACACAGGCCTTCAGACGACGAGGCCAGTCATCAATAGCGGCACGCACGGTTGTCATATCTAATTCCGTCACTGTCTTGACTATGGCCCGCTTGAGGGAGTCAAGATTTGTGTGGGGTTTAGCACAGGCTTTCTCCTCAATAACCTGCCATATAGCATAATCCAGGGGGTTGAGGTCCGGGCTGGAGGAGGGCCAGTCTTCGTGGGCAATGAAGTCAATTTTGTTGCTTCGAAACCAGGCTTGAGTTGTTTTTGCCTTATGTGCAGGGGCTGAGTCTTGTTGAAAGACCCAGGGCTGGTTTTGAAATAGAGAGTGGCTTAAAGGCTTCACTATTGGTTCCAGAACGGTTTCCTGGTAAACTTTAGCCCCAGTTTTGACACCTTTTTCACAGAAATGGACCTGTGTTAACCCTGAGTATGAAACACCTAACCAAATCATGACATAAGAGGGATGATGGCCTCGTTGCACTCTCGGAACAGCTACACTCGCTTCTTGACTGTTTTTTGCATACACTCTGTCATTCTGGTGGTTACAACATTCTTCAATGGTAAAAATTTTTTCGTCTGTAAATAATATATTTCGGTGGCCATTTTGTGCGTACCGTTTCAGTAGCACGCGACTTCTATTCAGCCTCATAGTCTTCAATCGTCCATGAAGCAAATGACCTTTCTGTCTACGATAAGCGTGTAGTCTAAGGTCTTGATTGATAACTTTTTTAAGGGAGCTTCTCTTCACAGACATCTGAATTGCCAACAACTTTTGCTTCCGAACGGGGTTTCTTGCGATTCTCGCCTTCACTGCCTTTATTAGAGCTGGGGTCCGAACGGTGCGTGGTCTTCCAGACCTCTTGCGGTCATCAAAGCTCAGGGTACTATTGTACCTATTAATGGTACGATAAACGAATTGTTTGTTGATTTTCAGATTTTGAAGCAACTTCAAAATCACGTTTGGCGGATGCCCGCATTTGTGCAACGCAATTACAGCGACACGATTTTCTTTTAGACCCCAATCCATTATAAATATGACGAGATAAGTGTTGTGTGTGCTATAAAATTATAACTGACAACCCGCCATTATATGTCATTTTTTATTTTTTCGGTAGCATTTGTTTTACCGCAAGAAAAGAGTTTGCAAATCGAGTAACAGAACTTAGTAACCAACTAAGTAGTATGAGCATTGTTTTCAGGACTAGGATGATATATGTGATTGACCCCGAATATAATACTAATTTTGATAGAGGGTTCATATTGTTTCAGTTTATGACACCGAAAATCATTTCTAAATTACTATCACTTATAAATACTATTTGCCTGGTAAGTTACTGATTACTACAATTTTAAAATCTTTTTAACTTTTTCAGATGAAAACCAGGAAATGGAAATAGACTCGAAAGAAGAATCACTTATGGAGACAGATATAGAACCATATGAAGAATGGAGACGGCGAATGTTAGAAGCTGCTTATCGTGAACTGGAGCAGAGGGAGAAAGAAAACAAGAAATCTCCCAAGAAAACCCCACTAAAAGAGCGTCATACTCAACTAAAAGAGAGTGGGACCACAGAAAAAGAGCTACATGTTACTTTGCTAAAAGAATTACGCGTAGTTATTCAAAAAGAATTACCTAGCATTGGTCAAAAAGAACGTGGCGCTGGTACCCCACAAAAAGAATTACGTAAAACTCCGCAAAAGGAGCGTGTTACCCCGTTAAAAGAGAGTGGTACCCCACAAAAAAATCTACGAGGTACCCCGCAAAAGACTGGTACCCCACACAAAGATTTACGTAGTAGCGCTCAGAAAGACTCGCTCAGTGTTCCAGAAGTGATGTCTCCCAGAAAATCGCCTAGGAAGACTCCAATTAAATATTCCCCGTATAAACCTATTAAAGGGGGTGGGGTTAGGTTATTATTCCCTAACTTTTGAGACCAAAGACTAGATTTTAATGACAATGAGCATTTTGGTGTTCTAGAATTGGATAAAATAGTGAAGATGTACATGCGTGAATGCCGCCATCTTGTTCTACTAGTTGCTGGGAAATATTTTTTATGATTGCTATTCTATTGTAGGTACCGTACAGTCAGACAAAAATATATGTACGTTCTCTTCTTGACTTACTATGCTGGCTCGAAAACCCGAAGAGGATAGTGGCCTCTGGCACACGATAGCGCCAAACGCTTGCTTCTCTATTCTACCGCCTCACGCTTTTTGGGTACTCCGTGGTCGGCTTGGTCTTTTAGGGCTTCGTCATTCCGGCGGTATCCATTGGGCTGATCCACATATGCTCTCTTCACTGAACGAGCGCCTCACATCCTCCAAATGGTGAGATGTGCAGGTAAGAAACTTAAGTAAATCCTCTCTCTGTAACTGAGGAATGTTCGAATAGAAATTACATATTTAAAATTTGTAACACAAAACAAATGCCTACTCGAACAGACCACAACTATTGGCTATGTGCACGTCAGAAACATCAAACGTCATGGGTCCTGGGACAATGTCAAACTCGGAGATGTCAAAAAATGCCACATGAATATTTTATTTGTTTTAGTAACTGAAAATTTTAGTAAGTTAGTAAGAGGTAGACAACCTTACTGGAAATTTAACGGAAATGAATAAGAAAAAAAAATACAAAACCATTAGGAAACTTTTACAGATGTCCCCGGAAGCTACACATTTCTGCCATGGTGTACGCTGCGATCGCTTAGCTTACCCCCACCACCTACTTCGCACATAGCCAATAAGACCGCGATTAGTTTACGATTGGAATAGCTGTCAATTCATATACACTTTGACGCAAGTGCAAGGAAAAACTCACCAATTGTATACTAATCGCGGTTAGATAATACATGCAGTAGGCTTTACTTACGTTTTTCTTATATACACTCTTGTAATTAAAGTCATATTTGCTTATATGGTCACTAAGCGCGTATAGATATTTTTAATGCTGACTGTACCGGATTTACTTGAATGGTATTGTATTTTAACATTTAGCGTTTTGCGAATAGTGAGTACATTTTTATGTTCCCGAGCAAAAGATCCGGCTTTCATGTGAATAATGTCGAATTCCAATTGTATTGTTATGGATACAGCGTCTTATTGACATACAAAAAGTAGGATCTTTTGCTCGAGAGTGACTTATTTTGAATTAAATATAATTTTGATAAGCAGATTTTGACATAATTTATAATTAGCAATGTAAATATATGTAATAAATAATAATGTTGACTGAAAACCTGTAAAATGTAAACACATCCGAATAATATGTAATTTAATTAATGTAATACTTTTTGACATGTTTATTCCTAGTTTTATCTGTTGTATTGTACCTTATTATGAAATTATGTAATTATAATTATCAAGTATAAATAATTTTATTTATTTATTTCCTTGTAAATTGTAGTTGGGGTTGATGACCTGGTAAAGGTCGCGGGAGTCCGCTGCATGCGGGTGGTGCAGGACCGGTCATTGTGGAAAGCATTGGGGGAGGCCTATGTCCAGCAGTGGACGTCCGTAGGCTGATATGATGATGAAAATATAGTTAACAAGCAATAAATAGAAAGTAACAGGGTACGTACGTAGGTACATTTAATTCCACTAGATCACGGAACAAAAAAAAATGTAGTAGAAGTGGCGTTTACCTTGGTTCCTATCAGGAGCTCTGTTGCCAGTACTCACACTATCGAATACAAAAGAGTGCATTTTACATATATACTGAGGCATTTATACATATATACCGCCACGAGATACATCGGAGCGATCAAGATGTTCACAAACATCTGAACGGGTAAGACCCAAGGTTTATAATAATAATAATAACTACAAACTCACTTGTGCCTGAGATGTTACCGCAGGCAGCACGGACCCCTCTACCTACTTCACTGGAAGTTTAACCCCCCCCCCAGGTAGAGAGGCGGGGATAGATGGATCGCCCTCCCGACCCACCCCCCCTTCCTAAGAGTATGCGCGACATAAATGTCACAACAGACTCCCAAGATCACCCTATCAGCACTTCACGAAACGAAAGCCCCTCAGAAGCCGACGCCAATCGGGGGAGGCACCGTAGCCAACCAGTGGCCCCAGTGGGGCATCCTCCCCCCCCTGAGTGCTCATGTTGACAGAGTTCCCTCCGTCGCGTTGTATGAGTACACGCTGTGAACCCATTTCCTTACAGATATGCGAACACTCCCTCACATCATTACTAGGTGGCGAATCCGTTACTCAGGTTAACTGAGATTGGGTATCTGCGGCTGCATACACTCTAGTTTTATGGGTACAAGCCATGAGGTACAACAAGCACCCGCACCATGCATGTACAGCGGGGGAAAGTTGTAAATTCAACAAATTTACAACTCTCTGAGACAATGTCGCTCAGATCTCTCTCCGAAGCAGAAACCTATAAATATCTTGGTATGTCACAGGCTTTGGGTATTGAGGGTGAGGGCATAAAGCAGGCTGTGAAGGAGCGCTTTTTCTGTCGCCTGACAAAAGTACTTAATAGTTTTTTGTCGGGTGGCAATAAGGCGCGCGCCTTCAACGCCTGGGTTATGCCCTTGCTCACATACTCCTTTGGCATACTAAGGTGGACTCAGACTGAGCTGGATGCCCTGGATCGAAGGGTGCGTGTACTGCTCACTGCACACCGCATGTTGCACCCACGTTCGTCTGTTATGAGACTGTACATCCCGCGGAAGTGTGGAGGTCGTGGCTTTTTAAATGCCAAAGACCTCCACAACCGCGAGGTGTGCAGTCTCAGGGATTATTTCCTAAACAGCGAATGTGGGATGCATCGAGACGTAGTGGCAGTAGACGCATCTTTCACCCCGCTCTCCATGGCAAACGAGAACTGGCGCAGATTTAAAGTACTGAGCACCGAGGACCGCAGGGCGGAATGGAAGAGTAAGGAGCTACACGGGCGGTTCTACAGGGCCCTTACGGGGCCCGACGTAGACCTGCTCGCGTCGGTGAACTGGCTACGTTTCGGGGATCTCTTCGGGGAAACCGAAGGTTTTGTCTGTGCAATTGCGGACGAAGTTATCATGACGAACAACTACCGGAAATATATCCTGAAGGACGGTACGGTCGACATTTGTCGGGCATGCCGCCGTCCCGGAGAGTCACTCAGGCATATCATTTCCGGTTGTGGTCATCTTGCTAACGGCGAGTACTTGCACAGGCATAACTTGGTAGCCAGAATTATTCACCAGCAACTTGCTCTTTCATACGGTCTTGTGGACTTCGAAGTGCCGTACTATAAATACTTACCTGCGCCAGTTCTCGAAAATGGTCGTGCTACGCTCTATTGGGATCGATCTATCATCACGGATCGGACTATTGTAGCCAATAAGCCCGACATCGTGCTGATAGATCGATCGAAGCGCCAGGCAGTGCTCGTCGACATCACCATCCCCCATGACGAGAACCTCGTGAAGGCCGAGAAGGACAAAGTCAGCAAGTACCTAGACTTGGCACACGAGGTAACCGCCATGTGGGATGTTGATTCGACGATCATTGTCCCGATAGTCGTTTCTGCGAACGGTCTAATAGCGAAGAGTCTCGACCAACATCTCAAGAGACTCTCGCTAGATGGCTGGGTCAAGGGTCAAATACAGAAGGCGGTACTCCTGGACACGGCGCGGATAGTCCGGAGGTTCCTCTCTCTGTCGCCCTAACCACCGGTGGCTTAGGCCCTGCCTCGCTGCCGGCGGCACCCTAGGTTAGGTTTTTATAATGTTTTTATATTTTGTAAGTGTATTTTTATATTTTACCTTTTGTAAATCCATTGTACAAACCTAACCTAAGACGAAAAATAAATAAAGGAATAATAATAATATAGGGGGACAATCTTACACAAATCAACCTAGTCCCAAACTAAGCAAAGCTTGTACTATGGGTACTAGACGACGATATACATACTTATATACATAAATACATAGAAAACATCCAAGACCCAAGAACAAATATCCGTGAAAAATGCACAAATAAATGCCCTGGCCGGGATTCGAACCCGGGACCTCTAGCTTCGGAGGCAGAGTCACTACCAACTAGGCTAAACAGGTCGTCATAAACCATTTAAACCATTGTTACGGCTTTTAATTCGTCTACAATTTAATTTATTCCGTTGTGACACAAAAGTTACCCATATAAATATATTAAATTGTAGATGAATTAAAAGCCTTAAAGATAGTACAAAAATTTGGTTGTCACCCGAACACGACTCTATTATCAAAGAGTACATGGTCAGATATTTTAAACACCCTGAAGCATACAGATGTATTTGTTGGCGACTGTACCAAAACCGGTATCGCAAAATAACGCGCTTTATTTTTTTTATCTGAATAACTTTTCATAACGATCAATAGTATCTAACTTATGATGATGGTGACTCAAAATATACGGTTATTCAGACGATTGTAATAATAATTTAGTAACAAAAAATACTAAAATACTAGTCACCAAATAATGATGGTGATTTACCACAGGTAAATACCCAAACTCAGCCTTTTGTAGCTCTTACGTCTTCAGACACAAACCACATTGTCAAAAACTAGTGGGCCACGGCAAGATGCCACGGATACTACTTTTTATAATAGTTTTACAATTTTGTGACGCTCAGAATACCAGCGATGTCCCACCAATCTCACTGGACAACCCATACCGGCCTACACCAGCGTACCCCATCGCTACTTCGTTCCTTTTCATCTTCGCAATTCTACTTTTTGGTGTTTTCATAAGAGCATTGATGCTCTGGACAAGCATGTGTATACCTTATAGAGTTGTCATGTTTGCGATCGGAGCTTTGTTAGGGTATTTAGCCCATTTATACCCCAAATTCAAGCCTATTGTGATGGTCTGTTTCATAGATGTGGATTACCTGCTGTTAACTTTCTTGCCTATTATCCTTTTTAACTTAGCATATTCGGTCGATGCACATTCATTCTGGAAGACTTTTCCGCAAATCGTCTTAGTGTCTGTACCGGGTGTATTACTTACTAGTTCAATGGTTGCGTTCATGGCCTATTATGTTATAGAAACTGAGTGGTCGTTTGGCACGACTATGCTTTTCGGAGTTATATGTTCTCCTATCTATCCAATGGAGGTGGTGCGGCTGTTAAAAGAGGCTTCCAGATGCAAATTCATCAGTGTTTTACTGCTTGGAGAAGGGGTTATAGGCGATGCTACGGTAATGATATTGTTTACCGTGCTGTACGGTTATATCGCTGAAGCGGTAAGCACTCCTAGCCAAATATCGCTAATGCTGCTCCGGTTCGCTGGCGGTGGAATTGTACTAGGAATAGTCATGGGAAAAATTGTCGGAACGTTAGTATCTATGACGTATTACGACCTGCTTTGCGTGGTAACGGTGACATGTGCTGGGGCATATTTAACTTACTATTTAGGCGAGAAGTTTCTATACGTCTCTGGTCTGCTAGGGACAGTTATAGCTGGGGTTATAATCAGTAATCGTAAAGCCACGATCGCGGGCGATGTTGAGCAGATAGTGTCGTATTTCTGGACCATTCTCTCCTTCGCTGCCAATACGTTGATCTTCACTATGGTTGGTGTAGTTATATTTGAAACTATGGCTGATTCGTTGAGCCTTCGGGAGGTTTCGCTTATTTTCGTGACGTACGCGACGGTTTACGTGTCAAGGTTGTTGTCGTACGGGATTATGACCCCTGTTCTGAGGGTGGTGGGGTATGGGATGACGTGGCAGCACAGTTTGGCGTGTGTTTGGGGAGGGTTGCGAGGGCCACTGTCGTTGTGCCTCGCTCTGCTTGTGCGGGAAACGCCGGAGGTGGAAAAAGTTGGCGATGTGAGTAATACTGATGGTTTTCTTTGAACTTAAGGCAGATCGAAAAAACTCCGACGCTACCTGTCTATCAAACCAAGTGTAACTAATTTCTCATACGTAATCCAATTGAGCTGGAAGGCGGTAATAGTACAATAGTAAGAAATAGACGCAAGCGCCAACGTCAATGTGTCAGAACTCGTTATGTTGTTTCGATAAAGGTAGGGTGCACCAATCAACGTTAAATATAACGCTGGCAGCTGTCATCCCATAGAAACTAGTCAAACTTTCCATACAGTCGGTTTCTAGCGAACTCCGACGATTAAGACGGTTTGGTTTGGTGCTACCCACTCCACCCGGCGGGTTAATAACCGTTGTATTATCAACCGGCCAGGTAACATGAAATTTTCCCACTCGCACTTACCTGAAGCGGACCAAGAATGCTTATGTTCTAGTCTAGACTGATGTACATCATTCAATAATTTGGACTGGGTGAATTATGATCTGAACATTTGTATGCCATATTTTTCAAGCGTCAAAAATCCATCCGACTACGGTAAACAGCCTAAATTCAGCTTGAAAACTTTGACTTAACAATCAAACATTGCAGCAAGTTCAAATCTTGTATAAGTACAATACGTGCACGTAACCTTCCATTTCCCCAGGTAATGATCGTCCAAACCACCGGCCTAGTCATACTATCCCTCCTCGTCAACGCCACGACCATTCAAAGGGTCCTCAAAGTGCTCGGGCTATCACAAATATCATTGGCCAAGAAAGCGAACATGACGAACTGCGTTAAACGGATCATGATGACGCGGGACCGTTGTATTTCGATGCTGAAGATGGATAAGTTTCTGGCTGATGCTAACTGGGATTTGGTGCAAGATGGTATGTTCTTGTTTTATTGTACCTTTTATAGCAATGGTAGCTTAGGCGAGCCGGCGAGCCCTGTTGATACGTCGACCTACATCTGATAAATATTTACATGGCTCTTTCTTTCATAATTACATAGGCACAACAATAAAACACCCATACCAGACCCAGCTCTCAGCCACTGGCCGCGAGGAGGAGAGCGATGATGATACGTACATGGGGTACCGATACACGACATGCCCAGACTGCGAGAGAGAGATACCCAACGAACCTACGAAGAAAGAGTTTGCTGAAATGATGAGGTAAAAGTAAAAGTTACTCAATAGAAGGATCGAAGTGCTTGTACAGTTACCTGCATCATATCTGCCACAACAAGTGGCGCATAAAAATCGAACATGTCCAAACTGCCCTGGAAATGGACACGTTCCAGATATTAATTGTGGAAATACGCGCTTTATTGTAGAAAATATCGAAGTGACTGTACAATTTTTACAGAACAGAAACGTCTGCTAACGAAATAATACGTAAATAATAATATTTTAATAAGTGAATAATTATTCGCCTCAAGCAGGATTGAACCCGTTACATTTCCTGGCCTGCTCTTTCCAATCGTGCTTTTTATTTAGAGTCAGGCAAAAAAGCCCATATTGCCTTACAACTAGTCTCTAAGTCGGGGCCTAGATATCTGCTTCAACAATTAATTCCAAGATTTGGTGACCGCAATAGTTTTACGAAAACGACTTCCATCTTACCTTCCAACCCTGAGGGAAAATTAGACCTTATTGGGATTAGACTATGTTCCTCACGGTGTTTTCCTTCACTGAAGAATTACGTCATTTCCATAAGTTTACAATAATAAAACCGAGAACACTTAGGTTGTGGAATGAGCTCCCTACCGAGGTATTCCCAATAGGCTACAGAATGGAACTTATCAAAAAAGGCGCGAAAAGGTTTCTTACGGGTCGGCAACGCGCGTCTGACGCCTCTGGTGTTGCAAGCGTCCATAGGCGACGGTGACCACTTACACTGACCATCAGGTGGGCCGTCAGCTTGTTTGCCACCGACGTGGTATAAAAGAAAATGGTAATTCCAGGTATACCCTTAAATTACCCATATTTTTACAGAGAAGCTAACCAACGCGTGCTAAAGTCCTTAAAAATATCCTTCTGGCGCCAATACGAATATGGGAAGATCAGTAAAGACAGTGTGAGGATACTCGTGCAAGCTGTGGAGGTCGCAGCAGATGCTGATGATGGCTGGATCAATCTGGATCAGCTCGGCACTCTGTGGAAACCGAAGGTGAGTAATAAAGTCTATCTTCGTGGGGTAAATGTTGGTTGCTATTAAACATTGCTGAAGATCATGTCTGTTGAGAGAGGTTTCTACACTTTGTGCTATTCATCATCATCATTTCAGCCGAATGACGTCCACTGCTGGACATAGGCCTCCCCCAAAGACTTCCACAATGACCGGTCCTGCGCCACCCGCATCCAGCCTATGTGTTATTCATCATACACAGCTGAAAAAAAAAGTTTTTTCTTTGGTCAGTAATTAACGGCACATAAGTGCATGTCCTCTCCTAAATCGGTCCCTCACTGCTGAGGATTGTAACTTGGTCACTTATTTAAATTTCTTTGTCAGTTTTTTCGCTATGGCGAATATATCGCTCGATAGAAACCTATTAATTAACAAAATTTCAAGTATCTTAAAGGCTAATACAAAAATCATCTGTCTTTCAGACTATATGTAAGACCAAAAATCATTACAACCACATGAGACATTGGGTTGCTCAAATAGCTATTGCATAATCCAAAATATATGTCGCCTAGCGGCGTCGTTCCGAACACATTCCATTAACACATGGTAAACATCTTCTACGCGATTACATGCACTACATAACGGCGAAGTTACTTTCCGCATGAGATATCCAAACTTATTTAATGGGATGTGTCCAGAACGCAATTACAACAATCTTTTGTTGCGACTTTGTCACTCAAATTATTTAATATCCGCTTTCCACGCTTCTCTATGTTCGTTGCCCGATGGAGAGCGGTGTTCAGACTTCAGAGGAATATGCAGCTGGTCGGATATCTGATCGCACCATTGCGTTGTGCGTCTTCCCTTTGGTCTCGTGCCTTCAGTCTTGGTTGTTGGCTTACGTCCCTTTCTGTCTTTAGCTACATCTAGAACAGAAGGGACGGATCCGTAGAGCTTTTATCTGATCAGAACAGGGATCTGCTATACGTTCAAGGCCCTTGTATCAAGGCACTTTCCTGAATCTTTGTTTTTTGTCTCTATAGCTTATAGACTCATATAACTCTTCTTTCAAGGCGCACGCAGTGTAGCTCCGGATTCGTCCCCAAAGCCGCCAAATGTTAGAAATCGTGTTAATTTTGATTCATTCATTTGGCTTCTAAGCAGAGTCTGTGCAATAAAGTCGTTATTTTATATAATCACCCTTTCCCCTTTTGCTGTTATTTTTTATAATTCACGATCCCTATCTGTTTTGAGAAGGTTTCTGCTACAAGCACTTTCGTGACTCTTTGTACTGTTTAGTCTACAGCATCTCATTTTCTCCCATATCATTGCACGCCTCCTCTTTTAAGGCACACGCAGTGTGGCTCCGGCGGCGCCTGGTCAACATGATCACCCCGGAAGCCGCCAACGCGCGGATCCCGCGCGCGCCCTGGCGGCAGCGCTGCTACCGCTTTGTCAATAACATGTGGTTCGACATCTTCATCTACGTGATGATCCTGTGCAACACTCCGGTGATCCTGTGTGAGGTGGCCATGCCATCGCCGGATCGGACGGCTTCTTACATTATTAAGTCGCTTAACGTGTGAGTATCAAACTATTTGGAGCCTTCTACCCTGCTCTAATCCCTTATCAGGGTTGAGCTATTTATTTGCTTCAGGCAACAAAAGGCCCATTAACATATACCTTACAGATTAACATACATATCAATACTAAATATAAACTTGAACACATTATTTAGGCGACGTTACAGCGTGACTCCGTTGCGTCGTCATCTCCGGCATAGAACTCGGTAGGTTGCCCCGAATCTGCCGAAACACTACACCCTTCGGCCATAAATCAGCACACGCGATGGTCCTCTGGAGCTAGGGTTGCCATATGGAAGAATTAAATGTCCTGATAAAAATCCTGACATCACCTTAAAAATCCTAACATTTCTCGTAACAGAGATTTGGCGTAGCTTGAACGACGCCCCGGCGGCGCGCTGCGCTCTGCGGTGTACTGTAGCGTCTACCTGTTGTATTGTGCAATTTGATTAATAATTGAAACCAAATAACAAAAGTACATTGTAAGTAGAGTTTTAAGCAAACAAATTGATCTCCTCTTTAGCTATATTTTATCCTATTTTAAATTGTTTTGAACGAAAAAAAATGGTTTTTTTTTCGTTGAAAACTACTTTTATGTATCCTTTCATTCATTAAAACTGTGTAAACTTTGCAATAAATATATCAAGTAAACATTTGTTTTACGAGGTCATTCTTAAAAATCCTGACACTTTCCAAGTCCGGCCGCAATCCGGACAAAGGGTCGAAAATCCTGACATGTCTGGACAAATCCTGACGTATGGCAACCCTATCTGGAGCGGCCGCGGCACGCGCACCACAAACGAACTGAAGTGTACGTAGTGGCGCGAACGCACCTGTAACACTCTTATCGAGTAGCCGATCTTCTGACGAACATACTCCACCATGTCGTCGCCCGCTATACAGCACCACTCAAAAGGCGCCCTCAAAATTTTATCTTTGCCTTGATTTTTCATTCAGCTTTTAGGCGCCTCAAGGCACCTGGCGCTTACATAGAGCGGCATCTCCATTCGCTCAACTCCAGGGCCGGCCCTTCTACCGAAACGGAAACAGCATGTTCCCGGATCCGGTTCTCGGATACGGTTTTGGAAACAGAGCGCCCGAAAGAAAGGAATACGGAAAACGTTGACAGCGGACGAATGCGACATGCGGGTTAAAAGTGAAAAGAAAACTGGCTCACAACCAATAACAATTGACTGACAAATTGACGAGTGTTACCAGTTTAGACTTGATTTTACACTCGTATAGCGTCGTGAAACGAGGCCCTGAACCCACATAACTGTCTGCTGGCTTTAGGGTTTCTCATTTCTCGACCCATTTAGATTCTCGAGTTTCGAGAAATCTCGAGGCCAAAATTTCGAGTTTTCTCGAGTCTCGAGTCTTTTTTTTACTGTAAAATTTTGGTAAAAAAAATCAAAGGAGTGATAGATAGGTATTTTTTATTGCACCACTATGATTAGACATGCGTAAAATAAATGAAAATAGGTAGCCATACTACTCCCTAGCCATGACTTAAGTCAAGATACAAATTGAATTTGTTAAATTTAAATTATGTGATTAAGATCTAGGACACAATTACAATAATCATCAAAAAACACAATGTAACATTTATTAATACTGATTGAGATAATTTTAAAAATCTAAATGAACTTAAAGGTATCAGAAACAGAAGCAAGACTTTTAATGTCTTGAAAAATAGGCATATATGAATATTAAAGCATTAAGGTCATAAATAAGGAATTAAATATTCAAGTTATATATTGATAAAATTAGATTTTGTTTTAGGTACAGTCTTAATTATTCGCAATGTAATATATATCAATATTTGATTGAGATATTTTTTATAATCGAAATTAACTCATTAAAAGGTAGCAGAATCAGAACCAGGACTTTTCAAAAGGTCAGACAGATCGAGAATTCTCGAGTTCCAGTCATTTTTTCTCGTCTCGAATGAAACCGAAATTCTCGAGTTGTCTCCCCTAGCTAAGAAACCCTAGCTGGCTTGCTAGGAAAAACCTTCTTCATAATAATGTCAAAGAGTCAGGAAATCTAAAGCCTCTTTTTAATGTTACCCTAATAAACAAGTGAAAAAATACTCTAGACCTGTTCTGAGGAACAAAAATTTGGATATACATTTGTTGTTAGGTATATTGCTGCATATCTCCCAAACAGAAGGTTCTCACTTACCTTGGTACTGACTCGATTGGGCCAGACTCATAAACTAATTTTGTATTAAGCAGTAACGCTGCTAACGAAAATTATAAATAACAAATTAAAGAGGAAATTTGAAAAATCTAGTGCTCCGACCAGGATTCGAACCTGCGACATCTGGCATACGCGGCCGATCGCGGCTGAGCTATCGGAACCAATCAAGGTCAGGCACGAAATCTTTCACTAGTTCCCTCTTCCAACGACTTACATAGGGAGGCGTACAGCGGTATCTACCTTAGAAGACTTAGGCTTGTTGTAACGGCACCAACGTCTCAAATTATTGAGAAATGTATGTAATGTATTTATACATACGTGAGAGGGCCAGAAAGTCCAGATAATGTGAACTTTGTCACTCACTCACACTTACTCACTCCGTTGGCTCAGCGACCCATAAGTAATGAATGTCGGCCACTGAGAGTGCGCCACTTTTGTCGGCTCTGCGCTAACTCTTACCTATGGCTTGTTGATAGCTTGAAATGAGTTTTCGCAGATCCGCCTAGATAATGTCACTCCAGCGGTAACCTTGGTCGTCCGACAAACGTCGGACATGGCATCTTTTCTTCACTTTGCGATCTTCCCCCATCCTTTCAAGGTGACCAAGCCAACGGAGCCTGTGAGTATTCTCTCTAGGCATCTGGAATTGAAATATGTATATTGTAATAGGTAGTGCCATTGCCTCCGAAGCTTGAGGTCCCGGGTTCGAATCCCGGTAAGGGCATTTGTTTCTGTGGTGAGCAGAAAAAATTGTTCCCGAGGCTTGGATGTTTTCTATGTATTTAAGCATGTATCTAATTCAGTAGCGGAGCTCCCATACAACAGGATTCCCACCGGCTTGCCTAAAATTTCTTGCTGCATGTACTTACTTACTTCTTCATACTTCTTATGTCATAAATGAACAATATAAATACAAGCTACACTGAATTTGACAATACGATTTACTAAATAGCGTATTGACAAAATATTACAACAAATCAGTATCAGTATGAATTCACACGCCGAGCGCGCCAAGCCGGTGAAAATCGTGTTGCCTTCGCGCGTGTACTACAGCGTGCACACGTCGAAATTGCACGCACACATTGATAACGCACTTCCAAGACTCGCAGCTCAAATGCCGGCTTTCACGCATTTTTGCAAGCCGCTTTACAGCGGCTTATTTTAGTATTATCTGAATTATCTCACTAGAATTTAAACCTTAAAAGTATTATAATAAGATTTATATTAGAATGACTTGATTCGGCCAAATATTAAAATTATATTAAAATGTGTCTTGAGTGAATGGGCAAAATATTAACACATCATCATCATCATCATCATGTCAGCCAAAAGACGTCCACTGCTGGACACAGGCCTCCCCCAAAGACTTCCACAATGACCGGTCGTGCGCCACCCGCATCCAGCGGACACCCGCGACCTTCACCAGGTCATCGGTCCACCGTGCGGGGGGCCTGCCCACGCTACGCCTTCCGGTACGTGGTCGCCACTCGAGAAACTTTCCGCCCCAACGGCCATCGGTTCTACGTGCTATGTGCCCCGCCCACTGCCACTTAAGTTAACACATATCGATTTATAATTATTATTATATGTCATTTCAGGTTTTTCTTCTTCATCTACTTCATGGAGATGGTTGCCAAGATGTGCGCGTTTGGTTTTCGTGGCTACTTCGCTTCTAATTGGAACAAACTGGACTTCTTCATTGTGGTCATGGCCAGTGTAGGTAATAATCTAACCTTGTACAGTCAACATGGAAAATTTAGTTACAAAATAAGCGAACATTTATGAAAACAAAGCAGTTATGAAAACGGAGACACTCGCAGAGATGAAGCATTCCTGAGAATTATTTTCGTTCCTGAGAATAGATCAGATGTATTTTAAGTTTAATGAACGGATCTGCTTTACTCTGATATCTGTGAGAAACGGCTCCTACAAAGTGACACTTAGCTATGACGTCACACGCAAGTTATCGAACTAACAGTTGTATTGGAAAAAAAATATTCTGCTGTCTTAGTCGTGATCTTTTTATGATTTTTGTCAAATTTTCTACTCAATTTACAATTTATTGTGATATTTTAATGGTTCCATCGAACCACAGCATGTTATCTGGGGGCACGGTAGTGCCCCCGCCAAGACGAACAAAAAGGAAGGCGAGGTATATTTAATTTTATCATGTGGCCGATACAAATTGTCCCCTCGGTTTCAGACTTTGTTTTAGACACGATAGACACGTTCGTGTCGGATTTCAACAAGTACACTACGTTCAACTCGAGCGTTCTCACCGCGACCAAGCTGCTACGGATGCTGCGGTTCCTCCGGCTCTGCAAACTAGCTAGGTAAGTATTTGTAAAGTTTTGACCATCTGCATTATCAGCAATACAAGAAAATAAATTATCATCTGTTCATCATCTTCATAGCTTTTTCCCAGTCTGTATTTACGAGTTTATATAACCTAGACCTTTTTAAGGCACGAGTGAATAGGCATCTTCTGGGTGAGCTCGCTTCATCGTCGGCCTCATCTTTGCCCCCTGCCATCCTTGATCCTTGCCATCCCATTTTTAATGAAAAAAAGGAACCCAGGGTCCACTTTGACATCTTTATTTGGCGTAGGCACTGGGTTTACGAAAGCGACTGCCAAAAAAACGACCTTGTTGGGATTTAGACCGCTTTCCTTATTATGTTTTCTGTCACTGAACAGCTACTGTTAAATATCAAATGATATTCTGTCGGCATAGGACCCTTTAAAGATACACACGGGCTCGCTAGGAGGATGATGAACAGGAATGACATAGCTTTCCATCCTCCATCCATCTCATTTGATATCCGACTCGGAGGAACAATAATAATAATAGTAAGACGATTATTACAATATTGTATACCTACATATTATTATTTATATCTTTTTTAAAATTAACGTGTATTACTGATTTCATTATTCTGTTAAATTGAATTTATAATTTGTTGACATATGTTATGTACCTACCTACGAGTATATCTGTTTAATTTTGACGATCATAATAATGACTTCATGTAAATTGACATACAATTGTAATGTATAATGAAAAAAAAAATATATGAAATAAATGCATCTATCTATCTACATGCTAATTTACACGAACTTAGTATGGTAGAATGGAAAGTATACAAAACAATTATAAAGGTGGGTTGACCATTGTTTGTTTTGCAGGGTCACTGTTCCAAAAATCATGGGTTATATGGATCGCATGATCGACAAACAGCTGGCGTTCGGTTACGACGTGGGAAAGGTTCGTACCACACGAGTAATCTATACTAATATTATAAAGCTGAAGAGTTTGTTTGTTTGTTTGATTGATTGTTTGTTTGTTTGTTTGTTTGTTTGTTTGTTTGTTTGTTTGTTTGTTTGTTTGTTTGTTTGTTTGTTTGTTTGAACGCGCTAATCTCAGGAACTACTGGTTCGAATTGAAAAATTCTCTTTGTATTGGATAGTCCACTTATCGAGGAAGGCTTTAGGCTATATAACATCACGCTGCAACCAATAGGAGCGAAGACGCGGACGAAGTCGCGGGCAACAGCTAGTTATGAATATCATGATATACGTATTGTCAGCCTTTGACCAACTAGGCTAGGTCCCGGGTTCGAATCCCGGTAAGGGCATTTGTTTATGTGGTTGGCATATGGATTTGTTCCTGAAACTTGGGTGTTTTCTATGTATTTAAGTATATATATTTTAAATATACATACAGTACCCATAACACAAGCCTTATTGAGCTTACTACTCGTATGGGACTAGTTCGATTTGTGTAAAGAATGTCCCCATAATATTTATTTATTTAATACGTATACTCACTTTTGTTTAGGCTTTTGTATTCCTAGGTTTAGAACCTAACCTAAACGGTTTCATTTGAAGTTTAATGAAACGGGTAACTCATGCCGCTCGGCATGTTTCGAACCGATAAGCGGTTCAAAATCATGAGGGCTCACGTCGGCGAGACGTTTAGCACTGCCGCTGCATTTCGGGCGCTGAATGTTGCATTATATAAGGTGCTAACGAATTAGGTACCAAACTTCTATTTCCGAAGTAGTCCGGTTAGTCTTACGATTTTGTTCACATCGTAGGAAAAACCGGACAAAAAGAACTGTTTTGTTCTACGATGTGAACAAACTGGATATGAAAATCCGTTTTGTCCTACGCATTATGAAAACAGACTGTAATTATAAGCATTGCTAGGAATGCTAGGGCTCAATCTACTCATCGAAATAAGTCATCAAGTAACAACTTTTCATTCAGTCAAAAAAAGATAAATTTTACATAATGAAGTACTCTAATCAGTTCGGACGGACAAGTATAAAAAATTGTTTTTTGTTTTCGAATTTTAAAAAGTTGTTAGTATAAATGTGACTTTGTTTGATGAGTGGATTGAGCCCTAGAAATATTGGTATCTAATTTGGCAGGCATCAGGCAACGCGCATGTGACACCCCTGGAGTTGCAGGCGTCCGCAGGCTGGGGTGGTTTGGTATCTGCCAGTGGAGTAGGCTCCATCCACCTCATCGCCTTTCAATTGACATGCTAATCTGGCAGTTTCTATTATATTGGTTTTTAGTTGTATTGCAGTATTTCATGGAGAGGGCTATGCTGGGAGTTTCTCTGCGTGATGGCATCAGAAATGAGGCCATCCGCAGCAGAACCAAAGTGACCGATATAGCCCTTCGAATCGCTAAACTTAAGTGGCAGTGGGCGGGGCACATAGCACGTAGAACCGATGGCCGTTGGGGCGGGAAGATTCTCGAGTGGCGACCACGTACCGGAAGGCGTAGCGTGGGCAGGCCCCCCACACGGTGGACTGATGACCTGGTAAGGGTCGCGGGTGTCCGCTGGATGCGGGTGGCGCAGGGCCGGTCATTGTGGAAGTCTTTGGGGGAGGCCTATGTCCAGCAGTGGACGTCATTCGGCTGAAATGATGATGATGATGATGACAGTATTTCTTTGTTTAACATGCTCTTCTTCATGGCCCTTTGCGTTGCTTGTATCATATGTACGACTTTCCTATACTTGGTACGTAATATAATAAATGTGCACCTAAAATAAAATAATAACTGGTCGCCCAGGGAACAGTCGCTGAGTTATTATTTATTTAATAAATTTGCCAATTTATTATTTTTGTTGGTTAGGTTAGACTTCTATTATTTTTTAGCTGCTTTTTTAAACGCATGCCATATTGATGATACTTAAAATATAGGGCTTTGTAACAGCGGAGCAAGAGGTATCAAATCTGCTGCCTCAGCTTGTGGACAATCGAATTATCCAGGAGGCCCTTAATGCCAGGCTAGAGGACGATAGGTAAGTGCCGTCTACAACACACTTGTTTTTAAACCCTATTACAAACGAGATAAGGTCTACTTATGGTTAGGTATTTGTGTATCTGTGTGCCCATAAATGTATGATGGGTCTCACTTAAGTTTGTGGTATATATGTATGTTTATTTATTTACTTATTTATGTATGTTTATTGTATATATATTTATATATAGTGCTTTATGTGTTTTTTATTATTATTATATATCTTTTTATTTCTAGTAGTTATTCCTTTTGTTTGCACCACACACTTATCATGTTTGTTTACTTTTTTTCTCCGCTACCCAAAGGTTGTCTGGAAGAAATCGCTCATTTAGCGATAAGACCGCCTGTTGTTTACCTCTGCTTGTATCTTTATGCTGTTTCTATCTGTAATTCTTTTTTGAGGTGTGCAATAAAGTATATTGTATTGTATTGTACAGTTGTTCATATCTACTGGACCTATTCATTTTACACTTATGACAATTATAATTATATACAGGGAGATTTCTTATATTGTTCTAAATTTACAGGTTACTGCTTGGCTCAAAAAAATATCAAGAAAATACCCCTATGACTTATGTATGTCACATGTGCTATGCCTACTTAAATATATATTAAAGTGTTGTTGTGTTGTAGAAGCTGATGGTTCTCCAAATGAATTGTATGCTATTGTGATCTTATCTTTTTTTTTGGTGACCGCTGCTTTTTTTTAAACGTGCAGGTTGAAAGTGACCCGGCAACTCGGGCTACTGCAGCGAGACAGGCCCTGGACGGCTATAACCGTCAAAACCCGGCAGGCTACCACGTCCACTCTGAACAACATGCTTATTGACGCAGCGCAATTGAAAGAAGAAGGTATTTCACCTCGTTCTATACTGCAATTAGGTTACTGTTCATCGTGTATAATGGGATTGCTCTTGGCCAGCATCTAGCCAGGGGGCAAAGATGAGGCCGACCATGAAGCGAGCTCACCCAGAAGATGCCTATTCACTCGTGCCTTAAAAAGGTCCAGGTTATATGAACTCGGAAATACAGACGCCGGCAGAGAATTCCAAACCTTAGAAGTGCGCATTATAAAAGAAGATGCAAAGCGCTTGGTTCGAATTAGAGGAATTTCGACCAGGTAAGGATGGTAGCCAGCCGTACGTCTGGATGTCCGATGGAAGAAGGGGGAAGGCGGTATGAGCTCATGGAGCTCCTGAGCACACTCACCGAAGTACAGTTTGTAAAAGACGCACAGACATGCTACTTTGCGTCGATGTGCTAAGCTCTGCAGCTTATTTCCCACTACCGTACTGCCGCCAATGAGCCTCCTGGCTCTGCGGTCCACCGAGTCGAGTGCGGCAAGTTGGTACTTAGCCGAGCCATCCCAGAGGTGACTACAAGACTCCATGCAAGACCGGACTTGGGCTTTATATAAAGATAGAAGCTGCCCAAGGGTGAAGTATCGCTTGGCCTTATTTAAGTATCCATTATCTACTACTTAAGTTTACTAATCGAGAAATTTGTATTTGATATCACTAATCGAATCGAGAGCCATTTCCTCTCAATTGTCAGCTTGTGCTGAAGTAGATTCGCCTCCACACGTTTTTTTTAATACCACGTCGGGCAAACAAGCGTATGGCCCGCCTGATGGTAAGCGGTCACCGCAGTCTATCGACGCCTGCAACTCCAGGGGTGCCACATGCGCGTTGTCGATCTTTTAAATGTTTATACACTCTTTTCTTGAAGAACCCCATACTGTAAATCTCGGGAAAACATCGACAGGGAGCTCATTCCGTAACCGGAGCGTTCGAGGGAGGAAATTTCTCGAAAATCGTACCGTACGCGACTATTTAGGTTCTAAGGTGTGAGGATGAATGCCCTGCTGATGGCGACCGGTGCGATGGTAGAAAGCGACCTTGGGCATCATGTCGAACAGTTCTTCGGAGCACAACCCTCGTCTTTTCAGTGACCAGTCAGTCCCAAGTACGCTATCTTGACGGCTTGATCTTCTCCCATTCTTCAAGCGAGATAATGTTTGATCTTGACTTGCTGGCCAAACAGTTCTAATGTTTTTTTTTAAATTATAATTCTAGGATTTCTGGATGAAGTGGAATATCGTTTGCTTGTGATGGCTATTCAGGAAAAGGTTCAATATGTGCGCCATAAAGCCAGTCTGGTGCCTCCTTCGTCGCCAGAGGTAATTCGTAATTTATGTATACCTACCACTTCGGAGTAAACTAAAAAAAAAAAAACCACATTATTGAGAGATAAGTTCCAAACGCACAGAGCGGGCGCGGCGCGGTGCGGGGCGGAGGCGGTTTCCCATTCTTGATGTTTCCTAAAATCCTAAAATGTTGACTGTCGGTTACTGCTTCATGTGTCACACACGCCGCCTCCGCTCTACCGCGCTACCGAACACCGCGTGGTGTTTTGGTGCCACGTGCCCCGGACCGCGGTCGCTTTTTTTATTTATTTTTTATTAAAAATGGGATTGCTCTTGGCCAACATCTAACCAGGAGGCAAAGATGAGGCCGACGATGAAGCGAGCTCACCCAGAAGATGCCTATTGCTTGACCGCAAAACCGCCCCCGCCCCCGCCCCGCAACGACGCCGCGCCGCGCTCTGTGCGTTTCAAACTTATAGGACTGTTATTGAAATGTTTTTAAGGTTCCCATGTTTTTTTGTTACTATGTGTTATTCTCTAAGCATATTCTTTCTTCACCAGACCCAGCTGCGAGCTATATCCTGGCTACAAGGGAACGAACGAGTGGCAGATTATTTTATAGAAAATTCCGAAATACTCAACTATAATATAAATGACATTCTTATTTCGAGGGGTGAGTTTAAATCTATTAAAAATTAGTTTAATCATATGTAATATGTAATTTTCAATAACAGAGTCATGTTAAATGGTAGGTATCACCTAGCTCTATCTAGATCCAGATCCATCATATAAATTAGGTGTGAAGTCGTATTGAATTACTAGACTTATAATAAGCTGACATAATCTGGGATAAAAAAACAATGAGTTATTTCATCTTTATTACACAAATGAAAAACTTATCGTACAAAAGGTGAAATCAATGCCATATTCAGTACGATTACTTTGAGTTTGACACTGACATAAGCTCTTATTCCACTGGATAGTCTACTTTAAAGCTTATGTAAGTCGGTGTCTATGTAATATAAACTCTATTACGAGTCTAAAAGTAGAATATTGTTCCTGAGTCTTGGATGTTGCCTATGTATTTGAGCATGTGTTTATCTATATATAAGTATGTCTATCGTCGTCTAAGTCTCCATAGTACAAGCTGTGCTTAGTTTGGGACTAGGTCTATTTGTGTTCGATTGTCCCCCAATATTTATATTTATAAGTACATATGTGAAAAAATGGAGACCAGTATTGATAATGATTCTGTTTTTAAACAGGTGATGAACCTAAAGGCCTCTACATCCTAGTCTCAGGCCTCCTTGAGGCCTCGTACATACCTCCAGACGACGATATCGACGAGGCCATACCTAACTATGAGTTCCTCACTGACTTGAAGTTTGGGGAGCCGAGTAAAGACTACATTGTGTCTGGGAACGCAGTTGGAGTACTGGGGGTAAGATTTTTTCCATTAGTATCTGCTATTAGTCTCCAGACTGATCAGATTTGTTGTACGGGAAATGGCGATCGTAGATTTAGAGACCTGTGCCGCATTCACTACTTAAATAATGAGGTTACATCTGGGTCTCTTAACCATATTGACATTATAAAATTAAAGATAAATAATTTAACATGAAGAGGAAATTAAATATTATAATACCCCCAACGCACATACTATAATACAAGGTGCAGCTGAGATCTTTTAAGTGATACTCCAGGAAAAGTACCCGTTATATTACTCGTATATTTCACATGCCATGCATGGTAGATTTGGACCCGGGTATGTCCTAAAACTACGACCAAGACCACCGGGGAATGGGCAGCAGCATTCCTAGAGTGCGGTGGAGATACTGCGATCGCCAACCCGCATGCCAAGCGTGGCGATTATGGCATTTACCCCCCATGAAATTGGGGGAGGCCTATGTCCAGCAGTGGACGTCCTAGGGCTGATATGGTGGTATGGTAGATTTTAGTGATACGAATGCTACTTGTAAGATTATTGTACCTAAAACTACGTGAAATAAATTATTTGGAATTTGGAAAGATGTTAAAACTTAACACTTAGTAAGCTTACCAGCTTTCCCAAAATTTAAGTACGAAATTACAGTATAGACTTATTCAAGAGCAGGTTTTCAAATAATCTGGATATTTGTGCTTGGGTTTTGGATGTTTTCTATGTATTTAAGTATGTATTTATCTATATAAGTATGTATATCGTCGTCTAGTACCCATAGTACAAGCTTTGCTTAGTTTGGGACTAGGTCGATTTGTGTAAGATGTCCCCCAATATTATTATTCTATTATATTATTTCATCGCATCTGAATTGGGTATTTCACAACTCTAGATATATTATTTATAACTTACTAATAAACATATCATACGAAAATACTTTGAAAAAAATCAAACTTCAGCTTATGTATGCAATTTTAAGATTTTTAAATACATAAACATAAAAAGAAGGACGCTGTTTGACATAAAAAATTGAGACGTCATTATGTACATTTCCGTACAAACCTCATAGTAACCGAGCCTTTTTGACGTTTCGTAAAAGTTGCTGATTTGACTATTAGTGAAATACCGTATTATGTAACCGCTCTACTATATATCGATGCCTTAGTTCACAATCGTACTAATTACGAGAAAAAAGGTAGCGAAATTAAGACTTTATGATTAGTGCACCATGGTTCTAATTATAGCAATTTTTTTCCTCGTAATTACTACGATTGTGAACTAGGGTATCGATATATACTATCAAGCATCCTACTACGATGACCGCCTACCATCAGGGGAGCTGTGTCCAAGAACGTTCGCCCAGGTGTTCCCGACCTGTCCACAGTGTTATGATCCTTCCGCCGAGGTGTCACTTTGGACACACATACTTAGGTAATAGTGGATTAACAAATAATATCCCTATCGTAATGTACTACAATATGCTTTGCAAACGGGAACATTGGTCTCTTCCAGGTCTTGACCAACCGGCCGTACAGCTACACAGTTCGCTGCGATTCTGCGGTCCAGGCTTACTACATCACACTGCCTGTAGTTAAAGAAGCCTTCAACCTGGCACCACATCCGATCATGGGGTAATGTCGTACCAACAAATAGACTCACAAATTATTTATACTTCAATTCAATAATATAACAACAAATTCGTACCATTATGACCCACAGCGCAGCGTCAATTAGTATTACAAAATATCATCCACAACACGCTTCGTCCTTTAAGTTATCACAAGAGCTGGCGCGGCAAATGTATGAAACTGACATTAATGTGGAAGCGGCGCAGGAAAACAACGAATCCTGTAACTTCTTTATTTGTTATTTAATTATTAAAACACCTTCCTTCGTTCGAGTCGTCTTTCATACTGTATCATACGTCAAATCATTCGCCATTCCAAAGTAATTCAAACTCCATTCGAACGTTTCTTATTCATCATCTAGCAGCCGGCTCCTTACACAATCATCAAAAAGTACCAATCCAACATTAATTTTATAGACATTCCGCGCCAGCTCTTTTGAATCGACCAGACACATACACATCACAATAACAACGATCTGTCCGATAAGTACCCGGCTCAAACGTCCCAAATATACCCGCCGCGTTCCCGCGCTGGATAGCCAAGATACGTTGAACGAGGTACGCACATGACCTTGCATCGCAACCACTATCTTGCAACCGTCTTCCCAAGACCCTTATAAACTGCTTTGCCACAGAGCACCAGGGTCCCGGAAATCGGTAGACTTATAGTTTTGCTACAAATAGACTTATGGTAGCCGAATGGTTTAAGCATGCGACTTTCGAGTTCGGAAGTTTTATCTAGAAAACTCCCGTGAGTTTGAGACATATTCAAATATAATGAAACGGGTCACTCATGTCTTTAAGGTCGAATATCGCTCGACATGTTTCAGACCGGTTCGCGTTCCGTAATCATGAGTACCGATCGCGGCGGCGGTTCTTTTAGCACAATAACGTTCTGTCCTACAAACACACTCAAAGAGTGCTAAAAGAACCGCCGCCACTAGGTACTCATACACAATTCGAGCGATATTCAACCTTAAATACGTGAGTGACGCGTTTCATTATATTTTAATATGACTCAAAAACTGTCAACCGTACTTGTCTTCTTGAAGATCTCACGGTTCGTAAATAAATGCCATACGATTAAATAAATAAATAGAGGTCGAAGCCAATCGAATCCTAGGTTCAATAAATAAGTTTTGTTGTAATTATTCTTCAGCCTGGAAGCAGCGATGTGGCGCGAGATAGGCATCAAGTTATCCATGATGGTTCTCCCCACGGTACCAGCCTATCACAACTGGTCGGTGGAAAAGATCAGCATGCGGTTAGAGCACGCTTTCGTGCCCTGCCTTAAGGTTATCAAAGTGAGTCAAAATCTCCATTATATAAGTTACATAGAAATAGCGGATTCAGCCGCCCGCATCGTTCGCGGAGCATATTAGGACAAATAAGTAACCAACTTATAAAAGTTGAAAAACCCCCGACATTTTGATTTCAAATATCAATAATTTATAAACGACTCAACCAATTTTGATATAACCATCACTCTAAAACTAAGAAACTAATCACTTGAAAACCTGCTATCAAATAAAAAAACCCTACTCTAATCGCTTTATCCACCTACGGTGCCACAGACAGACACACATATACGCAAAAAACAGATACACAGATACATATGTTGAACTTATACTATAATACCCCACTTTTGCGTACTCGTAGTGGCGAAATACAAAGTATGTTGTACACAAAGTATGTTGTATATTGTTGTGTATTGTCGGCCTGTTTAGCTTAGTTGGTAGTGACACTGCCTCCGAAGCTAGAGTTCCCGGGTTCGAACCTGGTATTAGCGCATTTGTTTCTGTTGTGAGGAGAAAAATTTGTTCCTGAGACTTGGATTTTTTGTATGTATTTAAGTATATATCTATAAAATATATCGTCGTCTAGTATATACCCATAATAACACAAGCCTTATTGACCTTACTATGGGACTAGTTCGATTTGTGTAATAAATTGTCGCCTAATTTATTATTTATTTATTTCGTTTCACTTTATTTCATTAAATATCATATCATAAGAGTTCAAACCCGAATGTTATCGTTACACCACGCTCTGCTAATATTGGGTATTTCTCCTATACATTACGATTATATTACGATTATAAGTTAAGGTTTTAAAATATTCATGTTTCTAGGTATTCGTAGTAAATGAGCTGATGGAGGATATAGTGTTACTCGATGGCATCTGCCAGGATGCAGCAACGAGGGAAGTCTTCCAACCGCCCTGCTATATACCAAGGTATACCAGCTAGCATGATAGCGTATACCGTCACAGTTTATGTGACGTTTTAGAACATTTCTGCCATATAACGTGACGTTTTAAGCTATCTTTCTAAGCTAGGCAGCTAATTTCATAGTTTTTTTTGGTTTCCGTACCTCGAAAGGAAAAAACGGAACTCTTGTAGGATCATTTTGTTGTCCGTCCGTCTGTCTGTCTGTCAAGACCCTTTTTCTCAGGAACGCGGGGAGGTATCAAGCTGGAATTTATATCAAATACTCAGGTCTACTGTCCCTTGGAGCTGTGAAAAAATCAAACTTCTAAGCCAACGCAATCAAACGATTCAGCCGTTAATTCCGCAAATTTTCAACACTCGCAAGGAAATCAAAACCTACAGGGTACTTCCCGTGAACTCAGAATCTTGAAATTTGGTACGAAGCAACGTCTTTTAGCACAGATAAAGGAAAAATTGCGAAAACTGTAAATTTTTAGTTACATCATATTATAAAAATATTTTTATGGAACCCTCGGTGCGCGAGTCCGACTCGCACTTCACTTGGCCGGTTTTTTTTATTGATATTGAGAGCCCCGTGTAGTATGGCGATTGGCCACTTTAATTGTTTACCAGTAACTCTTTAGTTTACTTATATATACACTTCTGACTAACTTGGTGAAGTTAGTACCTGGGGAACTACAACGGACTGACTATGGAGGATGAAAGCTGAACAGTTCGTTCAATACATGCACGTCAAGACCAATAGCACCCCGAGGGTCGAGCGGTTGGAGTCCCGCTGCAATGTGAACTTCAATTCATTAGTGGTGAGAGTGCCAACCGACAAGCTGTCGACCTTCATGAAGGAACGACTTTCTGGCCGAAAGGTGTCGTATTCTGGCGATTACGCGGCCAATTATTCAACACCCAGCCAATAAGCTTTCGCTGAATAAGCACCACGTAACTTAATTTTAAGCAATAAAATAATATGTATTAGCCTTTGAGGTATTTGTAATATGGGCCTCAGATACTTGAAATAAATTATTTTTATTATTATTATACCTGGGGGTACCATTCCAAAATTAATCTTTACTATCCCTTGGTGTCGCGTCGTATCTGGAGGTGAAGAGACTAACGGGTAAAATAGAGAAGGATAGCAATTACTCCACCGACAAGAGCGTGGCTCTTATGTTTGATAAAACTAAATTTAACTATAGATTTTTATTATGTACTATATTTGGAAGAGCGAGATCTCCTGATACAGGTATCTCTATGCCTACTAGGAGACCTCAACCTTACTGTAAATTAAACTCCATTTTTGTTAAATGAAATAAAACATTTGTATTTGTATGATGATGAGGGTAGATGTTTGTTTGGAAAAATCGGTCTAAAGATAATAACATACCTTATTATGTTAGCAACACGAGCGCCCCCTGCCAGCTTCGACTGGAACCTGTACCACCACCGCGCGACGAATCTATAAAAGAGGGTGGAGTGATCGGCGCGCGCCATTATTCGCTGAAATTTGCTACTATAATCATTGGAATTTGAACTGTATTACAATTTGTATCGATTATAAAGAAATAAATCTGATTTGAAACATTTCTAGAGTAACTTCATTTTTATAAAGTTAATATCAGAAGTGTGTAGCGACATTATAATAGCCCACTAATAATGAGTAAGCATAAGAAGAAACGGGCGCGATCGAGGCGGAGCCCTAGCCCGAGCTCCCGCTCGAGTAGCTCGAGCCGCGAGGCACGCACGCCCTCGCCTCCTCCACGGAAAAGACATAGAAGGACGTCGAAAAAGGTACCACAGGAAACTGGTACGGAAACTGTGAGTACAACCTCTATTACACTGCATAACATGATACCGGAATTTGACCCCCTGCGCGATAATGTCACCGCCTGGCTAAACGTGATAGAATCTTACGCAAGTACATTCTCTTGGACTGATAGTATGATCCGTTATCAAGCTCTAAATAAGCTGAAAGGTTCGTCAAAAACTTGGTACGATTCACTTTTACGTAACGATCATAGTTGGACTACTTGGATGTGGGTAGACTGGAAAGAAAAAATTAGATCGACTTTTCAAGTAAAACGAAATATGTTCGAATTGCTTAAAGAAATTGTAGAAAGAAAACCGGCAGAGAATGAATCATTGTACGCGTTCTTCTTTGAGCAAAAGGCGAAAATAGATAGCTTACGTCTTAATTTCTCGGATTGTGATATTATTTCAATTATAATCGGAAACATTGGTGACAGTAACATCAGCGCGTCAGTAGAAGCGAGCAACTTCCAATCGTGCGACAGTTTAGCGGGATTTTTACATAGTCGCACGTACCGTACAAAAAATGCAAAAGTTATCACATCACAACATAATACAAATCGCGAGAATACTACTAAAATATCCTCATCGAATCAAATGTCGTCTCAGACCGTAACTGTTTCTACCAACCCGGTCTCGCTGCCCCCAAACTCGAATCACCCAAGTGCAGGATCGAACCAACAACGCAAGCCTCTCGAGTGCTTTAATTGCGGGGGTAATCATAAAAGATTTCAGTGTAGTGTTAAGTGTGAATTTTGTGGGAAAAGGGGGCATTCTGAATCAATATGCTATAAAAAGAATGCGAGCGCATCTATGAATCCGAACGTGAATAAAAACGAAAAACAGGAAACAAAACTAGTATCTTTGCCGAATTCGAAGGATAAGTTTTGCAAAACTATAAATATTCACGATTTTACTCATGACGCGTTCATAGATACTGGTAGTAGTTGTTCTATCATAACAGAAAACTTGACCAATCAATATGCGTTGACTACTATTCCTCTCTCGAATCCTGTGACATTACAAGGCTTTTCAAACGACAGTGTAAAAACTGTACACAAAATGGTCAAAGTAAATATCAAGTTAGATTCAGTCTATTTAGAGGGTGTGGAGATGTATGTTTTAAATGAACTATCTGGTTGCGACATATTGATTGGCCGAAATGTCACGGAACGATCGGACCTCATGTATTCTCGAGTAGGCAACGCGTTGAGATTTGAATATGCTAGTACATACAATGAATTCTGTACTGTCGTCGCCGATTCAGGTTTGGAATTTGACTCTGATTCTCACCACAGTGAGTTGATGACTTTATTTAACACATATCGAGAATGTATTGCGACCAACGTTAAGGAATTAGGGAAAGTGAACTCACATGAGATGACAATTAAATTGAGCGATTCCAAACCCGTCCAGTGTAGACCGTACAGAGCTGCGCCAGCAGAAAGGAGGAAAATACGAGAAATGGTAGATGAGCTTTTGGATAGCGGGATAATTCGCGAAAGTAATTCACCTTATTCTAGTCCTGCTCTTTTAGTAAACAAGAAAAATGGGGAAAAGCGTCTGTGTATAGACTACAGGGCCCTTAATAAAGTGACAGTGAAAGACAAATACCCAATGCCACGCATTGAAGACCTCATAGACAGGCTCCAAGGTTGTAGGGTGTTCACGAGTCTTGACCTCAAGAGCGGTTATTATCAAATAAAAATGAGCGAAACAGACAATTCAATCTCAAAAAGTGCTTTTATTACTGAAGATGGGCATTACGAATTCTTACGAATGCCATTTGGGTTAGCCAATGCGCCATCATGTTTTCAACAAATGATGCACAAAGTTTTAGGCAACCTACGATTTGGCAAAGTAATTATTTATTTGGACGATGTACTAATTGTGAGCGAGACAGTAGAAGAAAACCTACAGCTTTTAGAGCAGGTCCTCAAATTATTTAAGGACAATGGCCTGACACTTAATTTAAAGAAATGCCATTTCCTAAAAAGCGAGATAGAATTTCTTGGGTATAGGGTTAAACAGGATAGTATAATGCCTAGCGAAAATAAAGTTCAAGCAGTGAAAGACTTCCCTACCCCGACCAATATCCACCAACTTCGTCAGTTCTTGGGACTGATAAGTTATTTTCGTAAATTCATTCGAAATTGTGCAGTTTTGACAAGTCCGCTCACACATTTGTTGAAGAAGGATAGCGCATGGGTATGGGAACCCAAACACGAACAGACATTTCAAACCCTGAAACGTACATTAAGTTCAGATAATATATTGAGTATTTTTGACCCTGATAAGGAATGTATTCTCTACACAGACGCAAGTCGAGAAGGGCTAGCGGGGATTCTGATGCAGGTGACTGACGAGGGCGAGAAACCCATATATTATTACAGTCGTCAAACAACTGCTGCCGAAAAAAAGTACCATTCATTCGACCTTGAACTCTTGGCTGTTATCACATCCCTACAAAAGTTTAGACTGTATTTGTTAGGCAGTAAATTCACCATTGTAACTGATTGTAGTGCCGTAAGATATGCACTAACGAAGAAAGAAATAATCCCAAGGATTGCACGCTGGGTTCTGTCGACCCAAGAGTTCATGTTCGACATCACGCATAGAGATGGTACACGTATGCAGCACGTCGACGCGCTCAGTCGCAACCCCGTACACACCGGGGAGCGGACAGAAGCCGAAATTGTTATGTCGATAACTGAAGCTGACTGGCTGCTGTCGGTGCAGCTTCAGGACCCAAAACTGGTGGAGATTAGGACGGCACTAGAATCTGGTGAAAGCGATAAATATAAAAATATATTTAATGAGTATGAGTTATTGGGAAATAAAGTTTATAGGCGAACAAATCAGGGGCGTCGGTGGGTTGTACCAAAACAATGTATTTGGCAAGTCATCAGGAGCAATCATGATGAGTTAGGTCATTTTGCTCTTGATAAAACTGTCGAAAGGATTGCGCATCGTTATTGGTTCCCTAAGATGCGAAGAATAGTAAAAAAATATATTAAAAATTGTCTCAATTGCGCATACTATAAATGTAAAGGTGGGCCTAAAGAAGGAGAATTGTACCCACTGCCCAAACACGCACAACCCTTCCACACATTACATGTGGACCATTTGGGCCCATTTGTCAAAACAAAGAATCACAACAAATATTTATTTGTTGCGGTAGATTCATTTACAAAGTTTGTGTTTGTTTGCGCAGTACGGAACAATGATAGTGCAAATGTCATTCGCGAGATGGAAAATATTACGAAGTTCTTTGGAAACCCACGTCGCATAATAGCTGATGCTGGGTCAGCTTTTACGTCTTACGATTTTAAAGAGTATTGTGAGGGTAGAAACATCCGATTACACTTTATCGCTACCGGCATGCCGCGCTCTAACGGTCAGGCCGAACGTTTTAATCGAACAATCTTAGATGCGATGAAAACTATGGGTGCCAATTTAGATGAAGATAGGTGGGATCAATGCATAAAGCACTTACAGCAGGCGCTTAATAGTACGTATCATAAAACCATTAAAGCAGTGCCAAGTGAGGCTTTGTTCGGGTATAGGTTAAGAACGGATAGTGATGGTTTAGCAGTAGATAGCGAAACGGATCATACAGACGTCACAGAATTGCGCAAAAAGATTGAGAAAAACATATTAGCCAGTGCGGAATACCAAAAAAGAAGGTTTGACAGTACTCGGATAAAAGCTAAGCAATATCAGGAAGGTGACTTGGTATTGGTCAAAATAGTAAGTCAATCCAACGACGGCAAGAGTAGAAAACTAATGCCAGTATTCAAGGGGCCATTTCAAGTAAAAAAGGTTTTGGGAAACGACAGGTACCAAATATCTGATCTAAGAGGCAGTGAGAGAAGTTCGAAGCGGTATACAGGAAACGCAGCGGCTGAAAACATGAAACCGTGGATTAATATCCACGATTTGGACTTGGATAACGGGCCGTGTTAGCAAGGTAAAGTGTGCCTAAATTATTTGGTATGTAAGGTAAACGCCCCGATGCCCGACACCTTAATGCCCAATAAATTACAGCTATTGATCACCTCTGTCATTATGAGTATTATGACATAAGATTGAACGTGTCATATATTGGGACAGTGGCAGTGTCGACCACTGGCACATTTACCTTACATACTTACACGTTATATTTGACCTTATGTACTTAATGTCAGTGAAGTGTCTAAGTAACTAACTGTTTAGCCTTGTACAAGTAAAGCCATACAAAAAAGAAATCTAGTGAGTAATTTTCTAAGCCGGCATCATGTTCAAGTTTTTGGTAGTTCGTTATTTTAGGCCGAAAGTAAACTAACTACTAGACGTGCCTAAGACTAAAGGTACGGTGCTAAAAGTTAGTATGGTTTATCCTAAGTCTAAAGGTGAACCTCGGCCTGGAATAACTTACAGGTAATAGTTTTCTTCACATATTCGCACGAACCTAAGACTAAAGGTGTTGTCATATGCGAGTTAAACTAGAACCGAGCAAACTTCTTGACATGATGGATGACCGAGGCGATTGATAAGGGATAATTATGTGAATAAAATTACAATGGTAAAATTGAAAACACATATTTATTGTATGATTACAGATTTTGTCGTGTCTGAGGGCAGGCACGATGCAGCATGGCCGTGTTAGCAACACGAGCGCCCCCTGCCAGCTTCGACTGGAACCTGTACCACCACCGCGCGACGAATCTATAAAAGAGGGTGGAGTGATCGGCGCGCGCCATTATTCGCTGAAATTTGCTACTATAATCATTGGAATTTGAACTGTATTACAATTTGTATCGATTATAAAGAAATAAATCTGATTTGAAACATTTCTAGAGTAACTTCATTTTTATAAAGTTAATAATTAGTACTAGTGACACGATTTTCTACCGAAACCGAAATTCGGCTTTACGGGACTTAATTTAGCGCGTATCACGAGCGGCCGCGCACACATCGCCTCGTGTATGTGTGCGTGAGCCGCGGTTGTAGGTACCTTTTGTATGGAATTTCCGTACCCGTCGACCCTGCCAGATATTTCTGCCAAAACCAAAACTAGATAATTATGGCCGAAACCGAAAAGTCGGTCGGACACTACATAAAAGTGAATCTTTTGAATGCATAGTTACGATCGCGATATTTCCATTTTTATAGGACGGCGCATCGCCTCATATTCCCCAAGTCCTCCCAACTGGTGGTGACCAGCGCCTGCCCGGAGACGAAGCTGCTGCTAGTGCCTGCTAAAGACTCGGATGAGCTGGAGATTATGGAGGATGAGCTTGATGATTTGCAGTGCGAACTGGTAAGTATGACCTGCTCGGGTCTGACCCTAGGGCACAGCGGACGGAAGCTAGGGGCGCTAAAATGCCGAGTGTGAATATTAAGTCAACACTATCAACCAAAGGGCGTTGAAAGATCATAACGCTCCACTCTCAAGGGGTGGGGCTGGCTCTGCGCCTGCTTTTAGGTCAATGATGGCGACCGTGTTTGTGCTCACCAGTTGGCGCTATTGTCAATAGTAGATTGTATGATAAGTAGACCCCGTTATCTTGTCGCACTTGTCATTGCTTTACAGTAGAGTTTATAATTCCGCTAATTGGACGTTTCCGCTTGTAAAAATATTTACATCTATGTATTGAATCCCAAAAATTGACGTCATCACAAATTATCTAACTTTCTATTTATAGCGTCGGCTTTTAACCTACAGATATCGAACGCCTCCTCCCGCTGCCTATACCACAAGTCAGTAAGGAAGTTGTCGAACAACGACAGCCGCCAGAAGCTCGGGGCGCGGCGCAAGCGTCGGCGCGGCGGCGGCGTTCGCCGCGTCAACATCCGCGAGTCCGTGTGGAGTCGCGGGACCTGTGAGTACATGCGTTTATACTGTTTAGCCTAGTTGGTAGTGACACTGCCTACGAAGCTGGAGGTCCCGGGTTCGAATCCCGGTAAGAGCATTGGTTTATGTGGTGAACAAGAACATTTGTTCCTGAGAGTCCTGAGACTTCAATGTTTTATGTCTATTTAAGTATATATATCTATATATCGTCGTCTTGTACTCATAACAATAGCTTTATTGAGCTTACTATGGGACTAGTTCGATTTGCGCGACACTCGCGAACAAAAATTTTACAAAAGAGGGTAAGCCGATAAAAAAGAATATACAGAAATTAAAAAAAAAAATGTATTAAATTTCACTAGGCACTCCTTAGTTTTAGACTTCCCGCCTGTAGTACGTGTTGTTACGGGAAGATCTAGACACGCGGCAGCGTGTCCAGCCAAGTTCACCCCAGGAACTGGCGGACAGCAGCCGTGTGTTATATTACACGAACCGTTTTGAGCCACTTTTGACCCCCCAGTAACTCCAAATGTATCTAACATAAAAAAATTAAATTTGTTACATGTATTAAGATCCTTTAGAACAACTAGAACCCCAAATTTCATAAATATAGGTTTAATAGTTATTAAGATATTAAATTCCAAAAAACTGATTGACTAGTAATCAAAAACCTAACACACTTCCAGGTGACCTAGAAAGCTGAAATTTGGCATGCAGCTTGGTAATTGTGTGGGTACACCAGAAAAAAACAGAAAACAGTGTTTTTTAATTAGTTTTATTATTATTATTACTTATGTATCCCGGAAAGGGCATTTGTTTCTGTGATGAGCAGAGACATTTGTTCCTGAGACTTGGTAGTTTTCTATGTATTTAAGTATATATCTATTAAATATATCGTCGTCTAGTACCCACAACACAAGCCTTATTGAGCTTACTATGGGACTAGTTCGATTTGTGTAAAAATTGTCCCCTAATATTTATTATTTATTTTATTTATTTATTTTTATGCTAGTTACCTCAGAACTCCGTCATATGTTAACCGATTTGGAAAAATCTTTTTTTAGTTTCAAACGGTATACTTCAGGGGTGGTCCCATGGTTATCAGGTAAGAATCTGATCATAGGGTCCTGGAGAAATCGAGGGAACTCTTCAAATATTTGAGGTGCACCTATAGCGATTTGGGTATTTTGTATAGTAACTCGTGCATTCGCTCTTAAAAAGCATCAACTGGCGAAGATTGACAAAAAGTAATGATATCCCATCAAAAACATAAATGTGAAAATGGGAGCCAAGTTCAATATTAAGAATTTGCGATGCTTGGTTGTCGTCTTCACCGACAAAAGAATTGAGATCTAAATGGGTGCCAAGTTCCGTAGATTCTCTGAAATGGTGCCAAGTCCGGCACTACATTGTTTACAGTAAAACTAATTTACTGCGGCATAACGCATTTTGAGCCTTAACTTGGTAGTTTTCTATGCAGTATGTTATAATACCATAAAAGCGGTTGGATATTTAAGAAAACTGCCAAGTTAAAGCTCAAATTGCGTTAAGCCGCACTAAATTAGTTTTACTGTAAACAATGTAGTGCCGGACTTGGCACCATTTCAGAGAATCTACGGAACTTAGCACCCACTTAGATCTCAATTCTTTTGTCGGTGAAGACGACAACCAAACATCGCATATTCTTAATATTGAACTTGGCTCCCATTTTCACATTTATGTTTTTTTTTATGGGATATACGTTTACATATAGAGGATTAAAATTCCTCATTGCATACAGAATTTACAAGAAAGCGACAGGTACGAACGATCAGTACGGCAGACGACGCAACAATTTTTTTTAATATTTATTATTTATGTTTTGACGATCCTATTGTGAATTTTACTACACAATAATTTCTTACTTTGACATGTCTACAACAATACAATATTTATTTTAAAGAATAATAATAGCATCAATAAATTGCTCTAAATAATTAATTAATATATATGTTAATACATGTTATAACTGACGATTCGAAAGTGCTTGTTGCTAGGCCTATTTGAATAAAGAATATTTTGACTTTGACTTTGACTTGACAATCATCAACAATGAGGAACATGGCGGCGAGTCAGGGGGGTGCGGGTTCGGGGTTCGACTGTTGACAGGTCGGCGGAAGCCACAGACATCAGAGAAAAGCAGACTCGCAGTATTAAGCCAGATGATTTTCCATATAGTTGTCTCTTTAATCCTTATGGTGCACCAAAATGAGTTAGAATGCGACAGATAATACAATCATTTTCGGCTGTTAACAAGTTGTCTCGATTTGTGAGCACACCAGGATGTTAAATCCCATATAAACTTAACACACCATAACGTCAGTTCAGTACAATTTTCAGTTATGAAGACGGAGACACTGACAGGTGAAGACGTGTCAGATGTCACTTGTCTGTCTCTCTCAAACTTTCTGATTCGTACATTAGTGAGAATAGATCAGACGTACAAAAATCGTTCAACTTAAATGAGCGGATCTGCTTTACTCTGATATCTGTGGCGGAAGCGGATGCACGTGGGCGGATGCGACGTTGGGCGATTCGTTTGACGCAAAAGGCCCTACTTTCGATCGTGCGCAGTGGTACCCTCTCAAATCAACGGATCTCTGATGTTGAACGGAATACATAATATTCATTATTAGTATTATTACATCACATTAAAGTGAACATTCATTTCAAAGTGATTGAATTCAAATTAATTATTAAGCAAGCCAAGATTATTTTAAAACTGAAATACTACCCGCAGTTTTTTACTTCCGCGGGAAGTTTATTGAAAACGTTAGGCCCCCCCCACATGAGACATGGTTCTCGTTGACTTGGTCAGTCGACAAGTTTGTGTGAGGTTTGTCGAATATAATAATAATAATCACATGTGTGTAGGTCACTTTATGACGCATGCGTGTTTTGGCTGAGTTGCACCAGACCGTCGTAATCGTAACCTGTGCTATCTGATTGTATGAAAAGTTTGTCAATTTTTATGGGATGACAGCTATCGGCGCCGTTATTTAAGTTTGAAACTCACAGACTGCGGCGTGGCGTAGCGCGGTTTTGCGGTAAAGCGAACGCGGTCCGGGGGACGTCGTACCAAAAAACCGCGCGGGGTAGCGGAGCGGAAGCGGCGTGTGTGTCATATGAAGCAGTACGACTGTCGACAGTTTCGAAAAAAAAAAATGCAAATCCGCTTCCGCCCCGCTCCCGCTCTGTGCGTTTCGAGATCCTTTTGAGCGCCAGGTGGCGAAGTAATACGTGGTGCCCCTGACGTCAGAGCTATAAAATAAAGTTAAATTTATAAAGAAGTCGTACAAGGCCCTACAAGTTCAATATAACAATGCGTCAAGTGCCTCGCAGATTTTCGCAGAGGCGCGCGTAACCTGTTTTAAAGCGGCAATGCGCTTGCGAACCGCATCGCTGGTGCGGCGTGCGCGGGCCAGCCCCAACACCATCCTGAAGATGATTGCGGACAGGATTGACTGTCCGTATATTACACATTGTTGTGGACCGTAACTGTTATAATATTATTACTAACATAGTTTTTTAAGCTTTTTTGTAACGAGCTAACATTTTATGAGCCACGAGCTTGAAATAAACGTTAATTTTTATTTTAATAAATAATGCCAAAACATCATAAAGGATTCTAGGAGTGGTATTTCATAGTTTATGAACGGACGTCAATTGACGTCGGTGGCGTCAGTGGCACAAATTTCCGGTGGCGTAGTTTGCCGTCTTTGGCGCTCAAAAGGTTAACGCTGATCGGTCTGTGATCGTGAGTTTACAACCCGCCATTAGCCTTGACGTCTAATCCACAGATGCTCCGTCATCGCACAACGCGACTGAAAAGGAACTTAAAGAAATTAGCTCCAAATACTTTAGGCCTGGAATGGACGTGAGTATAGTCTAATATTCACACCTACAACCCGTCGGAAATTTCCGATGGGATGTATTTTATTTGCTTTGTGATCCGCCCCGCATGCTGTCTGCAACTGCCATCTGGTATACCTTCCAACCTATGAGGGAAACTCAATCTTGTTAACATTATGCTGATGATGATGATTATGATTATTTATGCTGACGATTTTTGTTGATGATATACTCATGTTTTTAAAAATAAATTATCTTTATTATCTTTGTCATACGAGCGGGCGACTTGACTGTTAAAAGCTCTCATAGCACATAGGGTCCTTTAAACGTGGCCTGTTGTAGACAGCAGCCAAGGTTGATTGAGATGAAATTAAGTATACAGGGTGTAACATTTAGATCGGTCAGTATGGGAAAGTCTGAAACAATAAGACACACGAAGATCAATTCCTAGGAACCTTGTCATCGATTTTAGTAAGATCTAGGCTTATAATATATTTAATAATTAACTATTCTGTTTTAGGCTCCATCGACCGAGAAGCGTGAAGTATCCAAGGTCAGAATGTGTAAGTACTGACTTATTTTATTCTTATCATCATTATACAGCCGAAGGAGGTCCACTGTTGATCATAGGCCTCCCCAGTGCCACAATGCTCATCCTCTGTCCAGCGCCACCCGCATCCAACGGACTTAAGGGTCCCCAGTAAGCTCGGATCTCCATACAAACGTAGTTTCGCTCTCATTTTAAAACGACATGCTGGAATAACATGAAACTTTGTATACAAAATGGGATCCGGCATATCTAGGTCGGAAATTAGTTTCTGTTGCTCGAAATTATAATAGAGAAAAAAATAGGGGAGGGATAGTACTGATAAGGGAATTTGTTCTTATTTATAATTATGTAAGTAGTGTAATGTATTGTTGGGTATAATAATAATAATAATAATTCTTTATTTGACATTATCACACTTCAATCTGTTCCTATTTATATATTCTTTTGTTTAATATAATTTGTGTAATTATTTGGGATAGTGCAATATTTCGGTTTTTTTTTTAATTTGACATTATTGCCTATTAATCTTATTATTGTGACATTATTCTATTAATTGTTCTGTAATTTGTATTGTTAATGTATGTTCAACACAATATCTATTGTTATGAATAAATGAAATGAAATACAGCGATTTTTAAGGTTTTCATACAAGATTGTATTTTTTTTTTAATTTTTAGCAACAGTATCTAATTTCCGACCTAGATATGCCGGATCCCATTGTGTATACAAAGTTTCATGTTATTTCAGCATGGCGTTTTAAAATGAGAACGTAACTACGTTTGTATGGAGAATAGAGTTCAGTCGAGCTTACGGGGGACCCTTAAGTGGCAGTGGGCGGGGCATATATCACGTAGAACCGATGGCCGTTGGGGCGGAAAGATTCTCGAGTGGAGACCACGTACCGGAAGGCGCAGCGTGGGTAGACCCCGGGACAAGGTGAATTGATGACCTGGTAAAGGTCGCGGGGGTCCACATCGCACCTCCTTATTGCGTGCTTCTTCTAAAAACCGTTAACGTTAACGTGAAATTTCATGTGCTCTGCCTAACTAACCCTTTTGGGAGTAAAGGCGTGAATTAAATGCCTCTATCTCACTTGGCTATGCGCTATTGTTTATATGACTGCGCCGTATTTGCGAAAATATTTGATGCGCGAACAACAAACATGCCTATCCACGTTTAGTGCCGGTATATCTATTCGACTTTATTCGTGTCCTTTGATATGTATGTACAAGCTAGAACAGTGTGTCAACCGCCCTCATCACGTCATCACCATGACCCGTCAAGACCGACTAAGTAAATGTCAGGGTTATATATCACAAAAGAAAGTGACGCAGCCATATTTGCCCATATTCACCGGCTAAGTATGGTGTTACGAGTTCGCGTTCTTCGATATTAAGTAAAGAGATGCAATACGAATAAGTAATTGTAGGTACAAGGCTAGCACTTTACTTAGCTGTATTTATGCAAATAGACGTGTTGATCAAATCTTCGTCGAATGTAGACGCACTTCACTTGGCTGTTGGCTTTGGGCAAAATATGGCTGCGTCACTTTCTTGTGCGAAATTAAAGAATATTTGCACAAATACGGCCAAGTGAAGAACGAATAGCGCATAGCGAAATGTGGTGCTGGCATAAGTATGTGTGTTACATTTACGTTCACAGACGAGCCCCCAGAAACGGCGTCGCAAGTTATACGCCGCGATCGGGAAGACTCAGACTTCGAACAAGAGGTCAGGAGTACGGGACTCTCAGGTATATTCGTTGGGTTTTAGTTTTTTTTTATGAAACAGGAGGCAGCGAACGTACAGACGAATCGCCTGATGGTAAGCGATTAACGCCGCCCATGGACACCCGCAACACCAGAGGGGTTGTGAGTTTTGTCCAATAGCTTTATACACCTAAATGACAATATTGTAAAAAGACGTTACAGTCACTTAGAAAGTTCAATATATAACATTTCATTTTTTAAGCAGGCTTTTTTCCGATGAAAACAAATAGAGGAAAAAAAAAATGTCAACAACAATTCATCCTTGTGACGTCATTGCGACGGTGGTAGGCTTTCTTCACATTTTCGTGAATATGTAGAACAGTGATAGCTATAAAAATAAATAATTAAATATTTTGGGATTTCTTGTTAACAAATTAACGAAATGAGTTTCTATTTTATTACTACTTGAAAATGTTTTCAATTGATATCGACTAAAGAATAAATGAATTACGAGTGCACTAATTAAAAAATGGCGGCCCTGATGCCTTTGTACTTGTATCATTCTCTGGTGTTCAGGTAAATGACGGCAATAAAATGCAGAATGCGTCTAACGTCACATTTCTATTAAAGCAATTTATAATCTAATATTGAAGGCCCTAGAGTTGATAATCCGGTAAAATGTTAATGCATGCAGTCTTTATCTACGAAGTATGTTCTTTTATAGACGATAATGAGGTAGCAAAACCGCACAATATGACAATGGATTGGAAATCCAAACCTACCAACTTCTACATCAACAGCTTATTCTAGTCCAGTGGAGGATCCGGGAATTCGGTTGGGATAGAGGGGGAGGGGGTCCTTGTTTGGAGGCTAGACTAGATTTTATTTTTATGTAAGATTTGCCCCGGAAGGATTCAGGGGGTCTAACTCCGAAGGTCGAAATCCGAACTTCGTATGGTGCCGTCCCTTTCACTCATATAGTGTATAACAGGGAAGTGAACGTGACGGCACCATACGAAGTTCGGATTTCGAATTTCGGAGTAGAACCCTCAGATGCTTTAAGCGGGAAGTGAATCTGCATCTGCTATTGTTATATCCATTTTATTTTGACAATTTTTATTAACTTGCAATGTTTGCATTATGTTCGGGTCAAATCGTGCAACTGAATTTTGAAAGCAGTTGTCCTCAACCGATTGCAATATGATATTATGGCTCCACCGAGCTGATCTGTGAACGTAGTTACCTATTCGAAAACGTTCCAATCCACAAGAGATCACCATTGATATGCATGACTTGTTTTCACCAGAAGGGTCCAATTCGAAATTTGGCCACGGCAAACTGGAGGTAAACTGGCATACGGCCTACCTGCCCGGCTAATATGATAGCTTATACCGTCACGTTATATGGCCAAAATGTACTGAAACGTCACATAAACCGTGACGGTATAAACTATCATACTAGCCGGGCTGATGCAGATACCGTGAACGATTGCAACTCACAGGAGTCTTAAGCACTCTTTTTTGATTTGCGGTTGCGTTATCTTGGCAGCTAGAGACCAAATTTAGGTACTTATCGTCGAATGAGTTAAACAATAAATTTTTATTCCTCAGGCAGGCCGGACGCTTGTTTGCCACTTTGATGATATGTAAAAAAGGTATTTTAATCGTGTCATATGCTCTTTTTCAGATATTTAACAAAAGGACAGGCGGACTTCTTCACGAAATGTTTTTATTACATTGCTGTTGAAGGCACTAGAACGGGTATACTCGTATTAATTGTCAAGATATTTGACCAAGTCTCCGAAGGTCCGATTGTCTCCGTTTTAGCTTCGGCAATAAATCTCTCGTTTGTCCGGCTTGCGGATTTCCGGAATTCCCGCTATTCTCTATAGGTCACATATCTATAGGCGTTTTTTGACCAGGTTTGATAATTATACAGATTTTCTTGTCGAGCCAGTGTTCGTAAATGTTAAAATTTGAAAAAGAAAAATTGGCGAGGTCTACAACTCAGTCACTAGTAATAACAATCAGGATGGTAAATGTCTGTGTAGATTCTCTATGATAATGTAAACAATTGCTTCAGATTCGTTGTTACGAGGGATAGTTCAAACACTTCAGTTTTCATACATTATTATTGACTAGTGAGATCTCAATCGGCGTATTTATCTCGACATTATTAACTTATCCGTAAGTTATTTAGTCCCGTTCAGTCACTACAGTCGCTATAAGATAATTCGAAGCGAACAAGGTGCTCATAAATATCTGAACACGACTCTATTGTCAAGGCGTTAAAAGTGTATGTTCAGATATTTTTGAACCCCTGAAGAACACAGATATATTTGATGGCTGCTATACCACGTCAGTATCAGTACTATGGAAAAAAGTTCATCTACTCGAACATAGATGGCGCTTTGCGCTTCACTAAAGAAGAATTATTTTACAAACGTTACGTGTCCTGTGTGTACTGTTGATATGAAAATATAGTTATTAGTTTAAAGAATGCTATGGTGTATGTGTCACTGCTTTGTTAACCCAGATATAACTATAACTATATTTTATGCAAATCTAACATCAAACAGGAACGGGGGTGTTTAAGGTCGGTAGTAATAAGTGGGTAAGTTCAACTCTTGCACTGCGCGGGTCCGTTCGGGGTACTACGCCGTAGTTCGTATTACGGAATAATATTTGTTCTGTGATTGACTGATTGATCACGTTTACATACATCAGTGTTAGGTAATAATCATGTTATCAGAATATTGGCATGTCAATAAAATCGCAAATTTAAGTTCGGTTGGATTTTGTTTCAATAATAATTTAATAATAGGAGTGTATCGCGTGATAATAAACGGCCCCATTCGAATACTTCTATTCAATCTTATCATCTATAGTAAAGGGTTATGCCTAAAAGGCTATTGTTTATCTGCAATAAACAGTGTTACAAAACCTGGGTATATCTAGCTTTTGAGTCTTATAGTACCTACTGTTATTATTTGTGTTAATTTCATTTGATATAGCATTTTTACATGAAATCGTTCTGATATTAAATTATTATCAAGATAACTGTTGTTTGTTTGTAGATTAAGTATCCTATACGGGCAGAGTTCAAAAAGCTTGATCACTGTTTCTAGCAAGCTAAGTACACAAAACGGCAAAATAGAATAATACTCAACTAATTTATCCTTTTCATCGCCATGCCACGAAATATGCTCCGCTCCTGACGCCACAGCTACAAAACAGCACAGAAATTAAATGTGTGTAGGCAAAGAGGACTTCGTCTATGGTGTAGGCACTATCGGCAGTTGTCGACACTCCGATATCGTGTATTGCCGATTGTGGTGGTGAAAAAGTTAAATGAACTCGTAAGTTTAATTATTAACGCTAATCTAAAAAAAAAATACACTTTTTTGTTTACAGATGAAATTAAAACAAATTTGTTTCATTATTAAGTTTATTAAACACTAAGAAAAATATAAAGTAAATTGACAAAATAATGGTCCCAAACATGAAGAAATAAAACGCACAATAACAACACTTGACATAAGTCACTTAAAAAGCAGAAAGATTTTTATTTTAGAATGTTTTAAAATGCAACATGTTAATTTAGTGCTAAGTACACCAAATAAGCCTAAATACAAAAGTATAAACTCATAAATAGGTAATTAAAAAATAAATAATTCTGCAATAATTTAGCAGCTAAGAAACCCAATCCCTGTAATTTATAAGTAATGCAATCAAAATTTTAACGAATATATACATAAACTATTAAAAAGATAGCATAGTAAAAAGCTAATTTTTAATAAAATTTTACAACATAAACAAAATTGCAATATTGAATACAATTTTAATTTTAACTATGTATTAAATGTTTTTTTTTTTCGTAATTTATTATATTTATTACTTTTTTTATGACTCATATCATCTCCTTATGTACATTATGTACTGCAAGTCTTTAATTTTATTCATTTCCTAAACAAAATCCTTATTAGTAAAAAAGCCACTATATACTTGATCCAAAAAATCTGCTTGGATACAATAAATAACACCTAGATCTAACTGCTGAATGATTTTATCCAATTAGATCTAGTAAATTCGTAATCCTTGTCAAATCTGGATCCAAGCAAACAGTCAGCGTCAATAATAGGTGACTATGTGATCAACATCCTATCTATCTCTTATAATCAAACTGATCATATATATATGGTTTTCAAAGGATATTTCTTATGGTAAAAACATTGCTTTTAAAGATCAAGTCAGTTTGTTGATACAAATATATATAATTTTATATGCACATAAACAATACATTATTAGTGAGCACACATTTAATGCATAAAATTGGCCTTTAACATTGATTAGGTTGTTATAGAACGGTTCTAATAAAACATAACTTTTCCACAGAAAACATACAATTAATAAAAAAATCAGAATGACCACATGATCTAAAAACTCACATAAACTAAAAGTCGTGTCCGTAAGTGCTTTGTGCGCCTTTGATGTTAAGGCCTCTTATACCTTCCTAATTAAATTAAATCACTGATGAGAGGGATGCAGTGATATGCATTTTTCAAATACTCTCACTTCAACATGCTGCTGCTTCTTTCCTGTTATTAAATTGGGAAGGTTTGATAAGTGAAATAATGTATTCTAAATATGCAATTTAGTATTTTCTGTGGAGCATAAGCATTGTTTAGGTAAGTTGAAGTTTGATATGAAAACAGAATTTATTCACTGAAGTGAAATAATACCTTGTAAATAGTAGTAGCAGAGTAGTATTAGCAGAGTAGATTAACTGACCACTTACATTTAATATTTTTTATATAGACACAACTATATCAATCTAATCACTAGGCTAGGACAGGCACACAGTTCACATTAGGTGTCCAAATTGCAGTATTATTAATATTTCATATATTTTAGTTAGTTGCCAAATGCTTTTATTGAGTTTGAACAAATCGAACAATTGTATTGATGTAAAAAACCAATTAGAAGGTGTGGACAAAGTTATGTTTTTTACTGAAGGTATGGTTACATAGCTATCTATATGTTGTTGTAGAGACAAAAAAAATTGTACAAGTGTTTTAGTCTGTAATATTTATAATCTAATTGAGGATTCATGTTTATAGAGCACCTAATGCAAAACTGAGAGATGTTGATATGCCTATTCATTCTTTGAAATGTAGAATAGATGTAAATAAGCTTGTTAGGAAATGTATTAGTTGAAATTGATGTCAGTTATGTTACAATTTTAAAATTTGTAACAAAATCAATACCAACTTAATTACTATTTATTTATAACAAAATTGATATCACTTCTGTAGTGATTTCTTAGTTTTGTTAAAATTCTCCAGTTATGTAACAAAACCAATAAACACCTCTACATTTCACCTTCAAATCGGACATGTCTACTTCCTTGGTTGCTGGATATTTGGTTTGGGCGCAACATTGATGTGTGCCGGAGGCTTTGGACTATGTGCGACCTGCGCAGCTACTGGAGTGAAGTCAGCGTTGCCACGATTCGGAGCACCAGAGATAGACACTGGGTTGGACGGAACGGGAGACGGTCCAGATAGACCGGTTAGGTCTTCATTCGCTGGTTCTTTAGGGTTGGCATGGGGAGTCTTGTGCTGTGTGATTCTCATGCCACCAGCCTTGACTGTGGAGGAAAACATATTTAATAAACAAAAGGTCAAACTGACAACTTTATGATTAATGGACGATTCACACCAAAAGGCCGGAGTTGGCGCGCACGCCACCAGAGTCAAAGGAATTCGAACCCTCCATACAGAAGCTAGACTTCGTATCCAGACAGTAGCGGCAGAGCCGCCGGCAGCCAACCGGAGCCGAATCTAAGTTCTGTATAGAGGGTTCAAATTCCTTTGACTCTAGTGGGGAGCGCGCCAACCCCAGCTGTTTGGTGAGAATCGTTCATAACTAGTATATGATAAGATAACAGTCAATTTTAATTTTTTAAAAGGATTTTAATATGATTAAAGTAGACCAAATATATTAGGTATAATAAATAAAAACAATGATTTTATTGTTTATTTGTGTAAATATTTTTTTTAATGGCTGGCAGTTACAGACAAATAAAATCATATTTTTTCCCAAGGCTGTAATTTACGGCGCGTTTATGTATATTGCGACTTAACTGTAACAGAAACCCAATTTCATAATATTCTTAAAGCAACTTCATTAGCACCATTTAAGATAGTCATAGTTGTTTTGCTAAGAGAAGCCAATAATTAACCGGTGACCAACCTATGACCTTGAAGGTGCTTTGTTTATAGCCTTTCATGTATTACAAAGCAAACAGATAAATATAACTACGTCATGAATGTATTCGACCAAGTCTTCTATACAAAACATAAGATATAATAACCAAAATATTGAAAAAACTAATTAAATCTTATCGTAATGCCCGTCTTATACACTACCATATGCTTAAATCCAATGGTTATAAAATAAACACGTTTCATAGTAAAATGCAAGTAAGGATATTTCTTGTAAACAAAGAACTTTTAATAAGGTAAACTTACCTGCAGGAGGATGTCCTGCCACAAGATTAGAAGTTTTATCGGGGGACGACATACTTAATTATTTAAAATGTTTCACAAAATGCACGAGGAAGGTAAAATCTGATAAGATTGTATCGTAAATACGCGAATTTTGTCAACGTGTAAGTAGGCACAGTGACACGGGCGCGGGCGCGGTGAAACGTCAAACGTATTTTCATCTGGCAACCTTGTTGGTCTTTATAGTGGAATAATACTTTTAAGCCGAGTCCACAGCGCCAAAATTCTAACAAAACATGTTTGTTACAACTGTCCGTCCATTGCGTCTTTTGAGTGAATAATATTTTGCGATCTACGAGGTTTGTCATATCTTCATTTGACAGAGATCAACAGGAAATGCACGTCTTCCCCTCCCCCCACAGACGAACGCGGGGAATGTTATCCATTTGCCCGGCTAGTATGATAGCTTATACAGTCACTTTTTATGTGTCGTTTCAGTACATTTTGGCCATATAACGTGACGGTATAAGCTATCATACTAGCCGGGCTGGAGCGGAAAACATGTTTGACTGTTCGTAAACAAAAAACATCGAGACCACGCCTATTTTCTGTTCGATAAACATGTTAGATGTTTGTAAACATGAAAAACATGGCGCTGTGGACCCGGCTTTAGAATAAATAAATAAAAATTATAGTGGAATACGTGGATAAAATGTCATATTTAGTATTTATTATAATAAATTTTACCCGATTTTGCTTAAATTTATTAATATATTTTATAGTTTTCGTTGATCATTTGTAACATAATTTTATAGTTATTTATTTTATTTTAATGGTGGCGACGGAATTTTTTTATCATTAAAATAAAGGCTCCGATTACATGCAATACAATGCCGTATACTGGCAATATATATTTCTACTCATCAGTAGATGGCTCCACTAGTTTTCCAACTTTTGCACTTTGCACGCATTTAAAAAAAGGCCGGGGCGGGGTGAACCTGTAGGAAACAATATTCAGGACCTTTCTGCGTCAATTGCAGCGGGTTGTATCGTAAACAGCACCTTTGTGGAAAGGGCGTCTTGCCAACCTTGAAGATAAGCTTAGTCAATGGAGGAGCATTTGGAGCGCTCTTCCATTGACTAAACCTTGACTAAGTAAAAGGAAAAATATACTTATTTAGGATAAATCACTCCTAATGCTTAATTCTAAATTGTGATTTGTAGTCTAGATCAGAGTTCAATATTACAGTGTGAATTGAAAAAAATACGTTAGGGTCGCTAGGCCGGTTACGCGACCAGCGTCCACTTGGCTGCAAAGTTTACTTCAAATTAAATTAATAACATTTCTAAACAGCCTAAAGAAAAAAAGTTTATAAAATGAAGGTGAAAACTTAATTTATTTGTTTAACATAGGTAGGTACCTACATTTAAAGATCTTAAGTCTAAAGCATTTAGCGAACCCTATGTTTTGCCAGCTGGCGTTCAAATATTTACGTAGTTATTTGATAATTTAAATTAAACACTATGAAAAACTATGACTATGAAAAAGCCTTCGACCGAGTGCCACATCGTAGGCTTCTCACCAAACTCGAGCACTTTGGCATAAGAGGAAACCTTCTGCAATGGATAGAATCATTTCTAAAGGACAGAAAATTTAGAGTACGAATCGCTGACAGTGTTTCAAAAGAATTTGATGTATGGAGCGGTGTACCCCAGGGATCTGTCATCTCAACCACCATGTTCAGCATTTTTGTCACTGACCTCCAAACCACCATTGAGTCCAACTTTAGCTTCTTCGCAGATGACTCCAAGCTCTTTGTGAACCCCCTTATAGAACACAGCAAACTACAGTCAGACCTGAATAGGATTAGAGACTGGTGCCTGGAGTGGCTTATAAACCTCAATGAAGCAAAATGCACAGTCCTTCACATGCATAAAAAGAACCCAAAGTTGTCATACGTTTTAAATAACACACAGTTGGCAGGAGTTACCACCCAACAAGATCTGGGAGTCCTTATATCCGATGACCTTAAGTGGGAACCCCACATTTCGCAAATGGTAAAAAAAGCAAACTCTATCATCTACATAATTAGAAGAGCCTTTCGCATCATTACTCCTGAAACAATGCTAAAGATCTACAAAACGTATATACGACCTATACTTGAATATGGCTTTCCAATATGGAATCCATACTTCAAAAAAGACATAGAAATGATTGAACGAGTACAGCGCAAATTCACCAAAATTCCCGCACAGCTAAAGACGCTATCATATGAGGATAGACTAAAAAAGCTAGGCCTAACAACACTGCAAACGAGGCGCCAACGTGGGGACATGATTGAGACTTTTAAAATTCTAAACGGCTATTACGACTGTCCAGAACTGACCGACTTGTTCACTCGACATCTAAACACGCCCACAAGAGGGCACAATTATAAACTAACAACAACAAGACATAATACAAATATCGGCAAAAACTTTATTGCGAACCGAATTGTTAATACTTGGAACAAATTACCCTCCCAAGTTGTGAACTCCAACAGTGTTAATCAGTTTAAAAATAGACTAGACAAACTATCTAAAGCAGTGAATTATATTAGTGCTTAGTGAACTATGATTTAGACTTACCAGCGCGAGCTGCCTGTCTAAAATAATATAATAATAATAATATAATAATATAATAATATAATATAATAATAAATTTTTCATTCACTAATATAATCCAAACAAATGAAAATATCGTTGATATTAAAAATAATAAATGAAAAAATAATAATAATAGAAGTAAAGTCCATACTTACAATAATAAATTGTCCATTTAAATAAATAAATAATGAAATAAAATAAATATTGGTAATAAAATAAAACTAATTTAAGCAAAGATTGTACTATGGGTACTAGACGACAAAATAAATACCTATATAGATAAATACATAGTAAACATCCTAGACTCAGGAACAAATATTCGCGCTAAACATAAAAACCGGCCGAGTGCGTGTCGGACCACACACAAAGAAGGGTTCCGTACCGACTCCTCCTAATCTACATTTTAAACCAATATACAATACATTGAATCAAAAAAGGTTGTATCTTCATAGGAAACTCACGGCACTTACGCGCTTTTGTTTGGCCAAGACAGTTTTTCGTCAATAACTCAAAAACCGTTAGATGTTTCTTGTTCAAATCAAAAATCGTTAAAAGGATTTATTGTTGTGTCTTGATTTTTTCATAATTTTAAACTTTATAGTTTGGAAATTAGAAGGGGGAACACACTTTTTACGACTTTGACAGCTAATATGCCACTAATGGTTGACTTAAACGGTTTTATTTAAAAAAAACCTCTAGATGCCATTTTTGAAGGCCTATCCATTGATATCCCACACGCCTATGTCCACTAAAACAAATGTTTGACCCCCCCTGTTACATGTATGGGGTACCACCCCAGTTTAATTTTTTTTCGTAATTTCACATAATATTTCTATAGCGGTTCATAGCATACACCTTCCTACCAAATTTCATAATTGTAGTGCTCACAGTCTCCGAGTAAATCGGCTGTGACATACGGACGGACGGATGGAGGGACAGACATGACGAATCTTAAGGGTTCCGTTTTCGCCATTTTGGCTACGGAACCGTAAAAAGCGACTATGTCGCCTATGCATGCAGAGCATAAAGACGAACTTTTAGAGCATGAGAAGTGAAATAGTAGATTGTACAACAAGTGCATAAAACAAGCCATTTAATCCGAGACAATATAATAAAGTAGAGGATAAAATGGGTTTTATACACGAGTAATACACTCTGCTTCTCACTTCGATTGCGAGAAAATTAAACAAATAATTAATATAATTAGTTATTTCATCAAAGTTCAAAGATCAAACGTTCAAAGTTCTTTATTGTATATGAGAAACAGGTTACATTGTAAGGCGGTATTATACAATTTGACAATTTTTACACTGTAGCTCTACCTTTGCAGGTGTATATACAATTGTTCTGCCCTTAACAGAAATAATAATGTGTTACCTACAGTATTTAGTGACCAAGATAATGCTATAAAAACATTTGTATATGAGCCAATTCTTAAGCTTAGGTTTAAACACATTTAATGGCATGTATTTAAAGGGGTCCGGCAATTTGTTATATATAGTAATGCACATAATATAAGAATTTTCAAATTCAAACAAATTCAAATTTACACTTATGTGCTCGTTGCGTTGAGTCGTTGACCGCGGCCGGCGGCGCCGAGGGCGGATTTTACTTTATGCTCTAGAGCATAAAAAGCGATTTTATGTCGCCTATGCAGAGCGTAAAGACGAACTTTTAGAGCATGAGAAATGAAAAGTAAATTATAATCATTTCATTACCATATTTATGGACTTTATGGTGGTCGCAAACCGGCTCATCATCTGTGGTCGCAAACCGACACAAGCCGTTGCTTTTCGAGCATGTTCTCTAAAAATATCTGGCTAATATATGAAACTATCATAAATTATTTTTGTTTCACAACTTGACTATATTCAGGACCACCATAATATTATGTGTGTAGTTTCATGTTTTATGACGCATTTAAAGTGGACAACTCGGCTAAGTGGTCGGTTAGCGACCCCTATCTACGGCAAACCTATCTAATCTAATGGCCTATCAAAGGCATGTAAAATCCAATCCACGCGAGTTTCACAAATACTGACTCAGGCAGGACAAGACACAATAGAATTAGGTCCTCGTGTTGTGGTGCGGTGGGATTCCCAGTTAACACAATGGTCGTAATCTGTAGTCTGTAAGGCAATATGTACATAGTAGGTACTAGTGGGTCCGTGAGCTGTAGACCTCGCGAAGTCAATAATTATACGGAGTTTCTTTTTCGACTCGGTTTTTGGAAATATTTCAAAATGACTATGCAATTATCAAAATTTCCAAAATGTCTCGATAAAAAAAACATAATTATCGAACCTGCACACAAATTTTCACGAGAATCGGTTGAAAAATGCGACCTGTAGAGGAAAACAACAGTTTATTGTGTGATCTTTTCCCTTTTTCACCTGTTCGAAAAGTTTTTATTCACAACAACCTGTAAGGTATCAATCAGGTACTTGAGATTTTCTCCGAATATAATTAAAATCCGTTCATAAACAACGCTACAGCAAGCTTCCCCTTTTTGCCCCATTTTCCCCCCAATCGAAAAAAACACAACAACTTATGAAGAATCAGGTACTTGATATTTCCTCGGAATTTGATTGAAATCTGTTCATAAGTAACGCCACAGCAAACTTCTCCCCTTTTTAACCGACTTCAAGATTTCAAAAGAGGAGGTTATCAATTCGGTTGTATGTTTTTTTTTTAAATGTTTGTTACACCATAACTCCGTCATTTCTTAACCGATTTGGGAAATTCTTTTTTTGATTGTAAGTATATATATCCAAGTTGGTCCCGTTTTTGTCAAAACGCAGTTCTTATGATGGGATCCATGAGAAATTGAGGAAACTCCTCAAATCTTAAAGGCAAACATATAGTGATTTTTGTGTTTTTATCAACAAATCGAGCATTTTCATCCAAAAATGTGATATTTGAAATGAAATGAATGAAATTAAATCAATTTATTCCAGAACATGTCCATATGTTATACAATAAGATAAAATAATAACAATAATAATACTACACTAACACTAAAATTTAAAAACTAATACTACAATTTTTTTTTGATGTAGTGGAACTGCTGATGATGATCAGAACAGAACTCTTCAACGACGAAAAGTTCACGTTTGGCGATTTGTCCTCCTAGCTGTGTTCGTTAAGCAAGTTCTATCTTCACGGTTAATTTTTTTCATGCTTGATTTCTGCTGATGGGATCCATGAGGAATTGAGGGAACTCCTCAAATCTTAAAGGCAAACATACAGTGATTTTTGTGTTTTTATCAACAAATCGAGCATTATCATACAAATATGTGACATTTGATGAAGTGGAACTGCTGATGATGATCAGAACAGAACTCTTCAACGACGAAAAGTTCACGTTTGGCGATTTGTCCTTCTAGCTGTGTTTGTTAAGCAAGTTCTATTTTCACGATTGATTTTTGTCATGCTCGAGTTCTGATGATGGGATCCATTGGGAATCGAGGGAACTCCTCAAATGTGAAAGGCACACAAATAGTAATTTTAGTATTTTCATGAACTAATCAAGCATTTTCATTCATAAAAGTGACATTTGATGAAGTGGAACTGCTGATGATGATCAGAACGGAACTCTTCAACGACGCGTAGTTCAAGTTTGGCGATTTGTTCTCTTCGTTTTGTTTGTCAATGAAGCAAGGTTTTTTCCATGATTCCATGAGGAATTAAGAGTACTTAGTCTTCTAACATTATAAACATACTTATAGCCATTTTTATTTTATTGTATGGAATCTAAGAGTGCACCATCTAAGATTAATAATCTTTCACCGGACTCCCCCATTTGAAGTCTGTTTTTTTTTTCTTAAAAATTATTGCTCCTATTTTCCCCTGATCGAAAAAGCTCTCGACAAGAAAAACCGTTATTATTAGATATACTAGGAATACGTATGTAAAGTTTCGTGAGGATCCGTCCAAAAATGTGGCCTCTAGCCCGACTAAGTAAACATCTGAACAAAAGCAATATCGGCCAGTCCCGCAATGGAGACTTCGCCCGCTCCGCTCGCTCAGTCGATTTTAGCTTAAATCAGCGAGTAAAATTAATAAAAAAGTCCCTCACTAATCAAATCAAACAGACTTCTGGTACCGATTCTGCTAACGAGTCAATTAATTTTCCGCAAACAAATGTTTCAGGTACCACCCCCTTCCTTTACTTCCCGTGGGTGTCACCAGAGAGTTGACTATGTGAATAGTGTTGAACTGTGTTCCTTAACCTAACCTAAGCTAACAGTTATCGTGAAAATATCGTATGTTCGGCATCTTTAAATTACAGGTACATATTTTATTGTAAAGATTAAATTTTACGTGCTTTACATAAATTACTGTAATCTCGATTTTTCGGTTCATCAAAAGTTTCAACGATTTTAATTGTTACAATCCTGTCTTTTGGTAAGATTTAACACATTACACAATACCTACCTATCTATAAAATTCTGCTTCTGAATTGAGGTAAGTACTCATACCTACTAAATTACGCATTGGAAATACTATTATATTATACCTAAGGTCCTTATTATAACTAGGTACAGTAAAAATACCTAGATATTAGTGCATTTTTATTATTCGTGACTCAGGCATTCAGTATTTAAGCGACGGATGTCGGTCTGACTCTCAGTGTCCCATGGACTTCAAGAAGAGCTGGACTGTTTGCTTTCGTTAATACAAAATGGGTGCGTACCTATTTGTTTAGCTGTTTCAAATACAATTAAATTTGATTGTAACTATTACAATTCTACTCGTACCTAGTTTGGAATACTGAATAAATAAGTAAAAATTGGTTGTATTTATACAAGTTTGCGACTTGAAATCGGTGAATGTAATCTTACGAGGATGATACTTACCTACTTAAGAGTCTGTATAACCCTTTTTTTGCTATTTTGTTAAACTTAGTAACGTTGTTTTCACAGACAAACTGCATTTATACCAGTTTTAATGCACTATAATGATAGATTGTTTCTAGTTTGACGGAATACTTAAGTGTGCCACTTTTTTGATATTTTAATTCGATTTGTAAATCAACTGTTTTGCTAATTTGTACCGAGGGATGTTTAAAATAAACCGGCCAAGTGCGAGTTGGACTCGCGCACGAAGGGTTCCATACCACATGATCTATAAAAAGAGTCCGACTCGCACTTGGCAAGTTTTTAACATTTGTTGTTATAGCGGCAACAGAAATTCTATTACGGTTCTTGAGATCTAGCTCGGCGTGTGGTAGCCATGAAAAAGGGCTAAAATATCACGTTCTTTTTATGGGAGCCCCCCTTAATTATTATTATTATTTTGTTTTCAATATTTGTTGTTATAGCAGCAATAGAAATACACAATCTGTGAAAATTTCAACTGTCTAGCTATTACGGTTCTTGAGATACAGCCTGGTGACAGACGGACGGACGGACGGACGGACAGCGAAGTCTTAGCAATAGGGTCTCGTTTTTACCCTTGGGTACGGAACCCTAAAAAGGCATCTAAAACATATAAATTGAGGTCAAACCGATATGCCAATAAATAATATGTACATACCTATTGCATTGCATAATAAGATTGATAAGTATTCTTCTAGAGGATAAGCGAAACACTTTTTTCAACTTTCGGACTTTTTCTTTAGTTATTTTATAACTTTATTTTATTAAGTAATTAGAAAAATGTATACGTAGTATTAGTAAATTTTACCAAAAATCAACACTTAAAGTTAGATGACTAATCTAAGCTAAAGCTAAAATATAAGCAAATAAAACCGTGCGTAAGTATGAGTATACGAATATATATGTATTTTATAATAGCTTGACTTAAGGCGAAGGGTAGGGCAAGGCATTCTCCATACAAAGGTTGTGCAAGTTTTATTCGATAATTTTGGCACTACAGCATTTAATTTAATTTTTTGCTTGTACAAATTGGATTTACGCAGAACCTGATGTTGAAATTTTGCTTTATTTCATCAAAATTAAAATAAAAAAATATACAAAAAAATTTAAAATTAAAAAAAATAAACATCAAGTCATAGATAACAGAAAAATAAGCATATTGACCAAAAATAATAACTGTAGTGCAAACACAAACGAAGAAAAACTTGCACAAAGTTTGTATGGAAACAGCTTGCCTACCCCTTCGCCTTAAACACTTAGGTACTCGTAAAGCCAGCTCTCTATAACCAATATTTCGTAGTTTTGATTTAAAACCTTATACGGACTCTTAATAATGGAGGTTAATTGTTCAAATTGTATTCGGGTGAATACTTTAACGACGATAATCACCTAAAATAGAAATATATTTATTTACGGACAGAGATAAAAGATTAAAGACTAAAACAAAAACATATACCTATAATAAAACTACTATTAAATTAAAATAACTAAAATTAAACCTTAAACTGAGAAAATATAAATAAAATAATTAATTAAAGATTAATGAGACCTGGGCCTCTTGGCAGTGTGCCCATCACGCAGGCAGCATTCCCGCGCTGAACTGCTATCGCGATTCTTTGCGCGAGAAAGCTGCCGGCGCGAGGTTCGCCTGTCGCCTCCCACAACCTTCTGCTGATTTCCCTGTGGAGCTCCAGCGCACCCTTACCCCAAGGACCCAGTGTCTTGACGCCGAAAGCAAAGAAATGATATTGGGCGCCGAGACAGCTGTATTTTGAGACCTTCAGGCGTTCCCGGGCGTCTGCCGCCGCCCCCGCACGTTTGGCAGTTGCTGGCAGGTAGAACGCCGCCAGGGTGTCTGTACAAATATAAATCACCTAAAATAGCATTCTATTACTCTGTTATTACAGAGTTGATCTAAAAGTCTCAAACATTTTACGATCAAAAACGGTCTTTATTAAAGCAAATAAATATTTAACAGCAAGTATAAAAAAGAACAGACAGTTGTATGTAGAGAGAGTTGTATGTAGCCTGACTCCTTAATAATGTGATATTGGTTCCAGGGTCCCTCACGTTGGTGATGTCTGCTTTCGCAATTTTGCTGGTCATCGGTTACACGGACGCCGGTAAGGCAGCTTATTGTTTCAATAATTAAATATTAGGGATTAACCTTGCACAAATCGACCTGGGCCCAAACTTAAGCAAAGCTTGTACATATGTGTACTGGACTACGATATATGTACCTACCTACACCCCTATGTATAGTACCGCTCATAACGTAGGTAAGGGCCAGTTGAAAACGAAAAAAATGTAAACAAACAATGTATTTAATTTGACATTTAATATGTAAAATTCAATGCATTGTTTGTTTACATTTTAAATGTCAAATTAAATACATTGTTTGTTTACATTTTTTTCGTTTTCAACTGGCGCTTACTTTAAGTATTTAGACACAGATTATTTTTTCCATACATGGAATACAAAAAATACTTTCAGAATTCGCCATAATTGCAAAGTCGGAGTCACCTGGCAGTTTTCGGTGCATGTTTGCATATTTTATTTAGCTGACTTATCGAGCTTCAAAATGGTATGCAGGATATACTTGTAAATAGGTAAGTATTCTATAAATCTACTTACCAGCAGACAAGCGTCCAATCCATAAACTTATTACTTGTACAAAATTGTTTCATTTGTATGAAACAGCAAATAATGCTTTTTTATTCGCTGTAAACAGAAAACTTTAATTCGACATGGGTATTTTGTATACAGTTGTATGCTGGAAACAAAATGTGTGCCTAAATACTTACTTATGAACGGAGTGTATATAGATAAATAAATACCTAAATACATAGAAAACATCCAAGACTCAAGGAGAAATATTCGTTTTCAACGCACAAATAAATCTCCTGAACGGGATTCAAAACCGGGACCTCCGGCTTCGTAGCCAGGGTACTAACTAAGACAAAGTGGTCGCTGATTAGGTAGATGGTGGTACGGCTGGCTGGGGAAGGCCACGTTTATCTTCACGGTTCCCTAATTAATGTTTCCTCCGGCTCTATAGGTAGCTGATGTACTGCCCTGATAACAAAACTATCCGGCTCAACCGGTCCTATCTGATGTATATTCCGGATCCCGATAATTGGTTGGTAAATATCCATTTATTATAATGTCCATATATAGAAGAAGACTTGTCAGTGTGGTTATGGGTTTGACTTCTTCTATATTAATTGCAGCTTTTGCGAGATTTCTCCTGTCTCTATTTGTAGCACTGCGTCCAACTCTGTTACGGAACATTTTGTTGTGGATTTCATTAGATCTGTCCATCTTGTAGGAGATCAGCCGAGAGAATGTTGATTTTGAACTCTCCCCTCCCCACCCCTGCACTACTAACCGCTTCATTTATTTTTTTATTTATCGAAAGGCAAATTATTTCGAATCGTGAAATCTTCGAGAAGACAGTAAGTTTATTGCACTTTTAGCACCACCCAGGGGTCGCGTGTAGGGTAACGGAGGGTACTCCCTACGGACGTGGTGCAACTTTGACCCCAATCGCTCCATTGACCTTTCGTTACGGATGATATGTCTAACCATTTTCAGGATTCGCACTTGCACAATCCAAGAAAGTCCTTGGTTGATATTGAGCTCCTGCTGGATAGAGCGATTAGTACGGCGAGCAGTCCATTTTATCCTCAGCAATCAGCACCTCTATGGTGTCTCCAGCGCTACAATTTGAGCGCTTGATCTTTATGCGGTGTTTTTGATGGATCGCCCATGATTGGGCTCCATACAGAAAGATTGGAAATAAGCACCTCACGCTCCTCGCACGCAAGTCCTTAAGAGCGGAAATAGGCACCCCGTCGACTCACTGTCGATAAGCTGACAATTTTCACCAATTTGACAGATATTTATTGGTCATTATACATACTGACCGGCAAAGTGATGAGATGATTCATGCACTTTTTTAATCAATGTGATTAAAAGTGCATGAATCATTTGATGCGAACATAATGTATAATGTGACTGGTCATTATGATGAATAATGACCGCACTTATCAATATATATATATTATGTCATCTCCATGCCAGATTTAATCTCAATCCATTCAGTGGTTTAAACGTGAAAATAGTAGGTACAGACAGACAGTGTTACTTTCCCAATATATATATATGTTATGGGCAACATGAAAAGTGCGTGTTCCCTGCAGAACACTAGCAGACTGAATTTTGAAAATCTCCCGATTCAATGTAGGGTGGATGGATCCACACCAGGTCCATATATCAAATGATTTTAAAACAATTTTGCAGCCTCATCGTATTCAATTTAATTAGAATCATAGATGACTGTACAAAGTAAAATCCCACCGATAATTAAGATGTAACTGTAAACGTTTCTCATAAATATGTATAAATGTAAATATTTACTTACCTACCCATAATAACAAGTTAGTTTGTAAGATTATCCCCCATTATGGTTGTGGCTATTCCAATAAATAATGATTCAACCCTATTGTTATGAAATAAGATTGAAGGTGGTAGGTCGGTGATCAGCACATTGGGCTAATATATTTATAACTAGCTTTTGCCCATGAATTCGTACGAGTTAACCTCGTACGAATATCTTGTAATTATCGCTCTCCCATTCAAACTCCCATCCCCTATTTTACCCGCTTCATCATTAATTTAAGAGTAAAACTTGTACTATTACATATTCTGTAGTAAAACTCTTGTCGGTGTAGCCGATGAAGTATGCAGTTCTCTCCACCTTACCCTTTCCATAGTCATTTTGGTTTCATTGTACCACACGACATCTCATTTCTCTTTTTGTTTCATGGAGCTTATTCTCGTCTTCCTCTTCCTCTCTTGCTCTCTTACTTACTCCTCCATAATGGCGTCTATAAAGGAATCGTGTCGTACAATCTTCTTTGTTCTTTTAGTCTCCTTAAGACTTCTTTATTTTACCCGCTTAAGAAATGAAAAAGGGGTTCTTAAACTATGTCATCTCCATGCCAACCTAAATTCATTCAGTGGTTTAAACGTGAAAATATTTGGTACAGACAGACAGTGGTTAGGATGATTCACAGTAGGCCGTTCCGTGTCCGGGCCGGCTCGCTTTCTTCTAGAGAAATACGCCGGCCGTTGCGTTTGCTGTCATAGAAAACGGGCCGGCCCGGACACGGAACGGTCTGCTGTGAATCATCCTTTACTTTCCCAATAAATTGATGTATAAAAAATAACTTATATCTCCTCGCTTCCAGAGCGACAATGCCCACAACCCTCGAAGGTGTACACCCGCACCCCAAAGTGCAGAGATAACGCCGATTGCAAGCAAGGCAAGCTGTGCTGCAGGAACCAGAGCAACGAGATGTCCTGCGTTGAGCCTGTGAGCCATGGCGGGACTGGCAGTGACAAGTCCACACGTAAGTCCTCATCTCGAGCGGTTCAAAATACACTGATAGGGCTCACCAAATACATAGGCTGATTTGGCGACCGAATTCCACCGGGCTATTTCCACCCGCCGCTGCTCCACATAAAATGCCCAGCGGGCGTATAATGGTTGCCATTTTATCACTTATCGCCGTGGATAAGACACCCGTCACTCTCGCACTCGCATACTTGTCAAAACGTGACGAATATCTTATCGACGGCGATAAGTGGCAATCATCATAAGCTCGATGCCATAGACAGGTGGAATCCTTCGCGCTGCGGCTGATTCCACGCGCAGTTGCTTCATATAAAATGTGTGGCCTTGCCACAGAAAGACGGACCGAAATTCCGCCGCCGAATCCGTCATCCGTCCGGCAGCTGCAGGCGAAATTACCCGGCCTGAATACATTTATAATTCAAACTTTTACACAAATAAAAAAAAACATATAACCGAATTGATAACCTCCTCCTTTGAAATCTTGAAGTCGGTTAAAAAATAAACAAATGCATGGACAAAAATGCTTTACAGCCTGCGCTGATTCTTATAGTGAAGAATAACAGCAAACACTAGAATTCAGCCTGTATTGGGCCATAGATTGTGTATGAAGCAGTGGCGGTCGCTGTTTTAAACCTGAAGGCGTACCGCGAACTTCGAAAATCGAACTTCGCATCGTACCGTCCCTTTCTGTCATATAGTGTATAACACGAGAGTGAAAGGGACAGCACGACACGAAGTTCGATTTTCGAAGTTCGCGGTAGCACAGCTGTATGTGGTGGCGGCTGCATATTAGCATAGACAGAGTTAGGCTGACACTAAGGCCAAACGGTACATACTTGCTTGCTTGATATGTATTATGACCGCGATTTGAAGCTAAAATGTATACTAAAACATGACTATAAAACCTGTCGTACTAGCTGAGCAGATACACCGAAGCGACTCAAGGCTCACTAACATGAGAACTTTAATTTATTTTCAACGGATACAGTTATATTTGAGGGGACTGTACGTACCTACAACGAAAGTGGGATCGACCTTCGTCGTCTACAATTCCAAAAATTACTCATTTCACTACGCAATCCAGCTGCGGTACAAGCACCGGTGTCGTATAAAGGTGTCGGCACGCACGAGCATTACAGTTCTGCAAGGTATAAAATAGAGCCAGATATGGATCAATGGCCTTGGTTTTAGATAAAACGCTATTATAGCTTGCAGCCAATCTAGCACGATAGCTTATATCGTCACATTTCATGTCACGTTTTAGTACATTTCGGCCATGTAACGTGACGGTATACCAAAGCTATCGTGGTAGCACAGGTGGTAGCTAGGATCGACTGCAATGCAATCCCGTGGGGATGCGTCTTTATCCATACCGGTTCTTGTACCGCATAGCTGGATTCGCTATGTTCATGGCAAACTAGTTTAATAAAAATACGTTCAGACTGGGTGTGGGCGACCTTTACAAAATAAATGTAAAATCTCTACCCATCGACACAGCGTTTTATGTGACGTAAAATGAGACCTATCTTGCTTGCTTGGCAGTAGGGTGACCTGAAACTGACTATACTAAAATAACAATAAAAATAGAATCAGTCTATATCTTTAGAGTTCTAACTAATCTGTAAAACTTTTAAGTCTTCATACAACAGTGAAATTGTGAAATTTCACTGTTGTATGAGGACGAGTTTTATCATCATATATATTCTTCTTTTTTCTATGTAGGCGTACCTACCTACAGGTAATACATACATGACCCTTTGATTTCCACGCAACGAAACGATACTGGCGACATTTAATTCGTTAGGTTTCTAGTTAGATACATAGGTTTCAAGAAATTTTAAAACTTTTCTTAATAGCTTTAAATGCAATAAATATTTGATCGAGGGTTAGCGCGTTGAATCTCGATCGATAAATTGTCTCGGATAAAATGAATTGTTTTATGCACTTGTTGTACCTACTATTCTAACCCGTTTAGAGGGAGCAAAACTCGTTTTAGCTTCCTGTTATATGCCTGGCAAATAAATAACAGGAAGCGAAAAAGACTCAGTCGGCAGGGCAGAATGAAAAAAATAATAATAGTACTTTGCTCCCTGGCAAATAAATAACAGGAAGCAAAAATGTTCCTGTCAGGCAGAAATTAAAAAATCCAAAAGAAGCGCAGGGAGCAGAATCGAGTTTTGCTCCCTCTACGTTTAGAGGGAGCAAAACTCTAGACAACTAGAAAATACTTTTTTACGAATAGGAGAGGTGAAAAGTAATTTTCGTGCCATAACAGTACAATTGCGATAGTTAGAGCGTTTAAAGTTAATTTACAATGTTTTAATTATGAGTTCGGGATGTAGTAACTTACAAAATCTCAAAATCATATATATTACTTGAGCGGTCGCAGCGGATTTAGTGCTAGCTTGCCCCAAGTTCATACTTTTTCTTAATATCGAATAGAGACAAACGAGCAGACGAATCGCCTGATGGTAGGAAATTATCGCCGCCCATGGGCATCCGTAACACCGTTGTAAGTGCGGTCCCGGCTTTTAAGATGGGAGTACGCCCTTTTTATAAAGGTTTTAAGGTCGTATCAGTTCATACGTACTTACTAAAAATACGGATACCTAAGTCGGACCTGCGAGTGATATTATTCTCGGTGTCGAATACTTTAACGAGGGGCGGATGTAAAACGTTTTGTCAATAAGCTTCGTCATCGCCTATAACGAAATCGGTTAGACCTAATCCAGAAAGTCAAGTGGAAAATTATCTCTATTATAGTAACGAGTTGTTTAGTGTCCTTTCTGTCGGTACTTCAATTCTATAATCAAAGGATTCCGTTACCGACGGTTTAAATCTTTAGGGACTCTGCTGAAGCTGCAGAAAGTACTACTGTGTCTGCTTACCATCATCAATTCATCAGGCAGGCCGTTTGTGCTCGTTGAATACCGTCGTACGTAGTATATATGTCACCGTGACTTATTATCCCAAAATAATGTTCTATCAGATTGCAAAAAAAATATAGTGTAGGATTTAATGTGCAATTCTCGAACAACTGAAAGTTTCTTTCCCGGTCTAATAGAGCCCTCAAACAGAAGAACAATACGTGTCGTATCTTTTCCGTTATGAATGTGCGTGTACATATTACGTAAATTTTGATACCTCTTGCGAAAATATAACACGAAATAGTTTTTTTTTTTCAATTTAGGCATATTACATATATGCACCTAGGAATGTCAATAAACGACCACCGGTTCGGAAAAATAAATGTCTGCCACGAGAAGAACCGGCGCAAGAAACTGGGATTAGTTAGATATTTGTTCAACAAGATAACAAAGTAAATTTTTGCTGCGAGTGTTGATGTTGAGTCCCGAGCAAGTGAAATATTCTATATAAAAATTGAAATATCTATACATATAATAAAGCTGAAGAGGGTCGAAAGTCTGTACATGGAAGATATTCGAAAAAAATTTGGCTGGGGATACTTAGGATCGATAACAGAACACGTACCAACAGTTTTTAGAATTTTTGTCTGTTTGTCTGTTTATCTCTTTGTCTGTTTATATGAACGCGCATCACGTGAAAACGGCTGAACAGATTTTGATGAAAACTTTACTAATCTGTCGAGTAAATACCCGGTCAGGTTTTAGGATATAAAAATTGTGCAGGTTTTGGTTAAAAGGGGGTAAAAAGAGGGGTTGAATTTTGTATGGGAACTCCTATAATCCATGAGTTACAGGTATGAAAATTGGTAAGCATATACTTGACGATAAAGGAAAAACATCCTCCAGAAACTGAAATATTTTTTAAGAAAAAAAAACCGACTTCAATGGGGGAGTCCGGTGAAAGATTATTAATCTTAGATGGTGCACTCTTAGATTCCATACAATAAAATACAAAAATGGCTATAAGTATGTTTATAATGGTAGAAGACTAAGTACCCTCAATTCCTCATGAAATCATGGAAAAACCTTGCTTGCTTGACAAACAAAACGAAGAGAACAAATCGCCAAACGTGAACTACGCGTCATTGAAGAGTTCCGTTCTGATCATCATCAGCAGTTCCACTTCATCAAATGTCACTTTTATGAATGAAAATGCTTGATTAGTTCATGAAAATACTAAAATCACTATTTGTGTGCCTTTCACATTTGAGGAGTTTCCTCGATTCCTAATGGATCCCATCATCAGAACTCGAGCATGACAAAAATCAATCGTGAAAATAGAACTTGCTTAACAAACACAGCTAGAAGGACAAATCGCCAAACGTGAACTTTTCGTCGTTGAAGAGTTCTGTTCTGATCATCATCAGCAGTTCCACTTCATCAAATGTCACATTTTTGTATGATAATGCTCGATTTGTTGATAAAAACACAAAAATCACTATATGTTTGCCTTTAAGATTTGAGGAGTTCCCTCAATTCCTCATGGATCCCATCATCAGAACTCGAGCATGACAAAAATTAATCGTGAAAATAGAACTTGCTTAACAAACACGGCTAGGAGGACAAATCGCCAAACGTGAACTTTTCGTCGTTGAAGAGTTCTGTTCTGATCATCATCAGCAGGTCCACTTCATCCAATGTCACATTTTTGGATGCAAATGCTTGACTTGTTGATAAAAACACAAAAATCACTATATGTTTGCCTTAAAGATATGAGGAGTTCCTTCAATTCCTCATGGATCCCATCATCAGAACTGCCTTTTGACAAAAACGGGACCAACTTGGATATATATACATACAATCAAAAAAAGAATTTTTCAAATCGGTTAAGAAATGACGGAGTTGTGGAGTAACAAACATAAAAAAAAAAAAACAAAAAAAAAAAACATACAACCGAATTGATAACCTCCTCCTTTGAAATCTTGAAGTCGGTTAAAAAAAGTAAACTCAAGCGCTGCGCCGCGGAGCTGCTCAGTGTGCGCGCCAGCCACCACGGTCTCTTCAAATTTTGAACACTATTATGATTTATTCCATTAAGTAACTGTGACTCTAAACCCAAATTTCAGTCCCGTTTTCTAGATTCAAAAACTATATATATAACTTTGCAATCCTATATAAAAACATGCAATTTTTGCCGTTCACTTCATGTGCACTCACTTTATACCATAATCCCACTACTTAATATTATAAATGCGAAAGTTGGATGTTTGTCACTGAATCACGCAAAAACGGCTGAACAGATTAAAATGATTTGTATGCTAATAGTATATAATCTGGATTGACATATATATTATAAGTGTACTTTTTGTCCCGATGATCTTCCATCAAAGGGATATTAAATCGGGGATGCAAGTAAGGTCTATGAAACGGGGTGGTTTAATCCTCAAACGCCAGTCTACGATTTAAGTTTCAGCCAATCAAGAAATTTAACTCAAAGCATAGCAGAATTGTAAACAAGTTGACGATTCATTATGTCAAAACCGAAGTATCATAATTCCTTCTGATTGTTGACGCTATTTTTGAGCACAACCTTTTCTCAATAAGTTCTACTTTGCGTGTACATACATCAAAACGCATTTGCGATACTTTGGCATTGTTTTGTCACACTTTGTATCGTCGGTGTACCATTTAGTTTTGTCGTGCGTTATTTTTTACGTAATTGTTGACCCTTCACACCATAAAAACTGTTTGATATAAGAGATCACTTGAGCTGGGCAGCCCAATCGTCAGCATAGACAGTTGTAGCATCTTAGATGTACACTTAGAAGAGGGTCGAAAGTCTGTACATGGAAGATATTCGAAAAAAAGTTCGCTGGGGATACTTAGAATCGATAACAAAAATCGTTTCAACAGTTTTAAGAATTTGTGTCTGTTTGTCTGTCTGTTTATCACGCATCACCCTCTCTATCGTTTAGGCATCACGTGAAAACGAACGAATGGAATATAATTTACCCTCATTAATATGGCAACTGGATCTTCGGCGACGATATAGCTCGGCCTTCGGCCTCGCATGCCTTGTCACTCTCCTTCGGCTTTTCACTCATCAACCTTACATGAAGAACCTTCTATAGACTAGTAAAGGCGAAAAAGTCGTTCTTGGGAAATTGTATTAAATTCTACAATAAAATTCCAAAACACGTTACTGAACTTAGCAATTCTAAATTCAAATCTGTAGTAAAACAAACACTTATTTGAAAAGCATAATATAAGGTAAACGATTACATCATGGACAGGGATGTTTGGCAGTGAGTGTCCTGCACGGCTAATCTATCGCGAAAATAGGTTTTCTACTGTAGCTTGTTATTTTTGTAGTAACTGAGACTATAATTTTATATTTAACTATACAATGTATATTGTTTTGAAAAAATGACACCTCGCCGAGTTTCTTACGCCGGTTCTTCTCGTGGCAGAGGTTTATTTTTCCGAACCGGTGGTAGTTTATTGACGTTCATAGGTGCATGTAATATGCCTAATTTGAAGAATAAACTACTTTTACTTTTAACTTACATGAAGAATCTACTCTGTTGGGAGGCTCGGCCTTCAGCCTCGCGTGTCTCGCCTCTCTGCTTCAGGCCTTCGGCCCTCAGCCTTACATGAGAAGCCCGCTCTGTGTGATTATTCTCGCATGCCTTGCCGGTCTGCTTCCGGCCTTCGGTCATCATACTTACATGAAGAACTCGCTCTGTTGGGATAACGTTTTACGTCAGAACTGCGTAGCGAGACTTTTACCATTGTTCAATGTGCATGTAATGTTTTTGACGAGATTCATTCGTCTAGAATCGGTACATTTGATATTCCGAAATAAGCACTTAATGATTCGTTTTGACAATAGGATTTCTAGGGAATGTCATATTGACTGTAATCATTTCTTAAGGGGGTGTAAAGAAGGATGAAAGATTGTATCATAATCATCATCTGAGGCGTTATAGCCGCGGGTGGGCCCTGGACTAGCCTGGCCAAGCAAATATCTCCAGTCCGATCTATTCGTGGCTTTCCTTCTCCAACATGTCACCCCTAAGTTCCTGGTGTCTACCTGAGCTTGAGAAAGATTGTATGGGAAAACAAATCATTCTAAGGCGAGAACGACTTATACGCGGACGAAGTCACGGGCAAAAGCTATTTCTAAATAAATTAGTATCTTGAGGGACTCAAAGACACGAGATGCAAATATCTAAGTTTTCGTGTGATTCATACAACTTTTCACCTCAGAGGCGAGAACATATAACGCAAAGTGACAGAGAGAATGAAGTTAAAGTGTTCCAAGTTTGTATTACACCCCGCAGTATGAAAAGATGACCTGCGAATAACCTACGATATGAAACTCACTGGTTTCCAGGAGCAAAACCGCCATGTTCGTGCCGCTGAGGTGAAAGGTTCATTTTATTATGATAATAGCATTCTCTCGTATAATAGCAACGTCTCGAGTAGTTCATGTTTGTTGGGCTTTTTCACTCCACATTTTACCTTTTAACTTTTGTGGATTTTCTAGCTCAGAATTGTATGGGTAGGTACTACTTAGGTCTGTATGAGAAAATTGTCTCCTATGTTCGATAATTGTTTAGTTTTTCACTATGTGACTGTCCATACAAAATGTATGAAAAAACGTCACATAGTTAAATAAAAAATGGGGACTGTTTTTCTTTATCTGGATCGAGAGTCGCCTCAAAAATTTCCAAATTCTGACGATGAATGACGACGACGACGAATGAACTGACTTTATGGTGGAACCACATTTCGCGAAATAGCGAAAAGCTTTGCGCTATTCGGCGCCTGCATTCGACGGAGTGTGGAGACTTTATTCGTCTATGTTTGCTCGAAACGCACTGAGCGGGTGCGGGGCGGTGCAGGGATCTTTCCTAAACTGTCGACTGTCGATTACGGCTTCATATGTATGTCACACATGACATGCCGCCTCCGCTCTACCGCGCAACCGAATACCGCGCGGTTTTTTGGTGCGGTTCGCTTTACCGCAAAACCGCCTCCGCCCCGCAACGACGCTGCGCCGCGCTCTGTGCTCGCAAGCTATATTCGCACGCATAACACATAAGCGCGAACAACGAATACGCGCATCCGTCGACTTGTCGGTTTTTGGCACACATCAAAGGAAACGACGAAGGAGGTAAAAGTCGTATGGGCATACCGGCACGAAGTGTCGAAGGTAATTTTTTTATACCACGTCGATGGCAAACAAGCGTACGGCCCGCCTGATGGTAAGCGGTCACCGCAGCCTATGGACGCTTGCAACTCCAGGGGTGTCACATGTTTGTTTTTCGCGCACATAACAAATATTATCTCAAATGCGGCGCAGTCACATAACGAATAGCGCATACCGAGTAGCGGCTCCATCATTAATGAAACTTTAAATTGTGTTGTATTTTCGCAGCCGGCGGCGGTGGCGTGTACTGCGAAGGCGTGAAGTGCACTAAATATGAAAAATGCGAGTATGACAAGATTACCAAGAGGAAGAAATGCGTGCGGACATAGACAGTTTATTATGTTATATCTCTATAGGGTGAAAGTCCCAATATTTGACACCTCAATACCCAAAACTGACACCTAATTGTTCACCTGTATTATTGTGACATAAGATTGAAACTGTCATGTATTGCGTCAGAGTCGAGAACTGGGACGTTTACCCTATAGGTACAGTCGGCCATGAAAGTGGTCTTCCACTTTTAAACTCTATTATTTGTCTATTAAGAGGCTCCTAGCTCCCAATGACCTTGGATCTGTAACTATCCGTTTTCGTGTTTTTTATCGGCTTGGGGGCTTGGGAATATTCTCATAACATTTTGATTTTCATGACAACTTAAATGAGATTTTAAACACTTGACAGTTTAGCTCATAAAGTAATAAATTACCAAAAACTTTTCATGAAGAATAATGTTTATAAGTTTAGTTTATAATTTAGATTTATTATTTTAGACCTTACTTTAGTTCAGTGGCGGATTTGCAGACTAGGCCGCCTTAGGCCCCAGGCCATGGCATAAGTACCAGCCGCCCGCCCTTTTTTAAAGTTCCGTAGTAAACAAGGAACCCTTATATTTTGGAAATTCACCTATTGGCCGCCCTAGCGGCTAGGGCGGGCCGGGGTGGGCGGGGTACCTACTTGACCTTCGGGGAAATCTGCCACGGCTTTAGTAATATTTAGTTTTATGATATTTTATCGCTATTCTCCATTATTGTTGTATATCGAATAAAGCTTAATTTCATTAGAATTATTCACAACATATTTTTATTTTATTACTATAGGAAAAATCTTGATAATATCAAGTAAGTAGGTACATATTTCGCGGACAATGCTTCCCCATCTGCTAAACTCAGATTACGACTAAAATAGAAGTGGCTATTAATAATTATCGTACTTATTAAGTGATTGGCATGTTCATACTGTCTGTCTGTTTATATGAAACTTTATCAGTCAATATCAAATGTCGGAATAAAAACTGGTAGTGTTTTGCAATTTTACATGACATATGTTAGGTAAATAATACAGTTTATGTGTTTGTTTAGGTATCTATTCATTGAGGGATTATTTAGATAGATAATACTAATGGTTCTGTGAGCGGTAGACATCGCGAACAATCTTCATTTTTTCATTTTTTTTTTCTAAAACTGAATAGACAAAAGAATCTTGCGATAGTCTGTAGCGGAGAACAGGCGGAAATCTGGAAAGTCAGTTTCGGAAAAAAATGATATTTGAAAAAAAAATCGCGTTGTCTACGACTACAGCTCACATAGCCACTATGCTCATCATCATTATTGGCTTTGTACATCCATAAAAGGATAATTTAAGCAGCGTCTACGTTATGGTATATATTTACTTATAAGTATTGGGGAACAAACCACCACAGCCCAGGGTCGTACCTACATATAATGAAATGCTAATGTGTATAGCCAGGAAGACTTTAAAGTCCAAGTTAAACATAGGCAAGAACATATAAAAATGATATTCTAGCCACAACCCGGGCTAGGAAAAACACCAATAGAATGAATGTGCGTCCGAGCGTCCCTGGGAGTGTGGGAGACCCTCATGGGCGACTGGCATTTAAGGCAAAGGCAGTAGAGGCCGTAATTAAGAATATGCAAATGGGCAGATCGCCGGGGCATGATGGTCTCAGTATTGAGCATCTCAAACATGCAGGGGTACATGTATCGCACATTCTAGCGATGTTCTATACCTTGTGCCTAAGACATGCATATCTTCCGGAGCAGCTTACTCGCACAATTGTAGTACCACTAACTCAAAAGATCATGAACCTGAACGAGTCTGACTGAGCGGCGTGAGGCGGGGCAGGCTGCATGTACTAGTGGTACATAAGTGTGGTGACCGCACGTCGCCCTATAGGCTCTATCTAATGGAGGTTATCTACAGTTCACACTCACCAGAGTCAGTTTTATTTCATCACTACGCATCGCAAAGTTTAGCGAATATAAATGTTTCTCTTTTCCACGCGCGCGACGCTAACCAGTCAGAACGAGTGCGCACAACATTGAAATCATATTGCGAAGTGTTGAATCAAATTGATTCCTAGGGCTATTAAACAAGTGGTAAGTGATATCACTTACCACATCGCTTCACCACAGCACCAGTATACTTTGATATCCAATCACTCTTAGCTGCAACGTATCCCACGGTCAATATATGTAGGCATGTTTGGTAAATAGATAAAGCGGTTCGTGAAGTCGGTAATCGTTGTGTTTACGTCTCGCATCAGTCGCATCTCGTCTCACCAGTCTCAGTGTGACTTTAAGTAGTGGTGGACCGGTGTTTGAAGTTGTAATAAAATGGGTAAGTATGTTATTTATCTAATTGTTGGGAAGATATACAAAGCACTTTCAAATGTGGCGTTCCACGGATAAAGGTACCTTAGGGCTATTAACATTAAGGTACCTTTGCCAGTGGAACGTCACAAATTGACCATTAGTGTTTAACTTAACATACTTGATTTAACTTGCATTTTAATATACGAGGGAAATTTGATTTAATTGAAATACATAATTAGCGATATCCATTTATACTAAACAAATAAATATTAGGAGAGAATTTTTGACACAAATCGAACTAGTCCCATAGTAAGGTCAATAAGGCTGGTGTTATGGGACCTAGAAGACGATATATTTAATAGATATATATTTAAATACATAGAAAACCAAAACATCCAAGTCGCAGGAACAAATGTTTCTGCTTACCACAGAAACAAATGCGCTTATACCAGGATTCGAACCCGGGACGTCTAGGTTCGGAGGCAGTATCACTACCAACTAGGCTAAACAGGCCGACGATAAATATAATTATTTTAGGGTTCTCTTTTAAAATAACCCCTTCCAGACCGGAAAACAGGACAGTATTATCGTAAAATGAAGTATATTGAGATTAGTTATTGATTTGACAATAGTTTGATTAGTTATTGATTGGTGCAAAGGTTGTCCACAGCTATTCAACGTGGGAATGCCGCTAGCGTTATGGGCACCTTTGCACTGGGAACAGCAAGGGGTGGATTTTTTTACTGTATAAGCAGTTAGTTATTAGGTTATTTAAATGTAAAAATAATTTTATGTGATTATTTGACAATTAGTTATAATTACTCCCACCCACAATTGTATTGGCCGTGTCCGAAAGGGGTAAGCACGGGGTAAGACTCACAACGTAGTGAAAATTTTATACATGTTATAGATTTAAATTAGCTTTGCTGATGTACCGTTATGTATTACCATTATCAGAAAAACCAATAATTTATTTAAAAAAAAAAAAAAAAAACTTGCGGCTACCATTGTCACATTTGCTGGCAACCAACCATTGTTTTTGTTTTGTTGCCAGACGTTGAAGGAAATTTCTGATGTACACAAACGACTCATCACTCATCACACCTTTTGGCTACTAGGTAGTATCATGAAAGATGCATAAAACTGGTTAATTTAATTATTAGGTCAATGACTTGCTTCGCTTATAGCTTCGATTAAAAGCGTGTTTTAATCTTCGCGGTACATTTCCACGAAGTCTCGATTAATTGATATTTTTATAGGTACTAACGTCTATAAGAAACTTGTCTCAGCTTTGCTTTACCTATATTATTAAATAAATAAATATTTGTGTAACCAACAAAAAAACAAGCGACAGTGATGTCTCGCTGTCGGCAATATTATGGTGGCACTACACTTCGGGTATTTGTTTTCAAATACACAAATTTAGACAACGGACATCAACGATGTCGGCACTATCGCTATTGTTGGGGGTTGGGAGTGACAGACTGGTGGTGAGATATTAGCTAAAGTTATTAGTTAAAAAAGTGTGGTGCCCCCCCCCCCCCCTCTAATTTCCAAACTATGAAGTTTAAAATTCTGAAAAAATCAAGATGATTTACAATTATAAATAATTTCAACGATTTTTGGTTTGCACATTGCACAAGATAGGTTTAACGGTTTTTGAGTTATTGCTGAAAAACTGTTTTGCTCAAACAAAAGGGCGTAAGTGCCGTGACTTCCCTATGAAGATACGGCCTTTTTTTATTTAATGTATTGTATAGTGGTTTTAAATGTAGATTAGGAGGTGTCGGTACGGAACCCTTCTTTGTACGTGACCCGACACGCACTTGGCCGGTTTTTTATGCAAAATCAATTTAAACCGTATCATTTTTGAATAAAGAATGAAGTATCCATTACTGGTGCTTATTAGACACTGCTGCCGTCATTATGAGGTATGTCAATTAAAATGAGTAGTTAGCTCTACATAATTACTGTGGGGCTAGTTCGATTTGTGTAAAAAATGTCCCCTAATATTTATTTATTTATTTATTATTATTATTATAAGTAGACGTCTTATCTTTGCACCTGAACGAGTTATTTGTTAGATTGGAAACTTAAATCAACGATCTCTAGGCTTACCTAACAATGTTTGTAGACCAATAATACCTAGATTACAAAGATAGAACCCAGCTATTCATTATTTTACAATGACTAAGATAGTTTATGCTTGAAGTTTATACCTGATGATGGTGCTGAGCTGAGCTGAAGAGGAAACCACGTGATACCAAGAAGGTAACTCTATCATCGTTGTTAGAGAGCTTGTTAGAATCGTTACGGTATTTGTCATTTTTTTATTGCGCCATTCGAAACAGTTTATAGAGATGATCAAATGTCACAGACGAGCACAATAAAGGTCAAAAGTTAGGGTTAACAGCTCGACGCTAGCGTTGAAAAGGCTCCTACAAATCGTCAATTGCTTATGCGTCACGTGCAAATTTATCGAACCAACCGTTGCATGGGAAAATATAAAGTATATTTCTGTGTTAGTTGTGAAATAATGCGTTAAGGTGTAAGTTGCTATACAATTTATTCTTTATTTTTACATAAGGATTCTATTGGTACCTTTTATTTTACTTTTGGACGATAAAGAAACTACTTAACATATTTTTTCGGATCTTTGAAGTTACATACCTTTTTATGATTTTGATAAAAAATTGTTAATTACAATTTACTGTGATAATTGACACTCTGCTTTTAATGTTTATGAAATTATGAATTAACATTGATGCTGCCTCCTATTAGGGCAGTGTCCAGCACTAGACAATTGTACCTTACTTGTAAGCTAATGTTTTGCACCTTTATACCTGACTTTCCTCTTTACCTATGTCCACATAAACAATATTGAAATGGTAAAACCATGTATCAATATGCACTAAAAATAATGGAATATTATCCACGATTCAAAGTATTTATTTATCAGTACAAATTATTATCATGTATTTAATTTTAATACGCAACGCAGGCGTCGTCAGGTTGGTACAACTACAAATCAGCAACAGCCCGGCTAGTATGATAGCTTATACCGTCACGTTATATGGCCAAAATGTACTAAAACGTCACATAAAAAGTGACGGTATAAGCTATCATACTAGCCGGGCAGGCCACGATTCGTTATGTTTATACTTGACACTTGATGTGGAATGGGCTAAGTACTTCTGTACTTAGCCCAAGAACATCTTGTTCAGAGCTATTTTCGTGCACAATTGATTAGGACAATAATTTTAAATTCAGTAATTAATAAAATTATAAATAAAATAATAAAGATTGGGGGACAATCTAACAAAAATCCACCTAGTTGCGAACTCAGAAAAGCTTGTACTATGGGTACTGTGTGACGATATACATACTTATATAGGTAAATAAATACGTAATAATTAAATGCTTATATAATTAAATGCGTAGAAAACATCCAAGACTCAGGAACACATATTCGTGCTTATCACACAAATAATGCCCTGACGGGAATTCAAACCCGGGACTTCCGGTTTTGTAGGCAGGGTCACTACCAAGTAATCAGAGTAGTCGTCAAAATAAAATAACAAATAAATAAATATGAGGAGGACAATCGTTTAATTCAAACCGAAGTAGTCTTATAGCAAGCTCAGATAAAATAACTAAGGAAATGACGGATTTGTGTCCTAACTACATAAATAAGAAAAAAAAAATTAACCCTCTCCTTTGTTCCGGTACTTTCATTAAATTATGCCGAATGCACACTGATGCTATAAGAAAAAATAATAATGTCACGATGGTGGCACACAAGCGTACGGCCTACCCGTAACAATATAGGAACCGTAATAACCTTTGGACTCTGTGGTCTGTGACTCTTGCCAATCCGAGGAGTCGACATGGTCGTTGCTGACACTCCATTGGTTTGAATAAAGTTTCGCTGTTGTTCGTTACTTGCATGCACGATATAATACTAATTCGTTCTACTTATTGATCTAACTAAATCTTAAGCCGACTACACATAAACAGCAAACAGGATGGCATGTGCATTGGTTTCCGGTACATAAATAAAGTAAATGACCCAGTGCTACATTTGTCAAATATTTGACAATTTCAATTTAACTCCTAACAGAGTTAGAGTTGTCAAAAAGATAACACTTCACAAATCGATCTAGTCACAAAATAAGCTCAATAAGGTTTGTTTTATGGCTACATGAAGATGACATATACATTATGTATTTCAGTAATAGAAAACACCCAAAACTCAGGAGCAAATATACTTTCGTGCTCATCTCAGAAATATTGGGCTTTAAAGTGGAATTAGAACCCAACGCCGTCTGCTCATCTCAGAAATATTGGGCTTTAAAGTGGAATTACAACCCAACGCCGTCTGCTTGTCAGTCTTATGACTAACTCACTACCAAGTAGGCATTATTGCAAGTATTGGAAATATTGTTATTGCAAAATGTGTACGTCGATTTAACTAGGCATTTAAGCTATATGAAATTCGCCACAGCCATAAATCTCGAGAACTTGAAATTATACACGCGAAATAAAAACAGGAGACGCGACAAAAACAGATTGCATAATGTATCCATACTCTATTTATCATTTCGGTGGCGTTTTGCAAAATGGCATCGGGTCAAGGCGCTAGACTGATAATAAATCTATATAAACTTGGCTTTTATTCATAATGTTTCACGTAACCTCTCTGGACAACCAGTGTAGTCAGAACTCACCGATATCAAGATATATATATCAGGGGAGAGCTGTGATGCGGTAAGGTAAGAATAGACCGGTTGTGAATAACACAGCTTGATACATTAATGACGGACGTCCATTTCGATGTGCACACGATTATGACCCCAGCTATAAATATATTGCGTCTTGAGTCGAATAAACATTTACTTTGACATAGGTCACTATGTCTGAAGAGGGTAATAGGAAAGTTTATGGATGCATGATAATTTAATTAATGAATATACGTTTTGATTAAAAGTTGTCTTTTTCAAATGTAGAGCCAATTTGAATTATTCAAGGCAACAGTTAGGTGTGTCCAAAAATAAAGGTTTTATTGGCAATCTTGCTGCAAATGTTAAACTTTTCGTTGACATGATATCCAGACATTGTCACACCAACATCATTGTTACGAGAGCAAACGGCTAGTCGATTACGCAACGTTTCAGACGTACATACGTTAGGTAGATCTATCTTACTGTCATTTTCCCATAAAAATTATACAGTAGGTAAGGTTTAACTTACGTAGTTATACTTATATTAGAAACATTATTGAAAGCATGAAAGATGCTTATAAGTGATCGTCATAACACCTCTAGCCGTAGTGACACGGGCAACACGACACGACTCCTGTGGATGTTTATGGTGTTTAAAGGGTTAATGATAAAGTAAAACACGCCTTTACTCTAAAATAAGTTACCATCGAGGGTCATAACGTGCCTATGTATTGACCCCTTATTTTAAATTATTTATTTTGTAAGTATTTGATAAGTATAGGTTATATTATTATCTTTAATAGTCAGTAAGGAATTATGTAATAACACAATTCAATGTATTTAGGCATATACCTTAAAAATATTATTAAATAATTATTGTTTATATCATGTTGTACATATGTAACTATTGTTTCAGGTTCCCTTACTGTAGCGTTGTCTATTTTCGCAGTGCTGTTAGTCATTGGCTACACAGAAGCGAGTGAGTTATTTTCTCCTATACTTATAATAATAATAATAATAATAACGTGCAACGCTCTATTGGGATCGATCTGTCATCACGGACAGGACTAAGTATTGTAGCCAACAAGCCTGATATCGTGCTGACAGATCGATTGAAGCGCCAGGCAGTACTCGTTGACATCACCATCCCCCATCTCGTGAAAGCTGAGAAGGACAAAGACAGCAAGTACCTAGACTTGGCACATGAGGTAACCGCCATGTGGGATGTTGATTCAACGATTACTGTCCCGATAGTCGTCTCTGTGAACGGTCTAATAGCGAAGAGTCTCGACCAACATCTCAAGAGACGTTAGATGGCTGGGTCAAGGGTCAAATACAGAAGGCGGTACTCCTGGACACGGCGCGGATAGTCCGGAGGTTCCTCTCTCTGTCGCCCTAACCACCGGTAGCTTAGGCTCGTCTCGCTGCCGGCGGCACCCTAGGTTAGGTTTTTTATTATGCTTTTATATTTTGTATGTATATTTTTATATTTTACTACTATAAATTTATTGTAAAAAATCTAACCTAAGAAAAAGAAATAAATAAGATAATAATAATAATAGTTTTTTGTCGGGCGGAAATAGGGTGCGCGCCTTCAACGCCTGGGTGATGCCCTTGCTCACATACTCCTTTGGTATATTAAGGTGGACTCAGACTGAGCTCGATTTCCTGGATCGAAGGGTGCGTGTACTGCTCACTGCGCACCGTATGTTACACCCACGATCTTCTGTTATGAGACTGTACATCCCGCGGAAGTTTGGAGGTCGCGGCTTCTTAAATGCTAAAGACCTCAACAACCGCGAAGTGTGCAGTATCAGGGATTACTTTCTAAACAGTGAGTGTGGGATGCATCGTGACGTAGTTGCAGTAGACGCATCTTTCACCCCGCTCTCCATGGCAAACGAGAACTGGCGCAGACTTAAAGTACTAAGCACCGAGGACCGCAAGGCGGTATGCTGGAAGAGTAAGGAGCTACATGGGCGGTTCTACAAGGCTCTTACGGGGCCCGACGTAGACCTGCTCGCGTCGGTGAACTGGTTACGTTTCGGGGATCTCTTTGCGGAAACCGAAGGTTTTGTCTGTGCAATTGCGGACGAAGTTATCATGACGAACAACTATATATCCTTAAGGGGAGGTCGTCAAGCGAGATAGCGTTTTCGAGTTTTCTAAAAACAACCCGAAACGTAGAAACAGGGTTTTAAAAATTTGAAAAAAATTTATGTTTTACTTAAGGATCTAGTCTAGTCAAAGTTGCACTCAGATACACGATCTAATGAACTTCGCTCGATAGAAAGAGACCCCAAAGTTACTCCTTTTTGTAAAGCATTTACAATCTGACGACTAAACTATTGATGTTTTAAATAAAGTTTTTGAACTAAACTAAAGCCATTCAGTATTTCTAGACATCTTTGCAGAATTTAAAAATATAAAATGATTGTATGAATTAATATGTTTAAATACCTACGAAATGCGCGAGCGCGGAGGCTCGGCAGGCCCGATCAGTCGCGCGCTGGCGCTTACAGACAACGGACCTGTGTCAGTTTTATCCGCGACAGTTTCGTGCACCAAACAAGCAGTTTTTGTCGAATTTATATAATGGTTGCAAATTATTTAAGAAGGGCAATAAAAACCCGAATGAAAAAAGGCGTAATTATTAACAAATAAATAATGGTCATAGTGCCACAGTATAAAAATGACAGTATAACAACTGAACTGAACCCCTCCAGAAATGTAACCAAAGTTGGTAATATTATAAATGAAATGTTTATTACCAGAAATTGTAGATATAGTAAGAGATCTACGAGTACTGCTTTGCACTTGAATATTTTTTTAAGCTGTGAGCTTCCACACATTAATTCCGGCCGTCTTTTTTTTAATACCACGTCAGTGGCAAACAAGCGTACGGCCCGCCTGATGGTAAGCGGTCACCGCAGCCTATGGACGCCTGCAACTCCAGAGGTGTCACATGCGCGTTGCCGACCCTTTTAAAATTTATACACTTTCTATCTTTCTAGCTAATCTTCTTTTATAAGATCTACCCATTTCCAGGTAGCTACCGTGGCAAGTTTGGTATCATTTTATATACCATATTGATTCTTTTGTCATCTTTATGTAAAAATCATTTCTGGTATTTATTTTTTAAAAATACGGTAACCTTTCGCATAAATAGTAAAAAAGTAAAAACTTCGCAATGTTTTTTATGCTTTGAGAGCTAATAACTTTTGATGAATAAATTAAACCACCAAAAAATATTCTGTCTGTATTTTATGTGGCACTCTTTAGGGGAGGCCTATGTCCAGCAGTGGTCGTCCATCAGCTGATATGATGATGATGACGATGACACGCACACGACAAATAAATATAACACCCTGTATAAATATAACACAAATAGATAAAAAATTGCATGACCTATTAAACAAATCGAGTAGAGAGGTATAAGACATATTTCTTAGGTTCTTAGGTTTCATAGATTAAATAACGAATTTCAGGGTTGTACTATGAATTCTGTTTTTTTTTCATTATAATGGATCCTACCGTAAGTTCGACTTTCAATTATTTATTTACTACCTATTTATTAAAAAATGATATCAATGACATACTAAAGTTTAATCATAATTAATGCATTTCTTAAGTCAAAATACAGTTATATTTCTATACTGTGACCAGTATGAAGCTAGCGGGGTCATCCGAGTTCACAGTCGCTTCGTCCGCGCGGGCTTGTTCACGCACCGCCAGGACAGCCCTAAATACCTACTCTCGCAGGACTAGAGGGCCTTAAGGACGGTACGGTTGACATTTGTCGGGCATGCCGCCGTCCCGGAGAGCCACTCAGGCATATCATTTCCGGTTGTGGTCATCTTGCTAACGGCGAGTACTTGCACAGACATAACTTAGTAGCCAAGATTATTCAACAGCTTGCTCTTCTGTACGGTCTTGTGGACTTCGAAGTGCCGTACTATAAGTACACACTCGCGCCAGTTCTCGAAAATGGTCGTGCCACGCTCTATTGGGATCGATCTGTCATCACGGACAGGACTATTATAGCTAACACACCTGATATAGTGCTGACAGATCGATTGAAACGCCAGACAGTGCTCGTCGATATCACCATCCCCCATGATGCGAACCTTGTGAAGGCCGAGAAGGATAAGGCTAGCAAGTACCTAGACCTGGCACATGAGGTAACCGCCATGTGGGATGTTGATTCGACGATCATTGTCCTGGTAGTCGTCTCTGCGAACGGTCTAATTGCGAAGAGTCTCGACCAACATCTTAAGAGACTCTCGCTAGATGGCTGGGCCAAGGGTCAGATACAGAAGGCGGTACTCCTGGACACGGCGCGAATAGTCAGGAGGTTCCTCTCTCTTTCGCCCTAACCACCGGTAGCTTAGGGCCTGCCTCGCTGCCGGCGGCACCCTAGGTTAGGTTTTTATAATGATTTTATGTTTTTTAAATATTGTTTTATATTTTACTTTTTATTATTGTAAAAACCTAATCTAAGAGAAAAGATGAATACAGAGATATAATAATAATAATATAATATTGGGGGACAATCTTGCACAAATCGACCTAGTCCCAAACTAAGCAAAGCTTGTACTATGGGTACTAGACGACGATATACATACTTATATAGATAAATACATACTTAAATACATAGAAAACATCCAAGACCCAAGAACAAATATCCGTGAAAAATGCACAAATAAATGCCCTGGCCGGGATTCGAACCCGGGACTTCTAGCTTCGGAGGCACAGTCACTACCAACTAGGCTAAACAGGTCGTCAACCTCAAATTTATCAATCTCAAGCCTGCATCCACTTACTGTTGAGTAACGGTTTCGTGCCTGGCATCGTTGCTAATGGAATAAGTCAGGGATTATAGCCGATTGCTTTATTATATCCGACTGCATCTTCCTTATCTAATATTGACCGCTGTTTTATCACCCAGGTGGCAGCTGCCCCCTGCCCTCAAAAGTGTACAGCTGCAGCCCCAAATGTAAAGAGAACTACGAGTGCTCGAACGGCAAGCTGTGCTGCAGGAACGGCTGCAACGAGAAGTCCTGCGCCGAGCCGGTCGGCGGCTCGCAGGGGACCGGCGGCAACAAGTATTCTGGTAAGTAATACCTTCTCTAAGAAGCGCTTTCAAGGGCGTCGCCAAGAGAGGTAGAGGGGGGCAGCAGTCCCCCCAGAGACTCAAAATGCTCAAGACTCTAGACTGTACCCACAATTGATACTTACCTCAACCGGTTGGCGACGCTCTTTGAGCGCTTTCCTGGTTGCATTCTCAGCGACTATACTTTGCCTTCTGAGGCCTCCTCAGTAACCAGCTGCTTAGTGAGGATTGGTGTCAACGCTCATTTCTGCTCATCGGACCGAAAGTCGAATGGCTATTTAGTAAGTATCTAGTGCAGTCCAAATCTGCGCTTCCTTTGGTCAAAGCTTCCACATTCCAAAATTATGAAATTAGATGTTTTGGCTCAGATTTGGTACTCGCAGTTGCAATTATATCACCACGTCACACACGCCTCTGCTAAACAAGCCGGAAGGTAGCGAACCTCCGACAGACCTCTCGATCGCAGTTTACAGCTGCAGCCCCAAATGTTATGAGAACTACGAGTGCTCGAACGCCAATCCACGCCAAGCTGTGTCGCTGTAACCGAGACGGCCAGCGGCTTACAACACAGGGGCCGGTGGCAGCATGTACCTACCGTCTCTAAGCGTTTTCCTAGTTGCATTCCAATTGCATTCTCATCGACAACTTTGACAACAACGACAGCTGCTGATACAATTATCAGCAGCAGAATGACAATGAGCGTCTACGCCATTCGTAGACGGTCATTGTCATTCTGAATGTTCCTACACCAGTACTTCTACAAGATGTAGACAAATTCTAGGCGTTCTTTGGTCGACGCATCCACGTTCTAGATAGATAGACAACTGATTTATTTCTAAAATACGCAAATCACATGGTTTCGCCCAAAATTACTTAAAGCGGCTGGTCGGCGTCTCGCAAGGGAACGGATCGGTGGCAGTGAGACCTCTCGTAAGTATTTATCACACTCATTTATTTGAAAATGCGTCACACCTTGTACATTTTACATCGGAAAATTTCCGGGAACGGCCGGGAGCATTGCCTATGTAGCCAGCAACTTCGAATTTGACTGCAGGCTGTCGGCGGACTATTTTTTATTGTTTTCGCGAGGTTGTTGTAACCGTACCGTATTGTTACAGCGGGCACAGGCGGTGGCATATACTGCAACAACCAGAAGTGCAGCCCGCACGAGGTATGCAAGATGGACCCTTCCACTAAGCGCATGAGATGCGTGCGTTCTTAAACGTAGGCCACGTTTATAGACGGTATCTGTCATGTTAAGACACAAACAATACTTGATTATTGAGCGCCTAACTATTTAATTAGGGCTCAAGTTTTATTTCAACCTATAAAACCTTTTTCACAGTTTAATGTTTCATTTTAATGTTTATATGCCAAAACTAACGATCCCACCCGAACCCGAAAAATGCTATATGAACTCTGGCTATGCTTACTTTACTTCTCTAATATAAATATTTTTTCCTTCTTCCTACTGCTCCGGCTATACTCGGTTCTCCGAGGTGTGGAGGTACTCGATCGCACTAGCAAGGAAAGCCGTACATAATTGTTTTTTTTATGACATAGGAGGCAAACGAGCAGACGAATCGCCTGATGGTAAGCGATTAGCGCTGCCCATGGACACTCGCAACACCAGAGGGGTTGTAAGTGCGTTGCCAGCCTTTAAGATGGGAGTACGCTCTTTTCTTGAAGGTTTGAAGGTGCAAAGAATTGATGTTCTTTCGATGACACTGAAGCTTGAAACGCACAGAGCGCGGTACAGCGTCGTTGCGTGGCGGAGACGGTTTTTTGGTGAAGAGAACGCGGTCCGGGGGACGTCGTACCAAAAAATCCGCTCAGTATTCGGTAGCACGGTATAGCGGAGGCGGCGTGTGTGACATATGAAGCAGTAATGACAGTCGATAGTTTCGGAAAGATCAAAAATGCAAAACCGCCTCCGCGCCGCACCGCGCCGCGCCCGCGCTCTGTGCGTTTCGACCTTTAAATTCCTGATAATACTCTTATATACCTAGTTTGAAAACAGCTCGTTTGAAGCATTGCCCGATTCAGTGCAATTAAGTGATGTATATTTTTTACAGTATATTTTATAGGGTTCCGTACCTCAAAAGGAAAAAACGGAGCCCTCAGTAGTATCACTTTGTTGTCCGTCTGTCTGTCAAGACCCTTTATTTCGGGAATGAGAGGAGAAATCGAGTTGAAATTAAAACCCAGATCTACAGTACCTTGAAGCTGTGAAAAAATCAAACTTATAATATAAGTTAACGTAAAAAAAAAGATACGCCCTTTATGTCGCAAAAAACGTATATTTCGACACTCTCAAGGGAATCAAAATTTATACCTAGGGTACTTTCCCTTGACCTAGACCTATGAAATTTGGTTAGTAATGTCTTCTTATAAGTACAGGGAAAAATCTGAAACTATACATTTGTAATTAAATCATAAAAATATAGGAGTTGAGCAAATAAATACATTACTTTAAAAAATGTCCAAAATTGCATACAAAAAATATGGAATTTGAATGAACCGTTCTCAAAATATTCGCAAAAAACTTTGTATGTGGAAATGAGTTTGCTCGTCCCATAACAAACGCCAATTTCATAGGTAAGGACCTAATACTGGACCAATATAATACGTTTTCCACCGACCTAGTAAAAAAATGACGAATGCTGGGACATTTACCTTACCTACTCTAGATGTCACTAAACGTGGAAATCGAAGGCATGTGCATTTCGCCGCCATAACCACATCTATGATGCAAATTGCCAACAACCAACAACCAAACAATACATGTACTTATAATCATACGGCAATTCGCGGTCGTAACCCGCTCTTCGGTTTAATATTCTAGTAATCGAAGTACCTACCGTTAGAAAGAACACTAACTTTATACTACTAAAATGGTTAAACTCGCGTATTGTACTATGGGTGACCTGTTTCGAGTTCTTCGGGAGTTCTTCTTCAAGATGGGTGTTCTCGCGGCGGAATCACTGTGTGCATCGACGTTGACGTAACAGCCACGTTCTGGTAAGGGTATCATTATTAAATCTATATATTATATATATGTGACCGTAAAACTGCAAATACTGTTAGATGTGAATGTGAATCGAAAATTGTTTTGTGCTTTCCTCCATTGAGTCGACTAAGCCCGCGGGGCTTCTGTTTCCGCTCTGACGGACAGTTGGTAACCAGTGGCAACGAAGGAACCTACCTAGATTCCAATTATCTAGGACTTTCCTTCAACGAGTCGAAGTTGTTACGTCTTTACCATTCCGTCCCTCGTTCTTCGTTCGCTGTTGTAACAATCTTTCGACAGTTCACAATCTCGCGAGATAGATTATAATCTAACGGTATTTGCAATTTCACGGTGACATATAAGTATATACTACGTACGACGGTATTCAACGAGCACAAACGGCCTGCCTAATGGTAAGCAGACACAGTAGCACTTACTGCAGCTTCAGAGTCCCTAAAGATTTAAACCGTCGGTAACGGAATCCTTTGAGGATTTGTAGTACATCCTCGGCGGCCCTGGCGACCCTTACTCACCACAAAAAAACACAACACCCAAAGTTTTCCATAACTACGACCCATTATTTAAATTATAGAATTGAAGTACCGACAGAAAGGACACTAAACAACTCGTTACTATAATAGAGACAATTTTCCACTTGACTTTCTGGATTAGGTCTAACCGATTTAGTTATAGGCGATGACGAAGCTTATTGACAAAACGTTTTACATCCGCCCCTCGTTAAAGTATTCGACACCGAGAATAATATCACTCGCAGGTCCGACTTAGGTATCCGTATTTTTAGTAAGTACGTATGAACTGATACGACCTTAAAACCTATATGAAAAGGGCGTACTCCCATCTTAAAAGCCGGCAACGCACTTACAACGGTGTTGCGGATGCCCATGGGCGGCGATAATTGATTACCATCAGGCGATTCGTCTGCTCGTTTGCCTCTATTCGATAAGAAAAAGTATGAACTTGGGGCAAGCTAGCAGTAAGTCCGCTGCGACCGCTCAAGTAAGTCGCATGGGCGAATATAAGGCCGATTTATATATGCAAGAACTTACTTGCAATTTTGATTACATTGCTTAGTTTGATCGTACGCGTCTTACCGCGGTAGCACACTGCCCCGCAATGTAATGTAAAATGAAAATTGAATGCAAGTTTTTGCAAATGACTTCGTCCCAGTTGCGGTAGAGACGAGTGGCCCCTCGTGCTCTGAGGCGATTTTTTTTATAAAAAAGTTAGGACAAAGATTGAGCGAATGTGGTTGATGCGATCCCAGGTCCGGCTCGTACCTGGTTCAACAGATATCGTTAGCAGAGGGCCTACTCCGAACTGCGATAAATCGAACTTCATATCGTGCCATCCCTTTCACTCTCGTGTATATATAATTTTTTTATAAAAAAGTTAGGACAAAGATTGAGCGAATGTGGTTGATGCCATCCCAGGTCCGGCTCGTACCTGGTTCAACAGATATCGTTAGCAGAGGGCCTACTCCGAACTGCGATAAATCGAACTTCATATCGTGCCATCCCTTTCACTCTCGTGTTTATACACTGTATGACGGAGAGGGACGGTACGATACGAAGTTCGAATTTCGAAGTTCGGAGTAGATCCTCAGTGCAGCGGGGCAATGCCACCAGCATAATATTGGAAACAATTGCACCAGATTTACCCCCTTATTCATAAAACTTAATAAACCTCTGTTAACTAAAATTTGTTTTGTCCCTTTCTCACAAACATAAATGTCAAAGTGACAGATAAGGACAAAGCAACTTTAGCGGCTCATTAACTAATATAGGCTTGATTGACGTTTATGAATAAGGGGAATAGTCAATATTTTTAATTTGTTAACCGACTTCAAGATTTCAAAAGAGGAGGTTATCAATTCGGTTGTGTTTTTTTTATTTTTTTATGTTTGTTACTCCATAACTCCGTCATTTCTTAACCGATTTGGAAAATTCTTTTTTTGATTGTAAGTATATATATCCAAATGGGTCCCGTTTTTGTCAAAACGCAGTTCTGATGATGGAATCCATGAGAAATTAAGAGGACTCCTCAAATCTTAAAGGCAAACATATAGTGATTTTTGTGTTTTTATTAACAAATCGAGCATATTCGTCCAAAAATGTGACATTTGATGAAGTGGAACAGCTGATGATGATCAGAACAGAACTCTTCAACGACGAAAAGTTCTCGTTTGGCGATTTGTCCTCCTAGCTGTGTTTGTTAAGCAAGTTCTATCTTCACGATTAATTTTTATCATGCTCGATTTCTGATGATGGGATCCATGAGGAATTGAGGGAACTCCTTAAATCTAAAAGGCAAACATACAGTGATTTTTGTGTTTTTATCAACAAATCGAGCATTATCATACAAAAATGTGACATTTGATGAAGTGGAACTGCTGATGATAATCAGAACAGAACTCTTTAACGACGAAAAGTTCACGTTTGGCGATTTGTCCTTCTAGCTGTGTTTGTTAAGCAAGTTCTATTTTCACGATTGATGTTTGTCATGCTCAAGTTCTGAAGATGGGATCCATTAGGAACCGAGGGAACTCCTCAAATGTGAAAAGCAAACAAATAGTAATTTTAGTATTTTCATGAACTAATCAAGCATTTTCATTCATAAAAGTGACATTTGATGAAGTGGAACTGCTGATGATGATCAGAACGGAACTCTTCAACGACGCGTAGTTCAAGTTTGGCGATTTGTTCTCTTCGTTTTGTTTGTCAAACAAGCAAGGTTTTTCCATGATTCCGTGAGGAATTGAGGGTACTTAGTCTTCTACCATTATAAACATACTTATAGCCATTTTTATTTTATTGTATGGAATCTAAGAGTGCACCATCTAAGTATAATAATCTTTCACCGGCCTCCCCCATTGAAGTCGGTTTTTATTTCTTAAAAATTATGGTCTTTACAGTTATTAAATATATAAAGCATTTGAGAGCTCCTTAAGGTAGACAGTCCTGTGAAACTGTATACAAGTTCAAAGAAAACATGTGTAAATAAAATGGGGCACAAATTATAAAGAGTGTGTACATAGGCAACTTGATGTAGACTCATAAAATACGCGTACCATAAGGAAAATAACAGGGTCAATATAGTTCACGTCTCAACACAGCGAAAGTAAAACACTGATAAAGACTCGATTAGCACTATATTTATGTACATAAAAGTAACTTGACTGTAATTTTTATACTCGTATATTAAGTAATAAGTTTGCGTCGAGCCCATAGAATTAGGATAATAAGAATAATAAGACGCAATCCGAAGTCTGTGGTCTAACCAATACAATTTCTTTTTGGAAATAATAATGGTAACTTCCCAAGTATGTTGTATGTATGTGTTCAATTAGAACTTGTTTTTAGGGTTCCGTAGCCAAAATGGCAAAAACGGAAGATTCCATAGTTTCGTCATGTCCGTCGGTCTGTCTATCCGTCTGTCTGTCACAGGAATTTTACTCAAAAAATATAGGGTGTAAGTATTACAATAAAATTTTAAATGTTATTGTCCTAATATGTAGTGCGGTACCTACTTAGTTATGTATTCAAATTAATAAAAAATAATACATTTTTAGGGGGGCACACCATACATTATTGACGGCCTGTTTAGCCTAGATGGTAGTGATCCTGCTCCCGAAGCTAGAGGTCCCGGGTTCGAATCCCGGGTAGGGCATTTATTTGTGCATTTTTCACGGATATTTGTTCTTGGGTCTTGGATGTTTACTATGTATTTAAGTATGTATTTATCTATATAAGTATGTATATCGTCGTCTAGTACCCATAGTAAAAGCTTTGCTTAGTTTGGGACTAGGTCGATTTGTGTAAGATTGTCCCCCAATATTTATTTATTTATTTATATATACATGTAACTATAGTGAAAAAAAAATGTAAGTAATTCAACATGTGGCACATCAATCGATAGGTCTTTAAAAACGAATGTAAGGTTTCTAAGAAAACCGCCGTAATCAGAACACGACCATAAGGTCGAGATAAGATCTTTGTCGATGCAGAGCGTTCTTTTGCTTGAAAAATTAAACAGTTTGTGTAACACAACGGAACACACCGAACGGATACACTCACAACTGGAATTAATAAGTTTTTGATTTCATTTTTGGTACAAGCTTTTGTTGCTGACTGTACTTTTTTATTACTCGTTAAGAGTCCCCAGTACGCTCGTCTGAACTCGATTCTCCATACAAACGTAGTTTCGGTCTCAGTTTAAAACGCCTTGCTGAAATAACATGAAACTTTATATACACAATGGGAGCCGCCATAATTATATAGTAATAGAAAAAAAATGCAGCGAGTTTTTGAGTTTTTTACGTCTTGTATGAAAACCTTAATAATCGCTGTATTTTTTTTCCATTACAATTTCAAGCAACAGAAAGTAATTTCCGACCTAGCTATGCCGGATCCCATTGTGTACCTATACAAACTTTCATGTTATTCTAACATGGCGTTTTAAAATGAGAGCGTAAACTACGTTTGTATGGAGAACCAAGCTTACTGCGGACTCTTAAGATGGTTCCAATGACAAACACGACGGGCTTATCTTGGAGTTTTATGGCCATCTTCTGTCTTCATCATCAGTTCAGTACCATAATATTGCATTGGTCGCCGAACTTACATAAGTAAGTATGTCAAAATTCATCTCAATCTGATACCGGCAAGTAGTTGAAAAAATGATTGCTATGAGGACAACTTATATACATACATACGAACATATATTGCATGTTAAACAAAAACTTGTAAAAGTTGGTAATATTGAATATTACTTACTTGTTGCATAGAACCGCATTCCTTGAGCGATAAGGTTCATTATCGTGCCAAAAGCTGTATAGTACTGTACTTAGCCAAATCCACCCTAACCCTGTGATCGCTGCTAACCCTCCATCTGCTTGTGTAGTCGATACTCAGTCGCCTCCCGGCGCTCGCCGCCGTCTCGCGTGTAAGAAGGGTTCCTTTTCCTTATGAGTTATGAGTTTTCCGTTAAGTTTCCTTCGATTTTGAAAAGTGGTTTATACATGTATATCAAAGATTTTGTCTGTAAAGGTTAGATTAGACTAGTCTTTAGAGAGTTTAGATAAAACAAGAAAGGAGTGTATACATTTTGAAAGGGTCGGCAAAGCGCATGTGACACTCCTGGCGTCTATAGGTTGCGGTGACCACTTACCGTCAGGCGGGCCGTACGCTTGTTTGCCACCGACGTGGTATAAAAAACACACTTCCATAACACTACAAACTTTAGCTACTTTTGCAGTTTACGGATTTAAAATACATAGATAAAAAACATGTTAAAGATTAATTTTCATAAGTATAATAAGGATAACCACCAAGACCACCGGGGAATGGGCAGCAGCATTCCTAGAGTGCGGTGGAGCTACTGCGATCGCCAACCCGCATGCCAAGCGTGGCGGTTATGGCATTTACCCCCCATGAAATTGGGGGAGGCCTATGGCCAGCAGTGGACGTCCTAGGGATGATGTGGTGGTGGTAATAAGCATTATTTACATGTTAGCACTTAGCACATAGGACTTGAAAACATCGGAACACTAATTAATTTTCAAGACGACCACTTTGGCTTAGTTGGTAGTGACCCTGCCTACGAAGTCGGAGGTCCTGGGTTCGAATCCTCGAACTATTTGTACTTAACTTCGAATTATTTGTGTACTTAGGTATGTTTCGCACGAATATTTGTTCTTGGGTCTTGGATGTTTTCTATGTATTTAAGTATGAATTTATCTAGATACATAAGTATGTATATCGTCGTCTAGTACCCATAGTACAAGCTTTGCTTAGTTTGGGACGAGGTCGATTTGTCCCCAATATTTATTTATTTAAGAAGTTCAGTGGTTTTGACTCATTTGAGAATGCGTGAAATTAATGTATTCAAATATTTCCTCCCCCCTGTCCTGTCGGCATGTTTAGCCTCATTGGTACGAGTAATGACACTGCCTGAAACTAGAGGTCCCGGGTTCGAATCCCGGTAAGGGCATTTGTTTTGTGGTGAGCATTTGACCAAAAACATTTATTCCCGAGACTTTAATGTTTTCTATGAATTTAAGTATATATCTATTAAATATATCGTCGTCTAGAATCCAAAACACATGACTTATTAAGCTTACTATGGGACTAGTTCGATTTGTGTTAAAATTTGTCCCCTATTTTTTTTTAATTTGATAACTGAGCAGCCTTGCATGTTACAATGTGTATTATCGTAACAGTATTAGATATCTACATATACCTAGATAGAATAATTACGGTCTTGCATTTATTTATAAACGATGTGGCATTTATAAACAGAAATATTTTACTGACTAAATAATATACCTTAAGACTTTGTAACAAGGTTTAGAAATGGTGAGTAGACTTTGCTATCGATATATAGTACTAAACCAACTGCGTTTGTACACTTAACTAGTACACACTTGTATTATCAAATACTGCACACTGATACAGGATCAGAACTTGGTATTCACTAGGAGCAACAACATCTATTTAAAATATCTAAATATATAAAAAAAAAGTTATTTAAAATTTATATAAATAAATAAAATTTGATTCAGAAAGTTACATAAAAACATACTACCAAAAATAAAACTAATTACAATAACATTAAAACCAATAAAAAAATCTATCATTGTGCCGAAGATACTGGCAGCATTTCCTCTCTGACAAGCTAATAAGTACGTTGGCCGAGGTGGTGTGGCATCCATAAGACTCTTCGACTGTTCTTTGAAGAGGCTTAGACCGCCAGGACCCCACGGATCGAGAGTCTCGACGCCGAATGGGGTGAACAAATATGCGGCGCCGAGGCCGTTGTATGTGAAAAAATATATTGTATTAATTGAGGCATTTGAGGCTCTAATGCGTTATTTACTTACTTTCGTTTCTGACGTTTGACGGTGACTTGACGGTGGCAAACAAGCTTTACAACTCCAGGAGTATCACATGCGCTTTACCAACCCTTTTAAATGTTTAGGTATAGGTACCCTATACTGTAGTTCCTTGGGAAACCCTCGGCAGGGAGCTCATCCCACAAACGGAGCGTCCCGTCCGAGGGAGTGTGTTAACTAGTGATTGGATTACTTAATACAATTTCATCAATAGTTTGCATTATTATTTGAATGCATAACTCAACGCAATAAGAGTCGGTTTAGCGTCGGCTAATCGTTAATTAAACAGCTGTGCGCGTTACGGTCGATATCTGATCTTTTATTCACAATTGCACCGTATGTAGTGACCTATGAACAGAGTAACTACATGGAGGTTGTACGGAATAATATCCACGTATAGCCCACATGGGATATAGTACTGAAGCAAACAAGCCGTTATTTTGCACTTGGTAATTTAATCTGAAGTTGACAATACATGAGTGGGTCGCCATGTGTTTCAATCGAATCAAATCAAAATACATTTAAGTATTACCATATCACACAAAATATTAAAATAAAAGATAGACAATAACTAATTATACCATGCTTATTTAGGCATCAATAGCCGCAAAAAACCGCCTACTTATAAGTACTTAAAATCATCTGAACTGGCAGAGTTGTATCAAAGAAGACCATTCAAAAAGCGACTTTACAGTCAATGTAAGAAGATTAAAAATGTAATGACAATTTTATGAAATATCGGACATTTTAAACTACACTTGAGTCCCCTGAAAGTAGTATAGTAAACTCGGGACAGACGATATGCTCATCATCATCATGAGCCTATAACCGGCCTCTTGTCAAAGATGAGAGGGGACGGGCATTAGTCCCTACGCTTGCTCAGTGCGGATTGGGGACTTCCCTCACATACACCTTTGAATTTTTTTCGCTGATTTTATGCAGGCTTCCTCACTAAGATGTTTTCCTTCATTAAATATCAAATGATATTCCGTATGTAAATTCCGAAAACCTCATTGATCAATATGAGACGGGATTCGAACCCACGACGGGCGCATGACAGCCGCATGCTTATAATATCTATTGTGTACTTATTAAAATACTTATTCTGTCTCTGCTACTGTGTAAATCAGGATATCTCACTCCAAATAACTGCCACATTCTTTCGCATTCGTTAGCCTAGTACAGTCAGCTGCTGAGAAATGTGACTGCCCTGCATACAAACTTCTATGCAGAGAGGGTCACGTTATCTGCAGCTTACTGTACATACAGTCCATACAGTTAAGACAGGGTGAGATAGGTAGGGACATGAATATCGTTGGTTTAGTTTGGAATTCAGGCAGGATCGCCATGTTGTCCATTCGAGGCCAAGCAACGCTACGCGTACTACGATATAGAGCATAGCTGCGTTTTCCCGCTAACATGACTCATATGTGAGTTATACATAAGCCTCGATTTAAAGTAGCTTATTTAATTGATTACATTTCGATTCGCCGTGTGCAGTGTACTGGGAAAATGTTTGGTGACCGATGTGATGTAAGCATTATGCGTGTGAAATAAAAAATATGGCTATGGATAAATAAATATGGCCAGTGAAGAGATCGGCTCGTGCTGCGGGCTATGGCGGCGACTTCAGCGCGCGCGCAGGCGGCTGTGTCGGCGTCGGCGCGTGGCGCCTGAGCGAGCTGGCAACGGGAGGGCACACAGGTTAGTTTTTTTTTATACATCGACGGTGGCAAACAAGCTTACTTCCTGCCTGATGGTAAGCACGCCTGCCTGATAATGTCGTCTGGACGCTTGCAACTCCAGAATAAATACAAGCGCGTTACCGACCCTTTATTAACTTGAGGATTCGTTGTGTTCACAGCTAGACATATGCAGGTCCCTCTCTCAACACAGCGCATTCTCGGGAGCTCTGGCGACCTTACTCACCACCAGGAACACAAAACCACATACCTAACGATTTTTTGAATTATTACAATTAGAATGTAAAGAATACAGGTAAAAAAGAGGCGTTTTTATCGCTAAAGAGCGGTCTTTTCCGTTGCCGGTGGAAGGTTTGGAAGTGTAGAACATACCTACACTCAATCAAGTTGCTGGGTCATTCTCCTGACACGGTCACCACTCAAAATGTCCACTTCTCCAACTCTTAGAAATAAATATGTATCACTGCACAATTAGCGCCCATTTCTTAATTGAAAGATTTCTCTTTAAATTAAGTGTCCGCAGTAAGCTCGGTTCGCCATACAAACGTAGTTACGCTCTCATTTTAAAACTCCATGCTAGAATAACATGAAACTTTGTATGCACAATGGGATCCGGCATATCTAGGTCGGAAATTAGTTTCTGTTGCTTGAAATTATAATGTAGAAAAAATACAGCGATTATTAAGGTTTTCATACAAGACGTAAAAAACTCAAAAACTCACTGTATTTATTTTCTATTACAATATGTAGCAACAGAAACTAATGTCCGACTTAGATATGGCGGCTCCCATTGTGTATACAAAGTTTCATGTTATTTCAGCAAGGAGTTTTAAAATGAGAACGAAACTACGTTTGTATGGAGAATTGAGTTCAGCCGAGCGTACTGGCGACTCTTAAAAAGCGACCTACCTCTCGTGATGTTTCTGTTTTGGGGAACCACCGAACAATAACATGCTACCGGATATTCGGATGCATTAAGCTAGGTATGTGGTCTATAATGAGCTAAGATCATCATCATCATCATCATCATCATCATCATCATGTCAGCCGAACAGTCCTTAAGGACGTCCACTGCCGGATTAGGCCTCCCCCAAAGACTTCCACAATGACCGGTCATTGTAGAAGTCTTTGGGGGAGCCTGCGCCACCCGCAACCAGCGGACACCCGCGTCCCTTACCAGGTCAGTCCACCGTGTGGGGGGCCTGCCCACGCTATGCCTTCCGGTACGTGAGCTAAAATAATCACAATCAGGTACAATTATGTATGCGCTAACAAGAGAGGGACCCGGGGGTATGTCCTAAAACTATGACTAAGACCACCGGAGGATGGGCAGGAGCATCCCTGGAGTGCGGGGGAGATAATGCGATCGCCAACCCGCATGCCAAGCGTAGCGATTATAGCATTTACCCCACATGAAATTGGGGGAGGCCTATGTCCAGCAGGTGACGTCCTTCGGCATATGTATATGGTGGTGGTGGTGGTAATCAGAGGGAGCGATAAGTTCTGCTGCGCCAGCAATTCTCGAACCGAACGGCGTGTTGAGAGACGATGGCAAGAGGCCCGACGGTATGACCCTGGTCCCGTGGAAGATGGGACGAGTGCTGGTGTGGGATCCCACATGCATTCTTCGTCCAGGGCTGGCGGGGCAGCGGAGGCGGCCGAAACAAAGGCAAAGGCCATACAATACCGGGGTCTCGGCATTCAATACCATTTCATGGCTTTCGGTGTCGAGACCCTCGGGCCGTGGGGTCCAAGCGCTCGGGAACTTTTTAAAGAGCTCAGCAAAAGGCTCATCGACACCACTGGGGAGCAAAGTGCTGGCAGCTTCCTCGCACAGCGCTTAAGTATAGCCATACAGCGAGGAAATGCTGCCAGCGTCTATGGTACGATGCCACAGGGGCCCTTTTTAGAAATAGTTTAGTTTAATTTTAATTTTAGGTTTTGTTTTAGTTTTTTAGGATTTTTTCATTTTATGTTTATTATTTAACGTTTATTTCAGACACAAATGTAAAAACTAAACTTCAACTAAATTAAATGTAAACTTTAACACTAAATTAAAAAAAAACTAAAACATGTTTAAAAAGTTGGAACCCTTAGGCATGGTGCCGAGGAGGCTGGCAGCATTTCCTCTTTGTATTGCAACGCTAATGCGTTGTGCGAGGAAGCTGCCAGCTCTTCGGTCACCAGTGGACTCGACCAAGCGCTTAGCTATTTCTTTAAAGAGCGAATGGGTACTGGGACCCCACGGACCAAAGGTCTCTACAGCGAAAAGAATGAAAAAGTATTCACTGCGGAGACCCCTATATTTATGTTTTAAGTTATGTTATGTTATTCTTATACAAATTGATCCTAGTCTGAAATAAATCTATTACACAATGTTGCTAAGGAAGTACATCTAGATTTTCTAAAACTATGTTGTTGTTTATTTATTAAACTCTTACATTTATAAGTATTTCGTCATAATTGATAATTTCAACCTCTTTAGCTAACTGATATCGAGATATAGTCTGAGCGGAATGAAAAGTCACCTGTTTGTATGAGAGCCAATACATTCCGAGTCACTATTCATAATATAATATAATAATGCGAAAAATACAATATATTATACGCGTAAAACACTTAAACTTGTGAAAGATTCAATCGAAGATCCGCAAGGAAAGATACTGTATTTTATTGAAAAATACAGGGGCCTTTGAAAGATAGATGTATCTTTCATGTATTTTTCATCGCTAGTAGGTAAGGTACAGTGTGGAATCATCTACGTCGATCAACCGATCATACAAAGCAAGCAATAAGGTTTCAAAAGACACATTTAATATAACTACGCAGTACAAACATATTATTATTATCTTAGAAAATTAATACTTGGCATTTATTGAATTGAACTATAACTACCTACCTGTATATAAAGTAGTATTATCGCTTATAACTAGTTTTAAGGCTGATTTGTTTCCTTCACAAGTTCCTCGCGTGTATTATTGTAGGTATTAACTTAATAACTTGCGGTTTTCCTTAGCCTATAATTATTCATGGCTGTAATTACAGTACACATTCATTCACAACTTTATCAATCACTTTACCAAAAACTAGTATAATCGGACCTCCGATTACCTATAATTGTCAAGGATTCAAGAGGTCAAGCCATACTAGAAAAGTGGAAAGTCGAGTATACTTTTTACGAATAGGTACTTAGGCAGGTGTTTTAATAAATAAGTTTCGCGGTCCGACAACGGGTTTAGTAGTAATATTGTGCAATATTTTCATATGACTAGATTTAGTGAGGCATCGCTGTCTTTCGTCCTAGCCACGCCCATGCAGTGACCAAGTAGGCAGCAGTAAATTACAAAGCAGACATCACATTGACCATTTAAAATTTATATATCGTATGCATACTATGCATTCCCTTGTCCGTCAAGTAAAATAAAAAATCACCTATTCGTAAAATGAAGTGGTTAAAACACCATTGAATGTTTTGTTCCGCTGTGAATGCGCCCTTACCCTGCACTGAAGTGGTGATGATCTAGAATCTAGAGCCAATCTGAAAATCATCGGGGAATTTAAATAATCTGTGAGCACAATATAAAATCAAAAATAGTCATAAAAATTGGCAGTGATTGCGCTTTTTGCCCACCGCGGCAATAAAAACACTAAAAAAACAATTGTCTACTTTTTTTTCCTTGGGAACTTTCTCATGTTCCTCTGAGCATAGAGATCGAATACAATACATTACTTTCTAATCAATGCTTGCTCTAGAGCGTTTTCAGTCATCATTAAATATCACATGATTTTACTAATGACTTATAAATTATATACCACATTGTTTCATTCGTAGATAATAATTATTAATATCCAACTTCGAGAAGTACGATGACTACAAGTTACTAGGTAATTGCACAGTGGGTTAATGTCGTGACCAAGTTTGTTGAAAAACTCCTAACTTTACCAGGAAGCAAGCTGAGCTTTGCTTTCGATCTTGATACGATGCACTGTGGTACTGTTGCTTGGTCAAAGTATTTAGCAAATTATAAAAGTGATTTATATATAAATAGTGTGTAATAGAATCATGATATTGTTTTTTATATTATATCACAACGGTGGCAAACAACTACTATGCCTTCTTTCTGAGGGTAAGCAGACACAATAGTTTATGAACGCTCGTGAGTCTAGACTCACGAGCACATCTTCCTCACCTTTTGTTTTTTTTTGTCCGGGGAGAAGAGAAAATCCATTATGGATACCACCACACCGCGGGGACATTGCGGAGGTTACGTCGGACTTGCACCGACTAAAAACCCCCCGATCGTCATACTCAATTCATTTCGGACGGCTCCGGGATCTCCTTTGGAACGCACTAGTGCCGCCCTAAAGACACACCTCTGTGGGTCCCATAGTCTGCTTTCATAGAAGATCGCAGCCCCCAACTGCGACCGTCAGCGACCCCAAGAACCCCCTTTTAGTCGCCTTCTACGACACGCAGAGGATACCGTAGCCGTATTCTATGCCCCGGCTATAGGGCGCACATCTTACTCACCTAGGTGAGTCACAAGTGCGTTACCGACCCGTTATTGATTTGTGTTGAGATTGTGACTGCTGCATGACCCACAATATCAACACAGACCATCCTCGGGAGCTTTGGCGACCTTAAATACTCACCACCAGGGACACAACACCACTTTACCTACAGAGCAAGTAGCTCTGCTGATTTTATTATGGCTGCGGCCTTCTGTAAGGTCGAGGCACTTCCCTTGTTGGGCTGTTCCAAATTTGAGCGAGATGACATTTCGCTCTTCCTTGCCTCTCTAAATATTACTCCTCTTAAGTTTCCTTTAGCAAGTAGGTAGTTGTATAACTACCTTAGTAGTCATTATTTTGTTACAGATTGCACATAAATCAAGAACGTAAAAATATTAACTGACATCATAATAATAGTAGGGGTTCGTGAAGATCGACTAAGAGTCGATTGTTTCAAACCATTGGTAATGAGCTGTATTCGTTAAAATCTGAGTGTATGGCAAGTAACACCAGTTTTCATTTTTATAGGACAATAGCAGCCCGGCTAGTATGATAGCTTATACCGTCACGTTATATGGCCAAAATGTACTGAAACGTCACATAAAACGTGACGGCATAAGCTATCATACTAGCCGGGCAGCCGGCGCCATATGTTTACGTTGATCGATCTGTATGAATACGAGTAGGTATTCGTAGATATAAGTTGAAGCGGCCCGCTTTAAAAGTAGATACAGGGTGTGAATATAGATTATTTACAATATTATGTGAGTGAGAGAAAAGAAAGTTTAAACAGCTTGTTTGAAGAAAGATAAAACGATTTCTTCAGCATATAATCATAATACGGCAATGGGATAAATCAATCATTAGTCAATAATCATCTGCTATCGTTGCTGGGAGAGGGAAACCGTGTGCAGTTTCTCAATTTTTAAGCCGCATTTAAAACATGCATTTTGTTCAGTTACCCTTTATGTTCAGCCCACTGTGCACCTAATAAGGGCAAGCTTGCGTGACAAATACCCACCGCTCTATATAACACTACACACATAATAAACCAGCGGACTGCACGCACCGCTGAAAGAAATATGGCGTTATTTTTACATGATTTCATTAATATTGCCACAAGGAAGTTGACTGATTGATTGAAACAATGGGGGTTTACACTTGATTTTGGATCTACACACATTAACAGGATTCGAAGTTTTGGTGCCGATGACGTAAAGATGACGTAATTTCGCATACAAGTTATAACGTATGTAGTATAGTAGCTGGCCGCGCGGCTCCGCTGGCATATTGCAAATACCGCAAGCGAAGCCGCGGGATAAAATATAGCCCATATCTATCCGGAGGCTCCATTCTGTACACTAGTGAAAGATTTTTTGAAATCGGAAAGGTTCCAGGATTTTCCCCTACATACAAACTTATCACCTCACAAGCTCACAAACCTACATATCTATGTAGTATGTACCGTAAAACGGGGTGAGTAGGTTTCGCGGGGAGAGGTGGGTTATGAATGGGGAGAGAAGGTTTGAGAAGGGATTTTAATCCCACATTTTACGGTACTCACAAACTTTACGTCTTTATGATATTAGTATAGAATTATATATAACTATCTGTTGCCCGCGACTTCGTCCGCGTCTTCGCTCCTATTAGTCACAGCGTGATGTTATATAGCCTAAAGCCTTCCTCGATAAATTGACTATCCAACACAAAGAGAATTTTTCAATTCGAACCAGTAGTTCCTGAGATTAGCGCGTTCAAACAAACAAACAAACAAACTCTTCAGCTTTATAATATTAGTATATAGATAAAAACCGATGGCCGTTGGCGAAGACTGATTCTTGAGTGAAGACCGCGTGTCGGCAAACGTAGTGTTGGGCGCCCAGTAACAAGGTGGGGTTATGACATTCGTAAGGCAAGGATTGGAGGATAGAGCTGAAGGAAGACCGAGCTCTGTGGCGTGCCATGGGAGAGGCCTATGTCCAGCAGTGGACTGACACAGGCTAATGATGAGATAATAAAGATTGGGGAATTATTGTATGTATACTTAGGTTATATATACATGATATCTTTGGCACCAAAAGTTCGAGGCCCTATTAGCCCTGTACATAATAGACGTTAAAATATGCAAATAATAAGAGTTGTCATCGCGCTTGCGATCTTCGGTTTGTTACCTTGATCTTGGTATAAAAAATTCATATGGATTGTAACTAAAAATCAGAAATACCGAAAATAATATTTGCAGTTCCCTAATAAAATCGGGTTTAAAGGACCATGCGTATCTCTTCTTACAATTTGCCCACGTTCGTTCCCACCTTTACCTTTTGTTTAGTAGATTTTTCTGAAGAATTCGTTTATCCTACTCTCATAAACTTCCGCGCCACGTTAATTTAGTCTCGCGCGACTTCCTGGTTTGACGGGGCGGGATATAACTAGACTACCTGTATTCGTATCGCCCCACTTACCCGCATCCTGCGTCAGTTAGGAACCACTATAAAAATATATAGCACTCATGTAAATGTAGACACGCCCACTGACCAGTGTTAATCTGCATCAGTTCAGCAAAGCTCGAAACGCACAGAGCGGGTGCGGCGCGGTGCGGGGCAGAGGCGGTTTTGAATTTTTGATCTTTCCGAAACTGTCCGCTGTCGATAGTGTCGATTACTGCTTCATATGTCACACACTCCGCCTCCGATCCGCGATCCCCCGCCGTTTTTTGGTGCGACGTCCTCCGGACCGCGTTCGCTTTACCGAAAAACCGCCTCCGCCACGCAACGTCTGCCGCGAAACCTTCATAATGGGGATGTAACCATAATTATATATCTATGCATATGTTCGCTTCGCTTACTCGCTTACTGAATCTTATGAAGGACGCGAAATATCTACGATAATAGTGCATGACTCTATTTCCAATTAATAGGGCAAGTTGATATAGTATGTTGTGACTCATACCTTTTATTCTGCTGAACTCCGTCTGCCATCCGTGTCCAGTATGTCCATATTCCTTAGTCCCTGCTAGTCTGTCTGCTCTCACCGCCTAGGGGTTTAAAGATATCATGATTCTTCCCTTCATGGAATCACATAAGTGTCCTAGGTTTACTTATGTAAAATAGTATTACACACAATACAGATTAAATGGACCATCTCTTAATGTCACTCTGGTGGGTGACTTTAGGCTTAGTGCTATCGGCACCACGGAAAGGGCCCCTACGTCCCTCACCGCACTTACCCATACCATAAATACGAGCCAGAGTTTGCCTCTTCTACCGGTAGGTCCACACTATTGGCATGGAGTATATTTGAGCTCTTCCCGGGTGGCGAACCACCCTTACATTATTATTAGGTGCGCTGGCAGAAGCCCGAGCGCCTATCAAGAGCCCTTCGCAGTTACTACTACGGTAACTTTATATGGTCCTTCGAAAGTCCCCGCAGGACTCGGTATATCAAATCACTTAGTATTAACAAGATCATAAAGCTAAAACACTTAACTTTCCAATCCAGGTATCTCCTCTCGTCGTTGGCGATATGGCAATGACTCTATTAATATTATTACACTAGCTCGTACATGAAATGATCTGATCATCAAACTTTAGTAGATAGTATTAAAGCAACTTTCGAGAATGGCGCGAAGTAGCAGGACATGTAACGTGAGTGGCTAAACGAACTATGACAGACAGAAAACGGGAGATGCTTACCATAGAGTTTTAATGTTGCTATCTATACATATAATAAAGCTGAAGACGGTCGAAAGTCTGTACATGGAAGATATTCGAAAAAAAGTTGACTGGGGACTACTTTATTTTTATTTTTATTATTAAAGTTCCAAATACTTAAACGCAGAGTTTGCAATATAACTTAACTGATGAAGCCATGAAATGGCTTATTTACTGCTAGAGTTCGGACTAAGGATTACATTACATTCTATTCAGTAATAAACAACAATAAGGTACCTGCTTATCACAAGGCGTAATCATAATTGTTACATGACATAAAATATTTGTTAACCTCTTTAATTGATCTAGGGTTGGAGAGGTATACATCTTGTATGTGTTTTGGGAGGCTATTTATTATTTTTGGTAGCAAGTAAAGATTGGTCCTCATGCCATAAACATTTTTAACCTGTGGTAGTAAAAATCTGTGTGTATTGGACTTAGAATCGATAACAGAAAACGTTCCAACAGTTTTTAGATTTTTTGTCTGTTTGTCTGTTTATCTGTTTGTCTGTTTATATGAAAGCGCATCACGTGAAAACGGCTGAACGGATTTTGATGAAAACTTTACTAATCTGTCGAGTTAATACCCGGTCAGGTTTTAGGCTATAAAAATTGTGCAGATTTGGGTTAAAAGGGGGTAAAAAGAGGGGTTGAATTTTGTATGGGAACTCCTATAATCCACGAGTTACAGGTATGAAAATTGGTAAGCATATACTTGACGACAAAGGAAAAACATCCTCATTAAAAATTTGTGAAATCTTAAGATAGAAACTGAAAAAAGTAAACGCAAGCGCTGCGCCGCGGCGCTGCCCAGTGTGCGCGCCATCAGCCACCACGGTCTCTTAAAAACATGCAATTACAATGTTACTTTTGCCATTCACTTCATGTGCACTCACTTTATACCATAATCCCACTACTTAATATTATAAATGCGAAAATTTAGATGTTTGGATGTTTGTCACTGAATCACGCAAAAACTACTTAGAATCGATAACAGAAATCTTTTAAGAATTTGTGTCTGTTTGTCTGTCTGTTTATATGTCAAGGCATCACGTAAAAACGAACGAATGGAGTATAATTTACCCTCATTAATATGGCAACTGGATCTTCGGCGACGACATAGCTCGGCCTTCGGCCTCGCATGCCTTGCCATTCTCCTTCGGCTTTTCATTCATCAACCTTACATGAAGAATCTACTCTGTTGGGAGGCTCGGCCTTCAGCCTCGCGTGTCTCGCCTCTCTGCTTCAGGCCTTCGGCCCTCAGCCTTACATGAGAAGTCCGCTCTGTGTGATTATTCTCGCATGCCTTGCCGCTCTGCTTCCGGCTTTCGGTCATCATATTTACATGAACATGAAGAACTTGCTTTGTTGGGATAACGTTTTACGGCAGAACTGCTGTAACATAACACAGCTCGCTGGTCATGTCACTTTCATATTAAAATAATTTCCCAAGGGACAGCTGATTACATTCATATTTTTTCTTAAAAATCATTATTAAGTTATAAGGCATAATTGAGAGACTTGGCGAGGACACTGCCGTGTCCCATATATTATTTTAAGGTCGATCTATATATCTAAATAAAGTTTACCTAAAGTAAAAGCCTTTTTGTTAAAGAAACATTTAAAAACAGGATTCATACTGAATAAATAGTTAAAAGGAAGGGAAATGGAAAGTAGTACGAACATTACTTCTGAATACCTTTATACCAGCTTAATCTATAACATAATATAAATACCACACTAGAAATAAATCTTTTACCTAATTTTACGTTATTACTTACTTCGCATCAAGCTAAGACAAAACACTCGGTAAACGAATTTCAACTCTATTGGTAAAAGCCTAAGACCTATTTCTTACTCTATTACTTGCTTCCCTTCAAATAAAGATAAAGAACTTGTCAGGTGTCATACGATTTTCAACCTTATTAGTATGGGCATAAGGTGCATCTACTCGTAAGAATAGGGCGTTACAATCTCTAATGACGGAAGGAGTGGGCGTGGCGCAATCTACCAATAGGAAGATGTCCAGAGTGTCCAAGATGTCCACAGTGTCGAAAGTGTCCACAGTGTCCACAATGTCCAAGGTGTCCACAGTGTCCAAGATGTCCACAGTGTCCAGGTTCGGATAGTATAAAAGGCGGAATTAGGGCGGGAGCAAGGCAGTTGAGTTTGGTCGGTCGGACTGTCAGTATCTCTGGCATTGCATTATCAGTGTATTTTCGTGTTACTTACGGGAGTGTTCCTATTCATTAAGGTCGAGATTCCCATGCGGTGCGGAAGCTCTGCTCGGTGGGGAATTTCTCCTTATCTTTAATTTATTTACTTACTCTTTCTTTTATGTGGTTGTGATTATTTATATAAGCCGGGCAGATCGCTGTCCATGTTTGCGGTATACTTGCGCGGGGTGCACGGTGTCGAGCTCTGTTTGCCCTGGAGTAACAGAGGAGTACGAGAATGGAGGTATCGTCTGGCGTCAACACCGCCAGCGTGGATGGCGCGTCTGGGCCCCTTCATGCCCGATGCCGGTTGCAGAGTGGAGGTGAGAGCGGCCATGGTTTGGGTTGGCGCGAGGGTGTGTGATCTGCTCGCAGAGGTTCGCAATATTCGAGGTATGGTCTTGAAGTATTTATGTATCGATTACTTTTATATACATCTATAAATGCCCTTTGGTTGTGCGAGGGAAGGCATTTATACAGGCTGATGGTTTTTGCAATCCTCAGTTTAGCAGACTGAACTTTTATAGTTTAGAGTAGGGAAAACACATACTTATTTGAAGCTAAAATCCAGAATTGGTATTAATTTCAAATATGCAGATTATGGCAATATTTAGGGAAGAGATTTAGGATTAATTTCACACACTAAAGCTTGGGTAATAGGTTTCTAGCAGATTATTCTAGAACTTATATTCTAGGGCTATTTAGGTGACCTAAATATGGGAAACAAGTTTATAGGGTGATTTAGGGAACAAATAGGTATGGGAGTAGTAGTGGTAGGGTACATGTGTAGTATTCCTCTGATTTTGTATTCTAGGTTACAGCTGTGAAGACTTAGGTCTTAGGCATTTAGGTGGTCTAAATATAGGTATCAGAATAAGACTACCAGTTGTAGGATGTTTTAGGGATAAATAGTTGCAATATCAGCTAAGATCTTAGGCATTAGAGGTCTAGGTTTCTGGTATCAAGGGTTCGAAGTGCTGAGTCTTCTTTTATTTATAACTAAAGGCATTCATAATAAATTATAGATAGGAAACCAATTTATTCTGGAATATGGAATAAATTGATTTAGGACCTAATGGTGAGGCGGAGCAATCCATTAGTTGTTAGTTACTGTGAGTAGATGAAAGCTCGGATCAGTAACTAACCAGTAACAGTTCACTTCTTCACGATCAGACTCAGAACTCCTGACCTTCATATATCAGAATTGGTAGTGTTAGAGCTTACAGGCTGTTAGGGACCCCTAGGGCTCAGAGGTTTTAGCACCTCCAAGTGAAATGGTTAGTTAGAGATGATTCGCAATCATCTATAAGACTTGACTAATGAGCTTATTCTCATTAGGGAGTCTAGATCGTTTTAGCTTAGCATAGAGGTCATGCCCCATCCTACCGGTCCAGTAGCACGGTATGGAAGCCAGAGGTCGCTCCATACCACAATAAGCAATCAAAATTATTCTTAGCTAGCTAGGATATCAAGTACCAGAGTTCTATGTATTAGGCAAAATTAGGAAATAATTTTGATTTTAGGGAAACTGAGTGGCTTTTAAGGAAAATTTTGCCTTTCTTTAAAAACCCAATGGCTACTGACACCGGCAAGAGACCAGGATAGGTTAAGGTTGGGGTTAAATTACCACAAACAATAATTATTTATCATATTTTGAACTCTATGAACTTCGGAATAGCCAAAGTTCAATAATTAGTTTTCCCTGTAGCAAATAAAGTTCTATATGTAGGAAAGTTAGTATTACTAACGATTATGAGTAGCTAGGCTAAATAGGCTTCATTTTAGGTAGGTCTAGGTAAGCTAGGTATTTGAGGAGTCCAAGGGTTTGACAAGTAATCACATTAAAGATCATGGGTTCTTACGGTTCACAACACTACGGGGTCCTACCACAGACGATCACATTGGCCAAATCTACGTTAAACCTTAGCTTATCTTAGAAATAAAGACACCAAACGTTCATTTATTAGGTGTAGGGTACTAGGACTAGACCTAAGGGGGTTTTGAGACATATATTACAGCTAGGCGCGCTCCATGGGGTTAGTTGGGAGGTAGTACATTTTAGCGACGAAGACGAGATGGCGGGGAATACATTCGTTCCCGTGACCGTGGATATTAGGTTAGGAGTCTTGTCTTATTACAATTTGGTGACGTGACTGTGGATGTAGTCTTTTCCATAACGATTTCATGCTGTAGTCGATCAGGATGGGTGCAGCAGCCTCCGGAGCACTCCTGGGTCTTCGGTTGTGCGTATGGTGTCTGGAATAGGTTCAGTGGCTTCTGGCCACAATTTGTTGCAACGTGAAATGGAGTGTGATCTCGTCGGATGCTTGGACTCTTCATCTATTCTTCAAACTTTTGCTAAGTTCTACATCTGAAAAAAAAAAAAAGAATACATTAACTTTTATTTAAAATTGTCATTAAAATATAAAGCGTTAGAAAAAAAAAATAGGAAGGAATGCAAGGCTTGTGTAATGAAAATCCGGAACGTAAAATAAAACTCTGGGAGTAGTGTTAAAATGCCAGTAAAATAAAAAGAAAACCCGGTATTCAATTTAAAACCCTGGGGGTAGACATTTTTAAGAAAGCAATCATAACCGAGATCGATGAAAATGACGAACATACGAAAAAGTAACGTGCGTCCATAGGCTACGACACAATATCATCATCAAATAGGATGTGTGCTTGTTTGTCACCACTGTAGATTACTGGAGCGCATTAGAATTAAAATTATAGATGATAAGCGTCCATAAGCTATAGAAATAGATCATTAACATCATCATCAAATAGGCTGTGTACTTGTTTGCCACCACTGTAGATACATAACTTGAACACATTAGAATTACACTCATAAACGATAAGCGTCCATAGGCTACAGCAATAGATCATGAATATCATCATCAAATGGGCTGTGTGATTGTTTACCACCGCTGTAGATCACTTGAATGTATGAGAATTAAACTTATAAATGATAAACGTCCATAGGCTACAGCAGTAGATCAGAAATATCATCAATTAGGCCGTGTGCTTGTTTGCCGCCATTAAGGATCACTTGAATTTTAATTAAATGTAAATAATAAAAAAAACAAAAAGTTCATACATTTCAGCAATAGATCATCATCAGGTAGACCATGTGCTTATTTGCCACCATCAGGCAACGCCAGTAATACATCGGATTCAAAATCAGAAACAAAAAGCGTCCATAGGCTAAGGCAACATCAAATGAACAGTGTCCCTGTTTGCAACCGTCATAGATATCGAAATTTATAAAAAATCATGATAATGAAGCATCCCTAAGCTACGACATGAGAAAACCATTGAACGCTTCATACACTTGATTATCATTATCACCATCCTAACTTACTATCAGAATTTAATTAATATATTGCAAATTATTTTAGGCATGTAGCATTTAAAGGGTTCATGAGCATGGGAGGGTTCAGTGAATTCAAATAAAAATAAAAATCCTCTCCCATTATCAATTTAGATGACTGTACCTAGCAGGATATTTTATACATCAGTGAAGAGTAAAGGTTCCGAAGCAGTGAAAGAATTTTTAGGTTAACTTAGTTGAACATAAGTTTAAAGAATATTATTACAAATTATTTTAGACATGTAGCATTCACAGGGTTAACATGAGAAGGATTAAGTGGATCCATGAAAGCGATACTCTTCTTCATTGCAAGCTGACGGTACTTAGTGAAAAATATCACGGAAGTTTACTAAACAGGGAAGTTTTATCAAGAAATTGCATTTCCATACATACATGCATGCATAAATGTGAGCCCACATTCCAAGTGTCTGTAGACAGATCACATACAAATTGATTTCAGGAGAATTTTTAACAAAAGTAGGCATTTCATAAATTTAATACTGTTCCGAATGTTCTGAACACTGATAATAGCATATAGTGGCCTAACTTCATCATCATCATCATATCAGTCGATAGATGTCCACCGCTAGACATGGACCTCCCCTAGGGAATGCCACAATGACTCCTACAGCCTTTACTAGATCATCTGTCCATCGTAGCTCGATCTTATGTTAAGAAAAATAATTACTTGTTAAGTGCTCATAAATTTCAAGAACTACAAAACAAAATTTGACAGTAAAGGATGACACTGCATTCTTAATATTATAATAATAGTAGATTTAGCCATCATCAAAATCATCATACTAGTATTATTCTAGTATGGTTGCATCTTGGGTTCCGCTGCCTGATTCCAAGAGGTTGGCGTGGGCACTGGTTTTTGCTGATTTGATTTCGTTAGAACGTTTAGTCTCTAATATAAATAAATAATTAGTTACCTTGAAAGAATAGAAGCAGATACGGGAGAACTGGAAAGTGTAGGACTCGGCAAGTCAACAGTCCGGACCCTGAAAATCGAAAATTAGCCAAATGTAACAAAAATCAGGAGATTTGTGTCCTATCTAATGATTTAGGATTATTTTATCTAACTATTTTGTTATGACAGAAAAATGAAAGGGAAATAATTGAACTTTATCAAAATTGGAATTTCTCCGAGTGAGAACGATGAATTATTTTTTCATTTTTATATTAATTTCTGATTGTGGGTCAGTTACACTTTAATATCACTCTAGAATAAAATAAACATTATGGTTACTTACTTGGATATTAGGAGACAGCAATGCTTTTAGATAGGAAAATCATTAGAGCTGTTATCGCTGGATAGTGGCATGCCACGGTTCTTCGGTTTGAATTGAGATACATGTGCAGATGGTCTAGAATGTTGTTGCAGCTAACTAGCATTACGTTTCATAATTCAGGAAGAGCTGAAAAATAGATAAATCGTTGAGAGTAAAGAAAATTTAGGAGCCCGGACAGGATAGAAAGAGAATACTCTTGGAAAAGAGGATTTTTTTTTAATGAAAGAGGAGTGGCATTGTATTTATCACTACGAATGTTAGGAAAATCATGAAGGATAATGGGTTCGGAAAATGATCTACTATGTAAGAAGATGGTATATCTCGGGTAAAACATGGATATTAACTTCAAAATGTCTCTCATTAACATACAAGGATCTTTTAGCGAATCCTCAATAATATGTTTTCATGAAGTTTTAATCACGCGTCATTCCATATATGGTAAATTATTATTGAAGTGAACACTATTGCGTCATGTTTTATTGCGGCAGGACAAGTGGAAGTAGAAAATATGAATAGAAGACAAAGCGTGTATAACTATAGTAATTCAATGAAAACTCACCAAATTCTTGCTGGAGGCGGATTTGACTCGGCAATTCATGGAGTCACGGATGGCGGGAAACAGCTTTATTTATGGGACGTCTGTACTAGTAAAGCTGAGGGGATTTGATTTGTTGTGATGCACGCTTAGCTACTTCACGGAGGGTACTCATGGGCGTGCTTTTGCTGAATAGCACATTATTTCGAGAGTTTGCAACTACGCAGTTTCATCATGTAGAAGATCACAATAGAAGTTAATGCCAGGACCGAGATTCACATAACATGGTCCTAAACTATAAGTAATTGTGTGCTTTAGACTATAATCAATCTTTAAAATAACCCCAGAAACAGAAATCAAGTAACTAATTAATAAAATGAATGCACGAATACCATTGTCGACCGCTGTGAAAGACGCGCCGAGAAAAGAAGGAAAAGATAAAAAAACCAAAGATCATATCTTCTTAGTAGTCTGTGGAACAGATCATAAGACTCTTTCACACCAGTCCGGCTGGTGTGGTGGCTTGTGCCGTCACGTTTTATGTGACGTTTCAGTACATTTTGGTCATATGACGTGACGGTATAGGTTATCATGCTAGCTAGGCACATGTACCTTGTTCACACACTTAATTTTAGATTTTTAGCATGGATTTCAATACTACAGCGGTTTTCAGAATTATTTTAAAGGATATAAATAAAATAAAAGCATTTATTTCGGATAAAATAATCTATAGAGTGTTACTATTATAAATTAGCTTATTACGCTTTATTTTGCAAATGTTTTTGTCAATATCGTGACATGAGGTATCGCAATAAAATAATTATCGTGTAAAAGGCCCTATTATTATTGTAGCAATACCGGGATGTCAATATTATTTATTATCACATTATTCGTGATTGTTTTGGATTTCGCTTCAATATTTATCAATAAACGCGTGAAACGTATCGTGATATGGATGTACAATGGACCCAGCTTAATATTCTGTAGACCCGGCTTTAGGGGTAACATTGCGCTTGCACAGTCGCGATTCGCGCGAATGTGTAAATGTCATTGCGTTTTCAATTAGAAAAAAATATCCGTGAAATTTAGTAACATAAGTAATGTCATTAATTGTACACATAATTTATTAAATATAATGTTATTTGTAAACTTACGCAGAATAAAGAAATTAATAAACGTTTCGACTGGATGCGATACTAGTGATCTCTTGTGGTGATTAGAATCAAAGATCGAATGTTGAAGTTTGTTGTCGAGAAAACTGTTAGGCTATTTTGTCGTTAGATGGCGTCTTAACTTTTATCATAAAAATTATATCAATAAGTCGTAATTAGTATTCAAAAATGAGAAGAATAAGATATTACTAACCCTATAATGGCTCCGAGCACGTTTAAGAAGTTGCATTATTGTATTTTTTTGACAATTTAGTTTGTAACTTTAGCAGTGACGTTTAAGTAAACAACAAACGTGCTAATCAATAAATCATCATCAGTTTAAATTAATAATATCAATAATTATCAAGGATAAATAAGTAGATTATTCTTAAGTGATTGGCTACATAAAGATAGATGATATGCAAATTCAATTGAAAGATTATACAAATGGCATTTTTAATGCAAGTGTAGGCATGGAATAGAACTTAGATGAACTACTCAACGGTAGAGGACACTATAGGGAATCTTAGTGCTTTGTGTATTTATTAGTTATTTGTACCAAATTGCCAAAGATTGTCGTAAAACGTTATTTTCTACCTTATACTATACCTTTTGTATGAACAATTTAGCAGATCGAAGTGCTTAAAGATTAAATTATGGATTATTCATTACTCAGATAGAAATTGGGATCTTACTTACTATAAATGGCCTACAATTATTAGTCTTACCAAGCCACTAGTGGGTACTTCTTTTTGCATTTGATTGAGTTGGGCTAGCATCATACAAGCTATGGATGGAAAAGGATTTTAGGATGATATAGCTACAATGATTGAGTGAACATAAATGAGTGGGTAAAAGCTTTAAGTTATTAATTATTTGGTCATATTATTTTTGCACTGAATTATGGTAATTCATTTAGCTATAGGTATATGCAATACCAAACCTTATTTCAAGACAAGCTAGTATGAATAGTAGGTATCTTTCATTATAATAGGGAGTTCATAAAGAAGGTTCATATGTCAGGCTGCATTCCTATTCTTGATTAGAACTTATGTAAGAAATAAAAGATGCGGCAGATTTATATTTAATGAGTGCAATAATAAAACACAGTGAAAAATGAATGTTTAATGAAAATGTAGCATAGGCCACATAAATATATAGCATACTAAGAAACAAGCAGTCAAGTTCATGAAATCATACTGAAGAATTAAAGATAAAATGCAAACACAACACATTCTATGTTTTACAATGGCTTGTATGCTACACATTTTTATTGTGAATAGTTCATAGTACAATATGTAGAATGAGATTATAGGTTTTGTGAGAAAGCAGGATTACAGTCAGGAGTAGGGAAGCTTGTTTCCGGGATCAGGGTTTCTGTAACACAAAATATCAATGATTAGTTAGCGGAATAAGTATGTAAGTAAAAGGGGGACAAAGCTTTGCTCGTGTGTACGCGGAAATTAGAGCTAGCTAGATAGATTTTTCATCCTTTGGAATCCTTTATATTGTTAAATTTATTGGAATAGTATATATTATTTTAATAAATTAATACAAGATATTAATTACAAACAAATAATTATACAACTGTTGTTTATGTACTAATAAAGGGATAATGTGAATAGTCAGGACATAGCTAAAAAAACAGTATTTTTGAAAAAATAAAATAAAAACTTATGATGAAGCGACAGCTTTGAAAAGGATATATTGATGATCTGACAATTATATTTGATATAAAAATAAATTGAAGCTTATATTATATATAATTAATCTTTACATTTTTATTATATAGTTAATAGGTATATGGGGATGTAAGTATGTATGTACAGATAACAATTGATGTGTTGGGCTAAATGGGTTCGGAGACTATTTTCACTGTTTGAAAAATTTATGAAGTTTGGTCATATGTTTGGTTTGCTACTCAAAATCATAGTAAAATGAGGGATAAAATGAAAAATATTTGGTAATTATAATCAAAATAGGTGATACTCACAGTTCAGAAAGTGTGAAGCCGGAGCCTTCACATTGCTAAGCGATTTAGATTCTTTGTTTGACTACAAATATTATTTTCTTCGGCTGGGTATTTGACTGCAATTAGAAATATGATTATTAGTTCTATACGTCATGTAGGTATGTATGTAAATTTATTTTATTGAACACATCAACAAATCAATATTTACATTATTAAATTTGAGTCGTTAATTGGCATAATTTAGTAATAACATAGTGATATGTTCCAGCGTATGATCAAATTTCCATTTAATGTATGGTAATGGAAATGTGCGCATGAGCATTGGAAACTTACATAGATTTTTCAGTATAAAGAGATCATTAGGATGGGTCGTTGAAATTAGTAGCCTTCGATTGACTCATAACTTTAGGGCATAATTGTTTGAATTTTCACATGATAGTAGATGTTTTTCGGCATGTTTAACATAAGTTTACTGCGAAAACAAAAGGGAATTAGATTATTATTATGGTATGGTAGTTAAGTGACAGATTCGGTTATTCACACAGTTTTATACTTACATTTACGACAAGGAACAGGCTGGTGAGGCTTAATTGCTATTTCCTAGAGCTCAATGCTAGGACACATCCATGTAAGCGTAAATAATCCATAAGCGATGCTGAAAACAAGATTTGAAATAATGTTAAATAAAACTTTGCGATTAAATATAGAAATATAAAATGGTTATGCAGATATGGTTTAAAATAGTACTCACCTGTAATATATATTTGTTTTTCTCTCATGTAAACTTAAGTTTGTTTAAATATTGTTTGTATTTCCACAGGAAGACATTTTGTTAGTATCAATGGCGGTGACCGGCGTATGCGTTGACAGGCGGTTGTCAATGACGTTGACGTTGACACATGATGGAATAAGAGTGACAGTGACACTTGGCATGGGCTGTTTCGGGCACTAGTTTAACCTTCATAAGTAGACGATAAATTTTTCGGGCACGAGTTTAGAATGTTGGCAGTTATATTAGATGCAATGGTTAAATCTGAACTATCCATTAGTATAGGAAATATTTCGCATTTTTTTTTCTCATAAGGATTTTGCGACAGAGTTGCAGTAGAAACAAGTCATGTATGCTTTTTTCTCGCTCGATTTGGTATATGACCGTCTCGCTCAGTAGTGGTTTGGCTGATTCTTTGGGGTACTGAGAAAAATGCTATTTCGGGTTTGTGAGGAGTTTGAGATATTGGAATTTTACACAGATTCTTTCACAAAACAATTGTCGTTTGTATATAATATTCCTTTTTGTCTTAGATACATTATTGAAAGCAAAACGCTGATATGATGTGATATTTGATCGATATAGCGAGGAAGGGTAAATGGTTAAGCTGGTATATATATAGGTTGAGGGCCTCAGTAAAACATTTCTTGCACATCAAGGTATTTCATTTTTTTTTAATCAGTAGATAATAAAATAAAATAAAAAGTCAAGTTCCGTTTTATATTTTAATAGTAGTTGGTAGTAGAATCTAAGGGTTATTCAATCGGGGGTAGAGGATTTGATTAGTTGTCCTATGGGAATTAATTCTATGTTAGTTTGTTATTATTATTATTTTAAGAAATAATTGGGAACAAAATAAAATTTCAGTTGAGTTTTATTATTATTGACATTGCGTCATATGTAGCATTTAAATTTAATTGCTTATAACTTGAAAAGGGCAATATTTATATTGTGGTTGTACTTATGGAATTTTGTTTGATTGATAGAAGCCGGGCGTTAAAGATAAGAGTGAAAGAATGACTGGTATGTGCAGAAATGAAGGTGAAGAATGAGTCGCCATAAAAGGATATTTGCTAGAAAGGCAGTGACAGGAGAGTGTGAGGTATGAATGGGTTTCTTCCAATTGGACGAGATTTAGAGTACAATCTAGATTTGTTGGTAACTGGTCCCTCCCAATGATACACGATGTGTTACCACAGTAATAGGAGCTAGGTTAAAGTCATAATATGACAAGGTCTTTTTGAGACTTACTGTGTTGACACAGACTCCACTCGAGCTAATTATAGCTATCTTATTGGGTATACACACCTCACATTGGATAAAATAACTGATATATATATATTTATGAACACTTGTCGTCGACCAATTCTGAGTACTATGAATACAACACGAATTTGGTGGTACGTTATTACAATTTTGTTTTATTTTAAAATAAGTTCTGTGGACATGTATGAGTACACATATGTGCAGAACAGTAATAGATAAATGATATTTATTTTTAATTCATAAAGTAATAATGATTTTTCTTATTTAGTCATCATTACATATTATTATGGTTACATTCAAGTTATTGGATCACATTTATAAAATCATGGGTCATGATTTTAATACCTACAGAAGGAAACTATCGGTATTTTATTAATTATTACCTACTTACCTTTTTAAAATTTAAAAGGAGTCAGTCAGTTGGTTATTTTGTTCAAGTGAAACATACGCCAATGGGATAGGCTGGGGTATTTCGGTGATGGGGGAATGGATTGAGCCTTGATTCTGGCGATTGAACGCTTTAAGTACTTATCAAACACTTTTCTGTCTTGTGTGGGGAGCCTATGCGGGATTTGCTTATAGGAAGGACAATGTTTCCTAGAGGCGCCGTCTGGACAATGTAGACACAGTCTCGGGGTAAATCTCCTTAGTCGAGGTCATTAGGAATTACCAGTCTCACAAACTTGGTACCTCTGACGAGACAGGAAAACTTGAGGAAAAAGTTGTCAATGGTCATTGTTGAGGTTTAATGGTTCGTTCACCCTTGCTGGAGCACCGCGTCCTCTCGCTATTGGTTTAAACACTCACCACATTAAAATCACTTTTCTGGAGGGATTGAGATATCAATAAGTTGAAACTTTTCAAATATATAGTTAAGTAATTTGTTATCGTAGAATGTTTTACATTCCATTTACTAAGATTTTTATAACTTTCGTTGAATGGATGAGGTTAACGATGACTTTTACAGACAAGATCTGAGAGATCTCATCTTTCAAACTCACCGGGGGGTAGGCTGTAACATAACACAGCTCGCTGGTCATGTCACTTTCATATTAAAATAATTTCCCAAGGGACAGCTGATTACATTCATATTTTTTCTTAAAAATCATTATTAAGTTATAAGGCATAATTGAGAGACTTGGCGAGGACACTGCCGTGTCCCATATATTATTTTAAGGTCGATCTATATATCTAAATAAAGTTTACCTAAAGTAAAAGCCTTTTTGTTAAAGAAACATTTAAAAACAGGATTCATACTGAATAAATAGTTAAAAGGAAGGGAAATGGAAAGTAGTACGAACATTACTTCTGAATACCTTTATACCAGCTTAATCTATAACATAATATAAATACCACACTAGAAATAAATCTTTTACCTAATTTTACGTTATTACTTACTTCGCATCAAGCTAAGACAAAACACTCGGTAAACGAATTTCAACTCTATTGGTAAAAGCCTAAGACCTATTTCTTACTCTATTACTTGCTTCCCTTCAAATAAAGATAAAGAACTTGTCAGGTGTCATACGATTTTCAACCTTATTAGTATGGGCATAAGGTGCATCTACTCGTAAGAATAGGGCGTTACAATCTCTAATGACGGAAGGAGTGGGCGTGGCGCAATCTACCAATAGGAAGATGTCCAGAGTGTCCAAGATGTCCACAGTGTCCAAGATGTCCACAGTGTCGAAAGTGTCCACAGTGTCCACAATGTCCAAGGTGTCCACAGTGTCCAAGATGTCCACAGTGTCCAGGTTCGGATAGTATAAAAGGCGGAATTAGGGCGGGAGCAAGGCAGTTGAGTTTGGTCGGTCGGACTGTCAGTATCTCTGGCATTGCATTATCAGTGTATTTTCGTGTTACTTACGGGAGTGTTCCTATTCATTAAGGTCGAGATTCCCATGCGGTGCGGAAGCTCTGCTCGGTGGGGAATTTCTCCTTATCTTTAATTTATTTACTTACTCTTTCTTTTATGTGGTTGTGATTATTTATATAAGCCGGGCAGATCGCTGTCCATGTTTGCGGTATACTTGCGCGGGGTGCACGGTGTCGAGCTCTGTTTGCCCTGGAGTAACAGAGGAGTACGAGAATGGAGGTATCGTCTGGCGTCAACACCGCCAGCGTGGATGGCGCGTCTGGGCCCCTTCATGCCCGATGCCGGTTGCAGAGTGGAGGTGAGAGCGGCCATGGTTTGGGTTGGCGCGAGGGTGTGTGATCTGCTCGCAGAGGTTCGCAATATTCGAGGTATGGTCTTGAAGTATTTATGTATCGATTACTTTTATATACATCTATAAATGCCCTTTGGTTGTGCGAGGGAAGGCATTTATACAGGCTGATGGTTTTTGCAATCCTCAGTTTAGCAGACTGAACTTTTATAGTTTAGAGTAGGGAAAACACATACTTATTTGAAGCTAAAATCCAGAATTGGTATTAATTTCAAATATGCAGATTATGGCAATATTTAGGGAAGAGATTTAGGATTAATTTCACACACTAAAGCTTGGGTAATAGGTTTCTAGCAGATTATTCTAGAACTTATATTCTAGGGCTATTTAGGTGACCTAAATATGGGAAACAAGTTTATAGGGTGATTTAGGGAACAAATAGGTATGGGAGTAGTAGTGGTAGGGTACATGTGTAGTATTCCTCTGATTTTGTATTCTAGGTTACAGCTGTGAAGACTTAGGTCTTAGGCATTTAGGTGGTCTAAATATAGGTATCAGAATAAGACTACCAGTTGTAGGATGTTTTAGGGATAAATAGTTGCAATATCAGCTAAGATCTTAGGCATTAGAGGTCTAGGTTTCTGGTATCAAGGGTTCGAAGTGCTGAGTCTTCTTTTATTTATAACTAAAGGCATTCATAATAAATTATAGATAGGAAACCAATTTATTCTGGAATATGGAATAAATTGATTTAGGACCTAATGGTGAGGCGGAGCAATCCATTAGTTGTTAGTTACTGTGAGTAGATGAAAGCTCGGATCAGTAACTAACCAGTAACAGTTCACTTCTTCACGATCAGACTCAGAACTCCTGACCTTCATATATCAGAATTGGTAGTGTTAGAGCTTACAGGCTGTTAGGGACCCCTAGGGCTCAGAGGTTTTAGCACCTCCAAGTGAAATGGTTAGTTAGAGATGATTCGCAATCATCTATAAGACTTGACTAATGAGCTTATTCTCATTAGGGAGTCTAGATCGTTTTAGCTTAGCATAGAGGTCATGCCCCATCCTACCGGTCCAGTAGCACGGTATGGAAGCCAGAGGTCGCTCCATACCACAATAAGCAATCAAAATTATTCTTAGCTAGCTAGGATATCAAGTACCAGAGTTCTATGTATTAGGCAAAATTAGGAAATAATTTTGATTTTAGGGAAACTGAGTGGCTTTTAAGGAAAATTTTGCCTTTCTTTAAAAACCCAATGGCTACTGACACCGGCAAGAGACCAGGATAGGTTAAGGTTGGGGTTAAATTACCACAAACAATAATTATTTATCATATTTTGAACTCTATGAACTTCGGAATAGCCAAAGTTCAATAATTAGTTTTCCCTGTAGCAAATAAAGTTCTATATGTAGGAAAGTTAGTATTACTAACGATTATGAGTAGCTAGGCTAAATAGGCTTCATTTTAGGTAGGTCTAGGTAAGCTAGGTATTTGAGGAGTCCAAGGGTTTGACAAGTAATCACATTAAAGATCATGGGTTCTTACGGTTCACAACACTACGGGGTCCTACCACAGACGATCACATTGGCCAAATCTACGTTAAACCTTAGCTTATCTTAGAAATAAAGACACCAAACGTTCATTTATTAGGTGTAGGGTACTAGGACTAGACCTAAGGGGGTTTTGAGACATATATTACAGCTAGGCGCGCTCCATGGGGTTAGTTGGGAGGTAGTACATTTTAGCGACGAAGACGAGATGGCGGGGAATACATTCGTTCCCGTGACCGTGGATATTAGGTTAGGAGTCTTGTCTTATTACACTGCGTAGCGAGACTTTTACCATTGTACAATGTACATGTACTGTTTTTGACGAGATTCATTCGTCTAGAATCGGTACATTTGATATTCCGAAATAAGCACTTAATCATTCGTTAGGACAATAGGATTTCTAGGGAATGTCATATTGACTGTAATCATTTCTTAAAGGGGGTGTAAAGAAGGGTGAAAGATTGTATCATCATCATCATCTGAGGCGTTATACGCGGGTGGGCCCTAGGCTAGCCTGGTCAAGCAAATATCTCCAGTCCGATCTATTCGTGGCTTTCCTTCTCCAACATGTCACCCCTAAGTTCATGGTGTCCACCTGAGCTTGAGAAAGATTGTATGGGAAAAGAAATCATTCTAAGGCGAGAACGAATTATACGCGGACGAAGTCTCGGGCAAAAACTAGTGTACAATATTTACATTTCGCGGAAGTGTCGCGACAACGACATTTCAAGCTTCAAAGCATGAAAAGGGAACGGACAGCAAGACTTTCATATAGAAAGCATGAATTGTTTAATATTATGTGCAAAAAAACTAAGACGAAGCCACGTGCTCAAGCTAGTTGGTCACAAAACAAATACTTATGATTATGAAAGTAGTCAAAGTAGTGGATAGCGTGCTAGTGTTATTGACTATCCAGCCGTGAATACCAAAAGGCCTCATGTTGTAGGCACGTTTTGTTTGCTTACTACATTTCGATATTGAGGTGTAGTGCCTTGGCCACACATCTAATTGTTGTCAGTGATGTAGCGGCAGCATAAAAACTAGCCTTAACGAAATAACTAAATAAAGAGTCAAATAATCCTCTCGCCGTCAAAAGGGCTAATCAGTCTGCGAGAAGAAAGACTGGTTTTTTGACACCTATCATCCCAGTACAATGAATGTCATCTTACGTCAAAAATTACATTAGTTGTACTGGGATGACAGCTGTCAAAAGACCAGTCTTATTTCTCTTAGACCGTAAAAGGTAACGTCGTCTTCAATGGAATTCATATCGTTAAAATTTGGAAGAGAATTGAATTTGTTTTGTTTTATTCGATTTCAAAACAATAGATTCTGTACTCTATTTCCTATAACAGTAGATTAATATTTCATTCTCATTTTTTCTCGTATGGTGGGCGGCAAGAGGATATTAGACGCCAGACGGGTTACAAAGTACACGTTTACTTTTCATACTACGACAATGGCAAACAAACACTTACAATTACCAAAGTCAATATATATCTGACACTTATTATTTTGATTTTACTTCGATCCTTAGAGACCTTATACAAATGCAGGTCCATCACTCTCAGTCTCAGCACAGCGCGTCTTTGGGAACTCTGAGGGGCTAGTATGATCGCTTATATGTCGGACATATAGCATTCGTCCCGTACTGTCAAGTATGTAAGTGCGAGAGGGACGAATGCTATATGTCCGACATATAAGCGATCATACTAGCCCCACAGGTGACCTTAAGCCGGGTACTCGTTAGCGAACTGTAACTGTAACCGAACGGTTACAGTAACCAGTGTATACGTGGTTCGCGAACCGTTCGCGAACGGCTCGCAATGAGCCGATGAATGGTATTCTCTCAGTTACGTACACATAAACTCGTCACAGTAACCGTTCGGTTACAGTTACAATTCGCTAATGAGTACCCGGCTTTACTCATCATCAGGAATACAACAATATATTAACTTGGCTTTAGGCTGCGGTGTTGACCACCGTGGCATAAATAGACTGCCTATCATATTCAATTGATTGGTTGTTTGAATACTTCCATTAGAAACAATGTCTGTTTTCCTAACGCTACACCCGCTGATGGTGGTCCCTAATGTGTTATTGTTGATTTTACCCCATTACACACTCGTGGTGACATGCCAGTGTGGAGGGCACCCTCGTATGTGGCAGTCATTTCAACAAGATTAACAAAATGGTGGATGTATTTAACAAAGATAGGAGGAAATCAAGTATAAACTTCCTTAACTTTCATCGGTTTCATTTTTTGGACAGGTTCGTATTTCGCTTTTAGACCGACAACTTTTTTGTTTTTACCATAGAACTCTATTAATTCTGAACAGATTTTAAAACTTATTTTCGGATTTAAATCCAAAGTATTATTAACTTCATTTAGAGCCCCTAAATACGATAATTGTGACATGGTGCCATCATTAGTCCAAAGGGAATCGACCGAAGTAATAAAACAAGTAAATAAAATTTTAAAGCTCACATAACTAAATAAACCGCATTTTGGCTTTTTCCCAACCTGCAATGCATGCACTAGGGAAGCATCATATCCGAATAGGATTGAATCGATGGATGTCGATTTTCATTTAATTTGGTTGTTATTATGATTATTGTAGTAATTTTACCAGAGTTACATCGAATGCAACATTGCAGACAGTTAGGGGGCTGCTTTTGCCCTTCAATCTAGAAGGATTTATGAATAAGACGAACTAAAAAGAAGCGTCGATCGTCCTCCAGCTTGATGTGTTTATGACATTACGAAGATCTCCGGTCACTTCTGGATGAAATTAACTTAAGACCAGGAAGAGTTGATTATTGGAAGAGAGGCCGCACATCAACAGCGGGTCATTACGAGCTGAAACTAACGATGGTGATGATTGTTCTCAGGAGCCGAGAGTCCCGTCGTCGCATCAACCACCCGCCGCCAGCACACTACAGCGCTCTAAGCGAGAAAGTGCGCCTGAGCACGCCCGCTGCGCTCCAGTGCGCGCTGTTCTGCGGTGGTGCGCGCTGCCCTTACGAGGGACCGGCACAGAGCTCCGCCGTGCAGGGGTTGTACTCCGACTGGTGAGTTTAAAGAGATAAGAGTTTGCAGTATAAAGCACAGCAGAATGTCATTTCGATTATATTTGGAGCATCCCATCTGGGAAATCTCCAACTACCCACCGCCGGCGCACTACAGTGCTTTAAGTGGGAAGGTATGCGTGTGAACGCCCGCTGCGCTCCAGTGCGCGCTGTTCTGCGGCGGTGCGCGCTGCCCCTACGAGGTACGGGTACTGAGCTCCGCTGTGCACGAGTTGTACTCTGACTGGTGAGTTTTAACAAAAACAGATATAGTTAAAAGAGTAGGGCATAGAGGAATGTTTTTTCTCTCATATTGGAGTCACCTATCCGGGAGTTTCCAACCACTCAGTGCCGGCGCACTACAGTGATTTTAGCGGCAAGGCGCGAGTGTGAACGCCTGCTGCGGTCTAGTGCGCGCTGTTATGTGGCGGTGCGCGCTACCCTTACGAGGGACCGGCACAGAGCTCCGCCGTGCAGGGGTTGTGTACTCCGACTGGCCGGTTTAAGGAAGATAGGTAGGGGTTATAAGAGTTTAGCATATAAGGCGCAGCAGAATGTCATTTCGATTATATTTGGAGCAGCCTATCTGGGTAAAAAATTAAGAACTCCGCCGTACAGGAGTTGTATTACGACTGGTGATTTATTGACGAAAAGTATCTGGGCGACCGAGCTTTGCTCGGCATCTGGCGTGTTATTCCGGAGAATACGAGATTCCCGAAGGTGAGACCTAGCTACGAGTATATTTTTCGCCCCTGTAAACCCCTCTAATGTAAGTTTCATCGAAATCGTTCGATCTGTTTCCGAGATCGCCGAAATAAATAAATATAGGTATATACAGGGTGTTCGGCACATGGATTCTCATTTTTGCCCTTTGTTGTTCTCTTGTGCTCGTAGTTGGTCTCATATATCTACATTTATATACAATTATTGGAAAAAAGTCAATTATACTCGTGGATGTCTCGTCCTCGATGATGAAACATAACCGATTTGTATTCACTGGCGCCACTCAAGATTAAAAGTTAAAGTGAAAAAAAAAGTTATTTTTTTAACGATATCTAACACCCATGTACCTGCTCTGTGTGCGAGTCTGCGGTACCTCATTCCGAAATTTGCGTCACATTTATTCTGTTAAAAAAGTATTTTCAAGAAATTAAAAGAAATATATCGAAAAGCAACCATTCTAAGGTTTCCCCCGAAACAGGGATTACTATTTGTTAGAAAAGATAAGAAAGATCGAGTGAGAAATTTTAGACTGGTTAGAAGAAGCTGATCATGAAGGTATCCTACATGATTTCAATCGTCGCGAACTCAAAGAGTATAGTATAATCGCTAATTTCACTAAACTCAAGATGAAATGAAGCGCAAGATGAACAAAATAACGACGTATTTAATAGAGGGCACAGAAGACAATTATGCCTCTTCGAAATCTTCCTTAATATAAAATAAAAAAAACAATATGGCGGGACAGGAGTACAAGCCTTTTCATTGTCAACAACAACTTTACATATCGTGCGTGAACCACTCTGCACACACTCTAAAAACAAATAGTCATAATTCACCCTTACCTACCTTTATTTTAAACCTCCACGCGTTGTGTTTAGATTGAAACTTGAATGAATGTTTCTGTTGACTTAATCTGTATTGGGATTTAATGTAGGTTGTTTTACATATAGTAAGGACTATTTGTTTTTACGATATAAAGCTTTTGACCCAGTTTTTCTGACAGCGCAGTAAATTGCCTCTTTATAATTTACCCTGTTTAGTAAACGTTGACCATGTGAGGGTCGGCCATTGCAGAATTTCATTGAAACTATTAAATTGTACCTAGCACGACACCTCTAAAAGACGGGTAGTTTATCTCGAACGGATATGCTTCTGTAGACAAGATCATAGGTAAAATCAGGTAGAAAAAAAAGTCAAGACTAAAAGCACGTCTATTATTTATTGTGCCATGCGCGAAAGTTAAATGGAAAAAATATTTAAAACAAAAGCTTTTTATAGCATGTTTAATTTAATAACAGTAATAAAAATGAAATGACCGCTAATTTGTTATATTAGTGTCAACCCTGTACGAGTACTTGGCACGATATTCGTGACGACGACGACGACGACAGGCAAATTTTAACCAATTGGGGCAATTGGTCAAGTGTGAGCTAAAGCTACCACAGGAACTGGGTACAAACACAGAATAAGTAATAGTACATAGTACAAACGCCAACACAGTCTACTGACCATTCGTGACCCTTATTACAATGCGCATGCGCAACTGTGTTGGCGATGGTACGTATAAAGTCTTGTTGAGATGGGTAAGCTCCCAACCCAACTCAACTAGAAAAATAAAACCAACGATTAGTACGAAGTATAACAACATAACATAAGCCACTGTAGCCGCGCGGTAAGGCGCGACTTACAAATCTAGACTTATAAAGGTAATAGTGGGTTCGAAGTTCGAACCCCGGCTGTACCACTGGGTATAAAAAAAACCTTGTGTACGAAATATCATGGCGGTGAAGGAAAACATCGTGAGGAAACCGACTAAAGTATTAATAAAGTTATTCCAAGATTAGTCCGTTAATTGATACTTCATTGCCGAGTCTTTATTTCAGTTGCCAGTAGATAGTCAAATCAGGCATAATTAAACGAAAGCTTGAAACGCACAAAGCGCGGCACAGCGTCGTTGCGGGGTGGAGGCGGTTTTTGCGGTAAAGCGAACGCGTTCCGGGAAACGTCGCACCAGAAAACTGCGCAGGATAGTGTAGCGGAGGCAGCGTGTGTGACATATGAAGCAGTAACCGACTGTAATAGCAGAATCAGATTAGAGTCGACCGGACCTCCTATACCTATCAGAAAAGGAGTAAGACAGGGAGACCCTATTTCACCAACGATTTTTATTGCGGTGCTACAGTCGGTCATAGGAAAACTTAAATGGGAAAAAGTCGGTCTAAATATAAACAATGAGTACCTAAGCCATTTAAGATTTGCTGACGATATTATCTTACTGTCTGAAAGTACTACAGAGCTGCAGTCAATGATAAATGCTCTCCAAATAGCAAGCCGCGAAGTCGGCCTGGAAATAAATCGTAGTAAGACTAATATAATGACGAACAACCATAAGATACCAGTTTACTTGCAGAATGAACCTCTAGAATATACCGACAGCTATATTTACCTAGGCAAGAAAGTCTCCTTTAAAAATCAGAGAAACGAGGAGGAAATAGAAAGGAGAGTGTCAAATGCTTGGAAAAGGTTTTGGAGCTTAAAAGAGGTATTGAAAAGCGATATGCCAATCCAAATTAAACAGAAAGTTATGGATACCTGCATTTTGCCATCTTTAACTTACGCTAGCCAGACTTGGAAGTTCACCTATCGAATAAAACATAAGATAAGATCATGCCAGAGAAGTATGGAGAGGAGCATATTGAACGTTAAAAAAATTCAGAAAATAAACCACAAAACTATTAGAAACAAGACGAAAGTCACCGATGCTCTCCATCACTGTAAAAAACTAAAGTGGCGATGGGCGGGTCATATAGCTAGACTGATCGACAATAGATGGACTCACAGACTGACATCATGGAAAGGACCAACGGGTAGTAGAAAGAGAGGTAGACCCATTGCCCGGTGGATTGACGATATACTACAAGTGGCTGGTAAACAGTGGATAGACACGGCGAGTAATCGGGATGTTTGGAAATCACTGGAGGAGGCCTTTACCTTCGAAGAACGAGGGGTTCTTACTTAAAAAATAATAATAATATTGTTTATGAATGTAATTGTTAATTTAAGCTTTGTTTTAATAATGTATGTAGTGAGTAATTTATAAACTTAAAGAATGTTAACTGTTATGTAATGTTTTAGTAAGAAATATAAGGCTTTTTTATTTTTATTTTTTATTTTTTATTTTATTTATTTAACCGACAGTACCGACACTATCAACAGTTTCAGAAAAATCAAAAAAACAAAACCGCCTCCGTCCCGCACCGCGCTGCGCCCGCTCTGTGCGTTTCGAGCTTATTTCCCAAACATATGTCTTTCGGGGGTTCTTAATTAGTCCGTCAACCTTATCTGCGATCTTTCGCGTGGTCTTGTGAATCCAAAAAATCTCGAATGGCCTTGCACAACCTGGCGTTAGATAGATTCGCATCCGTGCCGCGATACGTGTCCAAATAATATGAAAATATGAGCAGAGCTCTGACCTCTGCCCTGTTTGATGTCCAGAGTGCCTACCGCAAACTTCGAAAATCGAACTTCGTGTCACGTCGTCCCTTTCACTCTCGTGTTATACACTATATGACGGAAAGGGACGGTACGATACGAAGTTCGATTTTCGAAGTTCGCGGTAGGCACTCAGCTCTTGATTGAATGACTTCATTGGGTGGGTATACCGTCCACGATATGCCAATCATTCTACGCAGCTAGAATATCAATTCGTTTTTCCATATTCCCAAACTTACCTAAGTTATTTTCAAAAATGCACTTAAATCACAGGATGGTGTTTGTAATATATTATTATTTGGTACATTAGAAGTACTTAACTAACCCCACATAGATCCTTGAGAATAAAAATGTAGCAATAATTTATTTGGCGTGACTTATCAACTTATTATGTTAATATTCCGCGTCCGCATTCAAGTTGGCCTCTTATCTTTACACTTTATCATTCGACTTTGGACTTAAGTACTCGTTTATAAAGTGGTTTTTGTAATAGGTTTTGTTGATAGATTTAGACTTTATCGTTACAGGACAATAAGTGTCCACACATTAAAGTACTCGTAATACCGCGATGTCGTGTGCTAATGACATTTCATGCAGGCATTTTTATAAGTGCTTATAGTTTTGTTGGTTGCAGGAAAAAATATCATTATGCAGCTATTATTGAAGTGAAGTACTACAGTTCGTCAGTGAGCACTTTAAACAATGCAATGCAAAGAATCTTTATTTTTAACAATCTTTGAGAGTGTGTTTCTCTTCCGCTTCTCTTATATGGTAATTGCAATAGGGTCATTCACAACACGAAAAAAAATACGTTACCGATCTACAAATCATACGAATATACTCAGAAAAAATCAAATTTCAGCATATTTATGCAATTTTAAAAGTTACGTTTTGTAAAAAGTTGCTGATTTGACTGTCAGTGAAATACCGTAGATATTGTCAATTCTATTTATTCTACGTGACTGTCGATATGGCGCCCAACGTGGGGCTGGCATGTATAAAGTTAACTGAATGTTGATGTATCTTATTGCGGAGTTTTATAAAACTCCTATATACCCACCGTTTAACTACCACGGTTCAATTGGTTAGTAAAGTGTCTGACACGTACATTTACTTAAATTTCTAGATTTTCTGGTCACATTTTGGATCCCTCGAATGGTCTCATCTACGATTCGATTTGATGATCGTATGAAGGTATCGACCGATTTCTTTAAATGTTATCATGCATAGGAATGAGGTTTTATTTAATCAGCCTTTTTATACTACGACGGTGGCAAACAAGCATACTGCCTGCCTGATAGTAACTACTTAATCAGACACCGCAACCTATATATGGACGCTTGCGACTCACTCTTTTTAACACAGGGCATCCCCGGGAACTCTGGCGACCTTACTCACCCGATACCAACAAATAGCAGTGTTATTATCGTTGCAGTTTTCTGCAAGGTGGAGGTACTCTCCCAATAAGGTGGCTCCAAACATGAGCCAAATGAAATAACGCTGTGCCTTGCTTGTCCAAAACGTCTACTGTGTTAATACAATGCGACGCGATTTCGTGTGTGATTACGCTCGAGAGTAAACGCGGCCTTAGACTTCATTTCGGTAAATAACGTCGAAAAAACTGTATAAAACTAATCCTAATAGAATTCTAATACATCTAGTGACATAATCTCCTTATGAATCTTATGACTGTCACGCACTAACAGTAAAGTATTGTTATAGGATCACGGACGACATTCTCGCGATGGCGCGCCCAAGCACCGCCGGTATCGCCGCCAGAAATATCATACAGCAATTCCACAGGTAAACTATTGTTTTAAAATTATACGTGTTTTTCGTTAACGCCCGTTAAAGAATTATTAGGTTACGACAATGATGTTCTTCGGACAAGTAGAGATCAAGAAAAGCAGAGGCAGAATACCTACCCGTTGGTTTGATGCTATTAGTGCCCGTGACAAGCTTAATTTTATTGAGCTTACTTTGGAGCACGTACCGGAAGGCGCAGCGTGGGTAGACAGGGTGGACTGGTGACCTGGTAAAGGTCGCAGGAGTGCGCTGGATGTGGGTAGCTCAGGACCGGTTATTGTGGCAGCCTTTGGGGAAGGCCTATGTCCAACAGTTTAAGTCCCGTCCTTCGCTGATATGATGATGGTGATGATGATGACTTTGGGGCTAGTTCGATATGTGCAAAGCTGGGCACAAGTCCGTTATACGTTAATTACCGAAGTTAACAAACTGAGTAACGGATTAACTCCAAAAATTGTTAACGGATTAATTAACTTCCGTTAACTTTCCATAAGTCCGTTAATCGTTAATAAAGTCCCTACTATTCGCCAAAAGAATAGGTATTGTACTGTGCCGCCAAATACTTTTTGACTAGACCTTTTTGTGACTAGACTGACTAGGTATGTAAATTTTGTATCCAAATCAAGAGACTGAATACTCTATGCATTTATGTGGTGCTTACCTGAGCCTATACCTTACAGTGGTTCATGCGTAGACTCTCAATTATGAGGTTATCGATTTTAGTCTTGGCTGGAGCCAATGATTGGAAATCCGGAACTTCTGTGCGGAATATCATTTGATGATTACAGGTCGCTTTTCAGTGAAGCGCTCATAGCCTAGTTGGCACGATATCATTGATTGGGTTAAGCAATTTGGCGGCTTTGAGTGGTTTTAAACTGAAGGTTTCCATGCTTTTGAGGGCACGCGAAGTCTTTCATCTCGTTTTTCGTCTATGACTAAGGTTCAACTTAGTCTACTAGTTTGACGAAGCTCCTAACTCCATCAAAACCTAGTTTCTTCTTGAATTTTTAGGTAATAAGGTCAAAACGGCAATTATGTGCTTTTTCAAAAACTAGTGCTTTCGAATTAGCGTACACACTTGACACTGACACTATTAAGTGTCAGTGTCTAGGTTTTGTGAGACATCGGTCTTGTTATGGTCTTTGGCCGTAGTAGGTAGAGACAGCGCTGATGAATAGCGCGTGAAAAAACCCACCGACTGATACCTTTTGAAGATTTCCTGTTTTGCTCCTCTCCCGTCACAGGCATTGTCTTAGTTAAAAGGTAGTATAATTAATGAGTTAATGTGCGCACAGTTGGGGTATCCGCACAGTGATCAACCTGCAGACTCCCGGTGAACATGCCAGCTGCGGGCCTCCACTCACCAGCTCTGGGTTCACGTATGACCCCAACATCTTCATGGCCAATGACAGTAAGTTAACCTTAACTATTTAAGCTTAAGAGCTACAGATAGACAAAAGTTTCCCTAATAGAAGTATTGCTTAAAACGGGCTATATACCATACATACATACATACATACATACATATAATCATGCCTGTTTCAATGTCACCGATACTACTACCGTCCATATTCTCACACTTGAAACTTGATGACGATCATGACACATATCACTTTCAGTATTAATGAAGCGCGTTCCCTCCGGATACAGTGTCTTTTCGTTTTGTGAATTTTCGTATCACTGGACGCCAGTGAAATGAGACTACTGAAAAATATGGAAGTGAGACTTGGGTATGGCAGAAAGTATGGCAGAATAAGGCATGGGAGTAGACTGAATGCGGTAGAAATGAGAGCGTTAAGAAGCATGTATGGACTACGTTTGTGTGATCGAATAAAAATAGTGTTATAAGAGAAAGGTGTGGAATAGATGACGACGTAGTGACTAGGATTGAAAAAGGTATGCTTCGGTGGTTTGGGCATGTTGAGAGGATGTGTGAAAGCAGACTTACTAAGAGGATTTACGTTCAGAAGATGGATGGAAGGGTTGGAAGGGGGCGACCTAGGCGAGGGTATCTTGATCATATTTCTACGATACTGAAAAAAGGCCAAGTCAGAAGTACCCGCAACCGACGAGCATGTATGAGGAGATGTATGGATGTGTTTGAAGCGAAAGAAGTATGTAAGGACCGTAGGTATGCTAACATTCTCTGGTCTCTGCCTACCCCAATGGGATACGGACGTGAGTATATGTATGTATGTATGGACGCCAGAATAGACGAACGGACGCTGGAATTTTTTTATATGTAGTGTGACCTGCAGGCGTATGATGGTTGCTATTTTATCACTTATCGTCGTGGATAAGACATCCGTTACGGTGCATTTACGATGACGAACGCTTTTTTGTTATAAATAGCTGTTGATCATATAAGTTTTTGTCAAATAATAGTTAGAAACTCGCTTAACACGCAACGTACGCCACGCAAGACACGCGCATTGTTCACTTTTCGTATTTAATTTTTAATAGAAATACAAATAACTTTGTTACAACAATTTTAGATATTCCGTTATGATTATTATCCTATTTAATTAGATGCTACACGGACCTTCTTCATAAATGGGTGGTGTAGGTATTCTGCCTACTATACAAGCCCGCCGGCCCCACGTTGGGCGCCAATATTAAATTTAACTATTAATTACTTCACTAGTAACCATCTACTACCTATTGGAATTTTACAAATCTATTTTCACCAGCTAAAAGTGGTAGAATTGACGTCAAATAATTGTCTTTACATCGAATAAAGATGCAAGAACGTTGTTGGTACCTACAGGTAGCAAAATAGGTCTTAAAATATCGGTAAACTTGACAAAAAAGTAGAAAAAACATTAAGTGCGTTCATATGTTTTTTTAACTTCTTGATATATTATGCATTTGTTTCCAGTATATTATTACAACTTCGCATGGCCAGACTACGGAGAAGCGAGCCTCAGTGGACTGCTTGACATGGCCAAAGTGCTCTCTTTCGCGCTTCAAGAGGGCAGAGTGGCTATTCACTGCCACGCAGGTAAGTGCTCCATGTAGTGTAGAGTCGCGTCACTTGCCTGGCAACCCCACGGAAGGCGACGAAGATCGTAATGCCCCAGGATAAGCCAAACGTAGTAAAGCGACGGGCTCCATTGCTTTCAGTATGAGAGCCTGGAGTCCTCCGCATGAGAGCGGAAATGGCGGCCACCGTGGAGTATTTAGCTGACTGAAACAGCACATAATCCACAGGTTAAGAGTGTGTACTAAGGCGGAGCGGAGACGTGCAGAATTAACCAATCAAATTAATCTATTAAATTGAAGCCGAGCGAAGGAACCTCAGAGTATACCCCAGTGTACTCACCCAATAAGTAATAAACCTAATCTGAATGGTATAGTTTTGTGAAATAGCCGTACATTATCTTCTTCAAATTACGATGGGTCATGAGTTTGGAACATCTTGTGAAATGTAATACTTTGTCTGTCACGTCGACTGGTGAAGGCTCCGTCTCAGTGGAAAAGAACCCTTAACATGTGGGTTATTTGCTATTTCTGCCCACTAAATTAAATACTACGCGGCGGCCGCCATCAGCGCTCTCGTGCGCAGGATTCCGTTAACGAGTTAATTTGTCCGATAGCAACATCGTGGCGGGTTAGGTACCTACCCTACCTATATCACTGATACGAGTAATTACGCAAATCATGAGCTGTCTGCCGAGTTGACACGCTTGTTTCGACTTTCTCTGAGGGTGGGTCTAGTTCCTGAGTTGTGGAAGCTTGCAAACGTGCAGCCTGTGCCGAAAAAGGGTAGTCGTGCTAACCCATCGAACTATCGGCCCATCGCGATTACCTCCGTACTCTGCAAGACTATGGAACGTGTTCTGAACACCAAGCTCCTGGCTTACCTTGAAGGTAACGATCTCCTCAGTGACCGGCAGTACGGGTTCCGCCGAAACCGGTCTACTGGGGACCTTCTGATACATGCCACACACCTTTGGGGCGAGGCCATCGAGAAACATGGTGAAGCCTTAGCCGTGTCTCTCGATATCTCCAAGGCCTTCGATAGGGTTTGGCATGACAGCCTTATAAGCAAGCTTTCTGCGTATGGAATCCCATCTGGTCTGTGCTCTTGGATTGCTGATTTCCTGAGAAACCGATCTATTCGAGTTGTCATTGACGGGTGCTCGTCTGATCTTTTGGCGATTACCGCCGGGGTGCCTCAGGGTTCAGTTCTCTCCGCTACTCTCTTTTTGCTGCACATTAATGATCTGCTTAAGCCCGGTATCTTTGGGTACGCTGACGACAGCACAGTCACGGAGAGATATTTTTCCGATTCGCGGGCTGGTAGCGGTGAGATCCAATCCCTCACGGAGAATATGGTAGAGCGGACAAATGCGACCTTGAGATCCGTAGCCGATTGGGGTGAAGCCAATTTGGTCGCGTTCAACACCACCAAAACTCAGGCATGTCTTTTCACTGCGAAACGGAGTCCTTTCACTCTGACTCCTACTTTCCAAAATGTATCCCTACCACTGACTGAACACCTTGAGCTCCTTGGTTTAAGTTTCAACTCCAACTTAAACTTTGGCTCCACTATCCAATTCAAGGCAAAAACTGCAGCTAAAAAACTTGGTGTCCTGTATAAGGTGAGGCGGTATTTCACACGGAAACAGCTTCTTTCCTTGTACCAAGCACAAGTTCGATCGTGCATGGAGTACTGCTCCCACCTTTGGGACGGTGCCGCTAAGTATCAGTTAGCGGCCTTGGATTCGGTAGAGCGCCGTGCTCGTAGGCTTTTCGAGGACGATCCGGCGGTTGAATCTAAGTTACAGAGCTTGGAACACCGCCGTCGAGTCGCTTTTTTTTGTGTGTATTTTGTGTTTTTTGTTTGTCTGTGTTCTATCGGATACATTTTGGAGAGTGTGCACAGGAATTACATGACTTAGTTCCGCCTTCCCCGTTCTATCACCGGACGTCCAGACGCACGAAGCGATTTGCTTCTTCTTTCCTAATGCGAACAGCTAAGGACTGGAATTTGCTGCCGCCGTCTGTATTTCCTGATACATACAATCTGGGTCTCTTCAAGACAAGAGTGAATAGGCTGTTACTGAACCAGCGAGCAACATCTTAGGCCTTGTCATCGCTTTCCATCAGGTGAGACTAAGGCCAATCGCTGGTCAGTCTATCATAAAAAAAAAACACATGCCCCAGTCACACGACCCATATTCACTTGTGCTAGTGTATATTAAGGTCGAAACGCACAGAGCGGGCGCGGCGCGGAGGCGGTTTTGCATTTTTGATGTTTCCGAAACTATATATTGTCATTACTGCTTCAAATGTCACACACGCCGCCTCCGCTCTACCCTGCTAATGAATACTGAGTGGATTTTTTTGGTACGACGTCCGCCGGACCGCGTTCGCTTCACCAAAAAACCGCCTCCGCCACGCAACGACGCTGCACCGCGCTCTGTGCGTTTCAAGTTTTACTGCCTACGAGTACATGGTCGCGTTTTCGTCCGACTTTGAGGGTCCTTATATTATATATCAATTAAAAAATGCTCATCTATTTACGCAATTTGCTGTAAGAATTGAATTTTATCTTGACATTTTATCTTTGTAACTTACTTTATCTAGGACAAAACTATTGCGGCCTCATAATTCAAGCTAAAAACTGTTTTTTCTGCTTAAATTCTACTATACACAATAAAATCGAAAAATGCCTATGTTTGTATCTAAAGCTTTAATAAGAGCATTGTATCCGAGAAGCTCGAAACGCACAGAGCGCATCGTAGCGTTGTTGCGAGGTGGAGGCGGTTTTGCGGTAAAGCGAACGCGTTCCGGGGCACGTCGGCAAAATACCGCGCGGTAGAGCGGAGGCGGCGTGTGTGATATATGAAGCAGTAATCGACATTCAACAGTTTAGGAAAGATCTAAATTGCAAAACCGCCTCCCGCCGTGCCCGCTCAGTGCATTTCGAGCATTGGTCAGTTTATTGGAATTACTAGAGGCCCGCCCCGGCTTCGTACGGGTATTTACCAAAAATTTCAAAATTATAATACACACAAATAAATAACTAATAATTATTCACAAATAATTCCCCAATCATTTTAAACATTCGGCCCTCTCGTTCTCAGATAGGTTAAATAAACGCGAGCGTGGTTGCTAACCAGACTGTGATTGCTTTTAATAGTACATTACGATACAAGTGCAGAGAATAGGAAATTCGCAACGAGTTTTGATAAATTAAAACACGACCGAAGGGAGTGTTTTATATCGACATGAGTTGCGAATTACCTATTCGCACGTGTATCGTACAACGTTTTACAGTACATATGGCTCTTTAAAGTTTCGACATATGCACGTAATCTACTGATTACCGCACTCGTGCGGTAATGTAGCACCATATGTAGTGCGGGAATCAGCAGATTACGTGCATATGTCGAAACTTTAAAGAGCCATATGTACTGTAAAACGTTGTACGATACGCGTGCGAATAGGTAATTCGCAACTCGTGTCGTAATGTACTATTATAGCATTCCTTAAAACATAACGTATTCCTTAAAACATGTAAAATACAATCGAGTAAATTTGGAATGGCTTTGAAGTACCTAATGCTAAACGTTGCTTACCTAAGCCGAAATACGTATTTGCATACCTTAAACAAATTCGATTAACTGGGTAAACAAGCCCGGAATGTAGAATTACTTATACGGCGACCCGATGAAGGTGAATGTGAATGTTATTCATTAATCAATTCGCTCTTTTGTGTATAGTCGGTGACAAAATATGTTACAGGAAATTTATATGTACACATAAAATAAAACTTAAACAAAAAATATTATTTGATTCGATCTTTTCGAATTTCGATATATGGAAACTCGAAACTTCTACGAGCAAGATTGATAGTATCATCGTATTTGTTTGAATGGAATATGTGCCGATTAACAACAAGAACCAAATGATCTTGAGTAAATTAGCCCGGAGCCGGGAGGGACCCGGGTAGTTATGTCCTAAAACTACGACCAAGACCACCGCGGAATGGACAGGGCAACAGATTCCCTGGAGTGCGGTGGAGATACTGCGATCGCCAACTCGCATGCCAAGCGTGGTGATAATGGCATTTACCCCCCATTAAATTGGGGGAGGCCTATATCCAGCAGCGGACGTCCTTAGGCTGTTATGGTGGAGTAAATTAGCACTGCTTTTTGGAACAAGATACAGATAAATTACTTTCGAGACGTTTTTTCATTTGTAGTTGTGACCTCTGTAGCCAGCTTGTAGCCAGCCTCACACACACGTTGACATCTGTCTGTACTTATATACGTCAACGTCTACGTGTGTCCCTGTAAATATACAAATACTACTACAGATGCAAAAACGTCTCGAAAGTACCTTTATAATCAAATGTACCACCTGTACTTTTATAATCAAATTTTGAACCTTTAGTGAGATTATCTTAGTCCAAGAAACAAATATTTGTTTTTTTTTCTCATTCGGCATTTACTTGGCATCTATAGTGACCACTCCACTCACTCCACCCTAAGGCCGGCCCTCAGTCTACAGGATTGAATTAAGGTTCAAAATACATAGTCACAAAAATTAAGCTAGTACTTATGAGGCTATGGCACACCTGAGTCAATTAAACTAATATACAACGTAAATTAAGAAGTAGAGGTCACCAAAGACAGTCATATCGTTAAAAGTAATTTCTTCGAGACAACCTTTAAGTAGACAGCGGAGAATTTGCAACAATAACTATGCAGATAATAATATATGTTATATTACGTTCTGTTCTCAATTTGAATAGGTATATTTTACTCTGGGATCATTAAAATCTGCTAGGTGGACCTTGAATTATAAATGAACATACTGTCGCTCTTTATACAGATTCGTATAAAATTTACTGTGACTTTTACACACGACGGTACTAAATAACAAAAGGAACTTACAATTCATTCATTACACAGTAGTTTCTCTATTAACCAGTAAACATGTTCTTTTACCTTATTTTCCTCTTTTTATTAAAACTTTTTTGCTCTCTAACCATATTGTTCTTGGTCTTTGTATTGGGATTAAAACTATGGCTGGAGCCCATCAAAGGAGTATGCAAATGTAAGACGAAGCTGCACGGAAAAGTCGCTCTTGTAACCGGAGGAAACTCGGGAATTGGGCTTGAGACGGCCAGAGACCTGGCCAGAAGAGGCGCAAGGGTCATTATCGCTAGCAGGGACAACAAGAAATCAGAAGCTGCTGTTGCCGACATTATAAATACAACAGGAAACACCAACGTCGAGTATAAGCACCTGGATCTTTCCAAATTTAGAAGCATTAGAAGATTCTGCGATGATTTTAATAATACTATCGAAAGATTGGACATTTTGGTCAACAACGCTGGTTGCGGTGGCGTCAAAAGGAGAGCCACAGAAGACGGCATCGATTTGGTAATGCAAATCAACTATTTAGGCCCATTTCTGCTCACTAACCTACTGCTTAAGAAACTAATCGAGTCCAAACCAAGTCGCATAGTCATTGTTTCGTCCTACGGCTCTCATTTCGCCAAACTGGACCCTGAAGACTTAGCTGGCTTAAAAACAGAAGGTTACTACACAAGCTATTGCAATACGAAACTGTGCAATGTCCTCTGGGCAAAGGCGTTAGCCAAAAAGCTGCCTCAAGGAATCACCGCAAACTCCCTTCACCCGGGTGTAGTAAAGACGGAGATCTTCAACCATATATCTCCAACACCACGAAAGATCATACTGGCTGTGATTCAAGCTCTTTTCAAGACACCCAAAGAGGGTGCTCAGACTTCGATACATTTGTGTGTGGCTCCGGAATTAGAGAATACAAGCGGGAAATATTACTCAGATTGTAAACCTAGTGCAATTGCAAGAGAAGCAAAGGATGACGAACTTATTGAGAAGGTTTGGAAAGAGAGTATGCGATTGACCGGGAGTTGAGACAGTCTTTGGTCTCTCTGAATCCCCACTTGACCATTCTGCACGTTCGGCGTTTTATTTATAAAAATATTATTCTGATGGATATGCCCGGGATTGGACCCGGGTATGTCCTTAAACTACGACCAAGACCACCGGGGAATGGGCAGCAGCATTCCTAGAGTGCGGTGGAGATACTGCGATCGCCAACCCGCATGCCAAGCGTGGCGATTATGGCATTTACCCCCCATGAAATTGGGGGAGGCCTATGTCCAGCAGTGGACGTCCTAGGGCTGATGTGGTGGTGGTGGTGGGGATGGATATGCAAAAATGTATTACAATCGGTCAAACGGAAGCTGACCCCACTGCATTAACACATACTGGATTATCGCGACAACAATAAATACATGCACACATTTCAACCAACAGTGTTGAGTGAAGTGAACAGAACGAGTGGCTTATTTATTATAGTGGGTTTAACTTTTGTTTTCCGGACTCTATAATCATAATGAAATTCCACGGAAAAAAATCGATGTTCTATTATCCTATAGAGCAATCCAATCTTGGTATATATTAATGCTGTTACATGTTCTTAATTTTCGGGAATAATATGAGAGATATTGTTCGTCTGTAGAACGTACCACCCATTAATATATGACTATCTCCATGTGTAAATTTGGTTTAATTTAAACATTTCAATGGCCTAACTAAATATACGGAATCTATATGCACGCTATAACAAGCTAAATTAAGCAACTACATATAAGGTACAATACCTAGGGGGAAATGGGGATCATTGATATCAGGGGCACATTGGTTGAGTATTAATTATTAATTCACCGCAATAAACGATATAATTTCTACGGTAATTTTGCGGTGCGACGACGCAACGCAGTGTTGTGCCCACGCTGTTAGTCTGAATTATTCACGACACATTGGCTGTGACATTAGTATTGAACTGTTCGTTAATAGTATTTAGCTTATTTAGTTATTCATTCAACTATTAACGCTGTTCGAAAAACATTATATCAATGTGCACGAAATGTATGTGTTTAGGTCGTTCAAAATCGTATTGCTATAATTAGGTACTAAAGAATCATTCATTCAAAATAGTTTTACTAGAAATTGCTATGATTAGGAATTGCTATGATTAGCTATACTTTTACTAAAGAGATCACCGGGGGATGGGCAACAGCATCCCTGGTGTGCGGCGGAGATACTGTGATTGCCAACCCGCATGCCAAGCGTGGCAAATATGGCATGTACCCCCCATGAAATTGAGGGAGGCCTATGTCCAGCAGTGGACGTCCTTCGGCTGATATGGTTACTAAAGATTCGTTCAGTAATATTTTCAAATTTATGTAAGCACATTGGAAGCACGTCCAGTTAAGATTAATTTTATTCTAGTCACGTCATAAACATGTAACCTGTGCATGGAATCCGCAAAGCCTCAATCCTATCTATGCCACCAACTAGTACCATCTTATGCAAAGCAAATATATACTGACACACATTGTAGAATGAATAACATGAGTGACGTCTTAACTGTTAAGTTGGCGCAGAGGCGCAAGGTTATCTAAAAGAAATCGCTTTACAGCGACAACTACTTGCTCTTTAGGTATGTGGTGTTGTGGTTCTGGTGGTGGTGGTGAGTAAAGTCGCCAGAGCTACCAACGACGCGCTCTGGGGCGCTACCGCATATTCGACCGACAGAGAAGGAGATACTCCGTTTTTTGTTCGCGGTAAGCCCTCTGTTGAGATGCATTATGGCTATAGCTGTCAACATGAATCCTCAAGTCAATAAAGGGTCGTTAATGCGGTTGCGATTCTTCGGAAGTCGCAAGCGTCCATAATCTACGGCGTCTGCTTACGGAATACTAAAAATTCTACGGAACACTAAAAGTTCACCTAATTTGTAATCGCGTTATTTTATGTGACTTTCGTGATTGTGTGTTGCGCAATAAAGTAAGTAACTTACTTGCAGTATTTTAGTCTCTCTACTTGTCTCTAGATGGCGATACCAGTTTTCAGTATTCAGAATATCTTTTCTTCTTTTCGTGTGGCTTACAACAGAGAAGTTCGAGAAACTGATCCTAATCACGTACTAACAATTTATTTACGAAATATTTGTATCCGTAACAAACCTTACGTTAATGATTTTTTCACTAAAACTTATTTATTGACAGTCAATAAAACAACTCAGATTTCGTTGCCTAGGTACCGCACCGATTTATTCTTAATAGTTTTTGTGTAGGCAAAGATAAGATAACAAAGTTTATTTTTACTGTGTTAGAAATAAGTAGGTAGCATTTAGTTTTAAGAGGCCTTCATCCTGTGAGCTTCCAACGCGTCCTCTAGCGCCACTCGTAAATAACTAATTGCGATTATTTCTAGACACGCGGCAGCGTGTCCAGCCAAGTTCACCCAGGAACTGGCGGACAGCAGCCGTGTGTTATATTACCCGAACCGCTCCAAATCTTCTTAAAATAAAAAATTAAATTTGGTACATGATCATCATATCAGATATTATCAGATATTAAATTCCAAAAACGGCATTTTTACCACTGACTGACTGACTGACTAGTAATCATAAACCTAACCCGCTTCCAGATGACCTAGAAAGCTCAGATTTGGCATGCAGCTTGGTAATTGTGAGTGTACACGAGAAAAAAATCAGAAAACAGTGATTTTTTTTATTCGTTTTATCTATCTATATATATATTACGCGAAGCCGATCTTTATAATGCCCATCAGATCTACAGTTATGGACCGATTTTGATAAATTATATACCATAGGATTCGTCCCATCCTGCAGATGTGCAATAAGGTCTTAGTTTTTTTATTTTTGTACTGGAAAATTAATAAAATGATATTTACGAAAAATCCTGGATGCCCCGACAAATATAAGCCTCAAAATAGTGTTCGATGACGCCGCATACAAGCGAGGGGTCAGCTTACCTTGGTAGAATTGTACGAGGTGTCAAAATTTAGCTTGGTTAACACGTGACCTCCACGTGACTTGGGAACTGGCTATGGTATGATTCCGGATGACATAAAGTTAAATATGAACTAAAATGTTCCTGTAAGAAATATCTGGTACAGCATTACAATATAAAACTTTTGAGTCGAGAAATACTCAATATTATTAACAATAAATGAAATTAAAATCACTAATTTGTTTACAAGACAATACATAATATTCGGTCTAAGTATTTACAGTTTACATAAATGACAGACGTCTTGTGTCAACTTTTTTTTTATTGTGATCTAAGTATCACAAAGTACAATATATATACTGAGATAGAGATACCAGTGAAATACTCCACATAGATCGTAGCGCCGTTGTGTATTTAGTAAGAACTAACCGCACGACCGCTGCATCCCTGTCACTTCAATATGCAAGTGCGATAGAGATAGCACCCAGTGACATCTGGTACAAACAAGTTAAACTAACATTTCCATATAAAAAATCGTACTTCGAGCTGAAAGGCCCCTGCTAAGTATGTCAATATTAAATTGTCATGGTTTATACTTCAAAGAAGTTGATATACAAAACAATGACGTTTCAAATATACGTTCCGTATATCTTGACTGATATTGATATCTGCCAAAACAATGAGAAAGCAAATTAAACTTTACGTGGTGAGTTACAGAACTGTTTCTGACTTAATCATAGATAAGCTGCAAAACATTTTGAAAGAGAAGAGGCTAGCTTTGTCTAAGTGTGTCTCTCTTCCACCTATTGCCATACCAGTAGGGTGATCATAAGCAAAGAAGTTCAATCGGTAGACGTTACTTATTGGTGGATTCAGATCAAACCGACGAGAAAACAATGTTGCACTAATTAACCTTTACGACGCCAATAACGTATTCGACGTATATGCGCACCATTGATTCGACAAAACGACGAATATATCCGTCATGGTGACGGCGTCCAATGCGATATCAACCTAGATGCATTTCTATTGATAGTGCGCTTAAAAGGTTAAATACTTTAACAAAATTAAGACGTCAGAAAAATAATTAATCCCTTTAATTGTCGACAACATAGGAGTTATAACGTACGTTGTCAAAATCACCTTCGTTCTTTAGTTGACGTGTAAGTGTCACTGCCGTTCATAAAGTATAGCGTTCAAGGGGTTAATTTGCTATTCATCAATGTTTGTCTGAGGATGTCAAACGCAAAGTTGAACCCTATAGAAATGCATGTAGGTTGATATTTCATTAGAGGCCATGACGGATATATACGTCGCTGGCTTCGGACCGTTGGTGCGCAGTATAGGTACGTTGTTAGCGTCGAAAAGGTTAATAATATTCGAAAAGTTAGAGGACATGTATATTTCTCTTTGTTACGTTTCAGTAAACACGTCCAAAATAAGGGGGATAATGGTCACGTTAAACTGCCACGTTCTAAAAGGGCGTAGGTACATTGAAAGGATGAATAAGATTACCACTATTGGTAACATGTTCAATTAAAAGTTAAAATTATACTGTATCAGTGTCACCTGCAACAGTGACAGTGCCGGTTTTCAGGGGGTCTACCCGAAACACCCGAAGATCGAAGTTCATTATATTTCCTTCTCTATCACACCAATAAGCAAGTGTTATGGAGATAGATATAACGAAAGATTTTAACCCAGTTACTTCACTTGACAAAAAAGACCTCACAACTGTCATGCCAAAATCACACGATGGGCCATGATGGGCCACGTACAAGACGCAGTTATGCGGTGGAACGAGATGCAAATATGTTTTTTTATGATTGACTGACTGGCGATTGGCCTTAGTTTCACCTGATGGAAAGCGATGGGCTTTAATGCATAACTGCGACCTATACGTTGGCCCATAATGGCCCATTGCGTGGTTCCGGCATCAAATGTTAATACCAATATTGCCAATGTCGCATGCATTGTTTTTTTTTTCTAGATTAGATAGAATAGGTTATGAGGATACTTAGAGTATTTCTAAAGAGATCCTATACGAGTACGAGTTCCACCAAGGGGGACGGAAAAGCTCTTACCCACCTAAATTGAGAATTTGTCTTAAACGGCTGGCGCCTTATCATAAACAACCTCTTTAATTTGGGCGTATGACGTGGACATGATAATGAGCCAAATAAAAAAGTGGAACTATGACAAAGACTACAAATGATGTATCTCTCTTTGTCGCTTTTATTCCATTTAGTACACGACCTCGGTAGTGGTATTATTATTTGAAAATTTCTCAGGGGTACTCTAAGGGAGGGTAGGATAGGAGTCATATCACAGAACATTCTTAATTGCGGAACTATGACAAAGACAACAAATGATATATCCCTCATAGTCGCTCTTATTTAATTTAGTAACTATATGATATGATCATATCGCTCGCTAACGGTAGGGGAACCTGAGGAGAGTAGATCCCTTGGGAGACTTGTTAAACTTCATTTAAAATTCTAGCAAACGCGATACGTTTTTTTACGCTAGCAACACTCATTCATTTATGCCTAACTTCACGTTCTATCGTGGCGCGATGAGATTCACGTCAGTATTTTGCAAATGGCGGACGGTGAAATATTTGAGTCGTGTCAAACTTAATTTTCGGTAAGTTTTAACTGGATTTATTTAATGAAAAGCGAAGGAAATGCTATTGGTTAGTGTGTTTATTGTTTTAGTCGTTTATTCAAGCCAAGATTGTCATTGATTACGTTCAAATACGTGATAAATAGTTTTGAGTAGCGCATGTTTTATAACAACACTATGTATGGGGAGACTTCGAACTTTTTATTTGGGGGTGACATGATGACGGGATCTTGTATCCCCGTGAGGGATCAAGTCTTATCTACGCTAGGATTCATAGAGCTGTCGATGATATTATTATTTTTCGCCTGACTACGATAAAGTCAAAAGGAAGGGTTATGATTTTAGCAGTCTATAGGTATGTATGTATGTGTTCCACCGTAGGGGAAAAAACTACTGAACCAATTTTCATGAACGAGTTGTATCGACACTAAGGCTTCCAAGCCCGGGATTTTTTATATGGACAATCCCGGTATTCCGGGATTGTCCATACAAAAATCCCGGAATTAGAAGTTCTAATTGACATCGATTCGTTGTTAAGGTCCCAGTGGCAAAAGAGATATTTCATATAAAAATAACATGACAGAGGTCGCGCAAAAAAAATTTTTTTTTGCTATCACATCGATTGGTATGTCATATGAAAGAGGGGAACATTTTAAGAGCAAAAATATAAAATAGAAATAAGTTTTCGTAGTTAGGTTAAAGTTTTTAAACTTTTTGTTTTTCCTTTAGAAAACCATGCCGCGCAAATACAAGCCAAGAGAAGGTGCAAAAAAAAGAGTACCGGTAGATAAAGAAAAATTAAAACTCGCGGTAGCTGCTGTATTAGCCGGAAACACCATAAAAGGCACTTCTAAAGAATATGGCGTACCTGTTATGTCATTAAAAAGATACGCAAGACGCCAAAAAGACTCGAATGAAGAAATAGAGTATGAACCTAACTACAAGAAAGCACAGATATTGACTGATGAAGAAGAGAAAGAATTAGCAACATATTTACAGACAGCTAGTAAGTTGTACCATGGCCTTCCTCCAAAGAATGTACGTACTTTGGCCTATCAGTTTGTCAAAAGAAATAATAAAAAATTTCCAGATAATTGGGAACCTAAACAAGAGGCTAGTTATGATTGGTTTTGGGGATTCATGCAACGCCATAGTGAGTTGTCACTGAGAAAACCAGAGGCTACAAGCTTGTCAAGAGCAACGAGCTTTAATCGACATAACGTCAAGCAATTCTTCGATAACTTAAAAAGTCTGATGGATAGACACAATTTTGACCCGCAGCAAATATATAACGTGGATGAGACTGGTCTAACAACAGTCCATAAACCCAAAAAAATTATAGCTTGTCGTGGCCTAAAACAAGTATCTAAAGTTACATCAGCTGAAAGAGGAGAGCTCGTCACGGTCTGTGCCGCAATTAATGCAATTGGAAATCATTTACCCCCATTCATGATATTTCCAAGAAAAAACTGGCAAGACAGGATGATACAGAATGGTCCCCCAGGTACAAGTGGTGCTCCGAATCCTAGTGGCTGGATGAATGCTGCTATATTCTTGCAGTATTTAAAACATTTTCAGAAACATACGCGATAGTCCAAAGAGAACCCCACCCTCATCATATTTGATAACCATGAAAGCCATATAAGCATAGATTCTGTTACATATGCCAAAGAACATGGGATTCATTTATTGACCATACCTCCACATACATCGCAGAAGCTGCAGCCACTTGACCGCATATTATTTGGAACTCTCAAATCTTATTATGACACAGCCTGCGATGATTGGATGGCTTCACATCCTGGGAGAACAATTACAATTTATGACATCAGCGGCTTGTTAGGACGAGCTTATCCCCTGGCCAACACCCCAAGAAATATTACCAAAAGTTTTGAGATCACAGGCATTTACCCTTTAAATTCAGACATATTTACAGATGACGAATTCTTATCATCATATGTAACAGACCGACCTGAAGAGACAAATGAGCATTCTGCTCCAAGCCTGGATCAGCAAGACCATCCTGCATCATCTGTAACAGACCGATCTAAAGAGTCTCATGATCATTCTGCTCCAACTCACGATCAGCAAGAGCAGCCAACAGAGGCATTGATTGACACAGATGTCAGCCATGTGACTGTCGACTTGCAACAACATAATACCAGAGGGAAAGAAACTTCTCCTTCTATTGCAAAACGAAGCTCTATTGCGGTTGTAAGTAGGTCGATCACTTCTAATTGCTCAACTCTAGCTCCACATGACGGAGCCGAGAAGTCATCTACTAGCGCAGATTTCGCGTCGGAATCGTCACTTGCAGAGGGGAACTCTATTACGGTTGTCACTAAATCTACCACTTCTGATTATCTAATCCGCACTCAGCAAGACCAACTCGAAGAATCACCTGTTACAGTCGATATACAGGAACAGCATGCTTCTTCTGAATCATCACTTGTAAAAATTACAAAAGGAGATTCCCATGCGGTTGGAGCTAGATTTACAACGTTTAATTGTGCTAGTCTGGCTCATCAATCCTTGCAGGCTGTTATTAAGTGGTCGTCTGCTACCCACACTTTAAGAGTTCAAGGTAATGCATCTGCTATGGATACCAATCTTGTATTTCAAGCAGCTCTCGAGCAATCATCTCCGGACTTAACGTATCAGCGCATAACGCCTACACGTGATGACCATACCGTTCAAAAATCTTCCACAAAGCCAACTAAGCAGTTCACAAATCATCCATCTGATATTAATCTTCTTGCACCTGCAGCAAATTCTGAGTTTGATGAACATCACGCTCTGGAAAATGTCCCTACCGCAACTACTACGGTTACTTCTGATGGCCTTTTTAGAGCGAATGTACTCGCAAATACTTCGAATATGCGTATCAACGTACAAACAACCTCAACGTATGTAAGTCCAGTCATGATTCGACCGCATCCTAAGGCAGCCCCAAGAAAAAATACAAATAAGGGCAGAAAGAAAGGTGCCACAAGAATACTGACTGACACGCCTGAAAAGGACTCCATTGAAAAAGAGCATCATGAAAGAGAAGAAAAGAAACGCATTAAATTAGCTGCAACCGTAAAAAGAAATCTAGCTAAGGAAAATAAAAACAACATTCCAAAAGCGAAGAAACAAAGAAAAAATAACATAAAAATGGATGATGAAGAAAACAGAGCCCTGCCACCATCGTCTGATGCAACAGTAAAAAGAAATAAAAAAAACAAAAAGAAAAAAAGCATTCCAAAAGTAAAGAAACAAAGCAAAAATGTTGAAGAAACAAGTTCTGATGAAGAAAACATAGCTTTGCCACCATCGCCAGATTCTGATGCTTATGCATTAGAAGTGAGTGAAAGTGAGTCTGAAGATCAACAAAAAACTTGGTACATCGTTACGTAGGCCAGGTTACAAAAGAGAATTTGGCAAGCTTGGAAGTTAAATTCGCAAAAAAAATTGATGATAAAAAGTTCAAATGGCCCGAAAAACTTGATATTAGTTTGATCGGAAAGTATCAAGTCGTAAAAAAGATTCCTCCTCCCCAGTTCAAATCATCTTCGAGACGCGTAGGTTCGTTTGAATTCCCCAAGTCACTTAGACAGTTTAGTATTGTGAAATAATTGTTTTTGTAAGTCTAAAAGAAAGTCAACATCTATTTTCCTTATAGATGTTAGTGATGAATGTTAATTTTATAAAACGTATTTACCACTGTTAAGACTGATCTAAATGTATGAGACTGATTGTTCAAGTAATTTTATGTTTTGATAATTAGGTTCGGTTTTCTTTTGGTAGATTGATTCTAGATTGTTCAAGTTTTGAGATTATAGTTTTAATTAAGGCTTCCAATCCCGGGATTTTAGTATGGTTAATCCCGGGATCCCGGGATTGGCCATACAGAAATCCTGGGATTGGAAGCCCTATTTTTAATACAAATAAGTCAACTTGCTAAAATAACCTTTAAGGTTTATCTTTAGTCTTATATTAGTTAGTAATTATTAAGACTGATTAACATAATGCGACTGACTAGGCAGCAAATTTTGTTGGTTATTAATAAGTTACTTAATTTGGATGATTATTTCCAGACTGTTAATATTTTTGAAGATTATAAAGAGCTTGTTAGTTATCTCTAATGCCAACGCCAGACATAGCTCCACTTTTTTGATCACTTTGTGTGGCACAGGACTTTGCCACACAGTCCCGTGCCACACAAAGTATATCTGGCGCCGGCATAAACGTGATAATGATAAGACAATGATACAACCGATTGGAAGTTTGTTTTTGAGATGATTATGTCTAATTGTTAGAAGAAACTTTATGTTTAAACCTTTTTTTTCAAATTCCTTACTTTTTTCTATTAAAAAAATTGATTACCAGTTTTGTGTTTTATTTGGAAAATAAAACAGCTCCTTATGTAAAACTATACAAATATGAATCACTATGGTTTTAACTTCCAGATTAATTCTATTCCTGTGACTCAAGTCAATAAATAAAGGTGGAATCAACCCTCTGAATTTGACATTCGCGCTGAAAATCTGTTTACCATGTCTCCCTAAGAATGGGAGATTTGTTTCCTGCGGATAAAGTCATCTGATCGGTGGGAATCAAACTTGTATTTATGGATGATACTGTAAATATGTATTCGTATAGACGTTTTCCTACTTCTAGATGCATTGTAGACTGCGAATCAAGTTATTTATTCGATGGGAATCAAGTATGGGGAGACATGGTAAAAATCAGTTTACCAAGTGTCCCACATACCTGGGAAATGTGATCCCCCTGGAATCAAGACTCCCAATCAGGGGTCAACAAATCTCCCTTACATGGGGACACATGTTAAAAGTCTACAATATTGTATTACACTAAATATTGAGTTAAATTGTAGCACAATCTTGTTTTCATTCAAACTATCAATCAATAGATAAATTTTGAATCTTTTGGCTTAAAAAGATTTCCAATACAGTAAGAAATAAAAAAAATAGAGTCCAAAATCAAAATGGGGATCAATCATCCCCAGGTTCCCCTATTATTATTAGACGTCTTCTCTGGGGTACTCTGAGTTTGCGTACCTTATTAGAGCCTTATTTTAGACAAGAGACGCCATCAGCGCACATTAACGAACAAATTATTTTGTAAATTGGGGGAGGTAACACACACATAAAAAAACCACACATACAAAATATTTTCCTATTACTACGCACCATTACACTGAAACAATCAACGCACACACATTCAGAACACTAAAATTATCTGATTATTATCAGATGGCCAAATTGGCTGACGTTGCTAAGATGCATATTTTTCATAGAAATTCTCATAGTAGGTAGATCTTATTTCTTGAAATAAGGCTGACATTTACTGTAAATTTGACGACTAGCCGTGATGAACAAGCACGAATGTCTTTAAATCGACTTTGTAATCGACCGTCCGAATACGCATATTCTATCCCGTGGCTTCGCTTGCATTCATCGTTAGTACGTCGACGCGGCGAAGCCGCGCGGGTAACTAGTTATTATTATTATTTATACTAGTTACCTCAGAACTCCGTCATTTATTGACTGATTTGGAAAATTCTTTTTTTGTTTGATATGGTATACTTCAGAAGTAGTTCCATAGTTATCAGGTAACAATCTGATCATAGGGTCCTGGAGAAATCGAGGGATCTCTTCAAATATTTGAGGTGTAGGTACCTATAGCGATTTGGGTATTTTGTATAGTAACTCGTGCATTCGCTCTTAAAAAGCACCATTTGGAGAAGATTGACAAAAAGTAATGATATCCCATCAAAAACATGAGTGTGAAAATGGAAGCCAAGTTCAATATTAAGAATATGTGTGCTTGGTTGTCGTCTTCAACGACAAAAGAATTGAGATCTAAATGGGTGCAAAGTTCCGTAGATTCTCTAAAATGGCGCCAAGTCTGGCACTACATTGCTTACAGTAAAACTAATTTACTGCGGCTTAATGCATTTTGAGCCTTAACTTGGCAGTTTTCTATGCAGTATGTTACGGTACAATACCATAAAATCTGTTGGATATTTAAGAAAACTGCCAAGTTAAAGCTCAAAATGCATTGAGCCGCAGTAAATTGGTTTTACTGTAAACAATGTAGTGCCGGAGTTGGCCCCATTTCAGAGAATCTACGGAACTTGGCACCCATTTTTTATTTAAATACCTTTTGAATACATTGAACTAGTTTCTGCGTCCGACAGTGTCTCAAGACGAAGTCTTTGACCAGTTTGAGTTGCCAGTGATGACATAATGGTACTGAAACGTGGTCGCTTACTATGGGCCTTATAAGAAGGCTCAAAGTCACCCAAAGAGCAATATAGAGGGATATGCTGGGAGTTTCTCTGGATTGAGGCCATCAGCAGCAGGACCACAGTAACCGATATAGTCCGCTGGATGTAGGTGGCGCAGGACCTGTCATTGTGGAAGTCTTTGGGCGAGGCCTATGTCCAACAGTGGACGTCCTTCGGCTGAAATGATGATGATGATATTGATGATGATGGAGTCTCTACGTTGCTGGATTCGTCGATCCGAGATACTCGTAAAACGTATTTATATTATAACAGACATTTATTGTATTCCCAGGTCTCGGTCGTACAGGGGTGCTTATAGCATGTTACCTCGTGTACTCGCTACGCGTGCGGGCCAACGACGCGATCCGACTCGTGCGCAAGAAGCGACCGCGGTCCGTGCAGACGTCGGGCCAGATTCTGTGCGTGCAGCAGTTTGAACACTATCTGCTGCCGCAGACCGTTGTGTTCAGTTCCAAGTGAGTGACTTTATAGAAGTGTCCGAAATAATAACCTAGTTTTCCTTACTCGTCGAATCTGTCCCTCTTTGAACGCGCTAATCTCAGGAACTACTGCCTTGAATCGAAAAATTATTTTTGTGTTGGATAGTCCATTAATTGAGGAAGGCTTTTTAGGCTATAAGACATCACGCTGCGACCAATTGGAGCAAAGACTCGGACAAAGTTACGGGCAACAGCTATAATAAATAATATTGGTTCACGTACTTTGATACTGGCGATCGAACGTGGCCCGCACGCACCCCACCAAGGTTTCCGTTTAGAGAGCACGCCTGATCCTATTATAAGTTACTAGCTGTTGCCTGCGACTTCGTCCGCGTCTTCGCTCCTATTGGTCGCAGCGTGATGTTATATAGCCTAAAGCCTTCCTCGATAAATGGACGATCCAACAAAAATTTTTTTTTAATTCGAACCAGTAGTTCCTGAGATTAGCGCGTTCAAACAAACAAACAAACTCATCAGCTTTATAATATTAGTATAGATTATTTCATAATACGCAGCAAACAAGCTTACAGCATGCCTGAGCAGATACCGCAGTATATGGACGCTAGCGAATGCAGAACAAACCCGAGCCCTCTGACGGCCCCGACTTGCAAGTCCCGTATTCTCAACACAGTGCTTCCTTGAAAGCTCTGGCAACCTTACTCATCATCAGGAACGCTACAACTCTTCAACGAGTAAGGAAAACTATAGCCCATTTCTAATACTACCTAGTTTTCCTTCCTCGAGGGTCGTGACCACGACAAGTCGCTTTAGTCTGCAGTCAATTTTCTGAATTCCTTGATCCTCCGAGTTTCGTTGCATCAAACCAACGGTTGGGTATTCTGCCACTGATTCGCTGGCTTTCACCTTGGCCGACGAACATCAGCTTTTCCAAACCTTTTTTTTTACCTTTTGCGCAACCCGCCTATAGCCAGGAACTAGGACGGGTATGACGGACTCCCGGGAACCTCCCGCACCCGGACTGCTGTCTAAAACCACCAGGGTATGCCCGTAGGCAGCATAAGTGGCGGCGCCACGAAATCGCCGCAGTCACTTACTGCCAGTCAGGGTTATGGGGCTGTTGTTACTTTAAAGGTTGTGTTGCGACTCCCTGACGCGGAACCCCCGATCCTAGCGCGCTAGCGGTGCTCGGGGATGGGCGCAACTGCTTAAATCAGTCGCGCACCCAGTGAAACACAGCTCCGTCAGTTATAGACAGCATCGGCAAGTGATATCCCCTTACAAATTTCGGTTACCGTTGCCTTCAGGGCGCACCAGCCAAGACTTTACCCCCTTCCCACAGACCTGCGAGTGTCCACAGGAGCTGGAAGAGCCAGACTCGCGTGGAAGTTACCGGACCTAGCGCCCCAGCTCTTCGAAACCTACCTAAAGGAACTTGAAGAATCAGAGCACCTATCTTCCTTTCCTATGTCACGACGTAATTCATCGTGCGGCTTTACTTTCTTCCTACGAGTACTTATTTTATTATACTCTTCTTCGAATACCTACTAAGGTCTATAGTGCAGGTAGTATGTACCATGTTTTTTAGTTTTAAGTGACTAACGATCAATGTAAATATAGCTGTTGGGTCTCCTTATAAATAAATATTATATTTGGTCCTTGATGATCTGACGCTCCTGACGGTCTACAAGGCAAGCACTAACTATTGTAGAGAGTTAGGTATTTTGGTTAGGTCCTTGAGGACCTCAAGGTTTTTGTGTGCAACAGTAGTAGGTACCTACAACGCGTAGCCGTTGAAAATTCTAAGTTAGGGTATATGATTAAGTTTTGGAAAACTTCAAGGTTTCTCTCTCTCTCTGTTCACCGCAGTAACATAAGAAGTAAAGAGATAATTAATTTCACGTTAGTGCTCGTCATAGCAGGGATTTCGTTGAAAGATCTGAAAGTCGGACTTACGTCTGCGTGCATATTAATACCGGATTTTATATTCTTTGCAGAGAACCAGTAATGCTGACGAAGGATAAGAAGACAGCAGAGTTCACCATAAGACAGTACCTGTATCGGCAACGGGCAACGCTTCATGGTTTAGATGAGAGGGCCTTCAAGGAACTTCCGAAGGTATACATTGTTATAAGCATACTTAGCATTGATAATACTTAACTAGTTATATTCTGGATTTTTCTGGAACCGGAGGACCGAGGAAAGGTTATTCAGAACTTTCAGAAGGCATTCATTTATCTTGCCTTATCTAGTTGAGGGCCATCGCGGATGCACTTAGACACAATGGATATTTTGTGCAATTGCCCACTCCTAAAGGAGTAATGGAAGAAATGTTGGAGAGCAGCTGAGAGTAGGTATAAATACCTACTCTCAGCTGCTCTCCAACATTTCCAAAACCGGTTGATGGAGCTCAGCGGGAGTACTCTGAATTCCTTAGGTTCTGGGTAACAATTGCCAAAGACATTCATTCTTTAGCATTCATGTAGTTAATTGTCTAAGTTATAATATCACCAGTATAAAATAAACGAGCGCGCCCTAATCTACATTAATCGAAAAAAGTTACAGTGAAAAAAGCTGGTTCGAAGGAATTGAATCCGTGAACTAAATCATTAGTGCGCATAAAAATGATTGACATGTAAGGTAAACAAGTGTTCAATACTGGCCCATTACTTGATACTTCCACCGTCAGGTTTCATGACTCTACCCCTACTCTTTTTCATTAGATAGTATACTGTCTCTGCGAGCGCCTCCTCAAACTGAGCGGCTGCCGGCAAAGCGTGGGGCTGGACTTCCGCGTGAAAAACAAACCTTTCTACAAGTCCTTCCTCTCGTATCGGCTGCGGCAGGTGCGGGCGCCCGACCCGACCACTCCTGAAGAGCTCCCCACAGGTAAACTATAGTAAGCGCCTCTTGAAGTTGAGTGGCTGTCAGCTTAGCGTGAATAACTAGTGTAAGCGTAAGTTACACTGACTGTTCGTTTCCCAAATACAGATAATGTACTACCCCCAAACTATATCGTTCCAGATCAAGTGCCAATGTTACCCATGGTAGAATGGAGGGACCCCGTTGAGGAGGATATTGAAAGGAACTTGGAGACAGTCAGCAGGATCACAGGGGCCACCAGCGGGGCCATACCAGCCTTACGAGTTTATGAGGTAATGCCTAAGTTAAAGCTGTATTCCCACGGTCCGGCGTGGTGGATGGCATGAGCGGTTACGACGCTATAAGAAGAAACGAGATATATAGATATACGATACCGAGTCCATTCGATTATATCTTCTCGCTTCGTAGTTTCGTACCTCTCATGCCGTCCGCCGTACATGAACGTTTGGAAGAGCCTATAGTCTGATGATATCATGACGACATAAAACGGAAAGACGGGACGAGAACAAGGATGATTTGCAGAGCCGAGGCGTCTGTCATCTCCGTAGACGCGCCTTAACTTAACTACCTACAGAATAAGTGTCGGCTACTACCTACCGAGTGGAATCAAGTCCTGTGAGCGCTACGGCACTAGTAATAACAACCAGTGGTTTGCCGCGTTGTACCTTTTTAAAAATACATTTTTATATAAATCCCTATCTAAAATACCTTTTGCCTTTTTAAAAATACATTTTTATATAAACCCCTATCTAAAAATCTTCCTGTCTCCAAATTCGCCTTGTACTAAATATTAAAACGTTCCAATACTCGAGCTTTCGCCGAACAAATATTTATACCTACATACAAACACTAGATTGTTCCATTAGACTATTGCTAATGCATTCAATGAATTAATGGTCATTCCGCAGGCTTTTGTAGTAGACCACCACAGTCTTCCAGAAGAACGACAGAAATATTTGAAGCAGATGCGCATAGACATCAACCAAAGGAGACAAGCTATCGACAAAATTGATGAGGAGGTATTGTTCTCGATATTTTGCAATTGTTACTATCAGCATCGTCATCATGATCATCGTCCGCGTAGATCTGGATAATTGAACTAACACAAACTTTCATTCTAATTGGTATAAGTAGCTTATATCATTATAACGTCACCAGTCTCCACCCCTACTCGCTAGTCTTTGTTAGCCTGCTATATATGAGGATTTAAAAAAAAGAGTTCCGTTTTTTTCGTTTCAGGAACGGAACCCTAAAAACTAAGTATTTATGAAAAATGAAAATGAAAAATGAAAAAAGTTTATTTTGGTTAACAATAGGCTTTCAGATCACATAGGTTGGAATCTCCTAGTAAGTATTGAAATACCTGTGACAGGAGATCCCGCTTTTCCATACTTAACATTAGTTACACAAAATAAAATCATGAATTTCATATTCTTAACTCATCTAAAAACTAAACTAAAACAAACTTAATGAGTACACTCTATTTGAGATCAATTGACCTAATTAAAATAATAAAATGAGTTGTATGTTTGTGTGTGTGTGTGTGTGTGTGTGTGTGTGTGTGTGTACGTGCGCGCGCGCGTGTTGTATGTATGTGTGTGTGTGTGTGTGTGTTTGTGTTTGTGTGTGTGCGAAATTGTGTGTTTTACATAATACTTATGTAGTTATATAGTATTTAGAGTAAACGAACTAGTATTTATGTAGTTATTTTCATTTATGAGTATCCTCGTACTTTACGCTGTGCTGCAAATGAGTGCTTCAATTTCATAATAGTTCAGATTTCTTAACCAGTTTTTAACGGCTTTTTTACATTTATATTGTGGTAGAACAAAAATATTTAAAGATTTATTAATTTTATTGTAAACACGAGCAGATATATTACAGTATTGGTACATTGCAAATTGAGAATTACAAGCCGGTACTGGGGCAACGTTGTATTTGCGCCTCCCAGTTAACAACAGCGGATCATATGTCAAGGACTTATGTACTTTAAGTGTAGATAGTAGAATGAATAATTTTCTCATAGAAAGAAGTTCAGAGGTGTCATAAAGTTGACTTGTTGGATATCTATGCGGTTTAAAATACATAACTTTAATAAGACTTCTTTGGCCCCTCTCTGCTTCAATAAATTTTGTTTTTGCTGCCCCGCCCCATATAGTGATACAATAACACATGATGGATTGAGCCAAAGTAGAGTATAGTTGGTTTAGTAATGATTTTGAAGCGACGTGTCTTAAGGTGTTAAAGATCCAGATAAGTTTCCGAATTCTATTATTGACATATTCTATATGTGTGTACCATGAGAGGCGTTGATCAATCATGACACCGAGATATTTTGTTGAAGATACTTTTTCGATTTGGGCACAGTTGCAAATAGAGGAATTACTTGGGCTACATCTATGAATTTGGAGATTGAAGTTACTAGACGGTTGGGTACTTATGTTTTTAGTAAAGCAGATATAATTAGTTTTGGAAGTATTAAGTGTTAGAAGATTAGATTCGAGCCATTTATTTACTCTTCTAAGACCATCTTCAGCAGAATTATATACATTTTGCCAACTTTTCCCGTTAAATACAATAACCGTATCATCCGCATATGAAAATAAACATCCGTTATTAATGCTCATATCAGTCAAATCATTGATATATATCAGAAACAAAGTGGGTCCTAACACACTGCCTTGAGGGACGCCATAAGAGATGCTGGAACTTTGGCTTACGTAATCATCAACCCTCACGCATTGACTTCGACCATTTAGGTAGTCATTCAGCAAGTCGAGAGGCTTACCCCTGATACCAATGCATTCCAGTTTATGTACAAGAGTGGGAAGAGAAACAGTATCGAAGGCTTTCTTAAGGTCCAAGAAGACTGCCATACATTTGTCACCTTTATCTACATGCTCAGTTATTAAGGATGTGAGTGCATGTACAGCGTCTTCTGTAGACCTCCCTTGTCTGAAACCGAACTGTGTTTTGGACATAATTTTAAATTTGTTTATGTATGAAATTAGTCTATTGTTAATAAGTTTTTCGATAATTTTGGAAATTGCAGGTAGCACGGAAATAGGTCTGTAATTGTTAGCGTCCTCTTTTTTCCCACTCTTGTACACTGGTGTTATTATGGATTGTTTAAGTAAAGAGGGAAAAACTCCATTTCTTTTGTTCGGTAGGAGGACCCAGCAGTGCTTTCCGGATTGCTGTTTGAGTGGCTGGAAGGCTTGAAGCAGCCGGTGTTAGATCGAGAGGACTTGGCGCTAATCATCGGGCGTGGGCAAGACGTCGAGGCTTGCATAGTGGCTATGCAAATGGTGAGAACTGGTAGGGACATCTAGTGACGAGTAGATGTACTCAACGAATGTTGTTAAGAATTTAAATTGGTTAACTAGCCTGTGATGTATATAGGTACCTGCTTGCACACCTTTGTATTACGTGTATAGTCGGGTTAAAACTGCAAAAATAAAAACTACTAGCGCTATCTAGTGACAAGTAAAAGTAGCTGTGCAAATAGTAATAACTAATAGCGTTATAAAATAGCGACTATAGTGAATAGAAATATTAAATGGTAATAAAAAGAGTGGTTTGATGAACTGAGTATCTTAAGTACATCTTTCGGGATGTGGATATGTATGATGTACTAAAAAGTAAAGTATTACTTACAGTCCGCAATGTTTTTCGATACGCATCCTTGTTCTGAGTTATAGAATTTTATATCCAGTATATATAATGTACTTATTGGGGTGGAGGGGAATGTTCTGAGGGGCTGTCAGAACCGAAAGCTATTAAGATTGGTTGGTGGGCTGAAACAAGCTTGTGTTGACATTCACATCGTGTCATGGATTTAGTTGAACTGAGAAAATTCAGCCGTAGGGAGAGCACCTGCAATTTATTTTTCGTGACAATTTTACAAGTGAAGGTTTAGAGATGGGAAAAATGTGATATGGCAGTTATAGGTTGCTAGCCCGTCGCCTAAAATGGACTTCAAACCAGTTCTCATAGTCATATATGAATATGATACATAATATGTTACGTTTCAAGGAAAAATCTAATTCGGTAAATATTTTACAGGAAGACGTTATTCTTCTCGAGTACCTCCTTCGATTCGTGACCCGCTTACGGCCTTTGGCGGCGAACAAGAAGGTGGACATCATTAAACGCCTCGTTGCCTCACTCACGCACCAGACCGTATCCGTCACCGGACGTTGTGTTCCGACCAAACGCGATTTCCCGCGACTACGCGATGGGACAGCTAGTCAAATCGTCAATTTTATGTTAAGGATGGTTGCTGAGTTGCAGAAGGACATGGTTAAGCCGGGTAGTGACGACCGGGACGTTGTGGTGCCTATGCGACGGCGAATAAAGGCTTGGAAATAATGTTTTTGATTCATTTAATTACATGTGATGTGTTGGCTAGTGGACAATAGATGGCGCTGCTATGTTCATTATTTAATGCACTCGTTGTTTCCATACATAATCTGCCCGGTTCTTTCGTGATGACTACTAGCGTAGCGTCGCCGCATGTTAGCAGCCAAAGAGAATAAAACCCTTATCAAAACTTCCCAAGAACTGAATAACATAAAAGAATAATGAGGCCAGTCAGTGCCAATGAAAACTACATGTTGTTTTTAAAATATAATTTGCTTAATTATTTTTTTCTATCTAATTTTCAACTTACATCTGCAGTGTAGGCTGGTTAGAAAGTAACTGTCATATGTCAGTCGGAATTATGCCAAATAAATCAGAGCTGCTCTTCCACATTCTGCTGCCTTCTTAAGCTCCGCTACATACTCTGAAATGCTCTCCTCGTTTTTCTGCCTTCTTTGCCGAAATCTGTAGCGTTCGGCTAATACTGACGGCGCCGGTTGTAAATGATCGTTAAGTAGTTTGACAACCTCGCCATACTTTAGCTCCGATGGTTTTTTGGGACTTGCTAAGTTAGTCAATAGCTGGTACGCCTCGTCCCCCATTACTGCGATTAATGTCGGTAGTTGAAGCTCCGGACCCACGTCATTTACCTTAAAATACATCTCCAGTCTATCGATGTACGACGACCATGTTCCGTTTTTGACGTCAAACTCGCTTACTTTTCCTATGGTCATTTTTCCGTAGAACTCGACTTTTTAATATTGCAATGTTACCGTACGCGCTTTTGGGTAATTTTCCTCGTCGCCACTGTAAAGTATGGAGTCCAGGGACGAGAAATAAGGGAGCAGAATGTGGAAGAGCAGCTCTGATTTATTTGGCATAATTCCGACTGACATATGACAGTTACTTTCTAACTGTCATACTTAAATAAGCATAATGTGTTGCGGCCCGGTGCGGTTCCTGTGTTTCACCGAGCGCGCCCGCTGCCGTACGCACTACGCGCGCGCGTTGATGCCGAGCTAGAGGCCATGCTCCGCGATGGCATCATCGAGCCCGTCGACTGCTCCGACTGGGCTTCTCCTTTGATACCGGTAAATAAGCCGGATGGCTCCTTAAGGATTTGTGCGGATTATAAGGCAACTGTCAATCCGCAATTACAAGTAGATCGCTACCCTCTGACAAAGATAGATGATTTAATTGTACGGTTAGGAGAGTCCCGAATCTTTACGAAAATTGATCTGTCACAGGCATACAATCAGATTGAGCTAGATGAATCAAGTAGTAGGTACACAGTTATAAATACTCATCGCGGTCTATTCCGGTACAATAGACTCGTCTTTGGTCTCGCCTCAAGCCCAGGGGCATTCCAGCGGATTATGTGTTCAGTGCTGGGGGGAATTCCTAACGTAGAGGTGTTTTTAGACGATGTAGTTATAGGGGGCAGGGATGTGTCAGAGCATTTACAGGCCTTGGAGGCGGTTTTCGGTCGGTTACGCCAGAATGGGCTGAAACTGAAAAGTAGTAAGTGCGTTTTCTTAGTAAATGAAATAAAATATTTAGGGTATGTGCTTAGTAAAGATGGAGTAAAAACGGATCTTGATAAGGTGGAAGCAATCACCAAGATTCCTAGGCCTGGTAATGTCACAGAGTTACGTTCATTTCTGGAGTTAATCAATTTCTTTGCGAAATTTGTGAACCAAATGAGTGGCAGGCTCGTGCCATTGTATAATGTGCTTAAAAAAATGTAGAGTGGCATTGGTCGAACGAATGCGAGCAGGCATTTGTAGAAATTAAACGGATACTGTCTACTGCGCCGGTGTTAGCATACTACGATCCGGAACGGCCACTTATACTCACATGCGATGCATCTGCGCGGGGCGTCGGTGGGGTGCTATCTCAGCCGAATCTGAGCGGAGGCGGGGAACGACCAGTTGCTTACGTGTCGCGGACATTATCAGACGCGGAGAAAAATTACTCGCAGATACATCGAGAAGCGCTGGCGATAATCTTTTGCGTGAACAAGTTCCATCAATACCTATATGGCTGACATTTTACGCTTAGAACAGATCATAAGCCTTTGGTGTCTAGTTTCGGGCCCCATACCGGTATTCCAAATATGGCTGCAAGTCGTATGGAACGTTGGGCTCTAATTTTATCGACGTATACGTTTACAATTGAGTATGTCCGAACTAACGAGAATGGAGCAGACGGGTTGTCGCGACTGCCAGTGAGTCAAAGCGGAAAAACGTGCCCCACGGTACCCGAGCAGACGTATTTGCATTTCATTCAGCAGGCATTGTTGCTCGATTATAATGAGATTTGTAAGCAAACAGCGCGGGATCCTATAGTAGCGAGGGTTTTAAGGTTTATTAGAGATGGATGGCCAACGGAATGTTATATAGAAGGTTTGCAATCTTTTTATAATAGGAAGGATGAATTGTATGAGGAACTGGGTTGTGTCATGTGGGGCCACCGGTTAGTGATTCCAGAAACGTGCAAAGAACGCGTACTACGCATGTTGCACGAGCCTCACCAATACCCATGTATTGTCAAATCTAAAGCCCTGGCGCGGAGCTATGTCTGGTGGCCCGGGGTTGACGAGGCAGTGGAGCGGATGTGCCGGGAGTGCGCGGTGTGCGCGGCACAGGCGGACGCGCCAACTCGGCAAGCGCCCAGCATGTGGCCATGGCCAGACAGGCAGTGGTCGAGGATCCATTTGGACTTTATGGGTCCAATTCTTGGAAAAACATACCTCGTAGTCGTGGATGCCATGTCCAAATGGGTTGAGGTTTTCCACATGCCTAGCACAACAGCCGGGGCAGTGATTGCAACCTTGTGTGAGTTATTTAGTAGGTGGGGTTTGCCCAAGCAGATTGTTTCTGACAATGGACCGCCGTTCTCAAGTACTGAAATGCAAAACTTTTGTCAGGGACTCGGTATAGAGCACATTTTCTCTGCACCATATCATCCTGCTTCTAACGGTTTGGCGGAAGTGACCGTGAAGGCGTTAAAGCGGGTGATTAAAAAGGCTATTCACGAGAAACAGGATATAAATAAGCCTTGTAACATTATTGTTACATATATAACATTATTATTAATAAAAATCGTTAATAATAAATATATACAATAATTAAAACTAATAACACAAACAAATATTTCAAATTAACAACATAAAAAACTACACATGAATATCAAATAGTAACATGAATTCATCGGCGTCATCTTAGCGCTCACGCAATGCGCAGTCTTAGCGCCCCTGGTAACCAGTTCTTTTGTTTGTCATCGAGTCGAATGCATTGATGCACCGCCTGGACTCCCGATCTAATACCGAGTTTGAACGCACGTCACATGTATAATGATTCGGTCTCTGATACGTATTGTCTGTTTTTAAAACGTAACCGAATTTAATAAGTGTTCGTCACTAATCGTTCCTCGGATTTTAATTATATATATATAAATAGTAAAGTTAAACAAGTAAATGTTTTCGTGAGTGCTCTTCAACCCCAAATTGGGTAAGTGGTACATTTCATTAATTATTTCAGTCGTTAAGCTAATTTGTGGTGCATAATTCTGATTAATCTCCTTCCACAATTGTTTTTACATCATCAAGTCGCAATCTAAGCACTATTCAATTCTACCCTCATTTTGTGTGTGTTAATATTTTAAATACGATTGCATCATGCACCGAAATTGTAATCTCCGCTTCTGATTGTGAACATCCACGGCATCACTGCTACCTTTAGGAACCTACTCTCTCTCCGCCGTTCGCCGGGATGCTCACAGATCGAATCGGGGCCCTTTTTTAATACGTTTTGGACGGCGCGTTCCAGGGTCCAAAGTACGGACTTCGGAATTGGGTGGAGAATCCTCGACAGCCCTGCCTTACATCGACGTTACCTCGCCTCGGGTCGGGAAAGACGCCTTTCACCACCTCCGGGCCGCCGCCGAAGTACAGTCGGCTACAATTTGCGAGCGCCCGCGACAACACCTACGTCATATCCCAGGCGAGAGTACCCAAGCCATGAGAATGAAGCCGGAACTGTTGTGAATTTCAACAATTTACCCACGACCCAAAATTTAAGTCGGCTTCGATCTTAGTTTTTTTTTTTAAATATATATTTTTTATGCACGTATCTTTGTCGCCTTATTTTTTTCTTCTAAGCGTTGCAAAGATCCAACCCGTGACACTGGCGCCCTTACACGTGGTGAAATTCACACAGATCCTGTTTTTTTCTCGGTTTTTGTAGTTTGTGTATGTTTGTGGCTTATTTTTTGTGAAACGTTCTTTTAATTTTGGTTTTTATGCTACTAAAGTGTACAATTTTTATGCACAGACATATATATGCAATTTTCAGTAGCGCTTTTATGTAAGTTATATCTACCCTCGTTAAATAAAACCAATAAAATTGTATTTTAGTATTCTTGATTCTGGGAGCTTAATATGCCGCTTTTATGATAAAGTTTTAAGGAATTTACAATATTTGCAAATCCTATGTTATTTTATAGCGTTTTACAACTGAAAGGTACACATTAGTAGCACCCTTTTTATTTTTATTTGCTGCTAACCTGTTTTTATTTTTACTAATTTGGGAAAAAACCAGACGTTCATTTTTTTTCAATTATTTTGTAACAGAACGGAGAATTTTATAAATATAATATTAATTTTGCTTGTTACCACTTACCCACTGGTTCAAAAGTAAAATTTATGATGTTACCAGTCAAATATCTTTCTCTACAAAAAACGGAACTCGAATATGAGGTTCGGATCCGAGGTGCTACCGCAGCTACTTCAGTTGAAGAACTTCGTAAGCAAATCGTAAAATTGGCTGCAGAATTCCCGTCTGAACACATATTAGAGTCTCCGCTAGATGTTCGACAGGATCTTAAAGGTTGCCTGGAAGTTCTCACAAAAATCCAGATGAATCTCGATGTATCTGACCCTAATGTACCTACAATAATGAGAACTCAAAACATGTTAAACCACCTTCATAATCGCTTAGCGAGGATTACGAGTAGTGACGAAGTTAAAAAAGAATATAGGGAAATCGTAGAAGCCTATAAACTTCTTTCACAAAGGCTCGCCGCTCTTTTAGCGAAAAAGCCGATTCCCTCAGCAAGTGCCGCATCTAATGCAGCCGCTGGCCCCTCTTCTGAGGCTGCGAACATGCCAGAGATACAAAATTTGATTTCAGTGACGTGCGATCGCTCTGCAGCAGACTTAAATAAATTAAAGTTTGACGGAAAGACCTGCGTGCGCTCATTCATACAACGCGTCGATGAATTCATAGTTGCACGTAACATTCCTTCTTCTAAGGTTTTGGCATTTGCCACCGAGATTTTTCAGGACGATGCTCTCCATTGGTATCGGTCGGTAAAAGAGAAAGTTCTATCATGGTCTCAACTTGCCGATAGATTAAAGGAGGATTTCGATCAATCGGATTACGATTACCGACTTATTTCGGAGATTCGCTCTCGCACTCAGGGTGAGCGAGAGAACATAACCATTTATCTCTCGATAATGAGTGGGATGTTTTCTCGCCTATCCAGGTCTCTAAGCGAAGAGGAACAGCTGGAAATCCTACTACACAACATAAGACCTTGTTACGCCAGCACGCTTGCCGCTTCAGCTGCCACAATCACAACCATCGACACGTTGCGTTCCATATGTCGTAATTACGAGACTTTTCATTCTCGTCTCTTGCAATTTCAGGAGCCTCCGAAGGCAACTTCTGACACTGTGGCACCTGAATTTTCATATGCGAAGGAACCAAATAAACACACTAATAAATTTAGCAATAACACTTATAATAAACAAAATTTCACTTACAACAATAATTACAATAAAACACACTATTCAAAAAATCAACATTTTGGACAACAAAATCAAAACAAAACACATCATCAAAATTATATACATACAGTACAGGCAAACAAACAACCACCTTACTGCCCTAGGTGTCGTAGTAACTCGCACCACATTCGTCAATGTCAAGCGACTAGGGAAGTCTTATGTTTTAAATGTGGCCTGAAAGATGTTAAAACCCCTGATTGTCCTGTATGTAACAAAGGCAAAATTTTAAAAAACTAGATACGCAGAATTGTAGAAATTTTGACAAACAAGATTGGGACTCTTGGCTTGCGTTTATTAAAACATTCTCTTCGACTTATAGAATATCTACAATTCTGCATTCAAAACCTCAAAATGATCCTAGACCCTACGTAAATATAAAAATTAACGATATGGATGCCTGTGCTTTATTGGATTCTGGTGCTGCAGTAAGCATAGTGGGAAATAATGCTCATCGACACTTAATCGACTGCACTTTGCAACAGAATGACCACATTTCTATGGTAGCCGCAGGCGGTCAATCTTTAAATAGTATCGGGTACATGCATTTACCCATCAGTTTCGAAGGCCAATTCCATATAATTAAAGCTTACGTTGTCCCCGAGGTGGAAACGTCCATCATTCTAGGAATTGATTTCTGGCGTGCCTTTCAAATATGTCCGAAATATTTAGGCAGCATAACATTGTCTGAAAGCCCTCTAGCGAAATTAAAGGTTAGTAATCCCACTTCTTTCATCAGTTCTTACGATAATCTGACTCAGCCCCAGAGGTCTATAGCAGATAATGTTATAGCTCAATTTAAATCCATTTCTATGGAGGAGAAAGGATTGGGTAGGACTGACCTGATCTCTCATAAAATAGACACTGGAGACGCACAACCAATACGACAGCGCTATTATAGAATGTCACCGGAAAAGCAGCGTATTTTGGTGGAGCAAGTTGACGAAATGTTGTCACTGGATGTTATTGAGCCATGTGAGAGCGCGTGGTCTTCACCCGTGCTTATAGTGCACAAGAAAAATGGACAGCCCAGGTTCTGCCTCGACAGTCGGAAGCTCAATGCTGTGACAAAACGCGACGCGTACAATTTGCCATACGTTTCGGAGATCCTCGATAATCTTCGAGACGCAAAGTACCTTTCCAGCATTGATCTTTCGAAGGCTTTTTGGCAAATCCCTATAGAACCAGGTGATCGCGATAAGACCGCTTTCTACGTGCCATCTAGAGGTACATTGCGTTTTAAAACTACCGCCTTTGGCTTGACCAATGCGCCGGCGACGCAGCAGCGTCTGGTGGATTTACTGTTTGCCGATATGGAGTTTAAAACTTTCGCCTATTTGGACGACATCATTGTCATTAGCTCAACTTTCGAGGAACATGTGTCTCGTCTTTTACGAGTATTGGACAAGTTAAAGCGAGCTAATTTAACAGTCAATTTCGAAAAGTGCAAATTCTTCCGCAGTGAATTGAGGTACTTAGGATACGTCGTAGATGCTCGTGGACTACGAACGGATCCGGAAAAGGTCCAAGCTATTTTAAACTTTCCTGTTCCGACTAGTAAGAAGGAATTGAAACGCTTTCTCGGTACCGCAACCTGGTACCGACGCTTCGTTCCGAACTTCAGTACAGTGGCTGGTCCGCTTAACAGATTGACTTCAAACAGCAAAAAGGCACCTCCCTTTCAATGGACGCCTGAAGCTGACGCGGCTTTTAATGCCCTCAAAGATTGTTTGGTCTCCGCGCCTGTTCTCTCTTGCCCGGAGTATGATAAACCGTTTGAAGTCCATACGGACGCCAGTAATTACGGCATAGGCGCCATGTTAACGCAGACTGTTGATGGGAAGGAGCACCCCGTGGCCTATATGAGTCGCTCACTCACCAGTGCCGAGAAAAATTACAGTATTACTGAAAGGGAAACCCTTGCAGTAATAGCTGCTCTCGAGCACTGGCGATGTTATCTAGAGAACGGACATAAGTTCACGGTGTACACAGACCACTCTGCATTGAAATGGTTTATATCGCTAGATAATCCTTCAGGACGGTTAGCACGCTGGGGAATAAGATTATCGTCATTTAACTTTGAGATTAAACATCGACGAGGTGTCGATAATGTTATTCCCGATGCTCTGTCACGTGCTGTCCCAGTTGCTGCTTTATCGCTTGCTAATGCAATTTTGTCTACCAAGGATGATTGGTACATAAAGATTTATAACGGTTGTCTTAATTCCCCAAATCAGTTTCCAAATTTTATCATTAAGAATAATTCATTATTCCGGCTTTCTAAAACTAAATCACACCTCTTGTCTGAATTTGCGTGGAAGGAAGTAGTTCCACTTGAGTTTCGTGACCAAATTATAGCAGAAAATCATTCTGTACCGACCGCTGGACATCTCGGTATATTTAAAACATACAATCGCCTGTCTTTGTCCTATTATTGGCCCGGGATGCACCGGAGTGTCGTTCAGTTCGTAGGCTCTTGTTCCGTTTGCTTAGCATATAAGTCACAAAATCACACTACATTGGGAGAAATGGGACGCCCCAAGCAATGCTCTCGTCCTCATCAAATGATCTCCATTGATTTTGTCGGCCCTCTCCCCACCACTCTCAAGCAAAATAGTTATATACTGGTGGTAGCTTGCTGCTTTTCAAAATACTGCAACATTTTCCCTCTTCGGCGCGCGACTGCCGATGCAGTAGTTAAAATTTTAGAAGAGTCCATTTTCTTAGTTTACGGTATTCCACAGACTATATTCTTGGATAATGGTAGCCAATTTATTAGTGCCACTACTGACAAATTATTTAAAAAATACAAGGTACCAAACGTTTATTTCACGCCTAGATATACCCCACAAGTTTCTTTGGTTGAACGTTATAACAAGGTACTAGTTACTTGTCTATCCACGCTCGTCGAGAATGACCACAGATCATGGGACACTTTTATTCCCCAAGTACAGTTCGCGATGAATAATTCCGTTAACGAAGCAACCGGTTACACTCCGTCCTTTCTCGTGTATGGAAGAGAGCTGGTCTTATGCGGATCGCACTACACTGATATTGATTTAGGCGATGAAGTGCTATTCTTACCTCGCGATATATATGCAGAGAATTTGGGTTGCCTTTCTTCAGTATTCAATGATGTGCAGGCCTCACTATGGAATGCACATGTAAAGAATACAGCCCACTATAACTTACGCAGGAAAGCAGCGGAATTTAATGTAGGTGATATAGTTTACAAGCGTACTTATATTCTTAGTGATAAAGATAAGTACTTTAGCAAAAAATTAGCACCTAAGTACATAAAGTGTAAAGTTATTAAAAAACGATCACCCTTAGTTTACGAGTTAGAGGATATGTCAGGCAAAAGTATCGGAGTTTGGCATATAAAAGACATAAAGCTTGTTAGTAATAGGTAAACATGCCCTCAATAACACCTAGTTCCTAGCATGAGTCCCTAGCTTCACCAGCTGTTAACTCGTCGTAATGTATGGTAGCGTCAACGACGTATAATGTAACGTTGTTGTTGTTTTTTATGAAAGATAATTTTGAAAGAAGTATGTAAGATGATGGAATGAAAGAGTAATTGCTAGAATAACTGATTAGTCGGGTTTTAATTAAGACTAAAACCCTTCCCGAGACGCGGGGGTAATGTAACATTATTGTTACATATATAACATTATTATTAATAAAAATCGTTAATAATAAATATATACAATAATTAAAACTAATAACACAAACAAATATTTCAAATTAACAACATAAAAAACTACACATGAATATCAAATAGTAACATGAATTCATCGGCGTCATCTTAGCGCTCACGCAATGCGCAGTCTTAGCGCCCCTGGTAACCAGTTCTTTTGTTTGTCATCGAGTCGAATGCATTGATGCACCGCCTGGACTCCCGATCTAATACCGAGTTTGAACGCACGTCACATGTATAATGATTCGGTCTCTGATACGTATTGTCTGTTTTTAAAACGTAACCGAATTTAATAAGTGTTCGTCACTAATCGTTCCTCGGATTTTAATTATATATATATAAATAGTAAAGTTAAACAAGTAAATGTTTTCGTGAGTGCTCTTCAACCCCAAATTGGGTAAGTGGTACATTTCATTAATTATTTCAGTCGTTAAGCTAATTTGTGGTGCATAATTCTGATTAATCTCCTTCCACAATTGTTTTTACATCATCAAGTCGCAATCTAAGCACTATTCAATTCTACCCTCATTTTGTGTGTGTTAATATTTTAAATACGATTGCATCATGCACCGAAATTGTAATCTCCGCTTCTGATTGTGAACATCCACGGCATCACTGCTACCTTTAGGAACCTACTCTCTCTCCGCCGTTCGCCGGGATGCTCACAGATCGAATCGGGGCCCTTTTTTAATACGTTTTGGACGGCGCGTTCCAGGGTCCAAAGTACGGACTTCGGAATTGGGTGGAGAATCCTCGACAGCCCTGCCTTACATCGACGTTACCTCGCCTCGGGTCGGGAAAGACGCCTTTCACCACCTCCGGGCCGCCGCCGAAGTACAGTCGGCTACAATTTGCGAGCGCCCGCGACAACACCTACGTCATATCCCAGGCGAGAGTACCCAAGCCATGAGAATGAAGCCGGAACTGTTGTGAATTTCAACAATTTACCCACGACCCAAAATTTAAGTCGGCTTCGATCTTAGTTTTTTTTTTAAATATATATTTTTTATGCACGTATCTTTGTCGCCTTATTTTTTTCTTCTAAGCGTTGCAAAGATCCAACCCGTGACAGCCTCTGTGGACCTATTTACTTTATTATAGAAATACTATGCATCCAACCACGGTTCAGAGCCCAGCAATGCTACTTCAGGGTAGGAGACTTCGTACCAAACTAGATGTTTTAAAGCCGGATACTGGGTGCAAGGTTCAAAAGACTCAGCAAAAACAAAAATTAGCGGCGATGTTTGGTATCGGCAGTACCTGAAGGGGGAAAAGTGGGCCCCGGGTCAGATAGTAGATAGGACTGGCTCCGGTGATTATAGGGTCAGGGGGACATTCGGGTCTATGATACATAGACACATTGATCAATTAAAGCGGAGGTCAGGTAGACAGTCACTCACAATTCCAACATCAGGACCCATAGTGTCTGAAGTCCGCACAAATCCTAGAGGCTTAGGGGTTCAGGAACCGAACGTGGAGCCGTCCGAGGAGACTCGGGAAGGTCTAGTGGAACGGCCGGGGGAAGCGCCTTCGGGTGCGGCTGTGGTGCCGCAACAGAGTCACTCACCCTCACCGCCCGGGTCACCTGCTTTCCAAGACGCTCTACCGAGCGTATCGCCGCCACCCCTAGCTCGTCCGGTCAGGCAATGTAGGCTCAGGGGTATCTCTAGGTTAAATCTATAGTTTATCGTTAGCTGTTAGTTTTGTTTATTATTATTTGTTATTAATAAGTATAAACCCAGGGTGGAGGAGTGCAGTGTAGGCTGGTTAGAAAGTAACTGTCATATGTCAGTCGGAATTATGCCAAATAAATCAGAGCTGCTCTTCCACATTCTGCTGCCTTATTTCTCGTCCCTGGACTCCATACTTTACAACATCTTCCCAACCATAGTCAATCGGACCCAATCAATCGATTGGATCGGGCCCGGGATCGGATAAGAGACCCATCTCTCTATTTATCCCACATTTACCCAGTGTATAACGAGGGTGGTGGTGGTGGTGGTGGTATGGTGGATAACGAGGGTACACCGTATAACTTCCCGGCTAGTATGATAGCTTATACCGTCACGTTATATGGCCAAAATGTATTGAAACGTCACATAAACGTGACGGTATAAGCCATCATACTAACCGGGCTGATATTTATTATCACAACTTCATTAAATGAAGAGTTTTCTAGCTGTTTTTTTAAGAAATTCCATAATGTAATTTTGCTAAATAAACCAATACAAGAACATTGATTATTTACTTCATACAATTATTTATTTTAGATTATTTACAAAACAATAGGAATCAAGGAAAATATAACTAAACTAACTATAAACTAAAATAAAACAAAACTAAATAATTACAAATAAATAAGAGGCCCCAGATCTGTTCCGTGTGGCAAGGTGCCCAGAAGGCTGGCGGCATTGCCACGCTGGATGGCAATGGAGATCCGTTGGGCGAGATAGGCGCCAGCCCTCTGGTCACCAGCCCGGCTAGTATGATAGCTTATATGTCGGACATATAGCATTCGTCCCGTACTGTCAAGTATGTAAGTGCGAGAGGGACGAATGCTATATGTCCGACATATAAGCGATCATACTAGCCCCTCAGTTGCCTCCACGAGCCGCTATGCGAGCTCGCTGAAAAAATTATGTGTTCCGGGCCCCCATGGTCCAAATGTTTCAACCCCAAACGGCTCAAACATGCAGCCAGTATTAATGACTGCATATTTGCGCCGCTTGTGGTTTTCCGCTGTGTTAGCAGCAGCTCCATCCCTAATTGAAGTCCCTGAAAGATGGGACGGTGCAAGGGTATCCACACATGTGGCATCCCATACTAGGGGTCGTCCCAACTTCCAGGGAACGAGTGTCATGCCATCAGCTCTTTTGCCGTCATCTCTAGCTAGACCTGATGGTTCTAAAACCGCTGGTACTCCAGCAGTGACGAGGGCTCGGCGCAAAATGTCATTAAGACTGGCATGTCGCGATGTGCGGCCGGCACTTCTTGTACAGGACAAGCCGTGGAAGCCGAAACGGGTGACGTTGGCGCCGCAGTGACATTGGTGCGGAACCACACATGCTGCTCCGAGACGAAGTGACACACCAAATCTAAATGAGTCACTTGTGAAAAGTGTGCCGAGGTTTTTGGACGGTACGGCCTGCAGCCATGCGCCGGATTCCCATTTCGTTCCAGCAAGGAGACGAGCTCGCTCTACGGGGCTGGCAGACGTTTCGTACAGATTATCCCGTACCAGCATACAGAGCGGCTCGTCCCATTGGCGTTGCGAATGGCGAATCGTTGGCAGGTCAGTATTGGGGCATGCAGCCCTCCAGCTATCGACGGCCTCTGGTAGAAAAGGTGAAACGAAATTAGGATCGAATTTTAGAATTTTGGAACAGAGATTTTGGGTGTTGTAAACTGACGACAAAAAGGCGGGGAGAGCAATATTCGAAATTTTTCGTGTTCCAATACCACCGTGCCTAATGGGCAATGAGTCTTGGGTCCCCTGACGGTTATGGTTATCCAAATGCATGTTGAAAATTGATGTCACTGTGGATTTAACAAGTTCGTCTAATTTGGCCAAAAGGTTGGGATATTTCCAAAGATGGCAGCACCGAAGGACATATGTAAACTTGGGAACAAACAAACAGAATTTTATAAATGTATACGCCATATGGGGGTTAATTTACTAATATATTAGTACACAAAACAAAGAAAATTATTCGCAACGAAGTGGTACATTTATTATTGACGATATCATCATATGTGTGGACGCCTTTAAAATGGTTTTTTTTTCTTAGAAGGCAACATTTATTTTAGTCTGGTAACACTTGGTTGACGTGAAGTTAGCAACAGATGGAGAAAAGGTCTTTTATGATACCACCAACACGAACTAGATATTTTTTATATTAAAGATTGATGAATTTTATTCGTGTACAAATCTCGTTCATCATGGAAAATTAATATTCATTATGGAAAAATCGAATGTATCAATTTAATTCAATGACTCGTAATGTAATGATACAAAATGTGATACAAAAGTTATCATTATCAAACAGTATACGTACGAAATAAATTCCTTTTCCAATCCTATGATTCGCCATGTTTTTAAAAATGTTTTCGAACGTAAGTTGACAGTCGCGCTACCTACCGGATCAACCGCAAAACGTTTTCATTCAAATATATCGGTTTGTGGTGTCAAATCAAACGCTCAACGAGAAAGTCGTTTTGTGTATTTTTGTAATTAAACTCGCTTTGTAAAGTTATTTAGTTTTGAAGACAAACTATCGTTGATCTAAATAAAAGGAGTGTCAATTATGTTATTAATGTGATTGAGTGTTCGATTAATATAGTGGTTTACAAATTGAAAACTAATCAAAATCATGGATCCTTTTACCCAGGTAAGTTACGTTACTTCAGCCAGTACTATCCATAAAGGTCAAAGGTATTAAAAAGAGATTAATTTGCAGCGCATGTTAGAGCGTGCACGAGCCAGACAGGAGAAAATCGACCAGAAACTTGCAAGTTCCGGACAGACACCGAGACGCAAACCGTTGAGTGAGAACGTTTCCGTCTTGAAAAAAGACGTTTCGCCGACAAAATCTCCTAGCAAACCGATTAGAGACTCTATTTCATCGCCTAGGAAGTCTTCAAGAGAGTCCTTGAAGTCAGAATCTCCAATTAGATCGCCTAGGTCTAAAACAGACGCAGTTGTGGTGTCAGCCAAGCCTAGAAATGACTACGTAGTGACGAAAAAGGAGTTCGGCACTCCTAAACGTGGAAGTATTAACAGAAGAAACTCTGACGTGTCTGTTGAGATCAATATTATGCATAGAAATGACATACAGATTGAAGTGCAAGTGGAGGAGAGAGATGCACCAATTGATGTTGTTTATAATGATGGAAATGGAGTGATCTTGAAGGAAATTGAAGGTGAGTTGAATTTACTGTAATAATAGGGTCAATCAATGTCTTTCATCTGTTTACTCTAGTTGGTAGTGACACTGCCTATGAAGCTAGAGGTCCCGGATTCGAATCTCAGTATAGGCATTTGTGTGTCTTGACTTTACTCATAGTATACAATCTTAAATTTCATAAAGACAAAAGGATTTGTTTTATTATGTTTCAAACTGTGGCCAGACACACAAAATTTTATTCCAATAGGCAGCAGTTTAAACTTGAAAAGGAAATGAAACTGCTAAAACTTCTGCGGAGCACTGGGGGGTTTTCTAATTCCACCTTAAAGGAATAAAATGTATAAAACTTAACTTTATCAATACTTGTCAGGAACAAAAACATGCAGCAAAAACATGTCCCCAATATTGAAACAATAGCTAAGCCTGGAACTTCCTTCAATAGACAAAAAATACAATTAAAAGTAAACAATAAACCAACTTCCACGTAATTTACTACAGCTGCAGTTCCCACATTGTCTTATAAAAACACAATCACTCAAGTTTAGTTTGTATCCTAAATGGAATAAGGTCTAAGTTTGTATAATGCTCTTTCTGAAACTAATAGTATGGATAGTGGCAGTAGCTTGAACATGTACAATTGCCAAACAACTATAACTCTTATCAAGTTAGGAATAGGGTTAATGAAATGCATTATTTGTTTCCTGTGATAAATAATTCTCGAAAACAATTAGCAAATGTTCAGATTAATGAGAAGGCCTAGTTTGAGTGTAAACATAATTAATTCTGAAGTTTGTAATTCATTTTGCAGTTTGTTGTTTGTGTTGTCTTGTTAGCTTTGCATTGTTTTGATATATGGATCTTGTGAATGTAAAAGGTCAGTTACCATTATTATTTATTATGCTTAAATTACAACCATAGTATTGCATTAAAAGTAGACATTATGTTTGTTACAGACTTTATTCATATTTTTAGGGTTCTGTATCTCAAAAGGAAAGAAAGATAAGAGTGGCAATAGAGCTTGGAATATTAGAGCAATCTCAAAAACGGCAAACACCTGTTATTGTTTCGACTATAAAAATTCAAATACTGGTTTTCCAGTATTTAGATATCTTTCGATATTAATGTAAACAATTACAAGTCTCCAGGAATCATTGAATAAATATGCTAAATTTTTGCGTTGAGGATTTGAGTCCGTTGTGTAGCAACACCTTCGCATTCCAGGATGACGTGGGTGGCTGCTTCATCGGCCGACAGGCATCCCCTGCATAGGGGGCTGTCGGTCGTACCTAGAACATATAAATGTTGGTTGAGTGAGCAATGTCCAGTAATGGTGCCTATGATTATACGTAGTGACACTCTGTTAAGAGAGAGTAGACACCAAGTAAAGTGTGCATCCGGGTGTGGCATTATTTTCCGGGATTGTCTGCATGTACTAGTATTTGTCCATTGATCAGTGTGTAGTTCACGACAATATTTTTTATACTTTTTGGTGTCTTTGGTAGTTCATAATCAGAATTTGCAAACAGTCTTCGCAGATCCTCAGAAGTACAAAACACACTAAGAGCCAATCCATCCAAAGCTACCATTCTACTGACAGTTGCTTCCATGGAATGAGAACTTTGAAAGTTATCGGTTGATTTCACTCTTTTGGCTTGTGAAGTTAAAGTGGTGGAAGTACAATAAGACTCGCTTTATCTCTTAGACTCTGAGGCTGTAGAAGTAGAATCTTGAATTCCGATGTCCCTGTTCTCATCTATATTAGACTTGGTCATGTCAATTCCATGGACCGATTTTAAATGCACACGAAGACCAGTTTTTGTACCTTTATAGCATTTTATAATTTTATTACAAATATTACACTTCCCAGACTGACAATTCTCAGCCCTGAGAAAATAATGCCAAACAGAGGTTTTATCATTACATTTTTTCTTATAAATAGAATAGTTCATGGTGTTGACTGCAACTGCAACAAACAAAACCATAAATAAAAATATAAATAACCATAAATATAAATGAATTGTTGGTATCTATTTAAAAGATAAGACTAAAATCAGCGTGCGACCAGATGCTCGTGAAGTTGACCGCCCCAAACTTTTTGCCCGCAAATGGCATAGCTATATCGTTAGTTCATCGTTAGTTCACGTTAGTTCAGTACAGTAAATCGTTAGGATCCGACTACATCATAGTTTTTTTTTAAATCAAAATGGAGGGGGCCATCTTCACGCTACCGCCCCAAAACCTATTTTCCGGTTTTTATCGATTGCTATCGGTAGATATTCGTTAGTTCACGCTAATTCACAAAGAAATTTCGTAAGGACCCGATTCGGAATATTTTTTTTTTAATTCAAGTGGGGAGGTCAACTTCACGTTACCGCCCCAAAACCTATTTTCCGGTTTTTATCGATTGCTATCGGTAGATATTCGTTAGTTCACGCTAATTCACAAAGAAATTTCGTAAGGACCCGATTCAGAATATTTTTTTTTAATTTAAGTGGGAAGGTCAACATCACGCTACCGCCCCAAAACGTCTTTTACGATTTGTATCGACTGTTATCGGTAGATATTCGTTAGTTCACGCTAACTCACAAAAAATATCGTAAGGACCCGATCCGGTTTTTCTTATTCAAGTGGGGAGGTCAACTTCACGCTACCGCCCCAAAACCTCTTTTACGGTTAAGTATCGACTGTTATCAGTAGATATTCGTTAGTTCACGCTAATTCATAGAAAAATATCGTAAGGACCCGACTCTGAATATGTTCTTGTTTTAATTTAAGAGGGGACGTCGTCTTCAAGTTAGCCACCCCAATGTAGCAATTAAAGCAAATAATTATGCAGTAATATTAAGCATCGTCAGTTCACGTAAACGTTTCAACTGGAGTACGAAAGTCAGAGGGGTCAAAAGCAAAGATGGAATCAGGTCCTTACGATTTAACTGACTGAACAAACGTCTACAGACACTACATATTCTATCTAGATATGTAACTTGTGGGCACTCAATAACATTTGGTCAAAAAATAAAAATCCGTAAAATTCAAGATTTGTCTACTGGAGTACATATTTCAGTGCGGACAAAAGTCAAGACGTAATCGGGACCTAACGATTTAACTGCCTGAACAAACATCTAAAGACACTTGTTAGTCGATCTAGATGTGTAACTTGCGGGCACTCGAACAGGATTTGCCAGAAAAAAAATCCGAAGAAAATTATTATTTTCAACCGGAGTACGAAAGTCAGAGGCGTCAAAAGCAAGGATGGAATCGGGTCCTTACGAATTAACTGACTGAACAAACGTCTACAGACACTACTTATTCTATCTAGATGTGTAACTTGCGGGCACTCAATAACATTTGGTCAAAAAATAAACATCCGTAAAATTCAAGATTTGTCTACTGGAGTATATATTTCAGAGCCGACAAAAGGCGAGCCGTAATCGGGTCCTAACGATTTAACTGCCTAAACATATATCTACAGACACTTGTTAGTCGATCTAGATGTGTAACTTGCGGGCACTCGAACAGGATTTTCCAGAAAAAAAATCCGAAGAAAATTATTATTTTCAACCGGAGTACGAAAAGTCAGAGGGGTCAAAAGCAAGGATGGAATCGGATCCTTACAATTTAACTGACTGAACAAACGTCTACAGACACTACTTATTCTATCTAGATATGTAACTTGCGGGCACTCAATAACATTTGGTCAAAAACTAAAAATCCGTAAAATTCAAGATTTGTCTACTGGAGTACATATTTCAGAGCGGACAAAAGGCGAGACGTAATCGGGTCCTAACGATTTAACTGCCTGACCAAACATCTACAGGCACTCAAATAAATATCAGAGAAGTGTTTTAAGGCCAAATTATGTACAGTTGCATACATTACTATATCTACACACAAATTATAAGTAGCTACGCCAAGATGGGTTCAGAATCCGAGAATCAACCTCTGCATTACAACAAACGATTTTACTAGTAGCAGTAACTTTGTTCTTGACTGTATCAACTATTGTAATGTAATGAGAAATTAGTTTCAATTTCGGAACAGCTGACAAACACAATTTAAATAGGTCCCTAGTCCCTATTGTACATCTTGTTGTTGGCGGGGACACGGCGCTGCTCGGTGGGGATAGTGGTGCCTAGAATTGGTTAGCCGCGTGCTAAGTAATAGATGCCTTTGCATCCATGTCGTGCGGCTAGTGTTGGGTAGGACATGAAATTAAAATGAGTTTGAGGGAGTACCTCATTTCCAAAAATGAGGTGGTACAATGTCCTACTTCAAATGAGGTGAGGTAACAGTATATACTTAGTATCTTTCGGCAGCAAAAATATGGTTGTAATTAAGTGTAGTGTTATAACCGAGCACTGAGTACTTTCATGTTCTGTATTCTTACTTATTTATATTCACCTTCCTCCAGTTCATATAAAAAATGAATTACCGGGCAGTTTTCAATTTTGCATGCTCAGTTACAGTCAGATGAATTAAAACAATACCTTAGACCACAGCATAGCAGAATTTAGTCATCCAGAAACTTCATATAGTATGACAATCTAATATTGACGCTTACAACTGAACCAGAGTATAATGTCACGTGTATAAACATAATACTCGTAAGCATGTACTTCAAAAGCACACCAGTGTAGTTTAGTTATTTATTATTCCAACTTGATAGTTTGTTTGGGTATTTAGAAGCAATTCACGTATGTAAATTAAACTCATAATAAGATTCCTTAAAAAAAGATTTGGACTGGCACAAATATAATTAACTTACCAATGATATTATCAACAATGAGATATGTATTGAATAAAAGCAACATTAAAAATTATTCCCGCGTATTGGCTTTTCAGTTTAACACGCAAACAATAACCACACCACAACCACAAGGCAGCCAGGCACATTCGTGTGTCGGCAAGATGTTTTTAACCTAATCCGGATACAAAGTAAATAAACAAACAAACATCTCATCCCCATTCTCAACGTGATCAACTTTGTCGGTTAATTGTCAATGTCATAGGTATCTTGTTTGACTTCTGTCAAAATTGAGTTGCGTTTAATCTCTCGCCCTTTACTTTCGTTACAATTTTGAAAACTGTTTCATTCCTTAGTAATTACCTATCATAAAAAAATAAAAACAATTTTCAAATAACATCTTAAAGATATTCATTAAGTACCTAATACGAAATGATTCGATTTTTGAAGATAGAATTTGTCCCGCCATTTCACCATTAACTCTGCACCAACACCAACATTAAAATAAACTCTATTTTTAACAATCCAACTACCTAGAATTTCACTCTTATAATGGTTGAGATTTTAATCCTATTCTATTTTATTAAGTATAAGAACCACATTCCATATCCATATTTACAAATACAGTAAGTAAAAAGATTTCTAAACGTTCCGTCAGTTTCAAAAATTTGACCGTTTGACGTAAACGCGTAAAATGTATGAAATCCTGCGGCGCTTACGACGTTTTTGTCAACGCATTGAGCATTGGTTAAGGTGTTTCATGTCCCACCTCACATCACACCGTACATTTTGGGGATCGCACTCGTTGTCATGTTAGAGTAAACATCCCCATTCACGCGCTCATTTTCGGTGTGATAGGCAGTGGGACAAATGAAGTTAGGCGTGACTAGGAGTGTTGTAGTGGGACATGTGACGTTAGGCACGAGGCGCGAGGCATATTGAGGTGTGATTGAGGTTTGAAGGATAAATGAAGCGCGAGTTGATGGACGAGCGAGTGAGTTGGTACCTCGTGAGTTATGAAGTGTGACATTTTTGATACACGAAGTGATGCGACAATTTAATGAAATGAGTATGACAAAAGAGGTGCCTCACGAGTGAGTAACCCAACACTACGTGCGGCTTGTTTCCCATCACTAAATTAAACTCCTTAAGTCAAAGTACCTACGCAAAATATTACGCTCGGTTCCCATAGTAATATAAGAACTCTTTCCTCCTACAGTATACTGTAAGAAAAAAAAACTAAGACCTTTTTATCACTATTTATTATTACCTCCGTTGAATCTAAAAGCCGAGACACACCGAATGTGGCGTGTGGCGTGGCGTGCGCGTTGTATCGTATGAAATGTCATAGTCGATGACAAACCGCTTGCGTCATCCGCGTCGTCATCTACTATGACATTTCATACGATACAACGCGCACGCCACGCACATGCGCACGCGCACGTGCTGCGCACGCATTCGATGTGGCTCGGCCTTAATTATCAATTCCTCTGTCGGTTCTTAGCAATATTTTGAATCGATGCAAAATACATCTACAAGTTGTTGCAATGCCGCGTTGATGAATCGATGTCACGGGGCTTATATTTCTCGTCACTAAATCACACTCGTGACGTTACACATAGGGTTGCCAGATGTCCGGCATTTTACGGTCTTGTCCTGCTCAATTTTTACGTGTCCGGCCTGTCCGGCTTTTGTTAGCAAATAAACTATTGGCTAAAAATAACAGCAATATAAAAAACGAACAAAATAATAACAAATAACGTCAAGTTCAGCTTTAGAAGTGTAGGTTCGAAGAACTATTCTGTTCACTTGTGGTGCAGGGCCTGGTAAAAATGGTATGTCCGGCATTATGGTCAAAATGCCTGTCTTTTTTCAATGCCATGTCCGGCTTTTGAAGTTTAGGGCCCGGCAAAGAAATACTGAGGAACAAAAATAAAATAATAATGTGCAATGAAAGCAAACACAAAATTTACGAAAACATGCATGGAATGTCATTAATCCATGGCTGTCACGCACAAACTGTTGTTCGAGATGCCGCATGCGGCTGTTACGCTGTAGTTAGAATTAGGGTTTGCAGTTCCGGTCCCGATTTGTATGAAAATTCCCGGGAATTTGCATGCCTTAGTCAGAATCGTGCATAAAACCGTCTCACTCGCCAAGTTCGCCGGTTTGCTGCGGTCTGACCTTTAGAAGTTCTCAAGCTGCCCAAATTATGTCATCATTGACGTTTATTGTACCGGGATGACAGCTGCGTCAGAATGCAAATACTATAACTTGGCTTAACGACTGCTGTCATAGAAATCAGCCGGAATAAACGGTTTAACGTGCCTTCCAAAGCACGGGAGCGCGCAGTTAGCAACCACGCAAAGCGGTCACCCATCAAAGAGTTGACAACGACCGACGTTGCTTAAGCTCGCATACCGCACGCGGTACGCGGCCGCCTCTGGGCCACAAACATTAATCACTAACCATAATTATGAATATTTTATGGAATTAATCATTAATCATCGTCATCATGTCAGCCGAAGTCCACTGCTGGACATAGGCCTCAATTTTACCACAATTGCATGGTGGTTCAATACCATAATCGCCACTCTTTGCATGCGGATTGGCGATCGCAGTATCTCCACCACACTCCAGGGATTCTGCTGCCTATCCCACGGTGGTCTTGGTCATAGTTTTAGAACATACCCAGGTCCTGGGAGCCTAAAATAAATGATGAGAAATAATAATGGTTCAAATTTAGACACGCCACAACGTACTAGGACCTTTTAAGTAATTTTGAGCCCTTATATTAATTTGTTAAATCATGTATTTCAGATGACACATCCAAACGCCCGCTGGAGACGAATCTTGACGCTGTTGAGCAGAAGACTGAGAAGGTTGGTGCGAAGAACAACTTGAGAAACAAATCTAGACTTGATAGGCTTGGCAATCTATATTCAGGTGAGAACATTTCTATTTTACCATAATGGTGGAAAACAAGCTAACAGCCTGATTGTGAACGCTGAACAGAAACCATAATCCATGGATGCTACTACAACTTTAAAGGAATCCCATGTGTGCTGACAACTCATGGTCTAAGGAAACAAGGTCTGCTACTCCGGATCGTGACACAAGCCTATGTCACTGTACAGCCATGGAGAGGATGTCTTGGGTCTTGTTCCTGCCTTAGTTTTTCGACACTGCACGCCACCTCTCAGCGAGTTTCCGGGGGCGCAATTCCTGCCAGAGGGTATAGCTTGTTGAGCGGAGTGGGTTTGAGACATCCGGTGATTATGCGGCAAGTGGCGTTGAGTGCCAAGGTAACTTGCCCTGCGTGGGCGGAACGGTGCCACACCGGGCACGCATATTCGCCAGCCAAATAGCAAAGTAGTGTAAGTACGCCCCAGTGGGTTGATGTGAGTTTCCTCAGCAGACTGTTCCGCGAACTAACCTTTTGACGTGCTTTTGACAGTAATGACAGTCTTGTAAAACTTTATAGAAATTTAAACAGAAACTTTGCGAAAGGGGTCAAAATTAAAGCGAGTGATCGTATTATTGGCTGCAGTTTTTTGTAAGGTGGAGACACTTCCTTAGTTGGGCTGTTCCAAATTTGAGTAAGATGACATTTCTTGTCCATAATGAGACGTCCTTAGCGCTTTTTTCATCCTGCCAAACTTACTCCTTCTTTAATCAAGAATAAAATCAGTCAACAAAAATCGTGTTCATCCCAAAATTTGAAACAGAACTTCAAGTTTCGTAGTTTTCTTTTGTGATGTCACGCTACCGGACGTAATATCGGAAAATGGGATGATGATATCACTTATTATCATGCCAATGGGCTGGAGTCATCAATAATCAGGAGGATGTGATATGAGCTGATAGGGATGTGTCACCACTGACAACCCTGTCAAAATTATATTTTGAATTGCACTTTGTGCGTTAACGTGCTCCCGCCACAGTTGAAAATAAATACAAGATTCGTTTGATTATAGTTGAAAGACTTAGTGAAGCTCCTCTTGCATGTATTTGTGGACTGTTCAAATAGGTATTTGTTTTGTTTGTGTTACAAATTTTAAATATGTAATTAGTTCTTAGTTATTTATTCAATAAACAATATACATTGCATTTGAAATAATTGTGTCATAAATATTAGAAGAATAAAAATCAAAATTGCATATAATTAATAAGAAACAAGTCATGAGTGAAAATATCTGTAAAAAAGTCTACAAAGTAAGTGAATAAATTATAACAAAGAAAAAATCAATAATAAGAAATTATAAACAATGTCAAACATGTTATTTATATATTAATGAATTTACTTGCTAGATATCAATCTGATATTTCTTTTACGTATATAGTAATGATAATATTACAGTTTTCACAAATATACCCAATTACCTGTTAAAAATTCTTCAACTGTATAGAAACACTTCCGCAGCAAAAATGCTTTTAGCTTATTTTTGAACAAATTTTTATTTAAAATTGACTTCAACTCTACCGGCAACTTATTGTAGAGGTTTACTGCTTGGTAGCCGGCCGAGTGCCTGACCACTTTTAGTTTAGCCTGGGTAGCCCGAGGCAGGTCCTGCCTTCTAGTAGCCACACGCTTTTCTCTTTCACCAGGGTTTTCTATATCCGTGAGGTGCTTAATTAAATCAGTTAGGACTACGAGAATTTACAAGCAGGGAACAGTAAGTATCTCAAACTCTAAGAAATAGTTCCTACAAGATACAATTTGTGAAATTCGAGCCATAATTCTAATAGCCCTTTTCTGGGCAACAAAAGCCGATTGTATGTTGTATTTATTACTATTTCCCCAGAACTTAACACTGTAACGGATCCGTGATTCTACCAACGCATAATACACCATTTTTAGTTGCACTAATTTTGCTTCATCTCTAAGACTTCTAAGAGCATAGCAGGCCGAACTAACCGAGTTAACGATAGCCTCAAGTTCGTTTTTCCAGTTTAGCGAGGAATCTAAGTAATGTCTATTTCTATTCGTAAAGGTCACAAGGGGTGGCTTTAAGTTTTTAACAGCAGTGTCTACAAGCCAATGCCATTGTTTTCGTTGTACTTTAGTGCAAATTTTCCTCCTTATCATAAAATTGTGTAATTAAAATGCCTGAAATAGTCTTTTCTAAGTTCTAAACGATCACTTTGGTATTGTCTTGTGTGTAGTCCCGCTGCCTGAGACCTTACAGTCCAGGGTTCCCAGTAAAGGTAAATATTTGTAAGATGAGAATGAATACTTGTTCCTGAGTTTTTGACGTTTCGTGTGTGCTATTTAGTCTCCGTTATTATACAACAACAATGATAGACAATCGAACGGCCTGCCTGACGGCTAGCAGACACCGTAGCCTATGGACGCTTGTAACTCGACCAGAAACACAAGCGCGTTGCCGACCCTTTATTGACTTGAGGATTCGTTGTGTTCACAGTTAGAGACATGCAGGCTTACTAAAGTTACTAATACAAACTTAGTTTAGTTTGAGCTTAGATCGATTTGTGTAAAATGTTCCCCTAAAATTTATTTGTTTATTTTTATTTTATTACAGAAACCCCAACCCTCTCATCGCCTATCCACCGAACGGAGCAGAACTTCCACTCGGCAACACCTCCTAAGATGCAGGAGAAAGCCCGCCCTAAGGAGGGAAAGAAGTTCGGAAGGCTCGCCGCGTTGGCTGACCAGATCAATAACTGGGAGGATGATCTGACACATCATAATATTGTAAGTCCTCTTCCACGTCTTAAAAAATTAAAATAAGAAGGTGGGTTGGAACAACACGTCTGTAATCGTATAGGTAAAAAACTTGATAAAACGACCTTTTGTATGTAGTTGTGACGTGTTCGAATAGGCATTTGTTTTGTTTGTGTTACACTGCACGTTTTAAATATGTAATATGTATATTCGTACACGCTACAACTACGTACAGTACGATTAATTTAAGTACTGACATATGCTCTTATTCTATTGGATAGTCTATTTTAACGCTTGTGTAATAGAGTTTCTATTACAAAGACACTGTCTTAAAATCGTATGTTTGTAATAGAAACTCTAGTACATAACCGTTAAAGTAGACTATCCAATGGAATAAGACCATATGTCAGTGTTTAACTCAAATTAATCGTACTGTACAACAGGTCCTTTACTTGAGTTTTTTACCTATTGGCTATGTGCGAAGTAGGTGGTGGGGGTAAGCTAGGCGATCGTAGCGCACACCATGGCAGAAATGTGTACTTACCGGGGACCACTGTCAAATTTACTTTCACGTTTTCTATTGGTTTCTTAACGGTTTCCTACGATTCGTTTCGTTTGTATGTATTTATTTATTCTCTTATTTATTTCAGTAAAAGTTCCAATACGGGGTCTGTCTCGTTTACTAAAGTAAATAAAATATTCATGTGTCATTATTTGACATCTCTGAGTTTTGACATTGTCTCGGGACCTTTGACGTTTGACGTTTCAGACGTGCACATAGCCAATAGGCAGTGTTCATTGAAATCTGATTGTATGGAAAGTTTTACAAGTTTGTATGGAATGATAGCTGCCGCCGTTATTTATTTATTTAAACTTTATTGCACGTATGAGACAAAAGGCGGACTTAATGCCGTGAGGCATTCTCTACCAGTCAACCGTAGGGCCAAACAGAACCTTGTAAAAGTGGGAGCATTGAGTGAAATAAAAAGAAAACATGAAAAGGTAAATAATTTTAGAACGGCGACCAGGTTTAGGTATGTGATCGTAAGTTAGTTTAATTCCTAAGCATTAATATCCGCTAGCAGCCTAGAGGATGCTATAGTCCGCTCGCTACCTAATCCTTAGTATTGATATCCACCACCATATCTGCCAAAGGACATCCACTGCTGGACATAGGCCTCCCCCAATTTCATGAGGGTAAATGCCATAATCGCCACGCTTGGCATGCGGGTTGGTGATCGCAGTATCTCCACCACACTCCAGGAATGCTGCTACCCATACCCCGGTGGTATTGGTCGTAGTTTTAAGACATACCCGTCCTGGGGTAGTATTGGTATAGGCACCCGTTTTTCCTGTGACCTTCCCATCCAGAGGGGAAACTAGACCTTATTGGTCTTAGATTAGAAGACCTTATCAGGCTGGCCGTACGCTTGTTTGCCACGGATGTGGTATAAAAAAGTACTATTTGTTATTCTGTGATAAAACGACCATAGTGAACGTAAGTTCTACAAATAATTTTAGAATAGAATTTGGACAGACTAACTCGCAAACTCACAAAGCCCTGTGACATACCTTACTCTTTCTATTATATAAAATTAATGTATTTCTTTTTTGTTTTCAGCACCCCGAACCAGCCAAAGACGCCAAGAAGAACTCGATAAGGGCACAAAAGAAAGTAGAGCCAGATGCTTCCACGCTGGACATCTCGATACACTCCATTAACGACATTAACAAGGCATTACACACTGTTAAATCGGACCAGGTACTTTTTTTTATAACTTTTATCAGTCATTTATATCATTCAGTCACGTAAAGTTGATGGCACGAAAGTAGAACCAGCTTGGTGCAATTGACACAGGTTCGCGTCAGCGTAGTTTTTTTACACAAATTGACTTAGCATAGCTTGTAGTACTATGGGTACTAGACGACGATGTACATTATAAAGATAAATATAAACTCAAATACATAGAAAACACCCAAGACTCAGGAACAAATTCGTGCTCACCACACAAATAATGTCCTGACCGATATTCAAACCCGGGACTTCCGGCTTCGTAGGAAGGGTCACTACCAACTAAGCCAAAGTGGTCGTCAAAGATTTGCAGCAATCTAGTCGCCATCAAATATATCGACACGAACAGGATGTTCAAAAATATCTGAACTATTAAGGCGTTACAGTGCATATGTTCATACACTTTTGAGCAACCTGAAAAGTACTATTTGATGGCTGCAGTAACTTTTATTACAAATTAAAGTGCACATGTTCCGGCTGACGCCTGCGTAGACACTTGTTTGTAATAGCTTCGAATACAACATTGCTATTCTCATTTAAGCAGGCTTTTCTCTATTTTCAATATTTCTATCTCGGCGTAACCCAGAGTAGACGTCAAATAATAAAAAAATGTATTTCGAATTTATGTACGAAATATCAATTGATATTTACGTTTTGCTTTGTGGTGAAGGAAAACATCTTGAGGAAACCGTTACAATGCGAAGTTCCCAACTCACACTGGGCTAGTGTGGGGGCTACTGCCTTTTCCCTCGTCTATGAGAGGAGGCTCTTGCCCAGCCGTGGGACGTTATAAATATTAACTAATGAAATGTTAATGAAAAATGGAAATTATGTCCACTCCTGGACAAAGGCCTCCCCCAAAGACATCCACAATGACCGATCCTACGCCACCCGCATGCAGCGGACACCCGCGAGCCCGCGACCCTTACCAGGTCATCAGTCCACCTTATGGGGCGCCTGCCCATGCTACGCCTTCCGGTACGTGGTCGCCAGTCAAGAACCTTTCCGCCCGAACGGCCATCGGTTCTACGTGCTATGTGCCCCGCCCACTGCCACTTAAGTTTAGCGATTCGGAGGGCCATATCGGTTACTTTGGATCTGCTGCGGATGACTTCATTCCTGAAATTATTATTATTATTATATCAAAATCTAATTTGTTTCAGACGCCAAAAACGACCACATCTAAACCTCACACGTTCACAAAACCGAACACACAGCTTGACAAGAAAATTGTAGCCGAATTGGTGAGTACCTAGATAATAAAAATTGCCGCGGAATATTTCATTACTTATGTATTTTCCACTGGCTTTTTGTGGCTGTGTATTTCAGGGAAAACAGGATTAATTTAGTGAATTTGTATGTGTCGTTGGTAAGGGATTGTATAGCTTATGGGCTCAAACTTATAGTCCATGTATGGTTGTACAACAACTACAGACACAGTTTTTCATGTGTTATTAAGTGTCAATTCATAAGGTTCTCATCACTTAATAAGGTTACTTTCTACAGTAGATAATTTTTATTGATAGACAAACATGGTTGTTGGATAGCATTTGTGGCCCAAATGTTTTTTAGCATTATATGGAAATTAATTATTTGAATTAAATTGAATTAGAAGAATTTAAGGTAAGTTAATTTTATGTTACGCGTTTTTATTATCTTCTATAACTAACTTATTGTTTTCATTTCAGTTTTAACAAAGTCAATAATTTCAGATTACATATTTATTTTACTGTCTTGGTGGCATGGTTTTGTTTTCTAATCTTCTTTCGACATCTTTTTACTAAAAAGCTACTGAAGTAACGCAGCACGTATACAGTTTTACAGTTGGCAACGAATAAATAACTCTGCCAATAAATTCTTCAAAATGATATGCACTTCTATTATCCTAGTGGAAATATATTTTTACTCATGTTGCCGACTGTACATTGCATTAACATAGCTTAAATAATATACCAAATGATTCGTCAAATTGCACCCTTGGTAAATCCCTATACGGTATACTTAGTTTTTCTTAAATTCCAAAGAAACCCCTTAATGAAAAAAAAAATGAAAATGAAAAATGTTTATTTTGGTTAACAATAGGCTTTCAGATCACATAGGTTGGAATCTCCTAGTAAGTATTGAAATACCTGTGACAGGCTTAATCAACAAGTGGAGTTTTAATTGTAATTTCATACAATTTAAATTCACCTCGCCTTAAGTAGTATTCGCCGCAATATTCGTGTCTTTCTTTACGAAGTAAGAGTGAGGTGAATGGCTGGTTTTGCTCAGCGTTGCTCCACAGGCGTTTTTTTTTGACCATTGTTAAATTCGTGTACAATTGAATAGATTCCGTTAGGACACTAAAATTAGTCATACAATTAACTGTCAAGGTTAACTGAAAGCGATCCCTTAAAGGGATAAGTTCGCCATTGTACCGATATAACCTAATTTGTCTGTATTTTTACCTGTATTTTGTGTACAAGAAAGTATTTACATACATACTTACAATTTATATGGGCTCCTTTCGTGTCACAACGGAATCTATTAAGTTTTAGACGAATTGAAAGCCTTCAGGTCCAAAAAGTTGTTTCTCATCCATGAGCCAATTTTTTACCAAGGGTGTTGAATCATTTAAAAAAAATAATAATGGTAAAGTTCGGATTCGGACTAATCCCTTTTCCTATGGTTGGTACGGTGTGGGTGATGCGTTTAATTGTAAGCATTTATGTGTTATATTATTTCTAATAATAATCACTTTTCAGATTATTTTATTTGTATAGAAACTGGCGTAGTTGCATCTTGACGTTTTTCGGATTGGGAACAAATATTGCGATTATGATAAGACAATAATTATTATTGTAATTCGTTTCTTTTTTTATTAGTATTGTCTGACAGTGTTTCTATGTTTTATACGCTTTGTTGTTTGACATGACATAAGTGGAATAAAAAGAAATGCTGCGACTTCTTCGTTGATATATTGACCGCTAATCCTACATTCGCTTTTAAAGACTTAAGGATGATTCACAGTAGGCCGTTCCGTGTCCGGGCCGGCCCGTTTTCTTCTAGAGAAATACGCCGGCCGTTGCGTTTGCTGTCATAGAAAACGGGCCGGCCCGGACACGGAACGGTCTACTGTGAATCATCCCTTATCGATTAACGGGCCTCATGTTGTATTACTTTTTTTTTTTTATTTGAATACTTAAGAATACATCGTTATAATACATCGTCATTTCAAAGGTTATTTAAATACACTTTATAGTTTTTCATTAAAATGCCTGTGATATGCGGACAGACGAACAGACAGACATAAGTAAACTAAGTGTTCCGTTTATGCAATGTTGGCTACGGAACCCCAATAAAAAAAAGGCCAACCACGTGGTTGCACCAAACCGTCCATAATCATTAGTGGGGTTCGTTAAAATTTTATTGTATAGAAACTCTGAAAACTCTGAAAAGTTTCTATGGGATGACAGCTGCCGGTGCCATTTTAACGTTGAAGCAACCCGCACTATTTGAGAGCCTCGTTTTAGTATCGAATCGAGTCGGTTTAAAAACGTATTCAAATCTTCTATATTCAAACAAAAACCGTTTAACATAAATCCCCCGTATCGCGCATATGATTATCCGACTGACCCACACACCCGACTAACAATCACAAGCTCTTATATCGTTCTACCCATTAATGAATAATCAATCTTATTTGTTACATTTTAAAGTTGAAAATCGTAAAGTTGATTGTCATGATGCGATGTTTGGATAAGTGTAAATGTATCCTTGGAGTGATTTGCGTATCGCGCTTGGTACCCGCGTCGCGCCTGGCCTTTCGTAGTACTACGATTTGTGAGGACAGAGTAAATAATGGAGTAGTTATTGTTTTTGTGGTAAATATTCTTGAAATGAAATGAAATGAAATGAAATGAAATGTTTATTTGCAAAAACATACACAGATGTTATAAATTTACATGTCAGTAGAATTAAATTACATGTTCATGCATGTTCCGCCATAATTTGGCATGCAAAATCTAAAATCTAATTTAAAAACGTCAATACTATTATCTATTTATACAATTTATCAATATATTAATTTAAGTTATAAAATGGTCGAGTTATCAAGTACGATTTTAATGTTCTAGAAAATTCACTTATATTATCGCATTGCTTTATGTCGTCGTTTAAATTATTATAAATTTTTATACCATTATATTCAATACTTCTTTTGAAATGCACATAATTATTAGATTTAGGTAACAGAATGTCAAAATTGTCTCTGCATAATCTATGTGGTCTACTGTTACTATTACATGCAAAACTGGACTTATTTTTGTAAACAAAAATGCAGACCAAATATATGTAAAGCGATATCACTGTTAGTATTCTGTGTTTTACAAAAAGTGGACGGCAATGTTCAAGAGGCTTTGCTTTTTCGACATACCTAAGAGCCTTTTTTTGTAGTATGAGAACACGGTTCACATGAACACCATTACCCCAAACCTCAAGACCATACCTTAGTAAGCTTTCAAAATATGCAGAATAGACTGTCTTAAGTACCGAAGAGTTCAACATTTTTGAGAGATTTTTTAAAGCGTAACAGGCGCTGGCTAGTCTTTTCCTTAGTAGGCTTATATGGCTTGACCAACGCAACTGTGTATCTAATTCTACGCCTAGAAACTTGACATTAGTGACTTTTACTATGGGTAAAGGCAAGTCGTACGTTACGTACGCTATTTGTATGTCTTAGAAAAGGGAGATACAGCGTTTTTTCCATGTTAACCTTCAGACCATTACACTCAAACCAGTATGTCAGGTCCGCCCAAGTCTGGCTAACTTGAGCCCTAAATTCCACATCATTTTGATTTTCAAATATAATGCTTGTGTCGTCTGCATAGAGGTAAACTGTTCCATGAGTAATATTACACTGTAAATCATTAATAAAAATAATAAACAGCAAGGGACCAAGGACAGATCCTTGGGGGACCCCGCAGGTAACCGATTTTTGAGCAGAATTGATAAATTCAATGCACCCCAACCTATCTACATCAGATATTTGGACAAATTGGACTCTATCAGTGAGGTAAGATGTAAGAAGTTTTAATATAGACCCCCGTATTCCATAATAATGTAATTTGTCCAATAATATTCTATGATTCACACTATCAAACGCCTTACTAAGGTCGCAGAATATACCAGCACATTTGAGGTTTTGGTTAAGATTGGTCATTACTTGTCGGACTAATTTAGTAATAGCTGTAACAGCATTCCAATTTCGTCTAAAACCAAATTGCTGAGAACAAAAATAATTATTTTTTTCAAAATGCTCAATAATCTTAATACTAAGGATTGAGAATGCGGAGGTTTTTGAAATAGATGGCTTTGGTCAAGGGCCAAATTAGTATTTGTTGAAAAATTCATACATACCAAGTGGCACACTCTGTATGGAGAAGTTGATTACGTACTGAATTCTACAATTACTCTAATATCCCTGGGGCCAGAAGGAGTGGAAGGCCGAAGTGGAAATTGATGGATTCAGTATTAAAGGATCTACAGTGTTGCAACGTTTCTGACACTGACACGTCAAACAGAGCAAAGTGGAGAGAGAAGACGAGGAAGGCAGACCCAGCAATCAAATAGGAATAATAATTGCCAAGGAGAGAGAGAGAGATAGGGTTGCCGCACTAAACGTTTTGACATGGTGAGAGTCCGTTCATCAAGCTTGAATTAATACATTACTATAAAAGCCGGGAAACGAAGTGTTGCAGGCCAAGTAGGATAGGGTTACGCGGCCTGTAGCCCAACGTTTCTCGACGATATTTGTATAGTGCTTTTCTCAAACATATGCAATGAAATAAATAAATACACCACTCAAAAAACAAAATAACAGACGCCATTTTTGACATTAAAATAAAAAATAAAAATTTCCCGGCCTAGGCCTTCAATTTTGTATGAAATTCCTTTACAGTTCTCCCGAGTTGTTCCGCCTGCTCCGTGAAACTTTGAAGCCTGTTATAACGCACGTAATGACGAAAAAATCATTGCATGTTCGAGAAAAAGCACTCATAATGCCAGGGTTTCTCAAACTTTTAATCCGAAGTACCCCTATTAAACTTTCCAGGCGATTGGGAACCCCTTAACCAGCGTGTTTCAAATCAAACCAGTGCTAATTGCTTTCAGTTGTGGCTAGGTCTTGTCGCATACCCTTGACGAAATCATGGCAAATTAATTAATGTCGTTTATTCACTTTAAACATACGGTACAATCAGTTAATTATATTGGTAAACGGGACTTACATTCACCTTTTTACCTGAATTTCAGTTGTACGCGATCAAGTCCCGTTTACCAATCATAATGTGTAAAAATATTGCAGGTTTAAATCAATATGATGATCAGTTTCTTAATATGCTTAGCCTCAAATTTAGGAATCTCATGGAGGTTCCCCTACACCTCTTTGAGAAACCTTGTGTTATGCCATAGACAGAACAGGCTAGAATCGTGATCATTGTGTACTTTAGCAATAGCTATTATCTAATATCTTTGGCAGTATGGCCTGATGTGGTGGCAGTCGTACGTCGTCTCTATATATTACTGTATGCTCCAAAACCCGTATCGATATCCCTGCTAACGACAATTTGAGATGTCACCCGCATTGAATACTAAACAAACAATTGTATATTCTGTTTCGCCGGAAAATATATCGTTCCATTGGTAATGACGTGAATACTTGCTTTGATATAAATTGTTGAATAAAATAATCTTTGTTGATTTGGCCATTTTTTAAAGCGCGTTTTTGGTATACTAGGTGGCCCATTCAAATCGGTCAGTATGGGAAAGTCTGAAACTATAAGACATACGAAGATTTGTTCTTAGGAACCATGTCACCGATTTTGATAAAAAGAAAAACTGCATTCATACATTTGAAAAAAAAACACTGTACCCAGCTAGGGAATCGAACCCGGTTGTTTTGAAAAAATAAACTTACACTATTTCTATTCAGATATCGTTTGTGTAGGTCTTAAGCAGTAAATGTCTCTAAGAAACATAATGTCTAAAATGAATAAAATGCATTTTTTTCACACACTTTAATTTATCATAGTAGGTGTTCAAAGTGACCACCGTTACAATATTCAACAAGTTCAGGCATGTAAAATTGTCTCTACGGTTGTTTGTACCTCTCTACTTGTAAAATCGGTGACATGGTTCCTAAGAACAAATCTTCGTATGTCTTATAGTTTTAGACTTTCCCATACTGACCGATTTGAATGGGCCACCCTGTATACGAGGGGCGTTCAATAAATTCTCGGTATAAGAATGAAACCAAAAGAATATTATAGGTGTTTTATTTTTATTTTTCAATATACTCCTCTCCTATGTTTATGCACTTATAAGACCGGTCAAATAGCTTTTTTAACCCCTCATAAAAAAAAAAATTGTACTTTGGTGTCAAAATGCTCCTACACTACTGTCTTCAATGCTTCATCGTTAGAAAATTAATTTCCACGTAGATTCTTTTTGACATTGGGAAACAAATATAAGTCACTCGGGGTCAAGTCTCGACTATACGGTGGGTATGTAATAGTTTCGAGTCCAGATTCAAGAGCAGCATCAGCCTTGGCAATATGAGCACTGCACAGGGGCGTTGTCGTGTAGAAGCAGAACACCTTTGGCTGATTTTCCCCGTCTGTTATGTTTGATTGCTTCCCTTATTTGGCATATAATATTAGCGTAGTGCTCTCCTTTATCCTATCTTATCGAAATTATATGAAAAAGCAATTCACAATAGATTAGACATATTCTTAATAAAGAACAATATACTTAAAACAGAACAAAACGGCTTCAGGAAAAATAAATCCACAACGTTAGCCTGCTTTAAACTAAATAATATTATAACAGAATGCATCAATAATGGAACTCCAGTAGGCGTTCTGTTTCTCGATATGTCCAAAGCATTTGACACAGTATGTCACAAACGCCTTCTGGACAAAATAGATAAATATGGGATACGTGGACCAGCTTACTCCTGGATTGAGAGCTACCTGTATAACAGAGAGCAAACTACGCAAATCGATAGGATCATAAATAACCGACTCTCCAAGTTCAATTCGACCTATAAAGTAAATAGATATGGAGTACCACAAGGAAGCATCCTGGGGCCCCTTTTGTTTCTACTTTACATAAACGATTTGCCCAACTCAACGAAACATGAATGTATTTTATTTGCTGACGATACGACAATAATAGTTAAAGGTAGAGATATAGACAACTTTCAAGATGATGTCAACACGGCTTTGAGAGATGTTATTAACTGGCTTGATATTAACAATCTTCGAATAAACCTAGAAAAAACCAAATTTATGTTATTTAAATCGTATAAGTCTAAGATTATCCAAGTAAAAATCAGCCATGAAAACGATAATATTGAAGAAGTGAATAGCATTGTCTTTCTCGGTGTAACCTTTGATACATACTGTAATTGGAAGATACATATAGACACCGTTTGTAAGAAAATAAATAAATTTATTTTTGCACTCTGGCGTCTGAAGCAGACGGTATCATTCAATACTGCTTTGATGACATACCATGGTTATATTATGTCTATCCTTAGGTACGGTATAATCATGTGGGGTAACTCTGTTGATGCTGGCCGTGCATTTATCGTTCAAAAGAACTCTATGCGGAATGCGTAGACGGGAATCGTGTAAAACTTTCTTTATAAAATTAAATCTCTTAACTCTGCCGTGCCTTTATATTTATGAAACAGCAATGTTCGTAAAACTCAATTTAGAACTTTTTACTTCTGTGGATAAAGAAACCACAAGGTCACAGAGACGACATCGTCTAGCCTTGCCTTCTACAAAATTGGTAATCAGAAATAAAAGCGCGCATAACATGTGTATAAAAATATTTAACAAACTGCCAGCAACACTTAAATCATTACCGAATGGACAATTTAAATCGAATCTGCACAAACTGTTAATTGATAAATGTTTTTATAGCATAGATGAATTTTTGATGAACAAATTTTAATTATTATCGGTTAAGTATATAATGTATTGACTTGATTTTGCTTATTTATTATTATGAATTGATGTAAATATGACTTTAATTAGGTTTTATGACATTATTTATTTTTTGCTTTGACTTGATAATATTATTTGATTTGATTTAGTATATCAAAGTAATGAATTGGTTTTAATTTATATCATTTCATAATAATGTCAATTTTTATTTTTATGTGCACTTTGTTCATTTTGTATTATTTATTACGTTTTAAAGGACATTTTATTTATACTTTAATTATAATTTTGTTTTATATAAGTACTTTCACATGCCATTGTCGGCTGAATATATTATGGGACTCATATGTACCTACATCTTAAATAACCATATATTCTTTGTGAAATAAAGATTCATTCATTCATTCATTCATTCATTCATTCATTTAATACTTACACCCTTTTCTTTATAATCAATCAGCAACATTCCATCACAATCCCAGAATATTGTGACCATGACCTTGCTAATTCCTTTAATGTGCCACTGCATGGACTCTTGTTTGCTCTCAGGGTCATAATGATGAACCCACGTTGCATCTCTACTAACAAAATTTTGCAGTATCTTATCAGGAATTTCACCGCACACCTCAAGAAATTCGGAACAACGAGCAACACGCGTATTCTTCTGAAGCGTTGTCAGGATTCGCGGTACCCATATCGCACTGACTTTTGACATATTAAGATGGTCATGAATTATATCGTGTCTAGTACCAATAGAATGGTTAGTTCTTTGAGCTATTGCTTTCACATTTACTCAACCAACTTCAGATATAATTTTCTCCACTTTTTTAAATTTTCTTATGAAGAAGCTTCGACAGGCCGACCAGCTCTCTGGTCGTCTTCGATACTCTCTGCCCCATGCTTAAATTGACTTGACCACTTCTGAATTGTTGATAAAGAAGGAGCAGACTCACGGTAAACATAATCCATTTCTTTTTTATAGCTTATTGATTTTTTACGTGTTTGGTCAAGAATTTTATTACCGCTCGGTGCTTTAATTTAACCAACATTGAAATAACGCTCATAGTGATCACGTTTATTCGGTACTTACAAAAAAACAAAAGAACATCGCCATTTTCATTTTACTTTTTTTTTAATATTGATGAATGACTTTTACTGGCCAGTATTAAAAAGTTTACCAAAGAGGTTTAAAAGATGTCAATACCGAGAATTTACTGAACGCCCCTCGTATAAAGCGTCTGCATATACTAATATTATAAGCGCGAACTCTGCCTGTCTGTTACCACTTCACGCTTAAACCGCTGAGCCGATTTGGGTGGAATTTGGTATGGAGATAGTTTGAGCTACAGGGAAGGATAGTTGGATATAGTATAAATAAGACCTATGTGGCTAAGTTGCAAGCGTAACCTAGTTAAGAGTAGATTTATTATGATTATGTCCTAGTCATAGGTAATCTTCACGCCTATACTCATATTTAACATTTATTTAAATAGGGTTTTACCTTTGGTCCAGATTGTACCAGTCAAATTTCTTTTGAGCTATAAGTGGTTAAAGAACTGCTTTTTAGGGTTCCGTAGTCAACTAGGAACCCTTATAGTTTCGCCATGTCCATCTGTCTGTCTGTCCGAGGCTTTGCTCGGTGATTGTTAGTGCTAGAAAGCTACAATTTGGTATGGATATATAAATCAATAAAACAGAGGAAGTCGTAAAATAAAATCCAAACAAAACTTTTTAAGGGTACACTTACACGTAAAGTGGAGATGATTTTTTTTTTTCTGTTCTACCCTATGGTGTGGGGTGTTTTTGGATAGGTCTTTCAAAATGAATAAAGGTCTTCATCAAACATTTTTTGATAAAGTGAATATATTCGGAAATATTCATTCCAAAAGAAAAAAAAAATATGTCCCCCCCCTCTCTAACTTTTGAACTAAGGGTCCATAAAATATAAAAAAATCATGAAAGTAAATCTTAATAGATACTTTCAACGACAACTAGCGGACATGATCAGTTAGCTGTTTTTGAGTTGTCGTAAAAAGTCTTCCCTTAGTAAAAGACGTATGAAACGCTGCGAAGGTATTTCCTTATGCTTGTTATTGATTTTTTTAAAGTAAGTACATTGGGCAGCTACGGAACCCTACACTGAGCATGGCCCGATATGCTCTTGGCCGATTTTTCATTACTCATAATCTCTCATCTCTTCTTGCGCTTGTATTTTGTTTGAGTCCTTTATTCAAGTACCTACTAAGATTTTACAAAAAGCGTCATGCCATATTTATATCAAGACCTTTCCTTGATTCACATGGTTTCTAGAAACTGGCCAATATTGTTATTTTGATCAATTTTTCCTTAACAGTGGACCGGAATCGTGGTTGTTAAAATTAATTATTTAAGAAGAGTACGTGTTTCTTTAATATCTTTTTCCTTATGTGTATGTGTCTAGTCTTGTTTTTAAATTTAATAAAATATAAATAAAACGGCACTTTAGTTCCTTAAGTATATTTATCCTTATTCTACGGGTTTTAGGAAACCTTAACAACTTTTTTATAATAATTAGCAAGCATATAAAATAGTTGAAGTTTAAGAAATCCATTGATATTATCTTATTCAAATGAAAAAATAAACAAATATTTGGTTTAAAATTTACAGTGTAAAAACATTGGAACCTCCTAGTAATAGTACAAACCAGGAAATAATAGTACATTACTACAGAGGCCGGGACGAAAGAAACAACCCCATATTTCCCGCCGAGGCAGTGCTTTGCAAAGGCATCATGACATTCTGCCACTATTCGTATTAAAAATAAAACTTTGATATTTTTGTTGTTTATTTCATTGCATGTTTGACAAAACTTCTTTTTTCGGAAATAGGACCTGTCAGATCAACTTTTCGTCCCCTTAAACTCGTTTTAGAACCCGCACACAAATATATTGCAAAACCGCTTGTCTATTTAATCGTAGGATTTGTACAATACGAGTATATGTTTACCAAATTTCATCTAAATCGGTTCAGGGGTTTAAGCGTTAAGAGGTAACAGACAGGCACATTTTTTTAGTATGGATTTTAATTGTAATGTACTTGATTTTAAGTTACAATCGCGGATCATATTACCTAAAGACAGTTAGTTTATTTATTTATTTATTTAGGTAACAAGCCGCTAAAGTTGGTTTGTCCTTATCTGTCACTTTGACATTTATTATTGTGAGAAAGGGACAAAACAAATTTTAGTTTACAGAGGTTTGTTAAGTTTCATGAATAAGGGGGTTAATCTTTATTGCACAAAATAAAACATTATAGTACAAAAGGGGGACGTAATGCCGTAAAGCATTCTCTACCAGTCAACCTTAAGGCAAAGCATTTTTTTTAAATTCTATTGTATACACAAGATATTCAATTCAAACACAATCTCATTAAACATGATTCCTGTTTCTCGTTCTATGTCGTGCGTCTAAAGGCCAACGCAAACAAATTCCTCCATGTCTGGTTAGCAGACGAACCAGTCTGCGCACTTCATCATTCTCGTATGTGACCGGCGCTTCTCAGTCTGTGACCTTTCTATACGGGGTATATGAATAGAGTGTATGTTAGTTACATTATATGTCTTGCGGACATATATTCTTTAGATATTTCTGGGACTTCGCATGGACATATATCTTGATGTAATTACATATACGAGTATGCTCATTTCTCCGATAGTCTTTCAGTAAAAAGAGTGATGTTTTAGAACTCCTCTCAAACATCACTCCTGTAAATTCAAAGTTCCGTTTGATGAGGCCGGCGCAAGACTGGTCATTGTGGAGATCCTTGGTGGAGGTCTTTGTCCAGCAGTGGACGTCTTTCGGCTGATATGATGATGATACCTGCTTACACTAGGTACCTACATCTTTATAATATACATACATACATAAACTCACGCCTATATTCCCAAAAGGGGCCCACGAAAATTAATTTCTTTGCCACTTTTAACATTTGTAGGTTTATAGGTGTAGAAAATGAGATATTGCAGTGACAGGTTGCTAGCCCATCGCCCACAACACACTTCAACCTGGTTCCCATAGTCGACTCTTACGACACCTAAGGGAAGAAAGGGGGTGGTGGTATTCTAACCCGGCACCTCATCTTTATATTCACCACTAAATCGCTGTAAAATAATTTGAGTAGAATTTTTGTTTTGTACCTACATATTTTGTGAAGCTCAACGAGGCCCTAAGGTGGTCAAGGGCTCGAGATGTGATTTGACTAATTCAATTTATAAATATTATTTTTTGTTTTAGGCCTCCGTTTATAGTATTTGTAGATTTGTGTTTTGTAGGATTCCGATAGTTGACCACATTCACACCACATTAAATGTATTTATAAAGAGTAACATTTCTGTACAAGCCTTTATGTCTTGTTGACTCTCTCTTTGTCAGACTCATTTATAGTTTTAATCATCCACTCATGACAGCGAAGGTGTGGTCTTGGAATGTCGTTGCTTTCGTGATCCTTCTCCGTATGACGTCAGCATTCTGCCACAGGAATCCGCATTATCTATTCCCATAATCACCTCCGATTTGAATCAACACTAAATTTTCGTCAGATAAAAAAAATACTTCAAAAAAGTCCAGGTATTGCCCACAGTCCCATAAAGCGGCCTGACCTCCGTCTTTAACGGCCTATTTTGAGAGTTTTATGGCTATATTTAAAACCGATGTTTACTGCCCATGGGTGGCCGAAACAATAGCTAATCCCGTCTGTGGCGAAATCAGAAAACATGCCAAGTTCGATCTGTGGAAAGTTCGTAAAAGGAAGTCTCATTTCCACTGACTGTACCACGTAAATGTAAACGATGGAATTTCTTTGGGCTGAAACATTCTGTAAATAGCTCAGCTTAAGGTGAATTTCTGTTAAAATTGTATTCTATGTAGATACATTCAGCCGCAGAGAAACCTGACCCGCCCTGCATACAAAACTTCTATGCATGGGGGGTCACGCGCTTTTTTCTGCAGCTGACTGTACAAACATTACATCTACATTACAACCTTTAACATTCAGTTTTAATATGCTAAATAGAAATTGAAAAATATTTATTCGTCACAACGATTCATAATAAATAACAAACAAGACGAGCAATAAAAGAACAGCATTAAATGGCCATGCTTTTTGGCTTTAGCGACAGATTTCGCCTGACGACTTCGTATTGCTACACTTTTTTATTTAAAACAAACATATTTCTCGAAAAAGTAAGTTTTTTTTATATAAATAATTGTCTAAATAAAAGGCTTATATTATTTATTATGTCTTTTCCGCTCACGGGACAATGGTGTCCCGGACCTTTGGAAGGCGTGCGCGGAGCCGAAGTACCAACCGAATACCACATAGCCAACACGTAGCGTAGAGGCCCTTTTGACAATTTAATGAAATGCAAGGGGGACACCGACAGAGACAGCACCCGCCAGGGTGTACAGGAACTATTGCTGGTTGATGGAATCTAAATGAACCGGACTATTGGGTGAATATGATGGACTAATGGCTGGGCTATTGAGTGAGACAACGGACGTCTGCCTAATAAAACTATCTCACATTTTTATCTCAGGCAGACGGTGACTCGCCCTCTGCTAGATGGGCCCCTATAAATAGCGATATTAGAAAATGGCCTAAGGGCAACACCGGTGCAGAGGGCTGGGAGTAGAGAGGTGGCACTGGACTTTAATCATATAGCCAACTCGCCACTTAGGTGACCACATCCACCCCCGAGCAACAGCTATAGCGACTCCACTCTGGACAGCCGGTTAAGGCAAGCCAGAGGCGGGGGGCCTGTTTATTCAACCAACCCACAGGATTACCCCCAGGAGCACTCAGGTACATAGGAAAGCCACAACAAGCCACCCTACGTTGCACCCTGCGTTTCACCACAAGCTGCCCTACGTTGACTGAGACTGCACTGGAAATCAAGTGGGCATTGGGGTCGTCACATCCCTATGCCATATTATTTATTATTATTATTATTTCTCGAAAACTGTACAAAACTGTTATTTTCTCGCAAGTTTTTTGCATCATCAATAAAATTTATGTCTATAGTTCATATCATTGCTTTTCCATACTTGGCCAATGCACTACGCGCCCCTTCATTCAACTTTTGTCCCAAATTCGTGCGCCAAGGCCGAGTCGTAAAATCAACGTTCTTCACACCCCTACCGTTCTTTATTTAAAAACGGTCGGTCGACAAAAGAACATAAAGTACCAGTACTTAAAGTTGAAATGTCCGATTTTTCATAAAACTGTTATTAGAATTTTTATCATCTACCTTGGACTTTAAAGTCGCTTATTGGACGGATTACTATTCTACAACTCGGCCAACTTAGTCTCTTGTGACGTTTTTCAAAGCTAATAATGACGTCATTGTATGCGCACGAGTGTATCCATTGTGTTTTTGGGCTTTTGTTTCTGTGGTCCTGCGAAATTTGTATTGAGTCGTGGTAGATTAAAAACGCGTAATTTTCTTATAAATTTTAATGCAGTTGTAGGCATTCCGAGTATTAACTCTAAGGTGTTCAGAAACCTAAAAGGTTTCATATTGCGGTTGAAAGTTCTGTTGGAGAGATCTTGTATCGGAATTTAGCTTCAAGCCATTTAAGCACCTATTTGCACGTATTTTAGATGGGTTAACGAGGGAATGAAAGGATTAACGACAAAAAAAACATCAATATTATTAAACATGTTCCTAGATACGACGACCACGGCCTAGTTGGTAGCGCCCATGGCTACGAAGCCGGAGGTTAGATTCCCGGCCAGGGAATAATAATAATAATAAGATGACAGATCGATTGAAGCGCCAGGCAGTGCTCGTCGACATCACCATCCCCCATGATGAGAACCTCGTGGAGGCCGAGAAGGACAAGGTTAGTAAGTACCTAGACCGGGCACACGAGGTAACCGCTATGTGGGATGTTGATTCGACGATCATTGTCCCGATAGTCGTCTCTGCGAACGGTCTAATTGCGAAGAGTCTCGACCAACATCTTAAGAGACTCTCGCTAGATGGCTGGGTCAAGGGTCAGATGCAGAAGGGGGTACTCTTGGACACGGCGCGGATAGTCAGGAGGTTCCTCTCTCTGTCGCCCTAACCACCGGTAGCTTAGGCCCCGCCTCGCTGCCGGCGGCACTCTAGGTTAGGTTTTTTATAATGCTTTTATATTTTGTATGTATATTTTTATATTTTACTTTTGTAAATGTGTTGTAGAAACCCTAACTTAAGATCAAAGATAAATAAAGTGAATAATAATAAAATACTTTATTATGCCCTACACGGAAAATTTTACAATGGTAAAACATGACTAGGACTTAGGTACGTAGATAACAACAGGCGGACTTATCGCTAAAAAGCGATCTCTACCAGACAACCTTCAATTCATTTGTGTGATGATCACGAATATTTGTTCCTGAGTTTTGGACGTTTTCTATGTATTTAACTATTTATTTATCTATACAAGTCTGTATATATTATCGTCATCTAGTAGCTATAGTAGTACAAGTTTAGCTTAGTTTGGGACTAGGTCGATTTGTGTAAGAGAGTAACTGTCCCCCAATATTTATTATTGATTAGATCTGGTTTTTATTTCCTAAATTAATATGTTAATCATTGTGAATTTGATTTAATATAGTTCTCTGTAGGCCTAGAATCTATGTAGATTGTATTGTAAGACCGAATAGTTTCAGAATGGGATAACCGTAAATTAATATACACTTTGACGTAAGCTTGAAACCCAGAGAGCGCGGCACAGCGTCGTTGCGGGGCGGAGGCGGTTTTGCGGTAAAGCAAACGCTGTCCGGGGCACGTCGCAACAAAAAAACCACGCGGTATTCGGTAGAGCGGTAGAGTAGACCGGGCGGAGACGGCGTGTGTGACATATTAAGCAGTAATCGACAATTACGAAAAGATCAAAAATGCAAAACGCCTCCGCCCCGCACCGTATAGCGGCTAGGTATATAATAGTTGTATATGGTCTGTGAATGTGACGAGGTGCGCCGATGCATCCCGTGTCTCATTGTATGAAGATTTTATGGGACCCATTCAAATCTGTGCAGGCTCGGCTTGGGTTACCATTTCCTCATATTGTTTGGGAAAACATTAGAAGCGTTTTACCTCGACAAAAAATACAGGTCAGATGAAGAAAGGAATATATTATATTGTTTATATTTCGGGTAAAGTAAACAATGGATTAAGGCTTGTCTTTCGTAAATAATCGTAAAAATTAGTAACTTTTGTAACCATTTTATGCATTAACTATTACAAATTTAATTCCGTAAAATAATTTATCATAATATGCAGGACGTACAGAGTGACATCGGTTTACTCAAAATGTTTAGTAATAAAAATAAATAAGAGAAATTAATTCACCAAGTCACCCTTACTTTTTCACTTGTATCATCTAACCATTTTATTCCTGCATTTTGCATCGGAAATTTAGTTATCTTCTTTTCAAAATAATGTAAAATAACTTTGCTTTATACTTTTTTAGAATAATTATCAGTTTTAACAAAAAACTTGTTTTAGCCAATTTTTGTACAGCATATCGAGCGAGCGAGACCAAAGAGGTGTCAGTGTCTAAATCAGTTAAGCAGCATTTTTCATTCATAAGTTACGTCAACTGAAAGTATTACCTAGACTGCTAAATGAAGTAATGATGATGAAAGTTACGTAATTTCCTAGACAGAGTTCGAGTATTTCGAGCATCACGTCGCTTTCAGACCAACCACCGTAACGGCCAAGGCTTCACAATTAAAATATCCTGTTACATACAATACGAACATCCACGTGTTCACTGTATTCTTTGTAAACTTTTTTTCCATACATAGTTTAAGAGATACGACAGGTATCTTAAACTATTTATGGGTACAGTGAAATCTGCTCGTATTTAGAGCAGCCTGGGGAGAGTGGGGAGTACCTCCAACTTCTATAAAACCAAACCCATACTACTTGCTGCTTTATAGACTTAGGTGCCTGCATAATACTATTGGACCCGGGTATGTCCTAAAACTACGACCAAGACCACCGGGGCATGGGCAGCAGCATCCCTGAAGTGCGGTGGAGATACTGCGATCGCCAATCCGCATGCCAAGCGTGGCGATTATGGCATTTACCCCCCATGAAATTGGGGGAGGCCCATGTCCAGTAGTGGACGTCCTTCGGCTGATACGGTGGATGGTGTAATACTATTAAGCATTATTAGGATCCTGAAATACGTTATTCTTTTAGTTCACTTTCATTATTTACTTGTGTGCTTTAAGTCCCCACTTACGCTGTTTTTGACACGACTTTTCCTATGATTTCCCCCTATCTGGTTTAGTAAAATCTGTTGTCTATAAATAAGTTATTCTGATTTTTGTCAATTTTACTTTACGACGCATTAGAGTGCAGGTTTAGATATATCTGACGGCAACTGTATCATAGTGGTGGGTGAAATCGGGTCACTTAAAGAATTCCTTTTATTTTGTCCCGATGCACTATTCTGGTTCCAGCTATCCATAAATCATCACCGAACAGTACCGATATAGCGTTCACGGAAATACAAGACGGCTCCAAACAGTCTGACGACATTTTAAATGGTCGGCATTTAAAGCGGTCGACACGTGAGCTTCAGGAGCTTTGATGCCGGTGAAATTTTAATGGATCGTCACCGTTTGATTTATAAGATGAGAGTTACGAGGGTGGTTAGATAAGTAACTTGTTTCGGATACCGATAGATGGCGTTAGTGTAATCTATGTAACTATTCACAAAGATTATTTAATCAAGATAATTTATCTGTGGCCAAATGTCATTTTTGGCGGGAATTTTAGATTTGACAGTAGTTTAAACAAAAGTGATCGGAGTAGCGCGGCAAAATGGAGAAAATAGGAATTCGTGGTGTAATTCAGTTCTTTTTTTGGAAGGTAAAACTGCAAAAGAAATCCATGAAAGGATTTTACCTACATTGGGTAGCTCGTGTCCTTCCTATAAGACAGTTCGACTTTGGGTGAATGAGTTCAAGCGAGGCAGGACAAGCATTGATGATGCACCTCGTCCTGGAGCCCCAAAAACGGCGGTTGTACCCGAAATAGTCGATAAAATCCATGATTTGGTTTTAACCGACAGAAGATTGAAGGTACGCGAATTAGCTGAAGCCACAAACATCTCTTCTGAGCGTGTGCATTTTATTTTGCACAACGAACTGCACATGAAAAAGCTGTGTGCAAGGTGGGTGCCGCGGCTGCTCACTCCAGAACAAATGCGTGTTCGTATGCGAACATCTGCGGATAATCTCCAGGTCTTTGAAAGAAATCCAACAGACTTTATTCGCCGTTTTGTGACAATGGATGAAACCTGGATTCATCACTATATTCCGGAGACGAAACAACAGTCCAGACAATGGGTTGGTCGTGGTGAGCCAACTCCAAAGAAAGCCAAGGTCATTCCATCAGCTGGAAAAGTGATGGCATCCGTTTTTTGGGATGCAAAGGGGATTCTCTTAATTGATTACCTTGCGAAGGGAAAAACCATTACTGGGGCATACTATGCATCACTGTTGGACCAATTGCATGCGGCGATAGCCGAGAAACGGCCAGGTTTGGCAAGAAAGAAAGTAATGTTTCACCATGACAACGCACCGGTGCATTCAAGTCGTGTCGCTGCACAAAAATTGTCGGAATTACGGTTTGAACTCCTTCCTCACCCCGCTTATTCCCCGGATTTGGCCCCGTCGGACTATCACCTATTCCCCAAACTCAAAATCTTTTTATCGGGGAAAAAGTTTAACTCCAACGAAGATGTGATACAGGAGGTAAACGCGTATTTCGAGGACCTCGAAGAAACGCATTTTCGTGAAGGCATCGAGAAGTTGCAGAAACGTTGGGGCAAGTGCGTCGAGCTTCGAGGGGACTATGTCGAAAAATAAAATATATACAATCGCTCAAATTTTTTTTTTTCATATCAAACCAAGTTACTTCTCAAACCACCCTCGTATTGATCGAAGGATGAGAGAGATTTTTATATTAGTCGGACTGCTTTTTCTTGTTGTTATTCTGTGGAAGCGACAGTGATAGAGGTGGTTAAAAAAATTAGTTGTGTAAAATAAGGAGAAGACCCACGAATTAGTTATTTGTGTAACAAGATAGCAAAGTTGTTTTTGCTGCGAGTGTTGAATTGACTCACGAGCAAAACGAGCGTAGCATAAATGAATCTTGAGCGTAGCGAGCGACTCAAAGGTACGAGATGTAAATAACATTTTTCTCGCCTCACGCATACAACTTTTCTCCTCAGCATTGAGAACATATTAAACTTAAAAAATACCATAAGGCTTTAGCGTGCATGTCTCGTGATTTAGAAGTAAAACTTAATTCAGCATTCATTAGCTACTGCTACTGCTTGTTTTAACTTATCAGTGCGGCTAGTACAGTCAAAAGCAAATGTAGATGATCATTGATCATTTGAGTACTTTGTCGCACTAACGTCACAATATTGCGATACAATTGTCTCGCACCAGCCATATCGCGTGTACACTAAAAACTAGTACTGTTGTTATAAAATATTGCCCGGTCACTGATTTCACTCATTTATATTTGTTATTTAAAATAAAACAATCTAATCTAATTTATTTATTGCTTATATCTGTAGCGGAAGAAAGACACGAAGACATATTTTTAAATGTCTCGCGGGAGCCAGCTCGTGCACACTAAAAAAACTAGACGTACTGGCCACTTTTGGACTACTGGCCAACGCTACGGGCCTCTAGGATTATTTTCGGATGCACTTCACAGTGTTCTTTTTAAATAATCTACCAATAGAAACGGCCAGCCTGTAGACGATTTTGTTGAGAAAGTGTAAACCCGTAGCGTTCGCCGATAGTACTAAATAAAAGAGTCGAAAAGTGGTAAACCAGTTTCTTGGCTGACTGTACATGTAATGGAGCACAGCTGCAAAAGAAACTCGATACTTCAGATAATCGAACCTCCCAAACATGTTATCGGACCGACGACCGACTGTACACAATCGCCCTTTCATCCTTTTATAGCTCTCTCGAATTAAATGGTGACTGTATGGCTTAATGGCGTTCTGGGTTATTTCTTGAATTAGTCAGAATTTTAACGCTATTAAGCATTTGAGAGCCAGGAACCTATAAAGTGGTCGTGTGTCGTCGTGCCCACCACGCCAACAACCACTAAAAAGGTCGGAGTGAAGGTGTACTTTGATCATGAATAAAATCTATTAAGATTTTTTTTATTTGTTTAAACGTTACATCATTTTTTGATAACGCAACAGTACTTGGCGTGTGAGTCATTACTTCATTCAAATATTAAAGCTCGAAACAGACAGGGCGGACGCGGCATAGTGCGGGGCGGAGGCGGTTTTGCATTTTTGACCTTTCCGAAACTGTTGACTGTCCTTACTGCTTCAAATGTCACACACGCCGCCCCCGCTTTACCGCGCTACCGAATACCGCGCGGTTTTTTGGTGCGACGTCCCCCGAACCTCGTTCTCTTCACCACAAAACCGCCTCCGCCTCGCAACGACGCTGCGCCGTGCTCTGTGCGTTTCAAGCAGTATGGACTAGCTGTGCCCGTGACTCCGCGTAGTCTTTAATCGGGCACCTATACAAAACAAACCCCAGTATGTAGATGAAATACTTTGTAAGATGTAATTAAACCTACTTATTACGACTTTTTCTTCTTAGAGTCCTTAGGTTGGGGAATGCTAGGTATTAACGAAATTTATGTTCACGAATTCGCGAGCAAAAGCTAGTATATCAACAAGCACCATTCGAACGTGCCTTATCTCTTTTAAGCCTGGCCCAAGTATGGCGTTGCTTACACCTGCAAAGGCTGCGAACCGGTGTGTGTTTCCGGCCATCTTGCATAATACACGTCCCCTTGCATGCATCTTTTTATTTAGCACTCATTAACCAGAGGTCGGAAATTCCGATGCCAATTTACCTATAATTATATTAGTTATATTACTTATAATTTAACTATATTTGTGCCGGCCATCCTGCATAACACACGCCCTCGACAAGCATAATGATTCATTTAGCACTTAAGTACTTTCACAATAATAGCTATAATGGTATAAAGGAAAATCTATAAAAAAACGTTTTAGTGAACGATAGAATAATATAGAAGAAAGTACTGCATATAATTCCTGTACCAGCTGCACCCATATATTTTGAGGGTGTGTACGAGGGGCGGCTGATAAGTCCTAAGCCTATGGTATTTCGAGGTTGTATATGCGTTTATGGTACTGGCCAGTAGAAAGGCCATTTAAAAACAAAATCATGTCATATATGTTTGAATTTTTTGGATATTCAACGGCAAAGTTCACCATGTCTGAAATATCAACAAATATTACGAAATTTGAGCACCGTGCTGTAATTCCTTACAAAAAGTGCTAAATCACCGCAATGTATTTTTGAAGAAATGGCTAGTATTTATGGTGCTAATGGACCTTCTTATGCTACGGTCAAAAAGTGGAGTCGCTTATTTCAACAGGGTAGGGAGTCGATTGAAGACGATCCCCGTTCAGGGAGGCCAATATCGGTGGTGGCTGAAGAAAATGTAAGAAAAGACAGAAAATTGGTATTAGAAGACCGGAGAGTTAAGGTTTGGCAAATAGCTGATACTGTAGGCATTAGTAAAGAACGGGTTGGGGAGATTTTACATGAACATTTGAACATGACTAAGGTCAGTGCTCGCTGGGTACCGAAAATGCTGACGGCGTTCGATAAAGAACGTTGTGTTGAAACTTCCCAGGTGTTTTTAGATCTGTGCGGAGATGGTATAGATGAAGTTTGCTCACGAATAGTAACTGTTGATGAAACATGGATCAGGCAGCATGATCCGGAGTGTAAGTCAGAATCCATGCAGTGCAGGATTAAAAAGGGTGAAAGACCACCGAAGAAGTTAAAGTGCAAAAATCGGCTTTTAAGTTAATGGCCACTGTGTTTTGGGACTGTGATGGCATTCTCTTAATAGATTATTTGGCCCCTTGGCCAACTTCTACAATAAATGCACTTTATTATGCCAATCTATTGAGACAGGTGCGAAAAGCGATAGTTGAGAAAAGGAGGGGCAAATTAAGGAAGGCATTTTGTTTTTGCAAGACAATGCACCCGTTCACACCGCCCGGGTTGCGAGGCAGGCTCTGAAGGAAATCGGCTTCGATGAAATCGACCACCCACCCTACAGTCCAGACCTAGCCCCTAGCGATTATTTTCTGTTCAGTAATACGGGGAAAGCGATTTGGCAGTGATGAAGAGATGAAGGCGGCTGTACAGGAGCATTTTGAAGGCCAATCTAAGGAATATTTTTTAACGGCATAAAATCATTGTATAAAAAATGTAATAATGCATTGAATTAGAGGGAGATTATATTGCGAGAACTCCGGCTAACAACCCTAGCCGACGCAGCCGCAGTTGAATGGACAAGAGTTGAACGCACATACATTATGTTCATCGTCCACAAACAAAACTAACGCGCCCAAAGCTTATTTTAGACTTCACGAATGAGTTTGCGAAATGATTTAACATTTCCACGTTCATAAATAAAGCGCGACGTTCTGTTTGCAAGCTGCGAGTCAATCTTAGTTACGTTTTACATTGCAACTCTGTTTCAATGAGTTTGGCGCGTACGCATCCACACGGGTCGAACTAGCATGTAAGAACGACTTCGCAAAGCACTAAAAAGTAAAAATAATTTTGAAATGTGAAAGTTAACTGTCAGATAGACCCGCTGGTGGCCCTGGTGTCTATTTGACGTGCGTACAAAGTCGCAGAAAGAAATATCGTAATACTGAAGACTAACTTTTATTCGCGACCACGTCTACGTAAAACTAGTAAATCGTACTCCCATACAAACAGGCATACCCCATTTCTTCCTCATGTTTGATGTCTTCCGGGATAAAAAAAAATACTGTGTCCGTCTCCGGGAGTCAAACCGTCTCTAAACCTAATTTTCTCAAACATGCAATGAAATTTCGTCATTACGTGCGTTATAACAGGCTTCAAAGTATCACGTTGCAGGCGGAACAACTCAGGAGAACTGCCGGGACTTAAAATTAAAAAAATATATATTTTTTAATTTTAATGTCAAACTTGGAGTCTGTTAAATTTGTTTTTTTGAGTGGTGTATTTTTTATTTCTTTGTATATGTTCGAGAAGAAACTAAACTTAAGTGGCAGTGGGCGGGGCACATAGCACGTAGAACCGATGGCCGTTGGGGCGGAAAGGTTCTCGAGTGGCGACCACGTACCGGAAGGTGTAGCGTGGGCAGCCCCCCACACGGTGGACTGATGACCTGGTGAAGGTCGCGGGTGTCCGCTGGATGCGGGTGGCGCAGGACCGGTCATTGTGGAAGTCTTTAGGGGAGGCCTATGTCCAGCAGTGGACGTCATTCGGCTGACATGATGATGATGATGATATGTTCGAGCAAAGCACTATACAAATCTCGGCGAGAAATGTTGGGCTGCAGGCCGCGCATCCCTATCCGGCTATATCTACTTAGCCTGCAACCCTTCGTTTCCCGGCCTCTATAATAATGTACTATTTATTTCAGTTATTTATATGAATTTGAGCAGGACGATAACATCTTATTCATACCTAGAACGGCTACAATAGGGTATTTATTAACCCTAAAAAAATACTTTTACGTTACCAATAAACAAATCATACGAAAATACTCAGAGAAAATCAAACTTCAGCTTATTTATACAATTTTATAGATTTTTAAATACATAAACATGAAAAAAGGACGCAGTTTGACCATAGAAAATTGTGACGTCAATGGGCACATTTCCCTACAAACTTCATACTAACCGAGCGTTTCGTAAAAAGTTGCTGATTTGACTATCAGTGAAATACCGTATTCGGGCCCTAGGAATTTAAAAAATCAATAAGTTAAAAATAATAACCAAAATAATAGTAATTCGCCTTATCGAAAATGTATTGAATTCTATTACAGTTCTCCAAAGTAAATCTTTAAACGCAAGTGAATTCTATTATTCATTTGAACACGCTTCAATTGCGCCTTAGTCTAAATAAAGGCTGCGGCGAGTAAACATCTAGGAATAGCCCTGTGAATGCGCAAACGCAACTCACTGTTTCACACTCGAATAAATGAGCATACTCATGAGGGGCATTAGGGTAGACAGCGGATGGAGCGGCCACTCTTGGCTAAGGCATGCTGAATGAGAATAAAAACAATGGAGAGTTTATTTCTTAAAGCGCCTTTTGAGTGTCTGTCCTGATGGACGGCGTTGGGCATGATGATGATGATGATGATGAGTTCCTGTTATCCCTCATTATGGAAACAGCTCGCAGAAGAGTTGAACACACATAGAAGAGTTGTATTACATAGAATGCAGATGAAGCCGCGGGATAAAACATAGCTTACGTCCGGATACGACCGTCCAGCGTAACCCAGTCTGTGCCCATACTAGTAAAAGGATTTTGGACATTGGATGATTATAGTTCCGGAAATTGTCTCCTACATACAAAATTACCAAATAGCAGACTGTGTCTTTATAATATTAATGTACAACCTATGCGTAGTTCTGAGTGAACGAGTTTGCTCTAATCTGTTACTCTTTGAAATACGCGCAATTTGAGTTTCGAAGATTTTGTTTCCCGGAAATCGATTTATCAGGAGATAAAATGGCGGTAGACGTTTGTATGTAATAATAATAATAATACATATTAGGGGACATTTTTTACACAAATCGAACTAGTCCCACAGTAAGCTCAATAAGGCTTGTGTTATGGGTACTAGACAACGATATATAGCCCGAGAAAGATACGTTTTTTTTGGAAATAATTCAATAACTGGCTGATTTTTGTTATACGGTCCTATTATGTGATTTTAAGAACCTATATTTATAAAATTTCCGAATCTGAAAACCGGAAGTTGGAAAAAAAAATATGTGCCCGAAAACTGGTGAATTTTTGCAGCAAACAGGGTATCAGTATTTTTATGATGAGTACTTCTATGTTTATGTCTATTTTAATACTTACGACCAGAATGGAACAATATATGCAACGGGAAATGAGAAAAAAAATATGTAATAGGTAGTCGTAGTAGTCCATTTGACCTTCATGAATAGTCTAAAGAGTGCATTTGGCTGCCACATTAATTCCAAAAGTTATTACAGCTTTAGGTATTTTGGGTTGATTCAGTTTAAAAAAGTGTCAAGAAATATAATAAAGGCATATAAAAACCCTAACTGTAATGATACCTTATATGCCATTAGCGTAATGCATTTTTATGTTTTACGATATTAATAATTGATTGTATTATTAAGTTACCGTAACAAAAATAAGTTGATTTTCATATATTACAAAGAACATAAATAGAAGTAGTAT